>CM035626.1:120787671-122027671 GCA_020496765.1 Gossypium stocksii
ATGAAATAATACTATTTTATTTAATCATTATAGTTCACACGTGTCAACATAATATGATACTAAATGTCAAATTGTTAAGAGTGTGAAAATGTTGCTTCTTACCATTTACTAAGAACCTTATCGATTATATATATATATATATATGTAAACTCGAGTGCAATATGATTTATAAATAAAAAACTATTTTATTTAATAAATAATAATTATTTTATGTTAATTAATATCAACATGCATTTGAACAAAGTTTAGAGTTATATTAAAGATTTAAATCATGAAACTAAACTAAGTAATTAAATTGATAAAAAAATAATGTCTTTTTTCGTAATTAATTTAATTTTTAAACTCTTTTCGTATTTCGAACAATATTTGATTCACTTCATTATTGTTAGACCGAGTCTCACTTGTTTTTAGAATTTTGCCACACTAGTAAGCTGAAATCTAAGCAATAATTTGATTTAATCTAAATTTCTTAAATCTGAGCCAAGTTAAGTATCACTAAGATGTCATCTCCTGAAGATATCTATGGAGAACTTGAAAACTTATAACAATGTAAGAGAATGGCATTAACAGCACTATATCGTAATAACCAAAGGTCTTTCAATAAGAATTTTTAAGAGAGATAGAGATTGCACTCGAGTTGTTATTAGACCACACTACTATTTGATACTGAGTAGAGGCATGAAAAGAGACTCATCAGAAGCTAAAGTAAAAGGTACAAAGAAACAGCATTGATTTCAACAACAGTCAGAGCCGAAAAGTAAAAAAAAAAAAAAAAAAGACAATTTGGAAGAGCTTATCAAAAGGAAAATTGTGCCGCAATCAATGAAAATATTGAACGATCAGACTAACAGAATGATAAAAAAAGTGAAGTCTACTAATTGTTCTAACAAATTTCTTTTTTCCAACCTTTTGAAAATTAAAAAAAAATTATTTATTAAAATTACGAAATTAGACATTATCATTACGAAGGTCTACTAAGAGTTAAATTGTATTTTATCTCTTTTGTACTTAAAAGATGGATAAATCAATGTTTGTATGTTAGATTAAAAAGTAATGTGGCTAATAAAATAATAGACAATTCCACATAACGTAACACATGTATTTCTTATATTAATGTATAATGACTAGTTTTTAACAATATAAATAAATAAAATTTTAACCAAAATAATATATATTTTTTTGTTTAACATATAAGAATTAATTTATTTATTTTTAAAACAAAGAAAATAAAATGTAATTGAATTCTTACAAAATTTTATATAATATTTTTACTCATAAAAGTCAATTTAATTTAAAGGAATAGAACAATTTCCGATTATTGAAATATACCCTTTCTCATTACAACTGATAAGTGATACAGACGAATGACCGGAACAACACGAGCAGCAGCGATAGCTAGTTGACAAGCAAAAATCATTACGATAACAAGTAGCAGCACCACTTTGATAGTAATGGAGAAAAGGTAGGCCGCCGTTGATGCTTGATGAAATTTGGATGAAAGAAATTTAAAGAGAGATGATATAAATTGAGTTAGTTGGCTAAGTTCTTTGGTCAACACTTGGCATTACCAAAGTTTGCCATGTGTATTTTCTATTAACATTTGTTTTATTAATTAGATTTTATATATCAATTAAAATATGTAATATTGATTTCTTAAAAATTTATTACAAAATTTGTAATTTTTAAAAAGTGTCTAAAAAGTAAAATCAAAACAATATAAATTTTTAATTTTTATTATGATCAATATAATTTTTTTCGATACAATATGACTAATATAAGTTAAGAATAAAAAAATAATATTTAAAATAAACTTAAACTAATAATATTTATGATAATACATTTAAAGTTAAATAATGATGAAGAATTAATTATAAAAATATTATATACGTACGAAGAGATATTTAACTTGTCAAACGCAAATTCATTATAAATAAAATCTAAATATTAATCGAAAATAAAATATAATCGCAATAAAAATATCAAGATATAAAAAAAATGTAAAGAAAAAATAAATAAAATTCGTTCTATAAAATATTTTAAAATTGATTAAAATTAAATTTAAAAAAAATTAAAAATTGATTGGATTTTTTCATCTTTTTACATATATTAAATTAAAATGATTGAACTTTTTCATTTTTTTAAAAAAATTGATTGATTTTTAGAGCAAAAAATTGATTGATTTTTAGAGCGTAAAATTTCGTTTTACATATTTTATGTTCATTTATTTTTTATATTTAAAATTTTAACAATAAAAATAATATATTATTTAAACTACCATTGTAAAATTACATATTATTACGTCATTTTGATAAATGTTTACCTTTTTTAAAGTTAAAAGTCAAAACTACTAAGTTAAAAGGCAAAAGTACATTATTTTAATAAATGTTTACCTATTAAATTGAAAGGCAAAATCATTATAGTGTTTTTGTAGTTAAATAATCTTGTACTTCATTTAATAGTTTTAATGTAAATAACAGTCGTTAATCCATTAGCTGGATTTTGACATTTCACAAATGATAATATGTTTACCACATCGAATTCTAGAAGTAACAGAACTTGATGAATTTTACTGTTATCATTTGGTGAGTACTGAAATTTTAAAATTTGAAAAGTATAAGGACCAAATTCACAACTTTCATAAAGTAAAGTGACTAATAGCACACTTTAACCTTGTTATATATAATATCTTCATTCTCCAAGGACTTGGCTGCAAATTACTTGACAGAACTTGCTGAAGCTCCAGCGGCTCTTAGCGCTTGCCTTATTTCCTTTTCTGTATTAGCCGTCCACTAAAGATTTCCTTCATCTCCCCTAACAGTGAGTATTGCTGAATTACTAATTTGATTATGATATCTTAACTTGATTTTGCAGAGTTTTGTTTTTCATTTGGAGAAATCTCTTGTTTTATATCATTTCGTTTTTATTAGCTTACTATTTACTAATAATATGGTATGACAAAAGCTGTTTTACTATTACTTTCAATTAGCAACCAACGCACCCCCGTCTCCCAAGCCATTTCCAGCCCTTCAACAATTGCTCGAAGTTCTACCTATAGTTATTTTTATTTTAACTCGATATGGTTATGGTATTTTTTCTTCTATATCTCTAAAGTCTATGATTTTAGTATTTTAAATTCAATATTTTGTTTGTCTTACTCTTTAGCTATACATTTATCCATTACACATTATAACTACCATTAAAATTGTAATGAAATTAAACAAAAATATGTGTACCAAATCGATGGAAGAAATTAAATTTTTAAGTACGAAAGGGAGAAAAAAAAGTTTAAGTACTAATGTGAAAAAATGGTTAATTTAAAGGCTAAATGATGATTAAAGCCTTCTTTTTATTCAATTTGAACTTTAAATGCCACATTTATACCAATTTTGTAAACCCATGAATAGTTTTAGGGTTTAATTGGAATTGAGTTTCCGGTATTTTCCTTGTTGGGACCTAATATCTCCCGTTCCTTTCGGTCCAAGCAATGATTAAGACCGTTCATTGAAGGGGAGATAATAATCAACGTGTTTTTTTGAACAAAATAGGTCAAATTTCATATTCAGTACCTGCACTATGTTTTTCTTTTTTATTTAGTCTCTCCTCTATAATTTGGTCATTTCCAGCCTTTTTACTTTTTAAAATGTGTAATTTCAACATTGAGATTAACCTTTTTTTTAAACATATGATTAGATGAGATGAAATGTATAATTTATTATTTTATATATCTAGATAATTTTTTTTACATTTAAAAAACAAAAGAAAAATGTATAATATTTATCTAATTATACAAAAAAATATTAAAATACATATAGAATGCACAAAAGAAATGACTTTAGGACTGAAAATACATGTTTCGAAAAGTAATGGGACTAGAAATTAATAAATTATATAGAGGGATTAAATCCATAAAGAATTCATTTATAATTTATTTACGTAGGAAATAAAAATTCATAATTTCACTTAATATAGATTCCAACTAAAAATTCTGCTGTTAAGTCTCTATACTTTGTGAAAGTTGTTGCTTTTAGTTTCCAATTTTAATTAAATTAAATTTAGTTTCTATACTTTTCAAATTATTTAATTTTAGTCTCTGTACTTTTTAATATTAAATTTTTAGTTTTGAACCAAACAGTAAAAGTTAAATTTGTTTGGATAAAATCAATTACTAGTTATGTATTATGCGTACAATTGTAGATTTAGTTTATGGTCTCCAATTGGACCATTCTAAGTCTCTATATTTGTTTCCAAATTGAAATTTTAGTTTTGACATAAATAGCAGTCGTTAATCTATTAACTGAATTTTGACATTACACACATGATAATATGTTTACCGCATCAAATTCTGGAAGTAATAGAACTTGATGAATTTTACTATTATCATTTGGTGAGTACTGAAATTTTAAAATTTGAAAAGTATAAGGACCAAATTCACAACTTTCATAAAGTAAAGTGACTAATAGCACAGTTACCTTGTTATATATAATATCTTCATTCTTCAAGGACTTGGCTGCAAATTACTTGACAGAACGTGCTAAAGCCCCAGCGGCTCTCTTCTCGCTTGCCTTCGCGCTTGCCTTATTTCCTTCTCTGTATTAGCCCTGCACTAAAGATTTCCTTTATCTCCCCTAATAGTGAGTATTGCTGAATTACTAATTGATTATGATATCTTAACTTGATTTTGCAGAGTTTTGTTTTTCATTTGGGGAAATCTCTTGTTTTATATCATTTCGTTTTTGTTAGTTTATATCTTTAATGTTTTTACCTGTTTTCAATTTGAATGTCACTAGATCTGTGAAAGATGAGCAGCGATGACAGTTTGGACAAACTTATAAAGGGAACGTTTGTTGATCCCTCGCCGGAAAATAGCCTGGAACTTAAAGAAGACCTTCGACAGCTTGGGATTCCGGCAACTCAAGCACAAATTGGCGCGAACATACCACCGTTGCCGGGCGATGATAACCAGGTCAACTCGTTGAGCTTGATGTCGAGTAGTAGAATGAAAAGAAACCTGGAATTTGTTTTCGATAATTTCTCGGGAGATAAAGGAGAAGAAAAAAAGAAGCAGCGCCGAGGAGGCTTTTATATAGGTGAATCATCAAATCCGCAGCAACAACGAGGAGCGGAAAGCAAAGAAGAGGATTTATCTGAGCTGGAAATGGTGAAAGCTTTCATGGATCGTATTAACAGCCAGATAAAGATGGTAATGTTTCTTAATTGAATTTAAAAAATTCGTATTAAATTCTCATCAGTGTTAGTATATGTTGAAGTTAGATAAATGCTGCATCCACTGCCAAGAACCCTGCTTTGAACCCTGCTTTGAACCCTGCTTTTAGCCTTCTGTAGATGCCTTTTCTTTTTTATACCAGGAATCTGTTCTTACGATGGGAAACAACAGTTTGGATGAAGAAGAAGTAACCTTGCATTTTATTTTATTTACTTAAAAAATTGGAAAAATTAAAATTTTGTATATTAAATCAAGAGAAAATCGATTTTTTTTTGTTAAAAATCTCATTCATTTGTATTATTAAAATAAATTTTAACAAAAACACTTATTTGTTCTTTAATCTAATATATATAGATCAATTTACTTATTTTTTAGTAAAATATCCAACTTTTAATCAAGAGAACTTTGTAATACTTTTACCAATGTATTGGAGAGCATCATTGTTAAATAAGTTCAATTTTTACTTTTTTTTTTTTTTTTAAGACAAGTGCTTTGCTACCCCTTTCTGTATTGAATAAATACTTTTTTTGCTGAAATGTTTTAAGTGATTATAACTTTTATGTAACCACCATTATACTCATTATCTATACAATTTGCTTTCCATTTTCAAGCAACCCATTTAATTCCACTACCCTGTTTAGCATGTTCATTCTTACTTTCTCATTTTAATAGTCCTTTAATAACTTTTTACCTAAAGCTTATAGGGGTTTGAATGTTTTGTTAGGGGACTTTTGGATCTTGTGGCAAATTTAGAACTCTCATTTTTTTTCATTCCATTACCACCAGTTGTTTAGAGTTTGCCCTAATCTTCCTCTCCATTATTTCTCAAAATTTTTCATTTTGTTAGATTGTAACGTTTTCTCACTTTACTAACAAAACCCTTTACACCTTCCTTGAAGTGCCTTTTCTCAACTGACAATATAGCTAAGGACAGTTTCAGAAAAATACTCGGTACAGTCCGAAAACCCTTGCATTAACAATGGTGATAAATCATGAGAATGGTTTTTATCTCCGTAGTAGACACTAACAATACCTAGTAGTCACCTTTTCTTTTCAAAGAGAAAGCTGTAAGAATTGTTTTTCTCCAAAAAAAGCAATATCTTGTAATGTGTATTTGTATCTACATGTTTCTTAATACTTGTTTATATTTGGTGAAATGTAGGACGACATGGCATACATGGAATCTGTGATCTGGATTTTCCATCAGATGATGGAGATGAAAGCCTCTCCTCTCTTGCCAAAACTTCTCGGCTCCCACAAGCAAATCAAATCGCAATGCCCAGTTCGATCTGATCTTGATGACATTAAGCGAAAGGTCCTTGAAATCGAGCTCGATTTCAAGGACACTGGTTTGACAGATGAGGCAAAGCGGAGATTGCTCGAATTAGAAGAGGAGTTTAAAAGATTAGATCAAAAATGGATGAAGGTACAGTATTGTTTACAAATTTAATTACCACATTTAGTTTCATGATGTAACATATTATTCTGACTTTTTAACTTGGTTTTTCAGGACTTGACAAAAGCTGGGAACCTTGATGCAATCTTCACTAATAATATGGTATGCATATAAACGTTTCTTATGATTGATATTAACCTAGATTATTATTCTTGAATAAAATCAACATTTCTCATTTATAAATCACATTATAATTATATTTTTCTTTCCTCATTCATTAGACTTGTTTTTTAGATAGTAAAAATGGTAAAAATGTCATGGAGAGTCTTGTACTAAAAATCAGATTACTTTTTGTCCCCTCTAAAAAAAATGGACAATTAGTCCTTATATGTAATATCAGAGCAAATGGCTTCATCTGTTACAAATTTCATTAATTTCTACTCTTAAAATCTAGTCTTTATACCTTAGCATGAGGTATACGTAACACGTCACATGTAATTGTTTGGTTATTCCGTTATCCACATCAGTTTTTAACTATAGAAATGGACGATAATTTTAACAGAAAAGCTTAGTTTACGTATTTTTTATTAAAAGGTAAAACACAATCTGACTGATAATACAAGAGTCTATAATATTTTTACTTAGAAAAAAGCCATTTTCAGCTATTTTTCTTGGATTAGTGTGACTAGAGAATACTATTGCATGCCCTGTCACGTGTGTGTGTATATATATATATATTATGTATTTAGAGGAATCCTTGGTGATCATATGTGATACCTACATTTGAATATGTGTTTGTACATTAATCTTTTAAAAATCAATTTACAATTGCAATATCTTTCCTCACGCACCCGCCCACTTTAAGCTATTTTAGTAAGATTTTTCTAAATTTTTTTCATGTATTTAGGTGAACCTTGGACGGTCATATTCTATGCCCATATCTGAATATATGTGGAACAAGGACATTTCAAGCAAAATGATAATAATATATGTAGTTGAATCTTTCTAAGCATATGATATATTTGAAGCTATAAACTTGAGAATGAAAAAAAATGCGTATCTTACTTTATTAATTTGTTCACCATCCATTTTTCTGGTATCTCTGGTTTTTTTTTTTTTTTGGCAAAATATCATATCTGAATGTCTCAATTAATTCTTAAATTTACCCATGTTTAAATTTCTTCTTGATCATTAAGTTATGTTTCTTTTAAATTTCAGGATTTCAGCGTGGAGACACTAAGGAAAGAGGTACGATATATCTAGATCTATATATAGGTTGGATTATCTATCCAAGTCCAAAGACTCATTTCAAATATTGGAAGTTTTGGGCAAAAATATTAGGTCGAAATGAGTTTGAGCAAAAAAAAAAAAAATTAGGCCCATTTTAAAAATGGGTCGAACCCGGGCTTGAACATTAAAGGCCGAAGCTTTTTTTTTTAATTTGTAATATTTTATATTATATATTATAGAATATATAATGTAAATATGAAAAAAAAAAAAAAGTTAAGATAACTATTAAAATGAGCTTGGATTAGCTATTTGCAAATATGGACAACCTTACGTAAATTTTTAGGTTCATATTTCGAATTGGACCAGACTTAAACAAGTATAATGCGAATTAATAACATGTTTAGATTCAATTCAGCCCATAAACACCTCTTATTTGGGAACTCAATTTTCGAAACATGAATTTTGGTTTGCAAGTTAAAAGATATAAATGTAATGTCTGTGATTATTTTTCAAATAATAATGAGAACTAATTTATACTTACAGTAAATGAAATACAAATCTAAATCTTTAAAATTCATGTTTCCATAAAGTAATTTTACATTGAAATTTTAATTTATTGTCTATATTTGTTGTTGTTGTAGCTTTCTTCAGCATGTCCATGGATTGATATGAAGAAATTACTGTAAATAATGATCTTTATGCTGTTGATTAAGATCATGGAAGTTTGGCAGCTTGTGAAGGATAACTTATCATTGTTATCACTCATCTTTTGTTATCTTTTAGAACACACTCAACTTTGAAGGATTGTTTAGTATATTTTTAATTTTTTCTATGAAACTCTTTGGTTTTAACTTTGTGGAATTAAAATCTAATAAGAAGTGGTACTTCAAAACAAAAAAAAAATCTTAAGAATTTATGAGCAAGGGCAGGCATGGAAATTTTCTATTTAGGTTTTTTATATAATTTTTAAAATTTTAAATTAGTAAAAGTAAAATTACACTTTGGTTACATTTAAAAATGATAAAAATTTGATTTAATTATTTAAAAATTATGAGAATATAAGTTAATAAATTAGTGAAATTATATTTTTATTGTCGTAAAAATTATAATTTAATTTCGGCTCTTAATAAGAGTGTACAATTTAACTTAGTTGTGTTACACGAAGTTAAAAATTTAGAGATTTGAAAATTGGTTTCAACTTATCCATTTTGTGCTGGATTCAAGATTGAAGTTATATTATGCCATTCATTATAGTTAAAAAGAATCAAATGTAAACATTAAAACCTAAGGATTCCGACTAAGGCATGTTGAAAAAATGGGCGGCTGACGCTCAACAAGATTAAGAACATTGTTTTGTAGTGGGATTTGCTAATAATATATTGTTGGGAATTTGATGAGCCCAACACACCTACTATAGAACCTAGGACCTACACCTACTATAGAAGACCTACAGGTAATATTACACAAACTCTCTGAAGTAGGTTAATCTTTTATTTTCTAACTTCTTAGTGCATTATAATACTCGGGCAACAGGCCGACCATATATTATTCAAGCGGCAGAGCTGACCATATATAAAAGTTAATCCAAATGCACTAAATGCTTAGAAATTTAAGGCTTAACCGAGACTAACAATTACAAGAGAAAAAATCACTTTTATTAATGCACAATATGAAGACCAAAAATGAAAGCTACTATCTCTATTTATAAAGTTTAGTGGCTATTGGATTGTTGACACATGTCAACATCCTTACCATTAATATTATAAATATTTAATAACTAGAATGTTTAATGTCTAGTCTTCTAGATAATATATTATATAATTTTTTTTTATTTTTAAATTTTAGAATATTTCAAAGAAACTATCTCTTAAAAGTTAAGTTTTGGCTTTTATCTACAAGTTACATTAGCTTTCAACATCTATTCATGAATCTTCTTGCCTATTTTACTTAGTTAGAAACTGTTGGAGAGGGCTGATCAAAGAAAAAAAGGTTTGCGAAATGAGATTATGAGTGGAATAGTGTGTTGTTGTGCAATTACAGTCGGAGATGAGCTTCAATTTAGTTGTTGTTCTGTACTTGGGTTTCTAAAGATACTTTTGTTTGAACTCACAATGGTTTTGGTACTTGAACTCGGTCAAAGAATTTGGGGTTTCTATAGTCTTTTTAGTTACAAAAGAAAATTGAACTATAACGCTCAACCGATAACAATAGACTAGTTACATAACACTTATCACTCAACATAAAATCTTGGACCGTCGAAGGCAGTTGTGAGAAAATAAAAACTTGTTTAGCAACACCTTACCGCCTTGTGTATAGCATCAGCAACCATATTCGTTGTTCGTGGTACATGTCGGATCTTTACTTGCCAATCCCTCGTCATCTAGTTGTGAACCTCTAATGCCAATCTCAATGATCCCATTACTTTTGCTCCAAGAATTAGGTCTACTACTGTTTTACTATCACTCTCAATTAACAGCCAATGCACCCCCTTCTCCCAAGCCGTTTCCAACCCACCAACAATTGCTCAAAGTTATACCTATAGTTACTTTTATTTTAACTCGATATGGTTATGGTATTTTTTTTTCTATATCTCTAAAGTCTACGGTTTTAATATTTTAAATTCAGTATTTTGTTTGTCTTACCCTTTAGCTATACATTTATCCATCATACATTATAACTACCATTAAAATTGTAATGAAATCAAACAAAAATATGTGTACCAAATCGATGGAAGAAATTAAATTTTTAAGTACGAAAGTGAGAAAAAATGTTTAGGTACTAATGTGAAAAAAATGGTTAATTCAAAGGCTAAATGATGATTAAAGCCCTCTTTTTATTCAATTTGAACTTAAATGCCACATTTACGCCTATGAATAGTTATGGGGTGTAATTTGTAAACCCATGAATACTTTTAGGGTTTAATTGGAATTGAATTTCCGGCCTTTAAATTTTTAAAGGTATTTTGTTGCCTAATATCCCCGTTTCTTTCGGTCCAAGAAATGATTAGGACCGTTCATTGAAGAGGAGATAATAATGAACGTCTTTTTCTTAACAAAATAGGTCAAATTTCATATTCAGTACCTGTACTGTGTTTTTATTTTTTATTTAGTCTCCCCTCTATAATTTGGTCATTTCTAGCCTTTTTACTTTTTAAAATGTGTAATTTCAACATTGACATTAATTTTTTTTTTGAAACATATGATGAGATGAGATGAAATGTATAATTTATCATTTAATATATCTAGATAATTTTTTTACATTTAAAAAACAGAAGAAAAATGTATAATATTTATCTAATTATTCAAAAAAATATTAAAATAAATATAGAATGCACAAAAGAAATGACTTTAGGATTGAAATACATGTTTTGAAAAGTAATGGGACTAGAAATTAATAAATTATGTTGAGGGATTAAATCCATAATAAATTCATTTATAATTTATTTACGGAGGAAATAAAAATTCATAATTTCACTTAATATAGATTCCAAGTAAAAATTCTGCTGTTATATCTCTATACTTTGTGTGAAAGATGTTGCTTTAGTTTCTATATTTTAATTTAATTAAATTTAATTTCTTTACTTTTTAAATTAGTTAATTTTAGTCCTTGTGCTTTTTAATTTTTAATTTTTAGTTTTGAAGTAAGTAGTAGAGGTTAAATTTGTTTGGCTAAAATCAATTAATAGTTAAGTACCATGCGTATAATTATAAATCTAGTTTATGGTCTTCAATTGGATTTTTTAAGTTTCTGTATTTGTTTCCAAATTGAAATTTTAGTTTTCACGTAAATAATAATCGTTAATTCATTAACTGGATTTTGATATTACACATGATAATATGTTTACCGTATCGAATTCTGAAAATAATAGAACTTGATAAATTTTACTGTTACCGTTTGGTGTGTACTAAAATTTTAAAATTTGAAAAGTATAAGGACCAAATTCACAACTTTAATAGCACAGTTTAACCTTGCTATATATAATATCTTCGTTCTTCAACGACTTGGCTGCAAAGTAGTTGACAGAACTTGCAAAAGCTCCAGCTCTCTTAGCACTTGCCTTATTTCCTTTTCTGTATTAGCTCTCCACTAAAGATTTCCTTCATCTCCTCTAACAGTAAGTATTGCTGACTTACTAATTGATTATGATATCTTGACTTGATTTTGCAGAGTTTTGTTTTTCATTTGGAGAAATCTCTTGTTTTATATCATTTCGTTTTTGTTAGTTTATATCTGTAAAGTTTTTACCTGGTTTCAATTTGAATGTCACTAGATCTGTGAAAGATGAGCAGCGATGACAGTTTGGATGGACTTATAAAAGGAACGTTTGTTGATTCCTCGCCGGAAAATAGCCTGGAACTTAGAGAAGACCTTCGACAGCTTGGGATTCCGGCAACTGAAGCACAAATTGGCGCTAACGTACCGCCGTTGCCGGGCGATGATAACCAGGTCAACTTGTTGAGCTTCTTGTTGAGTGGTAGAATGAAAAGAAACCTGGAATTTGTTTACGATTATATGTGGGGAGATGAAGGAAAAGAAAAAAAGAAGCAGCGCCGAGGAGGCTTTTATATCGGTGAATCATCAAATCCGCAGCAACAACGAGGAGCAGTAAGTAAAGAAGAGGCTTTATCTGTGCTGGAAATGGTGAAAGCTGCCAATGATCGTATGTACAGAAAGGGGAAGATGGTAAAGTTTCTTAATTGAATTTAAAAAATTCGTATTAAATTCTTATCACTGTTAGCATATGTTGAAGTTAGATAAATACTGCATCCACTTCCAAGAACCCTGCTTTTAGCCTTCCGTAGATGCCTTTTCTTTTTTATACTAGGAATCTGTTCTTACGATGGGAAACAACAGTTTGGATGAAGTAGAAGTAACCTTGCATTTTATTTTATTTTATTTTATTTTATTTACTTAAAAAATTGGATAAATTAAATTTTATATATTAAATCAAGAGAAAATCAAATTTTTTTGTTAAAAATTTTATTTATTTATACTATAAAAAATTCGTACTGAACATATAAATGACCAATTTTTAATAATAGAATTGAATAAAATTTCTAGCAGGAGCACTAATTTATTCTTTAATCCAACATACTTAAATTAATTTACTATTTTTTAGTAGAAAGAATAAAGTACAATCAACTCTTAGTACAGAAAACTTTGTAATACTTTTACCAATGTCTTAAAGAGTATCATTGTTAAATAATTTCAATTTTTAACTTTTTTTTTTTAATACAAGTGCTTTGCTACCCATTTCTTTATTGAATAAACACTTTTTTTTGCTGAAATGTTTTAAGTGATTATAACTTTTATGTAACCACCATTATACTCATTATTTATACAATTTGCTTTCCATTTTCCATGTTCATGTAACCCTTTTAATTTCCCTACCCTGTTAAGCATGTTCATTCTTACTTTCTCATTTTAATAGTCCTTTAATAACATTTTACATAAAGCTTATAAACAGGGGTTTGAATGATTTGTTGGGTGACTTTTGAATCTTGTGGCAAATTTAAAATTCTATAATTTTATCGGTAACTTTTTGTCTACAATCACAACAACCATCATAGCTCTCATTCTTTTCAGCCCATTACCACCACTTGTTTAGAGTTTGTCCTGATCTCTCAACTATTTCTCTACGATATTTCATTTTGTTAGATTGTAACATTTTCTCATTTTACTAATTCAACCCTTTACACCTTCCTTGAAATGCCTTTTCTCAACTGACAATATAAGTAAGGACAGTATCAGAAAAATACTTGGTACGGTCCGAAAATCCTTGCATTATAACAATGGTGATGAAATCATGAGAATGGTTTTTATCTCCGTAGTAGACATGACAATACCTAGTAGTCACCTTTTTTTTTTTTTTCCAAGAAAAAGCTGTAAGAATTGTTTATCTCCAAAAAAAAGCAATATCTTGTAATGTGTATTCGTATCTACATGTTTCTTATTACTTGTTTATATTTGGTGAAATGTAGAACGACTTGGCATTTTTTATATTCCTTCTTATAGAGATGAAAGACTCTCCTCTCTTGCCAGAAGCTTTCGGCTTGCTCAAGCAAATCGACTCGCAATACTCAGCTTTTTCTCGTCTTGATGACTTTAAGCGAAAGTTACTTGAAACCGAGCTCGAGCTCGAGAACAATGGTTTGACAGATGAGGCAAAGCGGAGATTGCTCGAATTAGCAGAGGACTATAAAAGATTAAATCAAAAACGGAGGAAGGTACAGTATTGTTTACAAATTTAATTGCCACATTTAGTTTCATGATGTAACATATTATTCTGACTTTTAAACTTGGTTTTTCAGTACTGGACAAAAGCTGAGAACCTTGATGCAATCTTCATTAATAATAAGGTATGCACATAAACGTTTCTTATGATTGATATTAACCTAGATTATTATTCTTGAATAAAATGAACATTTCTCATTTATAAATCACATTATAATTATATTTTTCTTTCCTCATTCATTAGACTTGTTTTTTAGATAGTAAAAATGGTAAAAATATCATGGAGAGTCTTGTACTAAAAGTAAGATTACTTTTTGTCCCCTCTAGAAAAAAATGGACAAGTAGTCCTCATATGTAA
Source organism: Gossypium stocksii (assembly GCA_020496765.1). Classification (NCBI taxonomy): domain Eukaryota; kingdom Viridiplantae; phylum Streptophyta; class Magnoliopsida; order Malvales; family Malvaceae; genus Gossypium; species Gossypium stocksii. The sequence continues at coordinate 120,802,114 of CM035626.1, forward strand.
TATCAGCAAATGGCTCCATCTGTTACAAATTTTATTAATTTCTACTGTTAAAATCTAGTCCTTATACCTTAGCATGCGGTATACATAACACGTCATATGTAACTGTTTAATTATTCCGTTATCCACATTAGTTTTTAACTATAGAAATGGACGATAATTTTAACAGAAAAGCTTAGTTTGCGTATTTTTTTATTAAATGGGTAAAACACAATCTGACTTATAATACAAGAGTCTCTGTAATATTTTTACGTAGAAAAAGGTCATTTTCAACTAATTTTCTTGGATTTGAGTGTGACTAGAGAATACTATTACATGCCCCGTCACATATAATTCTTTTTAATGTATTTAGAGAAATCCTTGGTGATCATATGTGATACCTACATCTGGATATGTGTTTCTACATTAATCTTTTAAAAATCAATTTACAATTGCAATATCTTTCCTCATGCACCCGACCACTTTAAGCTAATTTAGTAAGATTTTTCTAAATTTTTTTCATGTATTTAGGTGAACCTTGGACGGTCATATTCCATGCCTATCTGAATATATGTGGAACATGGGCATTTCAAGCAAAATGATAATAATACATGTAGTTGAATCTTTCTAAGCATAAGATATATTTGAAGCTATAAACTTGAGAATGAAAAAAAATTCATATTTTACTTTATTAATTTGTTCACCATCCATTTCTTTGGTATCTCTGTTTTTTTTTTTTTTTCAACATATCATATCTGTCTCAATTCATTCTTAAACTTGCCCCTGTTTAAATATCTTCTTGATCATTAAGTTATATTTCTTTTAAATTTCAGGATTTCAGCGTGGAGACACTAAGGAAAGAGGTACAATTTATCTAGATCTATATATAAGTTGGATTATCTATCTAAGTCCAAAGACTCATTTCAAAAATAAGAAGGTTTAAGCAAAAATATTAGGATGAAAAATGAGTTTTGAGCAAAAAAAAAAAATTAGGCCCATTTTAAGAATGGGTCGAGCTTGGGTTTAAATATTTAAGGCCGAAGCTTTTTTTTTAAATGTGTAATATTTTATATTATATATTTTAAATTTTTTAATGTAAATATTAAAAAAAGTTAAGGTAACTATTAAAATAAGCTTAGATTAGCTGTTTACAAATATTGACAGTCTTACCTAAATTTTTAGGTTCATATTTTAAATTGGACTAGGTTTAAACAAGCGTAATGTGTATAAATAACATGATTAGATTCAATTTAGCCCATAAACCCATCTATATATACCTATTTGGGAACTCAAAATTCAAAACATGAATTTTGGTTTGCAAGCTTTACTATATAAATGTAATATCTATGATTATTTTTCAAATAATAATGAGAACTAATTTATACTTATAGTAAATGAAATACAAATCTAAATCTTTAAAATTCATGTTTCCATAAAGTAACTTTACATTGAAATTTTAATTTATTGTCTATATTTGTTGTTGTTGTAGCTTTCTTCAGCATGTCCATGGATTGATATGAAGAAATTACTGTAGATAATGATTTTTATGCTGTTGATTAAGATCATGGAAGGTTGGCAGCTTGTGAAGGATAACTTATTATTGTTATCACTCATCTTTTGTTATGTTTTAGAACACACTCAACTTTGAAGGATTGTTTGGTATATTTTTAATTTTCTCTATGAAACTCTTTGGTTTTAACTTTGCGGAATTAAAATCTGATAAAAAGTGGTACTTCAAAACAAAATAATCTTAAGAATTTATGAGTAAGGGCAGGCATGGAAATTTTCTATTTAGATTTTTTATATAATTTTTAAAATTTTAAATTAGTGAAAATAAAATTACACTTTAGTTGATAAAAATTTAATTTAATCATTTAAAGATTATGAGAATATAAGTTAATAAATTAGTGAAATTATATTTTTATTATCGTAAAAATTTTAATTTAATTCCGGCTCTTATTAAAAAAAAAATTTGACTTCACCTCTTAATAATGTACAATTTAGCTTAGTTGAGTTACATGAAATTAGAAATTTAGAGATTTGAACTTCAGTTTCAATATATTGAACTAGATTAAGATTGAAATTATATTATGCCATTCATTATAGTTAAAAAGAATCAAATGTAGACATTAAAACCTTTTTAAATTTTTTTTACTTCTATTTAAAACAGTTTTAAACAAATAAATTTTTCTCTTATAGTCAATTTTTAATTTAAAATTTATTGTTATGTGGATAATGTCATGCCTTGGACTAAGGCTTGACACGTCTCACATGTAATAGAAAATTTAAAGTATTTTTATTGTATTTAAAATTTTAAAGTAACGTTATTCCACACCTAACCGACTCGTCCTCTTGGTTCACTTTCGCACGGTCCTACCTGGTCTTCTCGCTTTCAAATATACTTACCTTGCAGTTTCAGTCCTCCATAGTCTTTGGTCTACACGATTAAGGCTTTAATTTCAGTTTTATTTATGCAATTCAATCCCTATTATTATTATTATTATTATTATTTATTTTAGTTATTTTTCTTAATTAATTATTTACTGTGATTTAAAAATTTTTATTCGCATCCTTAACAGCACCGATATCACAATATCTCTATATTATTTTGAACCTTTTTATCTCTGAACATTCAGGAATTAATTTTTAAATGATTTTCAATACGATCTTAAAGTCCTAAAATTGAATTTATGTACTTCCTAAAATTTTATAAAACTTAATTTAATTTTTTACTGAATGATTTGACAGACGTCTCACATGTAAGAATACTATCGATTCGATTTGATTTTTTATTTTTTATTAATTTTGGATTTTGGGATTTTAAATTCATTGTTTGATTTTATGATTTTTGAATATTATTTAATGAAATTTCAAAATATTTTCACAAGTATTTCTAAAAAACAAATAATTTCGTAAGACATATTAGATAATTTATACTATTTTAAATATAAAATATTTTTATGTCATAAAAATTAAAATTAATTATTAAATAGAAAAACAGAATTCGGATTAATTTCTTGTAATGGTGGTTTTTTAACATACATTCTATAAATCACCCAAATACTTCAATTTGAGTTGGTTTTTGATTTCGGAATTTTCTTGCTTAGTCATATACATATTTAAGAAAAAAAATCTCACAAATATGCAAGATTATAACCGAGTAACATAAAAGCATGATTAAAATGTTTAAAATCGAAAAATTAAACTTTAATACCATTAAATTTGTTAAGCCTTGGATCAAATCTTATTCTTTTTGAGATCATTTTATCCCTTATGCTTTTAAAATTTGTTAAAATTTTAATGTCATTGATGTGGTAAGTCATACCGCATTTTATGTATATTTTACTGTTAATATTGATAAATTTTTTAAAAAATATTTGAGTTTTTTTAAATTTGCATAAATTATTAATTTCTAATATCACATATGATTTTATACGTTTAATATTTAATTAATATTTTAAATACAATTTTTATTACAATAATTAGTATTAAATATTATTTTTATTTGAATTATTAAATATAATTAAAATTTATTAATTTTGTAATAGAAAATTTGAAGTATTTTTATTGTATTTAAAATTTTAAAGTAACATTATTCCACGGTTACCCGAACTCGTCCGCTCGATTCACTTTCGCGTGGCCCTCCCTGGTCTTGGCGATTTCAAATGTACATGCTTTGCAGTTTCAGTCCTCCATAGTCTTAGGTCTATACGATTAAGGCTTTAATTTCAGTTTTAGTTATTCAATTCAATCCCTATTATTATTATTATTATTATTATTATTAGTATTTATTTTAGTTATTTTTTAATTAATTATTGACTGTGATTTAAAAACTTTTATTTGCAGTCTTGACATCACCATTATAAGTATTTGTATGACTTACTTTATATAATATTATTAGGTTTTTTATGATTGATTTATTTTAAATATTAGATAGTAATTATTAATCTTATTTAAATGTATAAGTAACTATTATCATATTTAAATAATATTATATATTTTCATATTATTATAATTTCATTTTTAATATATGACAAATATAAACATTAATTTTTTAATTCAACTATGTAAACTTTGGCTAATATATTGATGTGTATATAAATAATTTGATCAATTTTAAAATAATTGTTTAAAAGATATATTGTTCTATACTTGTATGTGTATATTGTGGTAACCCTTTTTAAAATTAATTTAATTTCTTACAAATAGTCGTACACTATTTTGAGCTTTTTCAACGCATTTCAAACTATTTTTAAATGATTTTAAATTGTTTATAAAATCATTCAAAAATTCAAATTTGATTTAACAATTTAACAAAAATATTTTTAAATTACAACTCTTCAATGATTTTGAGGATTTTGACTCGTATAGGTTCTGGTAGCATCTTCTGTCTATACCAACTATAGAACGGGTGAGAGGTGTTATATTTTGTGGCATTTCAAAATTTAAAAATAAAGTATAGACTTAATTTTAAATTTTAAAAAAAATAAAGGGATGTTAATTGTAATTTTATTAAATATTATTTTTATTTGAATTATTAAATATAATTAAAATTTATTAATATACCAATTCAAATATTGTAATGGAAAATTTAAAGTATTTTTATTGTATTTAAAATTTTAAAGTAACATTACTCCACACTTCACCACAGTCGTCCGCTCGGTTCATTTTCGCGCGGTCCTGCCCGGCCTCCGCGCTTTCAAATGTGCATACCTTGCAGTTTCAGTCCTCCTTAGTCTTTGGTCTATACGATTTAGGCTTTAATTTCAGTTTCATTTATTCAATTCAATCCCTATTGTTATTATTATTATTATTATTCTTATTATTTTATTTTTATTAATTATTTATTTACTGTTATTTAAAAACTTTTATTTGCATTGTTGACATCACAATGTCTGACCGAGATCTCTATATTATTTTGAACCTTTTTAACCTTCCAAAGTCCGTTTTGGTCTCGAACACCTCAGAACATTCAGTAACTAATTTTTAAATGATTTCAATATGATCTCAAAGTCCTAAAATTGAATCTATCTACTTCCTAAGATTTTATATATATATATATATATATATAAAAACCAATATTGTAAAAGTTAATCTAATTTCTTACTGAATGGTCCTACACCGTTTTGAGATTTTTCAATATCTCGAGACCCGATACGAGTTACGAACACCTTCAACCCACCTCAAGTCATTTTTAAAATTGTTTATAAAACCATCCAAAAATCCAAACTTGATTTAAGGATTTAACAAAAATAATTTTAAATTACAACTCTTCAATGATTTTAAGGATTTTGGCTCGTATAGGTTTTGGTAGCATCTTCTGTCTGTACCAACCATAGAACAGGTGAGAGGTGTTACATTTTATGGTATCTCAAAGTTTAAAAATAAAGTATAGACTAAATTTTAAATTTTAAAAAAGTAAAGGGATGTCAATGGTAATTTTATTAACCAAAAGTCAAACGTGGCAATGCTCCCCTAGTCTTCTCTCTCGCTCGGACCTTTTAATCGAGTTTGCGTTCGACCTTAAGCCTGTATTTAATTACTTTCTCTCCAATGCACTTCATCATTTCTTCACCATTAACACAGCAGCAGCTCCTTCTCTTCTCTTCTCTTCTGTACACTCCATCAAAGCAGTGAGTTGCTATTTCAATTCACTTAACTCATTTCCCCTCACTTTCTGTACATCTATTGCTTTGATTTTTGCTAAATTTGTAATTTCTTATCCGTTTGAGTAAGCTTTGTTAGTTTATGATTTTGACTTGCTTGCTTGTTTCTATTTTATCCTGAATTAGGAAAAACTTTGATTGTTTTAGATTCAGAAATTTGATTTGAGTTAAAATTTTCAGATCCGTGAAAGATGACGAATTGGTCTAGTCTCAGAGGCCATAGGGATATCGTTACGATACCCACACCTGGAGCGCCGAATGGTGCTGATGGACAACCATCGGCCGATCATTATCAGGCGGATTCCTCGAGCTCGATGTTGACCAGAGGAAAGAAAAGAAATCAGAAAGCTAAAGGAAAAGGCATCAAGAAACAGTGCCTGCCCCGGGTAACCGGTGGAGAAGAGAGTGTGGAAGACCTTACTGTGGAGCATAGTGGGAAAAACTTAATTGACCAAATCAACAGAAGGACGTGTAAAGTAAATTCTCTTAACTGAACTTAGCCATTCACATCAACTGAAGCAAAAACCATGAGAAAGATTTTCTCTGTCTCTTACTTTGACACTTGCTTTGTGTGTATTTGATGACATAAAGGTGAAGGAAAGACATTGGGATTGGCTAAGTAACTGTCCAGAAGTTATATCCATCATCAAGCAAATCGAAGAGAAATGGCCACTGCTATCTGATCTCCAAAAAGTTAAGGAGAAAAGGAGTGAAATCCTAACCGAGTTCAAGGCAGACCGTTTAAACGAGGCTGGGGCGATGCGGGAATTAACCAAACTAAAAGAGAAGCTCAATCATGTAGATGGACAACTACAGGTGTGCTAATGTTTACCAATCGAATTACTGAGTTTGGTTTCATGATCTAATTGTCCAATTTAACTTTGGTTTTTCAGGAGTTGCACAAAGCAAACAACCTTGAGGTAAGCACAGTAACAATATAATTACTAAGTTCGATATCCTCTTGATCTAACGATTTAACTTGGTTTTTCAGGAGCTGAAGAAAGTAAAGAACCTTGAGGCAATCTACCTTAATCAAGAGGTATACACATTTCTTATCATTGATATTAACTAATATAGTAGGGCATAGTACCAATAAAGTCCCATGTCCTTATCCACTGAACTTGTTTTTAGACATAGCGAAAAGTTTTTTTTTTCAGCTATTTGTGCATTGAATACGGTTTTGTGTATTTGAAAATATATGTATATTCAAATATGTGTTGGTATGTTCCTTATTTATAAATCCAATCACAATGTAATATGTTTCATCATTCACTATACTTCTTTTCTAGATTTAGTAAGAAGTCATTTTCAGTTATATTAGTTGGATTCGAATTAAAATGTTTTTATATGAGTTCACGTTTAATCTTGACATGTTTAATTTCTTTTAAATCATATTTTTTAAAAAATCTCAAAAATTATATTCTAAACCAACCAATATTCATCAATGTATCAAACACCAACATCAAGTGACATAGCTTGAAAAGACTATATATGTTGAATCATATTTCTTGATCAATTTGTTGTCTACCCATATCTTCTTTTTTTCAGGTTTCAATATCTAAAGTTATCCTTAGACTTGCCCTTTTTTGCATCTTCAATAATTTGTTTATATTTCTCCTAAATTTCAGGATTATGACCTGGAGACTCTTCAAAAAGAGGTATGGCATATATACATATAAATGAAATTGGTAGGTGATGATTGGTAGATTTGAAAGCTTGAATTTCGAAAAGAGCATTAGACATAAATATTATTTATCAAATGATTTAATACATAATATTTATTTTTTGATGCATTTGATATCATATTTAACAAAAAGTTATATGTTTTGGTATGAAAGGTAATGGTATTAAGTTTTTAGTGCTTAATTCGGATTTTAGAGATGATTTGATAAAATTTTATAATTAGCAATTAAATTTCATCAATTAACCATAAAATCTGAATTAAAGATTAAAAAGTTAACATCATTACTTTCAAGTACCAAAACATATAAAATTTGTCAAATACAAGTATCAATTTGGGCTATAAAATAAAACAAATTCCATATTAAAAAAAGTATCAAACTATGTACCTTTTCAAAATTCATAACATGAATTGTTTTAAAATTTCATGTTTTTTTTAGGTACAAAATCACACATTAAATCCCACTTGATTTCTACATAATCATATACACAACGGTATTATAAAAATTTATGTAGTAAAAGAAATCCGAAACTACAAAATCCATATTCCCAAAAAGGTAACAATAGTATTATCATATTTTTTAAATTATGATAGTAAAAGTATCATAGAGTTGTCTTTATTAAGAGTTAGATTATATTTTGTCTCCTTATTCAAAAAAGGACAAATTAGTCCTTATAGTTAGATCAAATAGCAAATTGGCTATTCTATTAAAAATTTCATCTACTTCTATTTTTAAAAACTAGCTTCTATATGCCTGTATGAGGTACACGTGGCACGTCACGTGTCACTGTATTGTTATTTTAGCCATATCAATTTTTAACTGTACAAATAGATGAAATTTTTAACAGAAATGACTGGTTTGCTCTTTGATTTAACACATAATAATTAATTTGCTCATTTTTTGAATAAAGAGAGGCAAAATACAATCTTACTCCTAGTATAGGGGTCTCTATTTTACTAAATTATGACATGTTTTTCGTGTTTCTAATTTCAGTATTTTTCTACATGTTTACGGATGAAAGAAGTTGTTGCAACGGGTGATCATGGAAGTTTGCTAATTCATGAAAAATTATTGCCCAAAATGAATGAGTTGGAAAACGAAATTTATGCCGAAGACGACAACAAAGTGAATGTTCAAGACATTGCCTTACAACAAGCATTGAACAAAAATTTCAACACTTGCACCGATACATGTGTGAAGGCTGCTCAAGCCGAGCCCGATGATAATAAAGGTGAAGATGTTAAAGGAGATGATTCAGTTCCACCTCCCGCACAAGCTCCACCACAATATCCAATTTTTTCTGCCGAAACTTTAGCTATACTCAACGTTCTTGGCTCTTTGAGAGATGATATTAGTGGCATCCGGGATGAAGTTCGAGGCTTAGATGTTAGGATGTCTACATTGGAGACACATATTGCTTATCTTATGTTTCAATTCTCTCCACCGCAGCCTCCTCAAGATGGCTAGGACTCATTTTGCATTCATGGACTTGCATGTTTTATTTGGATATTTTACATTGTTTTCCTATCTCTATGTTTGTTGCACTTTAATGATTACTTAGTGTTTTGTGATCCTTAAATGTTTATTTTCTTATTTCAAATGATAGTTCATTGCTTTATATTATTGGACTAACCATTTTCTTTCTCTTCAAGTTTTACTGTGATTTGTTTTGATATAACAAAAAGGAAAAAAAAAAAAAAAGTAAATTTGTTGATAATTAGTCTCTACAATTTTGTGACCAATCTTCAAAAATAAAATCCAGCCTTTAATTGAAATTGATTTTTAGAAAGGGGAATACTTTATTCAAAAAACTAATTTTTTGTTATATAAAAAAGGGGAGGTTGTTAAATTTTAATTTTATAAATATTTTATATAACAAATATTATGTTTTTGAAATAAAATTTAATAAATTTTATTTGTAAGAGATAAAATTTTAAATCTAATATTTCAAATACTGCTTCGAGTTCCAATGTATGAAGCCACATAACTAACTTAAGGAGATGATGCAAATCGATTTAATTGAAATTAATATATATATTTTTTAATAAAACAGGAGCAAGGTTTTTATTAATTCAAAGTAAGAACTTATACAAAAAACTAACCGAAAAACCTCAGGCCCAAAGCAAAACAAATCAACCAAGGCCTAAAATAAAAACCACAAAGAAATAAAAGAAAACTAAAAAGAAACAGATTTAATAATAACTAACGTTAATCGCTCACTCCCTCGGGAATCGGATGGCCCGTCAAATCTACGACAACTTTTTCTAGACGGTTCCCATTTCCCTTTATCACAAAACTCTTCTTCTACCTTTTTCTCCAGATCTGGTAGATTTATTACGTTTATTTTTAGATTAAAATAAGTATAAAACATATAAAAAAATATATTAATAATTTTTATTTTTTTAACAGTTTAAAATATAATAGTTCAAAAAATACATTATTAGTATAAAAAAATCTTATATGTAATATATATTATTTATTTTGGTTAATTCGATTAATTACTTAATTTCTATCAAATTAATCGATAAATAAAATTTTAAAAAATTATTAACTAACCTCTGACCAAGTTAAATTTAACCACCGATCTTGAATTAAATCGATTTAATCAATTAATTTAATTTTAACCAAATTATAAACACTATAAGGCAAACAAGAGTGGGATCCGAAGATACTGGATCTACCTTCATTTTCCATTGCTTTTTCCCCCTACATTCTCTTAATCTTCTTACAATATTCACATGTTGGACAACTTTCCTACATCTTCTGTTCTAATTTGTCTTCCCAATTCTTGATTATCATAAATTAAAAAGCTTGTTATCCTCTTTTTTTTGCTTCTTTGTATTCTAACGGTCAAGTTTATTTTTATGTTCAATAAAAACTATTTAATTAATAGAATTCTTTACAATATCGTTTTGTGTTCAATAATTATATTGGAATTCAATTAAATCAAAAGTCGAGTTAGATAAAAAAATTAAATAAAAGGCAAAACTATTTAAAAAAAAATTCAATCGATTCAACATTATATTTCATCCATAAATAAGATGATAATTGTTAGAATTATATGACTCAAATCCCGGTCATTTGTTAAAAAAATTAAATAGAGAGACAAAATTAGGGAATCTGTAGGGACTAGGGATGAAGGGCCGAGGGTTGAATTAGTATAGGATTACACTTCTTCTATCAGACATTAATTAAAGGCTGAAGCTTTTTTTTTTTTAATTTGTAATATTTTATATTATATATTATAGAATTTATAATGTAAATATTAAAAAAAAAGTTAAGATAACTATTAAAATGAGCTTGGATTAGCTATTTATAAATATAGACAGCCTTACGTAAATTTTTAGGTTCATATTTCGAATTGGGCCAGATTTAAACAAGCATAATACGTATTAATAACATGTTTAGATTCAATTCAGCCCATAAACACCTCTATATATACCTATTTGGGAACTCAATTTTCAAAACATGAATTTTGGTTTGCAAGCTTTACAACATAAATGTAATATTTATGATTATTTTTTAAATAATAATGAGAACTAATTTATACTTATAGTAAATGAAATAGAAATCTAAATCTTTAAAATTCATGTTTCCATAAAGTAACTTTACATTGAAATTTTAATTTATTGTCTATATTTGTTGTTGTTGTAGCTTTCTTCAGCATTTCCATGGATTGATATGAAGAGATTACTGTAAATCATGATCTTTATGCTGTTGATTAAGATCATGGAAGTTTAGCAGCTTGTGAAGGATAACTTATCATTGTTATCACTCATCTTCTGTTACCTTTTAGAACACACTCAACTTTGAAGAATTGTTTTATATATTTTTAATTTTCTCTATGAAACTCTTTGGTTTTAACTTTGTGGAATTAAATTTTAATAAAAAGTGGTGCTTCAAAACAAAAACAAAAAAAAATCTTAAGAATTTATGAATAAGGGCTGGCATGGAAATTTTCTATATAAATCTTCTATATAGATTTTAAAATTTTAAAATTTTAAATTAGTAAAAGTAAAATTACATCTTAATTATCCTTAAAAATGATAAAAAATTGATTTAATCCTTTAAAAATTATAAGAATATAAATTAATAAATTGGTGAAATTATATTCTTATTATCGTAAAAGTTACAATTTAATTCTGACTCTTCTTAAAAAAAAATTTTGACTTCATCTCTAGGTTAGAGTGCACAATTAAGCTTAAGTGAGCTTAGTTAAATTACATAAAATTAGAAATTTATTAGAAATTTAGAGATTTGAAGTTTGGGGTCAACTTATGTATAGCTCAACTGGATTCAAGATAAAGATTGAAATTATATTATGCCATTCACTATAGTTACAAAGAATTAAATATAGACATCAAAACCTTTTTTTAATTATTTTTAATTTTATTTAAAACATCTTTAAACAAATAATTTTTTGTCTTATAGTCAATTTTTAATTTAAAATTTATTTTTGTGTGGATAATGTTAGACTGAGGTTTGGCAGACGTCATACATGTAAGAAGTATTTGATATTTTTACTACTTTAAATACAAAATATTTTTTAAATCATAAAAATTAAAATTAATTATTAGATAAAAAAACATAATTCAGATTGATTTCGCATAACATACATTCTATAAATTGTCTAAATACTTTAGTTTGAATTGATTTTTAATTTTGTGAATTTTCTTACTTAATTAGTCTTATACATATGTAAGAAAAAAAAATTCACAAAATTTCACAAATATGCAAGATTACAACCAAGTAACATAAAAGCATGATTAAAATGTTTTGCAATCAACATAATACCATTAAAATTGTTACGTCTCGAGTCAAGGCATAATAAACAGTACAGGAGATATGTGAAATAAAGTCTCATGCAAAAGTTATCACTTAAATATTACAAGAATTATAAATATCCAAAGATGTAAATATAAATTTAGCCTCTAACTTTTTTTTTTATTTTTATCATTTTGAATCTTATTCTTTTTGAGCTCATTTTAGCCTTTAAGTTTTAAAATTTAGTCAATTTATTTGCTTTTCGATTAAAAAAATGATTAAAATTTTAAAATTTTAATGACATTGATGTGGTAACTGATGCGTGTCGAAACCACCAAATAAAAATAATTTCTGCAATAAAATAACTTTAAACAGTAGTAAAGAGTAGTAAGGTCGATTTCATAGGGATTGGTGATTATGATCAACTTTCGTGTTTTTCTCATGAACAGAATTTTTTGTTGTGTCAATAATCGTGACAATAGATGTGCCCATGACTCCAAACGACCTGCTAAAAAGTAAATAAATTAGGGAAGTTTCAAAATGACTAGAAATTAAATAAATGAAATAGCAGAAATAACCAATTAAATAAATCGAAAATTAAATTAAATTGGGAAATAAATTCGGATTTTGTAAGCAGAAATTCGGATTTTGGTTTTTGAATCGATCCTCAAAAATTAGTTTTCTCCTCCAACAATAAGGTGGTTATAGCGGCTAAAAATGTTCTAACCACCAAATCTTCCTCTCGTAGTTGATCCCAGTATGCCCTGCAAACTAACCCGTAAAATTGCATGCGTTCGCAATTCAAGACCTTGATCGCTTTGCTTTCAGAACCTAAAAACTTCAACCGCGTGGGACGTTTAAATCCGATCACAATTGTAGCGACGTAAAATTTGCTTGAGCGCTAATTGAGGCGATTTATTGAAAATTTGGAAATCGAATTTTGATTTTGTTAAAAAAGGGAGTCTCCACCGATCTTTTTTTCCTAGGTGTGATCGGACACCTAATAAATCCTCTTTTTAACAGAAAAATTTATTTTCAGGTAAAAAGAAGGCCGAGTTTAGGTCTACGTCAAAACTCCAGAGAAAAATAAGGTTCGGGAGTCGGCTACGCACGAGGAAGGTATTAGCACCCTCGTGACGCCCAAAATTGGTATCCCGTTAAACATGGATTGTCTTAATTTTCAAAAATACGAGTTCAATTTAATATTTAATCATGATCCAATTGAAACACGAGAATTTGAAATTTTTGGTTTTTTAGAAGGATGTCCCATTTTTAACATGAGCCAATGATATTCACCCAACATAGCGATGAAATCAACGACTTAATGTAAAAATCGGTACGTTGCCTTATTTATTGAAATTAATAAAAAAACGAATAAAAATATGTCTAAAATAATAAAAATAATAAAAATAGCGTCCTAATAATATAATGAGAAAAATAATTTAGAAAATAACAATATGTACTTAAAAAATATATATATATATATATACGTTAATAATAATAACAATAATAATAATACTAGCAATAATAGAAATAAAATACAAAAAGGCAAATATGATACATTAATTATATTAAATATAAAATAGTCAATAATAATAGTGGATATAAAATATATATAATGTTAAAAGGAAAATGATTATTAAACATAATTTAATAATTAATAATTATATTAAGAATAATAATAATACGTTAAAAATAATAATAGTAAAAAAGGAAAATAGTAATGATAATAGAAAAAATGTACTATTAAAAATAATATTAAATATAATAAATAATAATATAAAATAATAATAATAATAGTAGTAATAATAATACTAAAACTAATAATAAATATAATAGTAGTAAAAATAAATATAAATAATAAGAATCATAAGAATAATATAAATAATATGTACATGAAAAATAATAATAATAAATAATAATAATATAATAATCATAATAATAATAATAGCAAAATAATTATTTTAAAAACAAAATGACAAAAATAAAGACTAAAACTGAATTAAAACAGAGTTTTGGGGCAAATTTAAAAGGAAATAGAGGGAATAGGGCCGAAATGTAAGCGCAAGAATAGCAGAGGGACCGAATGCGCAATAAACCCCTCCAGCCAAAACGGGCAGCAACATTGAGAACCCAAATGAAGGCCAAACAAAATTACAGGGTCAAATTAAAAAATAACAAAAGACTTAATTGCAAAACATAGAAAAAGCGGAGGGGCCTAATGCGCATATATCCCTTCCACAACAAAACACGCGGATCCTAGCGGGTCAGGGTCGGGTCAAATTCGGGCTATGGCAAAACGACGTCGTTTTGGAGGGTTTAAGGCCACTGCAAAATTACGTCGTTTTGGAACCCTATAAAAGCCACTAAAACTTCAAAAAAAATCATTTTTACCCCACTTTTTAAAAAAATTCAGATTCTCTCTCACTCTCTCCTTTTGCCTGTGTTTCCCGATAGGAGCTTCGGCGCCAATCGCTGTCACGTACTGCTGTTGACCGTCGCCGCCGGCCACCGTACACGGTTGCCGGAAATCCCAAAAAGGTAAATTTTTTTTATGTTATATATATATGAAATGAAAGAAAAGAAAAAAAAAAGAAAAAAATAGAGATTCGAAACGAAGAAAAAAGAAAAAAAAATAAAGAGGAAATCACCTCTGATTTGGCTTGTTGTTTTTCGGATTCGTTTTGCTCTTTTGATGTTATATCTCTATTTTTTTGAAAGATCTATTTTGTATTGATGATGTGCCGAATCCATTTACAAGATTTTCAATTGGCTTTTATAGCCATTTTTTTACAAGATTTGTTTATACTTTCTGTCATTTCTCTTCAATGCTTGAAGGCGCAAAGCAAGTGGATGGCGGTGACGTGTCGCAAGTTTGGCCAGTGGAGCAGGTGGTGGCCGGTGGTGTCAGAGGGCAGAGGCTAAGGGCGGCACACCTAGGGGGCTAAGGTTTTTTCTTTGTTTTTTTCTGAAAATGTTGTGGGCCAAGTTTAGTTTGGGCTTTGGGGTTTTGTAATGGGTTATGGGGTTTTAGTTTAGTAGTTGAGCTGTTGGTATTAGTTTGGGTAGGTTTAGTTTTTGTTTTTTTGGTTTTTAATTTGGGTATGGAAATGGGTCGAGCAAATTGAGCTTTGTACAACAATCTCCCTTAATTTGTTCGCGAAAATCTGAATATAGCACGGTCGACTCGTCTTCCCAAATTTATGCCAAAATGACTTCAACCCAACGTGTCTTTTGAATTGAAATCGGGTTAACTTTAAGGAATAAATTTGTCAATCTCGATATTTCAGAGAGATGGTGAATACCGATATAAAAGATTTTTAATATAGATACAATTTCTCACAATTTTTGACTGGAAAGAACACCAGTCTAAAGCTAATTTGAATTTAATGAAGCATGAAATTTATCAGGCTTTGCTAGTTATGGAAGTGTATTTAATGGTAATAGAAAAAGACGATAAGGGAAAGAGACTTGGGAAATAATTAAACAAATTTGCTAAGAAAAAGGAAATGGAGCGAAAGTGGCGGAATGCCTACGCAGGAAATTGAAAGAATAAAAAATCAATTTTAATTTAATTCCTTATCACCTATTTATACATAAATTATATACTAAAATTAAGTTAATCCCACCTACCTATTTATTTATAAATAGGTGGAATATGATCCCTCCTTTAATATCTCTATATTT
This sequence comes from Gossypium stocksii, assembly GCA_020496765.1. NCBI lineage: Eukaryota > Viridiplantae > Streptophyta > Magnoliopsida > Malvales > Malvaceae > Gossypium > Gossypium stocksii. The sequence goes on from CM035626.1 coordinate 120,817,889, forward strand.
CTGATTTGGCTTCTCTTCTATTGTTCATGTTCTAATTGAATTTTTTTGCTTGTTTTTTATGCATTAAAGTATCTAAATTTCATCCCTGACAAGTTTTAAACATAAAATTTACCAATTAATAAGAATTAATTCAAAAAAATTAATTTGAGCATGTAAAATATGCAAAATAAATACGCTATTAGTAACTCATGCGACATTTTATGTATATTTCATTACTAACATTGATAAATTTTTTAAAAGTTTTTATGATTTAAAAAAACTGTTTATTTTTTTGAATTTTCATAAATTATTAATTTCTAATATTACATATGATTTTATACATTTAATATTTAATTAATATATTAAATATCATTTTCTTCATTTAATATCAATAAATAATTGGAGGAGAATATAAGATTGAATGTGGGAAACGTTATTGTAATAGAAAATTTAAAGTAACATTATTCCACGCTACACCGCACTCGTCCGCTCAGTCCAGGTTCGCGCGGTCCTACCTGGTCTCCGCGCTGTCAAATGTACGCACCGTGCAATCTCCATTTTTGTTCTTGCTGTCTTGCCTTTTTACTGAATGGGATAATGCCAGTTTCAGTCCTCCGTAGTCTTTGGTCTATACGGGTTAAGGCTTTAATTTCTGTTTTATTTATTCAATTCAATCCCTATTATTTATTTTATTTATCTTTTCCTAATTAATTATTTTCTGTGATTTTTTAAAGTTTTTTATTTGCATTCTTGACATGACAATTATAAGTATTTGTATGACTTACTTCATATAATATTGTTAGTATTTTTATGATTGATTTATTTTAAATATTAGATAGTAATTATTAATCTTATTTAAATGTATAAGTAAATATTGTTATACTTAAATAATATTATATATTTTCATATTGTTATAATTTTATTTTTAATATATGACAAACTTAAACATTAATTTTTTAATTGAATTATGTAAACTTTAGCTGATATATTGATGTGTATATAAATAATTTGATAAATTAAAATTATTTTTTAAAAGATATATTTTTCTATACTTATATGTGTATACTGTGGTAACCCTTTTTAAAACTTAATCTAATTTCTTACTAGATGGTCCTACACTGTTTTGAGCTTTTTCAACTATCTCGAGATCTGATACGAGTTATGAACACCTTCAACCCACCTCTAATCATTTTTAATATGATTTTAAATTGTTTATAAAATCATCCAAATATCCAAACTTGATTTAACGGTTTAACAAAAGTATTTTTAAATTACAACTCTTCAATGATTTTGAGGATTTTGACTCATATAGGTTCTGGTAGCATCTTCTGTCTGTACGAACTATAGAACGGATGGGAGGTGTTACATTTTGTGGTTTCTCAAATTTAAAAGATAAAGTATAGGCTAAATTATAAATTTTAAAAAAGTAAAGGGATGTTAATGGTAATTTTATTAACCAAAAGCCAAATGCGGCAATGCTTTCCCTAGTCTTTATTAACCAAAAGTCAAATGCAGCAATGCTTTCCCTAGTCTTTATTATCGCTCCAACTTTTTAATCGAGTTTGCATTCGACCTTGAGCCTCTATTTAACTAAGATCTTCCTCTCCAATGGATTTCAGCATTTCTTCACCATTAACACAGCAGCATCTCCATCTCTTCTCTTCTCTTCTCTACACTACATCAAAGCAGTGAGTTGCTATTTCAATTCACTTACTTTGATTTCTGCTATATTTATAATTTCATATCCGTTTGAGTAAGTTTTGTTAGTTTATGATTTTGACGTGCTTGTTTGTTTCTATTTTTGTTCTGAATTTGGAAAAAGTTTTGATTGTTTCAGAAATTTGATTTGAGTCAAAATTTTCAGATCCGTGAAAGATGAATTGTGCTAGTCTCAACGGCTATAGGAATATCGTTACGATACCCACACCTGAAGCACCAAATGGTGCTAATGGACAACCATCGGCCGATCATTATCAGGTGAATTCCTCAAGCTCGATGTTGACCGGAGGAAAGAAAAGAAATCAGAAAGCTAAAGGAAAAGGCATCAAGAAACAATGCCTGCCCCGGGTAACCGGTGGAGAAGAGAGTTTGGCAGAGCTTACTGTAGAGCATAGTGGTAAAAACTTAACTGACCAAATCAACAGAAGGACGTGTAAAGTAAATTCCCTTAACTGAACTTAGCCATTCATATTCAATTTCCTATGAGAAAGATTTTCTGTCTCTTACTGTGACACTTGCTTTGTCTGTATTTGATGACATAAAGGTGAAGGAAAAACACTGGGATCGGCTAAGTAAATTTCCAGAAGTTATAGCCATCATCAAGCAAATTGAAGAGAAATGGCCACTGCTATCTGATCTCCAAGAAATTAAGGAGAAAAGGAGTGAAATCCTAACCGAGTTCAAGGCAGACCGTTTAAACGAGGTTGACGCCATTCAGGAATTGCCCAAACTAAAAGAGAGGATCAATCATATAGATGGACAACTACAGGTGTGCTTGTTTACAAATCTAATTACTGAGTTTGGTTTCATGATCTAAATGTCCAATTTAACCTTGGTTGTTCGGGAATTGCACAAAGCAAACAACCTTGAGGTATGCACAGTAACAATATTGTCATTATTTCATCAACAACTAGCCGTAGGCCAATGTTTAGAAATATAATTACGAAGTTCGATATCCACTTGATCTAACGATTTAGCTTGGTTTTTAGGAGTTGAAGAAAGTAAAGAACCTTGAGGCAATCTTCCTTAATAATGAGGTATGCACACTTCTTATCATTGATATTAACTAATATGGTATTATAATTATCATTATAATGTACGTCCTTATCCACTAGACTTGTTTTTACACATAGCAAAAAAAGTATTCTTTTCAGCTATTTGTTTGGGTTGGTGTATTTGAAAGTATACCTATATTCAAATATGTGTTATACTTTTTATAATTCTAATCACAATGTAACACTTATTTTTAAATTTAGTAAGAAGTCATTTTCAATTATATTAATTGAATTCGAGTATGAATATTTTTCTATGAGTTAATGTCTAATCTTGACGTGTTTAATTTCTTTTTTTTATTAAAATCATATTTTTTGAGAAACCTTAAGAATTATATTTTAAACCAATATTCATAAATGTGTCAAACAAGAACATCAAGTCACATAGCTTGAAAATACTATATATGTTAAATCATATTTCTTCATCAATTTGTTGTCTACCGATATCTTCTTTTTTCAGGTCTCAATATCTAAAGTTATCCTTGGACTTGCCCTTATTTGCATCTTTAATAATTTGTTTATATTTCTCCTAAATTTCAGGAATATTGCTTGGAGACTCTTGTAAAAAAGGTATGGTGTATATATATATATATATATGTATATATATATATATATATAAATGAAATTTGTAGATGATGATCAGTAGATTTGAAAACTTGAATTTCGAAAATAGCATTACACATAAATGTTATTTATCGAATGGTTTAATACATAATTTGGTACTTAAATTTAATTTTTTTTAATACAATATTTATGTTATTTTTCTAATGCATCTAATTTCATTTTTGACAAAAAGTTAAGTTTGGTAACAAAGGTAATCATGTTAAGTATTTAGTGCTTAATTCGTATTTTATAGTTGATTGATGAAATTTAATTGCTAATTATAATTTTTTATCAAATCATCTCTAAAATTCGAATTAAAGATTAAAAAGTTAACATCATTACTTTCAAGTAGAGGTGTGCGTGGGCTCGGCCGAGCCAGGTTTGGGTCGAGTCTAACTAAAAAATCAGTCCCGTTTGCTAGGCCCAGGCCTAGCCCGAAAAATGGGCATAAAATTTTGTCCAAGCCCGACCCGAATAAAAATGTTAAAACTCGGGCCCAACCCGGCCCACCCATATTATTTTTTTATTATTTTTATATAATTTTAAAATATATATAAACCATCAAAAATACTAAAAACATCAAAATAAATATTTCTCAACAAATTAAAAATAAATTTTAAAAAATATGTATACTTAAATAACAATAAAATATATGCAACTTAACAAGCAAATGCCTCTAAAATAATAACAAAATTAACAAATGTCTTTAAAATAATAACAAAAATTAACAATAAAATAAGTTTTATACAATATCTAAACAATAACAACAAAATAGTAGTAACATAATAGTAAAATGGTAGCAAAATAGGGAGAAAATAATATTAAAAAAATAATTTTTTTTTGCCTTTAGTGAATTTGGGCCGGGTCGGGTCGGGCCCGGGCCAAAAATGTCTTATCCGAGGTCTAGCCCATTTTTTAAATGGGCCTTTTTTTTTTGTTTAAGCCTATTTTTCGAGCCTATATTTTTGCCCAAACCCTTCCACATTTCATACAAGCCTTCGGGTCAGGCCCGGGCCTGGGCCAAAAATATCTTATCCGAGGCCCAGCCCATTTTTTAAACGTGCCTTTTTTTTGTTTAAGCCCATTTTTCGGGCCTATGTTTTTGCCCAAACCCTTCCACATATGTCGTATAGGAATCTCCATAGTACTTTTACCAAATTATAACATGTTTTTTCATGTTTGTTATTTCAGTATTATTCTGTATGTCCATGGATGAAAGAAGTTGCGGCAACTGATAATCATGGAAGTTTGCTGTTTCATGAAGAATTACATTCTAAAATGAATTTGTTGAGAAACGAAATTTATGCCAAAGACGACAACAAAGTGAATTTTCAAGACTTCACTGGCTTAAAACAAGAACTGAACAAAAATTTCAACCCTTGCATCGATAGATGGGTGAAGGCTGCTCAAGCCAAACCCCATGATAATAAAGGTGAAGATGTTGAAGGAGGTGATTCGGTTCCACCTCCCGCGCAAGCTCCACCACAAGATCCAATTTTTTCTATCGAAACTTTAGCTATACTCAACGGACTTGGCTCTTTGAGAGATGATATTAGTGGCATCCGTGATGAAGTTCAGGGCTTAGGTGTTAGGATGTCTACATTGGAGGAACATATCGCTTACCCTATGTTTCAATTCCCTCTACCACAACCTCCTTAATATAGCTAGGACTCATTTTGCATTCATGGATTTTCATGTTTTATTTGGATGTTTTACATTGTTTTCCTCTCCCTATGTTTGTTGCACTTTAATGATTACTTAGTATTTTGAGATCCTTAATTGTTTATTTTCTTATTTCAAATTTTAGTTCATTGCTTTATATTATTGGACTAACCATTTTCTTTCTCTTTAAGCTTTACTTTGATTTGTTTTCATATAATAAAAAGGGGAGAAAAGTAAATTTGTTGATAATTAATCTCTATAATTTTGTGAACAATTTTTAAAAAATAAAATTGACTTTTTAGAAAGGGAAATACTTTATAAAAAACAAAATTTAGCAAAATATTTTATTATATAAAAAAGAGAAGGCTGTTAAGTTTTAATTTGATAAACATTTTATATAACAAATATTAAGTTTTTGAAATAAATTTTATTTGTAAGAGATAAAATTTTAAATCTACCACTTCAAATAGTGCTTCGAGTTTTCGAAGTGTGAAGCCACATAATTAACTTAAAGGAAATGCTGCAATAATCATGTAATTGAAATTAATATATATTTTTTTAATAAAACATAAGCAAGGTTTTTATTAATTCAAAGTAAGAACAAATCAACCCCGGCCTAAAATAAAAACCACAAATAAATTAAAGGAAACTAAAAATAAATAGACTTAATAATAACTAACATTAATCGTTCACTCTCTTAAGAATCGGATAGCCGGTCAGATCTACAACAACTTTTCCTAGATGGTTCCCATTTCCCCTTATCACAAAACTCTTCCTCTACCTTCTTCTCTAGATCTGCTTGATTTATCATGTTTGTCTTTGGATTAAAATAAGTATAAAATATATAAAAAATATTAATATATTTTACTTTTTTAGCGATTTAAAAAATATATTATATATTTTTATTAATATAAAAAATAATAATTCAAAAAATACATTGTTAATATAAAAAATTATATATAATATATATTATTTATTTCAATTAATTACTCGATTTTTAACTGAATTAATCGATAAAAAAAATTTCAAAAAAATCATTAACTAACCTCTGATCGAATTAAATTTAACCACTGATAAGATTAATTAAATTAGATCGATTCGATTAATTAATTTAATTTTAACCAAATTATAAATATCACAATTACAAGGCAAACAATAGTGGGATCCGAAGATACTGGATCTACCTTCATTTTCCATTGCTTTTCCCCCTACAATCTCTTAATCTTCTTACGATATTCACATGTTGGACAACTTTCCTACATCTTCTGTTCTAATTTGTCTTCCCAATTCTCGATTATCATAAATTAAAAAGCTTGCTATCCTCTTCTTTTTGCTTCTTTGTATTCTAACGGTCAATTTCATTTTATAGATGTAAAAATAAAAACCTTTGCAGTAATCGTTTTGTGTTCAATAATTATATTCGACTTCAATTAAATCAAAAGTTTGAGTTAAATAAAAAAATTAAATAAAAGGAAAATTTCTATTATTTTTTTTCAATCGATTCAATATTATATTTCATTTCATAAATAAGGTGATAATTGTTAGAATTGTGTGACTCAAATCTCGTTATTTGTTAAAGAAATAAAATAGAGAAACAAAATAAAGGAATTTGTGGGGATAAAGGGCCGAGGGTTAAATTGGTATAGGATTATACTTCTTCTATAGACATTGATTATAACAGACTTGTTTAACCCTTAAATAGATGCAATCGAACTCCTCTTGTATTGTGTGTTTTTCAACATAATAATTTTTTCCTCTTTTACCTATAATTTTTTCTGATAAGTATTTTTCACATAAAATCTATGTGTTCTTATTTTTTTTTTATTAGTTTACAATCATTTCTACTACTATTCTAAACGTCTATTATAACAAAGTAATGAAATAATTTTCTTTTAACAAAGGACATATTTTTAAAATTAAAAAGTAAAATAATGGAGTGTGCATAAGCCAAAGAAGATTTTTGTCTCACATCTAATATCCTAATGCTTGATTCTTGCTGACAGTAGGCATCGAACTTTGCAAAACATCTGGGGGGGAATAACTCTTCAATCTTCATAAACAATCGAGGCACGTAATTGCATTTAAATAATTATGCTTCATGTCTCAGATTATTTATTATTAACACCTCGTCATTATTATTAAACTATTATCATTGTTGCTGTGGATTGAATCTTAATTTGTTTGGGATGTAAATTTAAGTACGTTAAATTGCATTATTTTTTTATTTATAAATTAAAAATAGGTTATAAATAATTTTAAATATTATATAAAAAAATTTTAATTATTAATTCATCCTTCATAATAATAGCTAGAAAACACATTTGGATGCCCTTAAATGGACAAAATAGAATGAGATTAGAGTAATTATATGGCATGCAAAATGTGGACATACTTGGGGCAAGTAATGACATGATTTAAGGGTCACAAGCCTTTATTGGTTACTGTAAAACCGAATTTTCCTTCTTGCATCCTTCTTATTTGTCTTTTCTCATCTCTTTCATCAAAGTAAAAATAAATAAAACTAGTAATAGCAAGAAAGGAATGAACAACAATACCAATGAATTTGTTTATTCATCTTAGGTGTTGTTCGTATTTATCGGAAAGTTTATAAGTACTTAAGATAATAATAACGAACAGTTGAAGAAGGGTCAAAATAGGCTCGATATTGTGATGAGCAGGTAGGACTCGTCGGGACAATGCGATGTAAACTCTAGGTAAATGTGGCATTGACATCGTGATAAGGGAAGTCGGCAAACTTCAAGACTGTTCCAAGCCTATTATTATAAAGATATTTTAATATGATTAAAATTGTAATCCAAGCCTATTTAAATGGGTCATTGTATTTCTATATTGACATGTCAAAAGGGTTTTTCTTTTGGGGCGATAAGATATAGCCACAGATAAGTTTTTTGTGAAAATTTTATGGCAACTATGGAGATAATTTTGTTCTTGAGTTAGGACTTTGTTTTCGAGATTTTGGGTTTATACGTTTGATACATTTAGATTTATTTTCTCCATATTGTACTTTTTATTTACCCATTTAGTAAAAAGTTGATTTCTTCTTTGAGGATTTTTTATGAAAAATATTTGTGTCTATTCCTCTCCATTTTTACTATCTCTTTGTTGATACGAATCAATTTCCAACCATTAAAGAAAGAAAATAAATCAATTAGAACAAGAATTGGGAGCAAAGTATACCACCAACCTTGCCCTTACTAACACCAAAAGAAAAAAGAAAGCAAAATTTGAAAAAATATTTTTTTATGTGCATAAATGACTAATAAAAAAAATTATTAGTCAAATAAGTCGATTTTTTGAAAATTAAAAAAATTTCATTTAATTGGTACGCTTTCTCTTAATTCTCTCTCAAAAAATAACCTATTTTCTTAAATTAAAAAAAAAAAAAAAGCACCTTATTTGGCATGTGATCATGTTGGCATCGAAATCTACAGCAGTGAATGCCTGCCCACACCCTAATAAATTCAACCCCCAATTATTATAAAAGAATGCAAACAGCATACTGTCCATTGCTTGCTAATTGTCATCACAAGTCACGTGACCATGCATGACCATGTTTATTAGGTTGATGATGCTGATCATCACATGCATCATACGACACATACATATTAAGAAAAGTAAAAGAGCAGAAAAATAGGGAGATTTTCCCTAAAGAATTAAAAGTGATAAAAAGGGAAGCAAGAAAAGGTGAAGGCAAAGGAATCCTAGACCGTAGAAGAAATGACACCCCGTCACTACGTCAGTGGTTATATCGTAATTTAGTATAGCCCTAGACCCAAATGTTAAGCGAATCCTGTTGTAAACGCCAAAAAATGAAGAACCCTTCACTAATACGTTGCCTAATCGCGGCGCTTCGTTCATACCAGAATAGAGAAGCGGACATCAGAAGCTCTATCCCCACTCTCTCGCTGAATGCGTGTGTTAACACGCCATCAACTGGACCAATCCTAAGGCGGCATGCCAGCGTGGATACACAATAGCGAGTGAGAAGTGTTAGTTAAAAAACCCCGTGCAAATTAAAAAAAAATTAGGGCAGCGAAACATGATCCGCATGAGATGGTAAGATTGGTAATTGATTTGAGAGAGAAGGTAATCCTGACTAATAAATATTATTTTTTCCTCAATTTTAGGAAAATAGAATAAGGATTCAAAAAATTTAATAAAAAATTTAAAAATTTTAAATTAAATAATTTTAATTTTTGGAGATAATTGAGTTATTCGAATTAACTCAAATAAAATATTAAAATTTTTAATTTAACTCTAATGTAAATTACACAAGTTATTAAAAAATTTAATTAAGAATAGGTAAAACTTTGTGATTTTGATAAATATTTAATTTTCTAAAATTAAAATTACGTCATTTTAATAAATGTTTACTTATTAACTTATGTAGTTAAATAATCTTGTACCTCATCTACTAGTTAAATAATCAATCTATGTAAAGGTAATATTAACTATAATAATAAGATTCGTTAACTTAACTCGAAAAAAAATTTATATTGAGTTTGATTGCTAAATTCAGATTCATCAACTCGATTAACTCAAAATTTTTAAATTTAATTCAATTCGACCGAATACTCACCCTAAAATGACATTAGTTTTTTAGGTTTTTATTATTTTATTTAATTGAAGATATTTTTTAAATAATTGTTTATGATGTTTTTTCTTCCATTGACATTTGTGTCTCTCTGTTAACCTCGTTGGTCGGTCTTATTTTTTACACTGTTTTTCACTCTGGTGGTGTGCTCTATATTACTGTTCAAAAAAATGCGATAAGCGGCTATTTTTGCTGGTTTTTGTTAGGGGTTTAGTGTTCGAGAGAGAAAAATCAGAGCCATATATTTCTAATCCTTTTTTCCTTCTCTTTTTTCTGCTAGATCTAACAGTATCGAACTCGATTTTCTTTTGTTTTTGCTTTGGGTTCTCTTGAGAAGGCAAAACGGCGGAGAGGAGGCTTTGTTGAGCGTGTCTAAGACCACCCTATTAATGCATCAAATGATTGCCACTTACTTCATTCAGTGAGTCCTACATAGTCCTTTTAACACTCCTTGCTCTCTGCATTGTTTAAGCAATGTTCTCTCCAGCTTCACTACTTTCTTTGAGTTCCCTCTACGTTCTTCTGGTTTTATTATCATGTTTCTATGGAGGGGTTTCTTCTGTTCCCACTAAGGTTGGAAAAGGGTACCGTTTGATCTCAGCTGAGGAGACCTCTGATGGTGGCTTTTTGGGTCACCTTCAGGTCAAGCAAAAGAACAACATTTATGGCCCTGATATTCCTCTCTTGCAACTTTATGTCAAGTAAGTCATCAGTCTAGTTTTACTCTTAATCTTGCCTCTTTTGCATTTACATTCCTCTTAACCAAAATTTCTTCTTTTTTTTGTTTCTAAAGGCATGAGACGGGAGATCGTTTGAGGGTACACATAACAGATGCTGAGAAGCAGAGATGGGAAGTTCCGTATAATCTTTTACCAAGGGAGCAACCACCCGCATCGAAGCAAACGATTGGGAGATCAAGAAAGAACCTTTTAACAGTGTCGGAGCTTGCAGGGTCTGAGCTCATATTCAGCTTCACAGCCGACCCTTTTAGCTTTGCGGTGAAAAGGAAATCAAATGGGCAGACCCTTTTCAATTCCAGCTCTGGTGGGTCGGACTCATTCGGAGAAATGGTGTTTAAGGACCAGTACTTGGAGATATCCACACAGTTGCCTAAAGATGCTTCACTGTATGGACTTGGAGAGAACACTCAACCGCATGGCATTAAGCTGTATCCCAATGACCCTTACACGTTGTACACAACCGATGTGTCGGCTATTAACCTCAACACTGATTTGTACGGATCCCACCCTGTTTACATGGACTTGAGGAATGTGGGTGGTGAGCCATTTGCACATGCTGTTCTCTTGTTGAACAGCAATGGCATGGATGTGTTTTACAAAGGGAATTCATTGACGTATAAGATTATTGGTGGTGTTTTTGACTTTTACTTCTTTTCTGGCCCCACTCCCCTTGACGTTGTTGATCAGTACACCTCTTTTATCGGCAGGCCCGCTCCCATGCCTTACTGGTCTCTAGGTATGCTTTTCATTTTCTCACTTGCATTGCATTAGGTTTAATGTTTTCCTATTTTGTTCTAAGTATTTGTTTATGTTCTTCACTGTGGAAATTGTGTTGGGTTTAATAGAAAAAATGTCTCAAGCTAAATCTAATGAAATTGACTCAAAAACAATCTTTTATGATACGACCAATTTTCCCTTTTTTATATGGAAAAGGTTAGATTTTGATGATAAATGTTGCATTAAATAAACCATATGCTGCATAATTTTGAATCATAATAGGGCAATATGTCGGTGTAAGACAACACCACAGATTTTAAATGTGATGAGGATGGACGATTAGGAGATGTAAGGAAACTTGGGCCACTTGATTTATATCTTGTTGGCCAATGTGACTCCTGATATGATCGATTAATCAATCAGCTAGGGCGTGGCAATGTATTAAGATGAAGATATTTTGTTCCCATTTTAATATGGTTAGGTGGATTGGTCCCATATCAAATTTTACTTTATTTTCTTTGTTTAAAGTCCCCATCAATATGCGTCTAATAATTATGCAGAACCAACTTTCTAGATTTAAGAGATCTTTTTTCTTTAATCAATGATGAAATGACTTTAGGCATTTTAGGTCTTAAGTTGTTAGATAAATAATTTAGTAAAAGCCCCCATGAGGCAGTGTGTTTTTTTTCTCATATTTCATCTTGACTGCGTGAGTTAGGTAGAAACCAAATGGGCACTATGTCATCTTATCATAATGCTTTGTGCAATTAATTATTAGGCCCTGACTTGATGCTAACCTTAGGTGCACCCTCAAGTAGCGTGTCTGGTGTCCACACATGGTCAGTTTATGGTCCCTAGCCTATGGGGTATGTAAAGTGAACTTTTGTGTTCTACCTTCATGTTATAGCACCTTTTTGTGTCGGTAGATGCATGATCAAAGTTAAAAACTAGTACTTTTCCCTCGAAAAAGGTACCCTTTTAACGTATAATAAACAGGTACGCCTCACCTGTGAGGCTTGTGTTTTTTACAATGCTTGGGCAAACAGATCATACATGTGATATATTATGTATCCCCATGATCTTGACTGATGTGTTTGTATTATGGCAATAGCATGTGGAGTTGTCACTGCTTGTCATGGATTATAGGTAGAATAGTAATATATTTACTTGAGTTATAGAGGAATCCTCGCTTTTACGTCTCATCATTTCGATGCCGTCATGAAATTTTGCTGCAGTGATTCATCCCAATACTTAATATGGACTTCTTTTCTCAGTCTTGTGAAAATGGAACCAAGTTAAAACAAGAAGTGAACAACATACATAATATTGGTTGTTAGATTTTGTTTTCGTGTAACATTAAGCTTCCTCTGTCTGGTTTAGAGATACTCCTAGTAGGAGGATGCTTGAAGATTATCCTAGTATCTTACCATGACGTTGAGATGAATAAAATATATTCATTTTTCTCTTTGTTTCTATAAATTTGATTTACAGGGTTTCACCAATGCCGATGGGGTTACCATAACCTATCTGTAGTCGAAGATGTAGTTGAGAATTACAGGAAGGCCCAGATCCCACTTGATGTGATCTGGAATGATGATGATCATATGGATGGCCATAAGGACTTCACCCTCAACCCCGTAAACTACCCTCGTTCAAAGCTTCTTGCATTCTTGGACAAAATACATAACAGAGGCATGAAATACATTGTCATCATTGATCCTGGAATTGGTGTTAATTCCAGTTATGGTGTATACCAAAGAGGCATTGCCAACGATGTATTTATCAAGTATGACGGTGAGCCTTACCTGGCCCAAGTGTGGCCCGGGGCTGTTAATTTCCCGGACTTCCTCAACCCTAAAACTGTTGCATGGTGGGGTGATGAAATCAAACGTTTCCATGAACTGGTCCCTGTTGATGGGCTTTGGATTGACATGAATGAAGCTTCGAACTTCTGTTCTGGAAAGTGCACGATACCGAAAGGCAAGCAATGCCCGAGTGGGACTGGCCCTGGTTGGATTTGTTGCTTGGACTGCAAGAACATAACAAAGACGAGATGGGATGATCCACCATACAAGATCAATGCTTCAGGCTTGCAGGTACCTGTTGGGTTCAAAACTATTGCCACTAGCGCAGTTCACTACAACGGTGTTCTGGAGTACGATGCTCACAGTCTTTACGGCTTTTCACAAGCCATAGCAACTCACAAGGCACTCCAAGGGCTTGAGGGAAAACGGCCATTTATATTATCACGATCTACATATGTTGGTTCAGGAAAATATGCTGCTCATTGGACAGGTGACAATAAGGGCACTTGGGAAGATTTGAAGTATTCTATAACTACAGTGTTGAACTTTGGTATATTTGGGGTTCCAATGGTTGGTGCAGATATATGTGGGTTCTATCCTGCCCCAACTGAAGAGTTGTGTAACCGTTGGATTGAAGTCGGTGCTTTTTACCCTTTCTCTAGGGATCATGCAAATTACTATTCTCCAAGGCAGGAGCTTTATCAATGGAAGACTGTCACCAAATCTGCTCAAAATGCACTAGGTATGAGGTATAAACTTCTTCCTTATCTGTACACACTCAACTATTTGGCTCATACAAGCGGAGCACCAATAGCCAGGCCACTTTTCTTCTCATTTCCTGCTTACAAGGAGTGCTATGGGCTGAGCACCCAATTCTTGCTCGGAAGCAGTCTCATGGTGTCTCCAGTGCTTGAGCAGGGGAAAACATCAGTCAAAGCACTCTTCCCGCCTGGTTCTTGGTACAGTCTCTTTGATATGACACAAACCATAGTGTCAAAGGGACAGTACTTCATGCTCGATGCGCCGTTGCATGTGGTCAATGTACATTTGTATCAAAACACCATACTACCAATGCAGCAAGGAGGAATGATTTCCAAGGAAGCTAGAATGACACCATTTACTCTTATAGTAACCTTCCCTGCCGGGGCTAGCGAAGCACAAGCCAAAGGCAACCTTTATCTCGACAATGACGAGCTTCCAGAAATGAAACTCGGAAACGGGTATTCAACATATGTTGACTTATACGCCACATTGAAGCAGGGATCGGTGAAGATCTGGTCAGAAGTTCAGGAGGGTAAGTTTGCTTTAGACAAAGGTTGGAAAATTGAGAAAATAACAGTGTTGGGATTGAGTGGAAGTGTAGACACGTCTGGACTTGAAATTAATGGAAGTCCAGTAGCCAATGGTGCTTCCAACATAGAATTGAGTTCAATGAAACAGATGCATTTGCAGGATGTTGAAGATGGGGTTGGCAAGAAGAAGTCTTTGATGGTGGAACTTTCAGGCTTGAATTTATATGTTGGCAAGAACTTTGACATGTCCATGAAAATGGGGGTACAAGGTTGATGATTATGGTGTTATGTACTATTTCTTTTTCCATTTTCATTGTCGATGGTTTACTGTTTGTCTTAATTTTGGGGGGGGGGGGGTTCGTCAGGGTGAAGCGATGAACTTTAACTGCAACAGTCATCCTTTTCCATGCCAAAAGAAAAAGAAGGGTTTAAATCTTGATTGGTGCCCTGGTGGCAGTAATGCAAATTTGATGTTATAATTTCAGTTGTTTTTTAATTTTGGAAATTGAAATCCGATTTTTCCTTCTTTTAATTCTGGACCGTATTCATGTGTTATAATTAGATTATGAGATATATATATATATATACATATATATTATTTTTGTAATTTTCTTTTTAACTTTTTCATATATTATTAAAATTTGAGATTTTTTAAAATTTAAATAAATTTCATATATTTGAAATTTTTATAGAAATATAATGTTTTCAAAATTTCAAATAATATTGATCATGTGTTGCAATATGGTATTGTCGGTCATTGAAATTTAATGCAATCACAAACAAGTAATAAAATAGTGGATCGAAAATTTGTTAAGATGTCAAGTTGAGACAAAAAACCATAAATATTAAACTATGAGAAGATGGGAGTTTGGTGCCTAATATGTATTTAAAATCTATTTCCTTTTCATTTATTATTTGGATTAAATCACTTTTTTGAATCCGAATTAATTTTTAGATTCAATTTAGGTCCTAGACTTGCAATTATTCTCACATTAAGGTAAAACTTTTTTTTTGAACAAAAGTAAGAATATAATTTATTTAAATATTAGTTAAATTTAATAATATTATTATAAAAATGTAAAAAAAACTTGTAAAAAATATTTAAATATTTAAAAATTATTAAAAACTATACATATATAAATAATATTTAAAAGTTATAAAAAATATTAAAATTTTGTGAAAATCATTAATTTTTTTGAACAAGTCATTATAGGTTCTGGTTATATCTGTCCTTTTTGACACAATGTTTAAAACTACCCATAATCCTTTCTCAACCCATAAATATGAGGATAATGTGCTTCAACGTACTCAAACCCACATCCTCCTAATCGAGTTAAGACTCAATCGGCTCATTATTATTTTTAAATGATTAAAAATGGTAAGAATTATAGGAATATTGAAAATTTTTAAAATTATGATAATTTTTACAATTTTAATAAAAACATAAATTAGAAGATACCAATATAGGAAGAAATTGCAAAATTATTATGCTAAGAAAATCTATAAATCGGATTATGACATGAGAGGTTAATTTTTTAAAGGTATGATGGAGTGAGATGATTAACAAGAACATTAAAATAGATCTCCTAAATAATTTGATCAATTACAAACCAGAGTTCTTGCTTATTTCATTTTAGGTGACATAATAATGATGGATTATACTTGTTTACCAATAAATAATAGATAAATATTAGTTCAAAGCAATAATATTTCAAAGTGTCATGGGTCTAAGCCTAGAAGGGGTGTAATAATTAATTATTTAAATGTTCATTAAAATTTTAATATATAATTGTTAAGATAATTATAATGACTTTATTGATTAAAATTTTAATTAATTTTTTTTATTAAACCAAATGATAAATGATTGCGTTAGATATGATACGTTTATTTATGATCTCTCTACTATGTTTAAATATAAGATTCAATATTTATATTTAATTTCATATAAGTTAATTTCTTTACTTTTATAATATCATTAGTCCATCTAAATAGTCCACTCTTTTAATTACTCTTATCTAAATATTGAGGCAAATATTATCCTTAGAAACACTCATTCGAACTTATCGTGCCGAAATAAATTTTTTTTTTTTTTTGTGTAGTAGAAAAGTGTTTTAAAAAATAATTCACATCAATAATTTAACAAGAATAGTAAGGATACTAATTGGGTTAGCTAATGTCAATGTAAAAATAAAAGATCATGTTGTATCAAATTAAAATATAAGGAGTAAATCTCAAATTTAACCATGTGTCACAAAATTTATATAGACTCTTTCATTTTTATAAATGACTAATCTAAATTTATTTATCTCTAACATAATTTTTGCTCAAACTCAATAAATTTATACAAAAAGGCTAATAAATTGGATAAACTGTAAAATTGGAAAAATTCAGGTAGTAAAGTGAACATTGAAGTCAAATTTGGTAAAAAATTAGAAAAAAAAAAAGGTTAAGTACCAAACTGAATATTAAAATCAAAACACGTGACGTATAGTATATTATCCTTTCTAATTTAACCGGCTTTCACTTTGTTCAATCGGCCCTTTCTAATTGTAGCTGGTTGTATTTCTTTCTCCGAATCTGATCCAAGCTGATATTTAACCTTTAAGCAGACATCGAGACCAATGGAAGGACTTGATACTGACACTTCAAAGATTTAATTAAAACATTTTAAAATTTAGGACTATTTAGAATCTGACTAACAGTTTGAGGACTAACCAATGAAATTAACCATTTATTAAAACCCTACCTCGATAAATTGCTTCATTTCAGTAGCTTTATTCTTTGGCAGCTGCCCCTTCTCTCCTCTCCTCACCTCTACCAGTGAGTACTACTGAAATTTGCAGAATTTCTTTTAATTGGTTCTATTTCGTAATCGTTGAGTTTCCTCAGTTTATAATTTTTTATATCACTTGTTTGGAAAAAAAACCATTTCGGCGTTGTTGATTTGCTTGCTCTGTGATTTTCATCTGATTGTTTTCCCGATTCATCATCTAATCTGAGCTAAATTTCCCAGATCTGTACAAAATGGTAAACAGTGGCAGTTTTTTGAATAATACGGATTGGCTCTTAGCAACAATTGGGGTTTTGATGTGGGAACTACAATTGGATCTTCAACAGCTTGAGAGAGGCATCTAAAGTATAGAATGACGAATGAACTTCCATTGATAACCGATGAACTTAGTGTTGGAAGGAAGCAAGATCGTTTCCGGGTTTCTATTTTTGCTTCCGTCGGTCAGATAGTTCGTCTCCTTTGTACTTTAGATGTCTCACCCATGCTGTTTGAAGTTGTTTGTAGGTCTACTAATCTCCAAGAACAAGTTCAATGACTTCATTTTTTAGCAGAAGCTGAGTCGAAGTGGAGATTGTTCGAAAAACACTAGAAGTACGAACAATTTGATCTACCGTGATCAGAGATATTCGATGTTTAAACCTAAATCTTAATTACCTAGTTTGACTTCATTATATGTATCTTCATTTAACTTTCTAATTGACTTGATTTTTCAGGCAGTTGAAAAAAAAGAAGCAAGAGAGCTATGCTACCTTCACTAATAATATGGTATGCACATTATACTATAATAGTATAAACCTATCTTATTTATAAATCACATTAGTACTTCGATTTGGTTGTAGTGAGTTTCGAAAAAGGATTCATGCCTGACAATGCATGTTCAACATTTTTAGTTCTTTTAGTTTTCTTAATGTATTTAGAAGAATCTTTGATGGTCATATTCGATAGCCATATCACAATGTGCGTCAAACAGACACTTTAAGCAAACTGTGGAAACCGAACAACCTAAGAGTTTTAGGTCTTGTTTAGTAGTGCTTAAAAAATGCGCTTTTGGCTCCAAAGGCATTTTTGGAAAAGAAGTTGTGCTAAACAAGTTGTTTTTAGCTGAAATTTTTAATTTTTCAGGGGTGCAAGTTGAAAGTTTTAGCTTTTTTTCTCTCAAAAATTTTTTTGGTGCTTAATTACTTTTTTACTACTTTAATAACATAATATTTTTTCTTCTTGGTGCTTAATTACAAATGTGTTAAAATTATTAATTAAAAATAAAAAATATTTTTTTAAATACTAATTGCAAATATTTAATGGTTATATTTAAATATTTAAAATATAGTTTATATATTCTAATTAAATTTTATAAATAATTACTATTTATTTGTTAAAAATATTTATATTTTATATTTCATGTATTAAAATATTAACAAGAAGTTATAATAATTATTTTATATTCTTACTAAAATATAATAATATTAACTAATTTAAATAGTATTTAAATGCATATTTGTTACTTGATAATAACATGTCTAAAATGGATATTTTATTTCTCAAAAGCACTTTTTGACAATAATGCTAAACACTCAAACTTTAAACCAAACTTTTTAAAAGCACTTTTCAAAAACATTGCTAAACTAGCACTTAATATCAGACCAGATAACCTAATGTTTAGGACTCTCCCTGCTTCTCCAATTCTGCATGGACTTTTGCATTGAAATCTGTATATATTATTAGAATCTTTCTAAGCACTATATATATACACTTTTGCATGTTTATACGTTTGAAGCTACAAACTTGAGAAAGCATGCCTTGACCTCTGTGTTTTTGCCGTATATATCCGACATCAATGCCTGGAGTTGTTCTTAGAGCCCTTAAGAAGAGGGGTATGATATAACATTTGTACATAGTTTTATATTTATGCATTGGAAAATCATGATCAAAACCAACTTAATGACAATGACAAAACAAAGTGATCTGGAATCAACCTTTCTTGATAATTTGTGGTGCATCTGTATCTCTGTTGCATTTCTATTTTCTGCAATATCAAGGGTTCTTAATTTCTCAAGTGATCAGTCTGGGGTTGCCTTTCTGCATGGTTCTTCATTTTGATCGTTTATTCGTATTCTCTTACATTTCAAGGGTTGGCAACTAGATTCTGAAAAAATGAGGTATTGGTATAATATCTCTACTACAATATCTATCACTTCGAACTTACAACACTTGCCTATTTTTTGTTGTTTTAGCTCTCTGCAGCCTTTCCTTGGCTTGTGCAGAAGAATCTGCTACTACTGAGCTTATCACCCCTGATCAAGATCAAGGAGATTTGCCCCTAACAATTGAAGAATGAAAAGGCTAATTTTGATAATTTGCCTAAACAACTTTATGGAAGGGACAACGCCAAAGTGGATGTTTCAAATTTCAAAGGCTTTCAAATGCATTGAAAAACACTCAACGGGGGAATCTCCGGAGTACATGGAACTTATTGCTGTCAGAATAAGAAAAGGTTGTGGAAAAGCTACTGATTTTTCACACAACAGTATCCAAGTTCTGGTCCATCCTAGAGATGGAAAGTGTGCCAATCTGGACTACATTTGACAGGGGTAAAAGGCTTCGCTTTGAAGTTGAATATGCTGATATTCTCTTAGAGAAAAACTATTATGCCCTTTTTGCTTTTGCAGATTATGTCAAACGAGACCAAGAAACAGAGGATTCTGAAACCAGATGTGGCTAAGCTCAAGGTTTTGATCAAAGGTGTAATACGCTCGCAGAGTTGCAGCAAAATCTTCGGTAAATCACCATTAGAGATGGCTTCTTCACTTTTGGAACTTTATTGATTGGTTTTCATTGTTGTCACTTATCTTCTGTTGCCTTTTAGAGCACTCAACTTTGAAGGATTGTTGATATCTTAATTTTCCTCCATGTAACTCGTTTTGGGTTTGGGTTTTGTGAATTTCGTTGTTAATTTTCTTGATAAAAGTAAGAAGTCAAAAGAAGGAAAGGATGAGGAAAGGAAATTAAAACCCAAGAAAAAAGTGGCATCCCCCCCCCCCCCCCCAAAAAACAAAAAAAGGCATGATTATTAGTAGGGCATAATCTAGGTCGAGCTAAAGAGGGTTAGAAGTTATAAGTTTGAGCTTGATTGGAAATTGGAGGCTTTTAACCCCTTTGAAACCGTGTTTAAAGCTACTCCCCTTCCTCAACTCTACCAAAAAACTCTTTACTTCATATAAAATTTAAGCTAATTTCAACTTTTGTTCTAGAAAATGAGCGCTTAGATTTTACATCCACTTTGCCGTCGAGTTTACTTGCTAGCTTTAAGTCGTATGTATAAAGGTGAATGTATTTGAGACCTCTCTTTAAGTCGAACATATTGAGGCTATGTACAGATTAATCGGGAAAATCCATCAATTTGAGAATGAATAGGCAAAATGCGATAGTGGATTGAAATGAAAATTGTTATCTCAAATTTGAATTTAGTTTATTTATTTTTTAATTTAACATTTATTGAATTTAGTTTTAATTAGATAAGAAACGTAAAGTTTATGTTAAAAAGTTAAATACTTTTTTTCTTTAGACCGTTTGTTTCTTATATTTTATTTTGTTTAGTAGTGGTGCTAGCTTTTAGGTTGATTATCATCTGTCTTTTTCTCCTTCCCATCAACTCTTTCTTTTTTTCTTCTTCTCGTTCAATTTTCATGTTTTTTCTCTTTTTTGTCTTCACAAGTTGTGATGCATAAATGGCGGTGATTGTCATTCGCTAAAATTTCACCGGTCACCAATAATTTTTTTATGGAAAGTGGATGACTCTTCATCAGCTTCTTAATTTGTTTCTATTTTGAGAGTATTTTAGAACAATAAATGATTTCACAAGTCGATTTGGGTTAGAGGTGCACATCGGTCGGGTTGAGTTCGAGTCGGGCCCAACTAAAAATTTAGGCTCATTTATTTGGCTCGGGCCGAGTCTAAAAAATGAGCCTAAAATTTTGTCCAAGCCCGACCCATATAAAATGCTAAAATCCGGGTCTGGCTTGGTCCGGCCATATTAATTTTTTATATTATTCTATATAATTTTTAAATATATATATAATACATAAAAATATTAAAAAAATCAAAATAAATATTTTTCAACAAATTGAAAATAAATTTTAAAAAATATGTAGACTTAAATAATACTAAAATAGATGTAACTTAATAAACAAATGTCTCTAAAATAATAACAAAATTAATAAATATCTTTAAAATAATAACAAAATTAGCAATAAAATAAGTTTTATATAATATCTAAACAATAACAATAAAATAATAGCACCATAATAGTAAAATAGTAGCAAAATAGGGAGAAAAATAATAAGAAAATAATATTTAAAAAAATAATTTTTTTTGTCCTTTAGTGAATTTGGTTCGGGCTCGGGCCAAAAAAGTCTTATCTGAGTCCGGCTTATTTTTTAAACGGGTCTTTTTTTTTGTTCAAGTCTATATTTCGGGCTTATATTTTTGCCCAAATCTTCCTACATTTCGGGCGGCCCGAAGCCTATGTACACCTCTAATTTTGGTCCATGTTGTCTTAAGTTTAATATGTTTTTTGTATCCTAAAATTTAATAAAAAAAATAAAACTTTAGCCTCATAATTTAATCATACAAAAGTGATAAATTTACATTTACTTTTAGTGAACAAGAAGTATGAATAAAACTAAAGTATAATGACAAATTTTAATTTTTATCTAAAGTAGGGAAATTTGTATATTAACCCTATACTTTTAAGATACGTGGGGTACGGTTGATGTTTGTTCCTTGGACCTAACATATAGGTTTATGCAAAAATCTTAAAACACAGATTCTGACCTACTCGCTTTGTTAGAGTCGAATTTTTTTATTGAAATCGGATTTAAGTTCAGTGTAATCTTTTAAAAAGTCAGATTCAAATTAGAATCGAGTTTGCGTTTAAGTATTTTCCATTCCACTTTGAGATATTTATAAAAATACGTCCCTTCACCGTCGCCATATCTTTTGGCTTCAATTTATAAAGACGAACTAGAAATCTCGAGCTTTCTCTTGCCTTCTTCTTAACTAAATCCTTACCACTGAATGGCTTCATTTCTTTCGTTTTACTTTTCGGCAGCTGGCACTTCTCTTCTCTACCCGTACTGCATGCGATTTTCCAGTTACTCAGGTAAATTTCGTTTCATAATCGTTTAGAGTTTCGTTAGTTTATAATTTTTTATATTCATTGTTTGAAATGACGTTTCGGTGTCGTTGATTTACTTGTTCTTTATGTTTCTGATTTGATTATTTTTTATTCACCATCTGATCTGAGTTAAAATTCCCAGATCTCTACAAGATATGGTGTCGTTGATTTACTTGTTCTTTATGTTTTCGATTCGATTGTTTTTGATTCATATCTGATCTGAGATAAATTTCCCAGATCTGTACAAGATGTGGTGTCGATGATTTACTTGTTCTCTTTGTTTTCGATTCAATAGTTTTTGGTTCATCATCTGATCTGAGTTAAATTTCCCAGATCTGTACAAGATGATCAACAGCAACAGTGGGGATTTTGTGACATATGCTATGATGGACCTCTAACAGCTTGAGAGCGTGACAGTTTCACGCGAACGAATTTCTATTGTTACTCAATGATAATTGGGTGAACCCTATGTCGGATAAAGGCAAAATAATGTAACCGTGAAGATGTTTTCGATAAGTTCCTTTGCTTCTTTTCTGGCCTCGGCTAACATAGAGTTCACCTGGTTATCATCGGGTAATAATGGAGGTTGTTTAACTTTAAACAATAAACAATGGGTTGATTCGCGTGGCTCAAATGTCACTCTCTCATGCTGTTTAAGGTACTTTATAGGTTGATCTAATCTCAAAGACATTAATCAAGAATTTCAAGGGTGAGTTAAAGGACACTTCTTTAGCAGAAGCTGAGAGAAAGCAGAGATTGCTCAAAAACACCCGAAGTTCGAACAAGTCGATCAACAATAATAGAAGATAATGTTGACAAATCTAATTATTAGATTTGATTTTATGATCTAAATCTCAGTTTAACTTTCTAACCTAGTTTATGCAGGTAATATATGCAAACCAGGGTTATCATTGATATGCAGGTATTATGATTATACTGTCATTTCTCATGCACATACATGTTTTTAGACTTAAAAAAGAAGTTGTTAAGCCATTTTCAGCTATAGTACTTTTATTTGGTTGTTATTTTTGAATACAAGTTCATGCCTATGCATGTATGTTAATTTTTTTATAGTTTTCTTAACGTATTTAGCTTTGAATACAAAATTTTATGCCCATATTTTGGATCGAGCTTAGTCAAGCATAAAGTGTGTTAACCTCTAGATATACCTATATATATTGCATTTAACATCAACTGCCTTGAGTAGCTTTTTCAAAACATGGATTTGGGTTGTCAAGCTTTATGACAAAACACGTAAATGTAGCATTTATGATTATTTCACGAATAATAATCAGATTCTATTGGCACTGTGGCCATTGAAGCATCTTGTGACGGCTTTAAGCTCTCTGTAAGCGAATTCTTTCGGCATTTTGATTATGACAGCTTTAAGCTCTTTGTAAGCGAATTCTTTCGGCATTTTGATTATCACCTATGTAAAAGACTGTCCTAGTTTCTTGAATTTATCTTGAACTAAGCCGTTGTGTGGACAGTGAATTAGAGGGGTTGAATTGATTTTGAGTCAGATTAATTTGAGTATTAAAAAATTTGATTTATTTTTATTCGAATTTGAGCTTTCCATTTAACCTATGATTACCTGTTCTTCGAGAAGTAAATCGAGAATGAATACACAAATGCAGATTCCAAACAACAAACGAAGCTAGGGAAGCTAAATTCACATGCCTTATTGAATGCTACGAATGCAACTGTCTGTACGAAGGAGCAGGACACGAGATCCTTTGCTAAGTAAAAAACGAGAACTAGCTGCAGTATAAACTGAGGCAAAAAGGAAATGAGCTTTTCCAGACCCGAGAGATGGCGTTCTTAGTTGAGGTAGATATGGTAGAAATTGATGGAAAAAATCATGTCTTGGATCCGTGCGAGTAAGATGATACCCCAACTCCTAACTTTCTCAATCGAAATGAAACAGGCAGTCCGATGTAATGTTATCTCAGTATAATCTTCCGAAAAGTGAAATTACAGAGTAGGTTATATTAGAGACGGTAAAAGTACTACAAAACTCCCTATACTGTACCTTAAATTTGTATTTAACCCCTCTACTGGAAAATGGGTTAATTACGTTTCAACTTCATCTAGAATGTTCTTGAAGTTGGTTTTATGTTTATTTTTTGTTGTGTTATAACCGTATTCTACATGTTTAGTATTTGTATAAAAATTTGATACGTTTAATAATTTATATTATATGGATTTTTGAGACATGGATATGTCTTATGTTGGTGTTATTTTTTCATGTTTAATTTTGTATCACGTGATCTTTAATATTGTTGGGTTTTAACTTTATATTCATTTTGTATATTTTTTTTATTGGGGTTTTAACTTTCCTTTTAGATATAGGTACCGGTATGGTTTCTCATTGAACATCAATTGCCTTAAGTGGGGTTTGAGAACTCGGATTTCAAAACATGGATTTGGGTTTGCAAGCTTTATGAAATAATAATCGGATTAAATCTTGACTAATTTATATACCTAACCCTACACACATCATTTGCATAATTTATTATACTAAATAAAATACAAATCTGAATCTTCAAAATTCATGTTTTCATAAATAACTTTACTTTGAAATCATGACTTGGTGTCTATATTTGTTGTTGTAGCTTTTTTCAGCATGCCCGTGGATTGATATGGAAGAAATTACTGCAACTAATGATCTTGTTAATGTTAATCAGGATCATGTAAGTTTGCCAACTCGGAAAGTGTTAATGGCTAATTTTATTAGTATGAAAAACAATAAAGTGGATTATACAGATTTCAAAGCCTTAAACCAGGCCTTGAAGAACACTACGGCTCCGTTTGGCAACCAGGAAAACATTTTCCGGAAAATGTTTTCCTGGTTTTACGTTGTTTGGTAACCTGAAAACATTTTACCTACGGAAAACATTTTCAGAAACACGGGTAAAATTGCTTGCTTTTTATGTAAAATGTCTTACAGATTTTTTTCCTGTAAGACATTTTCCAAACTCAGTGCGCCGTTCATCTTCCTTCTTCTTCTCATCCAGGTAACTTTCCTCCTTCTTCTTCTTCTATTCTCCCTCTTAAGCTCTCACTCTGTCGAACATTTCAATACAAAGAATCGAATTTATTATTTCTTTTCACTTTTACCCACTTACCCCATCTCTGCAATCTGCGTTTTTTTTTTCTAAGGACAGCTGGGAATTTGTTTAAATCCACTTCCACAGTACCCTCTAGGCATTGCTCTTCCGTTGCTGCTTCTGCACCTAGAATCCCTCATTCTTCAAGACAAGTAAGGTTTTTTAGGGGTGATTTTTGCTGTGTTTATGGGATTTTTTTTAGTTTCCATTAAAAATCTAAGTAAGGTTTTTTGTTTTGTTTTAGTTTTTTTGGTTGTTTGCATCGAGACTTGTGGGGTATCACATTCTAAGTTAGAATGAGAGAGTAAAGGTTCATTTGTTTGTCTTAAGAGCTGTCTATATAAAGCACTGTGTTTTTTTTATTTTTGTTTAATTTATTTTCACTAGTGGTCTTGCTAAGGGTAATAGATGATAATTTGTTGGAATTTTGAGGGATGCTTATTGTATTTGAGAGGATGGAATTTTGTTGTATTAACTGGATCAGTCAGCTGGTCAAATGTTTTCAGGGAAATGAGATAGCAGATGTATTAGGTAAGGTTGGCATTTGAAGGGAAGTATTTTCATGGCTTGATGTTGATATTTGTTCTGTTTTATTGAGTTCTCTGTGCTATTATTGGTATTTCCATGTCCTGGTGCTGTCTGTTCTTACTTGGTGTTTGAGTTTTGGTTGACTGGTGCTATCTGTTTCATGGCTTGGCTTCTGTCACTTTCTTCTCAATACTTGGTCTGAGGGAACACATATTCACTGGAAGGTTTAATCCTTTGAACTCATAAAAATGACAATAAGAATCTATCAGTGGACATGTTTTCATGTATTAGCTAATGCATGAATATTTAGTAAGGACCGAGCAAGAATGAGAAACAACCTAGCAATATCTGAGAACTCGAACACAGGACAAATATAATCTTTATTAAACCAACTTCACAAACTGTTAAAGTGGTATTATCCCAGAGCTGTTTAGTATTTGGTTTTCAGTGGTCTTATATTAAAGTTAGATCCCTTAGTTTTAGGGTAGATGCTTCGACACAAACATAAGGAATCACAGAGGAACTAGACTATAGATATAAGAAATTATTTCAAGAAAAAGTGGCTTTAGTTTTTATATCGTCATGTTTCATTTTTTGTGAAGGAATCCATTATTCATTTGTGAAACCGGAAGTTTTTTGTCTCCTTAATTACTGAATTACATTCTTTCAAACTGCAGTGTTTCTTCTTCAGCATGGTTTATGTCGTATCAGGAAACCAGCTTTGTCACCATTGGTCAAAGGCTTCTTTCCAATCCTCTCAGGTAATTGATGCTGTATTTCATGCTACTTATAATCAACTGCATGTGTCTCTCTTGTATCTGCTATCACCTACATTCCGGTACTTGACAAATTAACTTTGACAGAATTATTATTTCGAGCAATCTTATCATGGTTTTGCAATATCTTCAATATTTGTTTTTATCAAATATACAAACAGGAGTCAACCCTTATCTACCCTTAACACCTAGCCACCCCTGGTGGAAGTAGGAGTTAGTTTCATGTTCTTGTTAAAGTTACCGAATTGGGTGTCTTTGTGATGCCATTTTGTCAGTGTTTGTTCACTACCTGTTAGCCTAAGGCATAGATTGTTCTATTCTATAATTACTTGATATCAACCAATGTGTTTATTGCTTTATTCTTCACTTTCGATTAATATACAGGGTTCGCTTCCACTATGGGCATCCAGATGTATTTGATAGGCTGTTTCACATCACAAGAGGTGGAATAAGCAAAGCATCAAAAACAATAAACTTGAGTGAGGATGATTTTGCCGGTAGGTTTTGTGAATTCCGATATTGTATACCAACCCTTTAGTTCTAGACTTGTGGTTTCCTGGCAGTGAAATATATTTGATACCTTGTGTAGGATTCAACTCGACCCTGCGACGGGGATGTATTACATACCACGAATACCTGCAAGTTGGCAAAGGTCGTGATGTAGGCCTTAATCAAATCTCAAAGTTTGAGGCCAAAGTTGCTAATGGGAATAGTGAACAAACTTTAAGCCGTGACATACACCGTCTTGGTCGTCGATTTGACTTTTTTAGGATGCTATCTTGCTACTTCACAACCATTGGATTTTACTTCAGCAGCTTGGTAATTCTCTCACACTAAACAAGGTTACCTGATCCGATTCCTATTCATCTCTGTATGATGCTTTTCTGATTTTTGCCTTTCCCGTCTTATAATCTGTAAAAAACTAGATTTCTGTACTCGGAATTTATGTGTTCCTCTACGGACAACTATACCTTGTTCTTAGTGGACTAGAAAAGACACTTCTCATTGAAGCTAGAATGAAAAACATTGAATCATTGGAAACTGCTCTTGCTTCTCAATCATTTATTCAGCTTGGTCTTTTAACTGGCTTACCGATGGTAATGGAGATTGGACTTGAGAAGGGATTTCTTACGGCCCTTAAAGATTTTGTTCTTATGCAACTGCAGTTGGCTGCTGTTTTCTTCACTTTTTCCCTGGGACAAAAACCCATCATTTTGGTCGGACAATTATGTATGGCGGAGCTAAGTATATACCTACAGGACATAAGGTTGTGGTGTTTCATGCCAGCTTTACCGAGAACTACAGATTGTATTCACGAAGCCACTTTGTTAAAGAATTTGAACTGTTGCTTCTGTTAATGGTTTACGATTTGTTCCGGAGGTCCTACCAGAGTAGCATGGCATATGTATTAATCACGTACTCTAATAATTTATAACATAATTATTTGACTTTGGCTGTTTTCAATTTATGACGGTTAATATTCTAGTTTAATAATTGAGTATTATTATGTATTGCAATGATTTATTTATAATATTTAAAATGATTTATTTATTTATAAATAAATCATTGCAATACATGTAAAAACAATTTATTAAAATATAAATTTATTAATATATATATATATATATATAATAAACTTAATCAAAATAAAGAAAAGATAATAAATTCTTAAATATATAAATTTTTATTAAAACAGCTTTTCAGGAAAATATTTTCAGAAAATCTGCCAAACAACAGAAAATATTTTACACAGATTCATTCAAACACTAGAAAAGTAAATCATTTTCCAGAAATCAGTTTTCAGGAAATCATTTTCCAGAAATCATTTTTCGGAAAACATTTTACTTGCAAACAAACGGAGCCGTATGGGAAAGAGAGGGGGGGGACCAGATTGCTTGAAACAATTTGGTATAAGAATCCAAAAGGCTAACGGTAAAGCTATCTAGGATCTGCAGATTCGAGTTCTGGTCTGTGCTGCAATCAAATAGAAAGATTTGTCCATTGAGGATTTCGATTGGAGTAAATTGAAAAAATGAGGAGCAAAGAAACTTGATTTTCAAGTGGAATTTGCTAATATACTATTGATGAAAAATTCGCTTGCCTGTTTTGCTTACGCAACAACAGTTAGATGATACTTGGGAAAAAAATATTTCTAAAATCAAGTAAATTAGTCCTTTTCAAAAAACTAGAGCAATTCAACCTCTTTTGGCTTTGAAGTCATTAGGATATTAATATTTTCCATTAATTGTATATAATTTTAATTATTTTAATAATAAATTTAGATTGCAGAATGTAAGTAAATGTTGGAAAATATTAAGGCTAAATTTATTGATTTTTCAAAATTAAGGTCAATTTGATAAAATATGTAATTATTAATATTTAAATTAGTTATAACATCAATTAAAATTATATACAATTGATATAAGATATTAATACCATACTATGATTAATTATTTTTAATTGTTCATTTTCAAAATTGTAAGTATTAAATTGATTATTTCTATCACTTATTAGTTTTTAAAATTTTCAATCTACCCAACTGAAAAAACTGATTTAATTTAGTATATATTTTTAATTATTTATAATATAATACAATTTATAATTTTTAAAATAAATATATATTATTTATAAAAAGGGTCAATTCCTTGGGGAGATGAGCACTCAAGACAAAGGGAGAACAACTTTCGGTTAAAATCGAGAAAACTAATTAACGGTTTGAACAATTTTTGTGATTTTTTTTTTTGTTGGGTAATTATTTCAATCAGTTATTGATTTTAAAATTTTCCTATTGACTCAGTCGAAAATTTTGATTTAATTTAAAATATTTTCTTATTATTTATAATATACTACAATTTATAATTTTAAAAATTTATAAATATATATAAATTATAAAACCTATTTTTTTTCTTTCTCCCTATTTATTCTAAATATTTTTTTGATCACACTGAAATTATTTTATTAATCAGTTAATAATTTATATTTTTTTTAAATTGTTATTTTTTTTGTTAAAAATATATTGAAATTTTATTTTCTTAACTAATTGTGTGGTGGTTTAGTAATTAGTTTAGGCAAATACAATATTGAAATATGATTGCTTTGAATCTCTAGTTTGTGGTTGATCAGGTTATTTAGGGGATTTATTTTAATGCTTTTGTTAATCATCTCTCTCCGTCATACCTTTAAAAAATTTCATCTCTCATGTCATAGTCCTTTTTATTGATTATCTTGGCATAATATTTTACAATTTCTTCCTATTTTGGCATCTTCTAATTTATGTTTTTATTAAAATTGTAAAAATTATCATAATTTTTAAAATTTTCAATATTCTTATAATTTTTACAATTTTTAATCATTTTAAAAAATTAATGATTTTCACAAAATTTAAATAATTTTTATAACTTTTAAATATTATTTATATATGTATAGTTTTTAATAAAGTTAAATAGTTTACTACAAACTTTATATTTTTACAAGTTTTTAATTTTTTATAATATTATTATTAAATTTAATTAATTTTTAAATAAATTATATTTTTACGATGATATTTTTGTTCCCAATAAAAATTCAAAACAATTATAAGATTAGGATCTAAATTGGATCCAAAAAATAATTCAGTCTTCAAAAAGTGGTTTAATTCAAATAATAAATGAAAAGAAAATAGGTTTAAATACATATTAGGCACCAAACTTGGCATCTTCTCTTGATTTGATGTTTATGGTTTTTCTTCTCAACTTGGGTACTCGAACAACTTTTCAATCCATTATTTTAGTGCTTATTTGTAACTGCATTCATTTTCAATGATGCAACAATACCATATTGTGGCACATAATAAATATTATTTGAAAATATGAAAACTTCAAATTTCTATAAAAATTTAAATATATAAATTTTAAAAAATAATAATTTTGAAATTTATATAAATTTAAAAAATCTCAAATTTTAAAATGTATGTAAAAATTGAAAAGAAAATTACAATAATAACATATATAAATATACGTGTGTCTCATAACTTGAGAGTGTTACGACACGAGTCTTAAAATTAATGCTGTTACTGAAAAATTTACGATTTAAAATACTGAATAACTTATATACAAATTTATGATTTAAAAAACTGAAAACCATAAAATTCAAATCTAACAATATTAGACATTACGCAATACAAAATGAAACATGTAAAAATAACACCTAACATAAAATATATCAATGTTTCAAAATTTCAAAGTCTATATTAGTATAAGCATCTCAAATATGATTATAACACAACAAAATATGTGAATACAATGCAGATAAACAAGTTAAGTAAATACAGAAAGAGCTAAATTATAAAAATAGTCATCTTTGTATTGAATAACATAAATTAATCATTTAAATAATATCTTATTAATTCTAATTAATCTAACATTAATCTTTAATTTATAATTTATTTGAAAATAATGGAAAGTTATATGATTTTTTAAAATATTTTAATAATTAAAAAAAATAAAAGGTATAGGAACTAAATTAATAAAAATTATAAAAATTAAGGATTAATTGTACCTACTTTTTAACAGAGTTACTGGAGAAATTAAAAATGAGCAAATAAAAAATAAAAAATCAAATTTGAGCAAATAAAAATAGAAAAATTAACTCCGAAGTATAGGAAATTGCATGTCTTTTGAGTGTACAAAGTGGAGTACAAAGATTTTCAAGACTTAAAGGATGCATTAGAAAATACTGCCTAGGAAAAAATTCCAAACTACCTCAAATTTATTGGGATCCGAATAGAAGATGTGGAAAAGCTACTGAGTTTTCTCATACTGTAATACAAATTCTGGTCTGTGCCATAATTAAAGAGATGGAAAATATGTCACTTGAGGATTTGGATTGGGGTACATTGAAAAAGTGGGCAGCTGCGCTCAATTACACTAATAAACATGGTTTTCAAGTAGGATTTGATCTGTTGCAGAGGAATGTGGTTGCCTGCTTTCAGAAAAAGGAGCTCTATTAGCCCTCATAGTTGATATTTAATCATGTATCTAACATTCTGCTATGTTTTAATGTCTCATT
This sequence comes from Gossypium stocksii, assembly GCA_020496765.1. Lineage (NCBI taxonomy): Eukaryota > Viridiplantae > Streptophyta > Magnoliopsida > Malvales > Malvaceae > Gossypium > Gossypium stocksii. The sequence goes on from CM035626.1 coordinate 120,849,497, forward strand.
TTGCGTTAAGTATGTTTATGGTTTTCAATGTCTAAAATCGTGAGTTGTTGTATTGAGTATGTTTTTGTAACATTCGCGTTTTAACTAGGGTTAGATACAGTGATGGATCGGGTCAATAATTAGTATAAAATATTTGAAATATAATAAATAGGAATTTTGAGTATTAAATTAGGAAGTATGTAGATTCAATAAGAAAATATTTAGGTAGAAGATTTTAAAATAAATACATTAATTTAGTTGAAAGAATAAAGAAATTGTTGTGGCCAAAGTAGGAAAAATATTAAGTTAGGAGATATATAATAGTAGATAATGGAATGAAGGGTTAAAAAGAAATTTAATCAAAGTGTTATATGAGTCATACAAAGAAATATGAAAGATGAGAAAGGATAAAGTGATAATTAGCCAACTAGATATTTATTAGGTGTAATGATATGGGTAAAAGTAAAAAAATGGATAGCTTAAGGACTTAGTAGCAATTTGACCATTTTAATTAAAAGGTAAAATATTTTAGTGGAATGGTAAAGAAAAGTGGAGAAATCAAAGGCCAAACCGTCACTACTCCGCCTCCTAACTTTCATCCAACTAATCTTTTAATTCTCTATATGTCCTTCCATCATAGTTGAACCATCGAGGCTTCAAACTTTTATTTTTTTTGAAATTTCCTTAGTAAAAATCAAAGAGCTAAGACTCAATTAGCCAATTTCTCAAAAATTTAAATTTTCATTCTAAGCTTTTTCTTAAATAATTTATTTTTCATTTAACTGTCATAATAAATTTCTATTAATTCTATCTCTTTTTGTAAAAACTTTTAAAAATTTATAATAAATATTAAGAATGGATGCAAAGTAACACGGTTGTTCATTTATTTCATTTGAATTTAGTCTCTTTATTTTATTTTCAAGAATTTAGTTCCTCTATTTTTCAAAATAAAAAATTTAAGTTCAATTGTTACTACTGTTAAAATTCTTCAATTAAATTCAATGGTGTGATATTATAAAATTGAAAAAAAGTCACTTATTAGTGAAATGATAAAAAAAATTTATGTTGAGAATGCTTATATGATTTTTTTTCCTTAAAAACATGTATTCGAACTCGTCATGATACAATAAAAAAATTTTTGTTAGAATAGTATTCTTGAAAAAATGACTACAACATTGTAATTGAAATAATTAATAATGTTAACCATTTATGCTAATTAATGATATTATAAAAATAAAAAGATAAAATTATTTTAAAAATAAAATATATGAATTAAATCCAAATTTTTAGGGACCAAAATTAAAATAAAAAAAAAGTAATCTAAATTTATTTAAGCCTACCAAATTGTTTTAAAAAAGTTTTTTTTTTTTTTTTTTTTTTGAGAGTGGGTGGGGTAAGGGTTGGGGATGCGGGAAGTTGGGCGTGGAAGAACAAAGGCAGCGCGAAAGCTTAGTGGTGATCTAATCAAATAGAGTAAAAACTTTGTTGTTAATTAAATTTATGAATGACATTCTAATTTGATTAGAAAATTGAGTTAAGTGAAATAAAATTTAATTCAAGTTGAATTATTTGAAATTATTTGAATTAAATTAAGTGACATTCTAACATTATTATTTAAAAAATTAACTTCTTTTTTATATTATTTATTTTTCTTAAAAAATAAAAATTTTGAAATTTTAAAAATTTTGAATTTCTAAAAATTATTTTGAATTTTTTTATATTTTTTTGGTGAGAGGGATCGGTTTGCTTATTTCCAAAATTGATAATGATCAAAGGGTATTTATACTAATATATTATTCAAATTATTCAAATTATAAAATTTGATTCAACTCCAACTCAAAACTCAAATTAATTTTATTACTTTTATTGGTAGGGATAAATTTCAAAATTACACATGAATTTTAATTTAATGTGCAATTGTATACATGAGTCTTAATTTGGCATAATTATGTACTTGAAAATTTAATTGTGGTTTAAATGTATAATTCAAACTCTAATTTTAATTTAATCATATACATTTAAATAAATAATATATTAATTTATTTTTATATTAAATAAATATAATTATTTATGTATGTAATATATAAACAAATGATGTTATATCAATAATTATATTAATAATTTATAAAAATCGTATAAAATCAAAATTGATCCTTTACTTATCAAATTTATCTTTTTTTCATGTATATAATATTACAGTTTGACTTGTCAAATTTATTTTTTTACATGCATATAATATTACAGGTTTGACTTATCAAATTTATCTTTTTTTTCTCTTTCTAGAAATTCATGTTCACAGTGTCAGGCTTGCTGACGGTGTCTCTCTTCCCTTCTATTTATTCAATCCCCAAATTGAAATTAGGTCATTTACTAGCTCATTTTCATCGCAGTCCATATATTTTTGTTTTGATCTTGCAGAATTCCTTCTTTTATTGCTTAAGGAAACTTTGTTTCATAAGGTTTCATTTTGATAGTTTATATATACGTGGTTTGATCTTTTTTTGTTCCTCAAGTATGTGCTAAATGAGTGAAAATCAGGACATCCCTTGCCCAATTGGGGTTGTTTCGGACGCTGAGAGTGAACCACCTAAAAATGAACCGGATGATTCCCAGATGCATTTGCCGATGTCGACTAGAAGCAAGAAAAGAAGCCGGGAAATCGATGATTCAATGGAAGCTAAAGGGAAAACCCCCAAGAAATGGACATCAGGAAAAGAAGCTTCAACCTCCCAGCAACAGCCAAAACCTAAAGTGAAGAGAATTGTGGGGAAGCTGTGCAAAACAGATTGAAAAATTTCCTCCATCAAATTAGCAGACGAAGAAAGACGGTAAAGTGTTCTAATTGAACTAAGTATTTCATATTAGACATCAAGGCCAAATTCAAAGATCATCCTTTACCAAGGAAGAGCTTGCCGAAAAGAAAATTGGGCTACAAATAAGGTTGCTATACAGGCATCGGACTAATCCAAGGCAGGGCAGATCATATATCGTTTAGGCGGCAGAGTCAACTATATAAAAAAGCTAATCAAAGTGCACTAAGTGCTTAGAAACCTAAGCCTTAACTGAGACTAACAATTACAAGAGAAAATAACACTTTATTAATGCACAATACAATTACAATCTGACACACACACTTCAAAAATGAAAGCTTCTACCCCTATTTATAGAGTTTAGTGGCCATTGGATTGTTGACGCCTGGCAACATCCTTACCATTAATATTACAAATATTTAATAACTAGAATGTTCATGTATAATATCTAGCTTTCTAGATAATATCCTATATATTTTTTTAATTTTTATATTCTAGAATATTCCAAAAAAACTATCTCTTCAAAGTTAAGCTTTGGCTTTTATCTAGAAGTTGCATTGGCTTTCAACATCTATTATTAAATCTTCTTACCTATTTTACTTAGTCAGAAACGGTCGGAGAGGGCTGATCAAAGAAATTTTTTTTGCTAAATCAGGTTATGAGTGGAAGAGCGTGAAAAAAAAATATTCGATTATCTCAGTTTTAGAATGAAGCCATATCCCATAAGTTAGGAACACGACTTTTTTAATTCAAAAAATAATAAACATTGCCTTGATTAAAAAATTTTACTTTTTATACATTGTGTTAAAATGAACAACATTTGAAATATCTTGTATTTAATTTATTTGGGAATGATATAAAAAAAAGGCTAAAAGGTTAAAAAAAATCAGGCTTAGCGAATAATGATAATGCAACATAAATTTATAATAATAATGGCATAATATGCTTAATAAAATATAAAAATATAATAGTAATAATAAATCACGATACTAATATGTATAATAGAATAATAATAATAGTAATAATGAAAATGATAATATAAATAACAATAATAATAATAATACTAATAATAATAATTAAATTTTTGAAAGTACATAAAAAATATAAAAAATGAAATAACAATAATAAAGGAAAAAATAAAACAAGCCAATTATAAATAAAAAAGAAATATTAAGTAATTAAATAAATAAAAACTAATAAAAGTTTAATTAAAAGTTGAAATTAAACAAACAAATAAATAAATAAATATTAAATAAAAAATTTTAAAAATAAAAAATAAAAAAAGTTGAAGTTAAATGAACTAAGGATTGAATTGAAATAGGAAAGCGGATTACGTTTTGTTCTCTTTACTAAAAAATAAGTTTTAACCCCTATACATTAAATTAAAGAGTAAATTAATCTTTTCTATTGAAATTTTTAACAAAATGACGAATTTATTCTTTGATCTAACCTATATAGAGTAAATTAATCTTTTCTATTGAAATTTTTAACAAAATGACGAATTTATTCTTTGATCTAACCTATATAGACTAATTTACTTTTTTTTTAATAAAAAAGATAAAACACAATCTCACTTCTGATACAAGAGCTTCCGTGATGCTTTTACCTCGTATCTCTGAAATTGACTTGTTTTTCGTGTTTTTTATTTCAGCTTTATTCTGCATGTTCACCGATAAAAGAAGTTGGTGGAAGTTAACTCATGAAGAATTTCAATCTAAATTTAGTGACTTGGAACAAGAAATTTATGCGAAAGACAACAACAAAGTGGATGTTCAAGACTTCCCTGGCTTATTATTCAAATTATTTAAATTATAAAATTTGATTCAACTCCAACTCGAAATTCAAATTAATTTTATTACTTTTATTGGTAGGGATAAATTTTAAAATTACACATGAATTTTAATTTAATTGCAATTGTATACATGAGTCTTAATTTGGTGTAATTATGTACTTGAAACTTTAATTGTAGTTCAAATATATAATTCAAACTTTAATTTTAATTTAATCATATACATTTAAATAAATAAATGTATTAATTTATTTTATATTAAATAAATATAATTATTTATATATGTAATATATAAACAAATGATGTTATATTAATAATTATATTAATAATTTAAAAAAATTAAATCAAATTAAAATTTAATAAAATCATATAAAATCAAAATTGATGCTTGCTTTACTTGTCAAATTTATCTTTTTTTCATGTATATAATATTACAGTTTGACTTTTCAAATTTATCTTTTTATATGTATATAATATTACAGTTTTGATTTATTAAATTTTGTCTTTTTTTTTTCTCTTTCCAGATATTCATGTTCACGGTGTCAGGTTTGCTGACGTTTGCTGACGTTGTCTCCCTTCCCTCTTACTTCTATTTATTCAATCCCCAAATTAAAAATCAGAAAGTCAATCTCGGGCTTGTCTGTCCCTTTCCTTACTTCTTTTTATTCAATCCCCAAATTGAAATTAGGTCAGTATTTTCCCAAGGCGTCACCGCAGACAAATCCAAGGTACTACTTAATTTACCAGCTCATTTTCATGGCAGTCCATATATTTCTTGATTTGATCTTACAGAATTTCTTCTTTTATTACTTGAGTAAACTTCGTTGTGTAGGGTTTCGTTTTGATAGTTTATATATACGTGGTTTGATCTTTTGTTGTTCCTCAGGTCTGTGCTAAATGAGTGAAAACCAGGACTTCCCTTGCCCAATTGGGTTTGTTTCGGACGCTGAGAGTGATCCACCTGAAAATGAACCTGATGATACCCAGATGCATTTGCCGATGTCGACTGGAAGCAAGAAAAGAAGCCGGGAAATGGATGGTTCAGTGGAAGCTAAAGGAAAAGCCCCCAAGAAATGGACATCGGGAAAAGAAGCTTCAACCTTCCAGCAACAGCCAAAACCGAAGAGTGAAAAGAACTGTGGGGAAGGTGTGCAAAACAGATTGAAAAATTTCCACCATCAAATTGACAGACGAAGAAAGACGGTAAAGTGTCTTAATTGAACGAAGTATTTTATATTAGATTCACATTAAAACCTAAGAATTTCGTATTAGATTCACTTTTTTATTATCTTTTATGCATACATTATGAACATAGAAAGATCCCATATCATCTGTTAAGTATTGGACTATTTTCTATACAGACAATACACAACAATACATCAGAACTGTACAGTTTGGAAATCCTTGCATCAGAAATATCTTTATATCTTGTTTTTTAACACTTATTTTTGTGTATATATTTGGTGAAATGAAGGACAAAATGAGAGATTTGGAATTTCTGACATGGGTAAAACAGAAATGCTTTGCTGTACCATTAAAAATTCCCGCCTTCTTTATGCAAATCAAAACGCAGTGGCCAATGCGTCCTGATCTCCAAAGCATTCGCCAAAAGATCGAGGACATCAAGGCCAAATTCAAAGATCATCTTTTAACAGAAGATACCGTGAATGAGGAATTGGATACAGTAGAAGAGAAGTTAAATGAATTAGATCAAAAACGATTAGAGGTACTCTAATGATTACAAATTTAATTACTAAGTTTGCTTTCATGATCTAAACTTTCTAAATTGATTTTTCAGGAACAAAAAAGGGACCCTGATGCAGTCTTCTCCAACACTAAGGTATGCACATTTCTTATCATTGATATTAACTAGCATAGTGTTATTATTTCTTAAATAAGATGAACTTTTCTCGTTTGTAAATCACTCATGCACAGACCTGTTTTTTCAAAGGTTTTTTAACCTGTTTAGAGGAATCTTGGATGGTTATATTAAATATATGTATCCGAATGTGTTGGTACATGGACACTTAAAGCAAAAATGAAGAGTCTGAACAACCTAGATTTTCAGTATCAGACCAGCTAATGTTTAGGACTCTCCCTGCTTTTCTTGTCCTGCATGGACTTTTGCATTGAAAACTATCCATATTGTTGAATCTAAGCATTATATACATACTTTTGCATGTTTATATATGTTTGAAGCTACAAACTTGAATATGCATATCTTGCACTCTCTCTTTTTTCTTTTTCTTTTTGTAGTATATCATGTCTGAATGTATCTAATTCGTTCTTAGACTTACCCTTGTAAAGTTTACGTCTCTCCTTCTCAATCTTTTATTTATATTTCTCTTAAATTTCATCAGGACACCAACATGGGGACTGAGACTCTAATAAAAGAGGTATGATATATGCATACATACATATATTGCATTGGGAATCAGCTGTTTTAAGAAGCATTTGGAAACTTGGATTTCAAAAGTAGTGCAAGTTAAATGATAGAATGTAAATAAAATGTATTGTTTATAGTTATTTCTCAGATACATATATTTATTGAATGTGTGTTAGTAATGAATTTGAAATTCATGTTCTTTTAATTAGAAAAATTCAATTACATAATCTCATTAGATCTCAATGTTATGGAACAAAATGTTGCTGCAAACTCTGATGTTATTCTGTACCATTTTGGTTTTATGAACCATTAATGAAACGGAGCTTTCTGCTGAAGCCTTCTCATTAGTGAAACAGTGCGAACTGGAGAGGGATTACTGTTGTCGAGTAACAGCCACAGTAACCACCTCTCCTAACTGTTGTTGAGTGTCCCATTTAGGGAGAATGGCTGGGGAAAAATGGTTATGCTGTTTTTGAATCGATGAATTCTGTTGTTCTCTTCTCTCACTCGATCTTCTTCTACTTCTTCCCCTCTCTTTCTCTGCTATTCTCTCCGGTTCTTGAGCGCATTCTTAACACTCAACTGATTTATATATAATTATATACACATCATTTTCTGTAATTTATATGATAGATGAAATCAAAATCAAAATTTTGAAACTTCAATATGGCTACTACAAAATTATGACTTGTATTCTATGTTTGTTGTTTTAGTTTTGTTCAGCATATCCATGGCTTTGTCCTCTTGATCAACATCCAGATCAAGATCATGGAAGTTTGTCAACTCTTGAAGGAATACAGTCTCTATTGAAGAGTTTGGAAAACCAACTTTATGACGAAAACAACAATAAAGTGTCTGTCAAAGATTTCGAAGGATTAGAAGAGGCATTGAAGAAAACTAATGGCTTGGATCTTCTTCCTGACTACCTCAGACCTATTGCGAACCAAATCGAAGAGGCTCGTGGGGAAGCTACTGGGATTGCCCACGGTTATGTTCAAGTTTTGGTCTGCGCTGCTATCAAGGAGATGCAAGATTTGGCACCCGTGGAGATGGATATGTTGAAAAAATGGGCAGCGGCGCTCAATTATGCTAGGCAATATGGTTTTCAAGTGACATTTGCTGATCGTTTACTGAGGAAGAATTTTGATGCCTACATTCATAATAAATTTGGGTTGGGTTGGTTCGGGTTGTAAAATTTTCCAATTATTTTGGATTGGATCTGTGTCTGGATTTAGTCATTTTATGTTCTGGTTGTTTCAAGTTTAAATGGTCTTGAGTTTGAGTTCAGGTCAGTTTGAGTTTGCTTCATTTTGGTTGTCCCAAACGTAGAAACTGTGGTTTGGTATGAAATTGTGTTGTTGTGTAATTTGTATTGTGTACGTGTGTGTATGTTAACGTTATGTAATCGTCTTAATAAGAATTATTTTATGTTGGTGGTATTTTTCACGTCTCATTTTTGTACCCGTATTTGGATTTTAAAATTTGATATATGTAATTGGGTTCATGTGTTTGTTTTGTTGGATCTAGAGGTGTTCATGGGTTAAATCTTTAAGTTGGGTTTGAGTATAATATCAATATATTTTATTTTTGTTCAAATTCGGCCCGATCTTTAAAATTTGAGTTTAAAATTTTACTAAAATCTGTTTATATTTGCAAAAGTTTAATTAAAATATGTAATTGGGTTCATGTGTTTCTCCTTGAAATCACATTGAGGATCAATACTTAGTTCCAATGAAGTAGCGGAAAATATTGAAGTTACGAATCTCTTTTCCTTGAAGTTACGTTGAAGCTACAGACCTTATCTCCCTAAAATTGCAGTGGAGTAGGTTGAAGTTAAAGTCTTACCTTTTTGAAGTTGCAGTGGAGTTGATCGAAGACAACAGATCTAGCCTCCCTAAAGATGCAGTGAAGCAGATCGAAGCCATAAATCTCATGTCCCTGAAGTTACATTGGAGTAGATTGAAGCTACAAGTCATATCTCTCTGAACTTGCAGTGGAATGATCAAAGCAACAAGATGCATTAGATTGGAATGAAGCCACCTGAAGAAAAGAAGCACGTAAGAAGTCAAGACTCGGTGAGACCAGGCAAAATTGGTCTTTCTTAAAAGTATTTGTTCTATTCTCGTTACACGACAACAGCTCTGTTCCCGTTACACGACAACGAGCAAAGAGGGGCAGCTGTACAAGCCCAATTCTGCCCGGGGCCCAACAATTAAACCTAAACCATTACTAAACCCAAGTTACAATCCATACAAAACAAAACCCAAACCAAAATTAAAACCTTAAGACCCAAACACTAGCCCAATACCCAATCAGCCCAATTACCCAACAGACCCAAATCTAAAACCCACTAACACCTAAACCTAAGCCCAAAGCCCACAATCAAATCAGAAAAGACTGATTTTTCAAACCCTAGATCTACCCTATGTTTGGTGCCGCACCTAAGGTCTGCCATGGCCGCCGTTCGTTTCCACCGCCATTGGACTCCACTTGCACTGCCACCTGCAAGAAAATAAATGAAGAAATGACAGAAAGTTAGAAAAAACTGTGTAACAAAGGCTAAAAAAGCCGAGTAGCAAAAAGTTTGTGTGGGTTTTTTTCGGATGATTATCAATAAAAAAAAAATCTATTCTCGTTCAACAAAAACCATAGATCTAAATACAACCATTCAAAATAGATTTTAAACATCGAAATACAGCCAAACTAGAACTGAAAATCGAAATCGGAAGGTGATTTCATACTTTTTTTATTTTCTCTTTTAGTTTTTTTTAATCTGTTTTTTTCTTTTTCTTTTTCTTCATTATTTTTATATATAAATACACATATATATACATGTTTTAAAAAAATTTACCTTTTTGAAGTTCCAGCCACTGTATACTGTGGCCGGCGGCGACCTACGACGGCGGAGCCACAGCGGTCTGGTGCCGAACCATGGCTGCAGTTTGGGCATGCCCAGAGAGGAAAAGAGACTTTTTTTTTTTTTGTTTTGTTTTTTTTAGAATGAAAGGAGAAATGAATTTTTAGGGCCTAAATTTTGGGTTTTATAGTGACATAAAACGACGTCGTTTTGGTGCCAATGTGCACAACCAAAACGATGTCGTTTTGAATTTGGACCGGACCTATTCGACTCGACCCACCTCAGGATCCGCGCGTTTCAGATCGATGGTCTTATTGCCAAATCGGTCCTTCTGCCATTTTATGGCTTTGCAATTAAGACTTTTGTTTGTTTTTAATTTTGGCCCCGAATTTTGCTTGGCTTTCAAATCGGTCCTTATTGATGTTGCGCATTTTAGAGAGGAGGGTTTATTACCCATTTTAGTCCCCCATGTCATTCGCGCACTTCGAATAGGTCCCTCCTCTTACTTTTTTTTTATTTGGCCCCGAGCTATGTTTTTATTTCGATTTTAGTCCCTTTTTTGTTTATTTTCATTCCTTTATCGTTAAATTAATTATTTTTAATATTAATGTAATTATCATATCCTATTTAGTATTATTTTTATCATTATTATGTTTATTACTGTATGTATTGTTATTTTTTAACATTATTATCATATTATTTGCTACTTTATTTTTAACATTATCAATATATTCTATTTAGTTTTTGTACTTTATTATAATAATTATTATTATTATCATATTATATTTAGTATTATTCTTAATATTATATTTACTATTATATTTTATTATTACCATTATTATCTCTATTATATTATTAGTAAATTATTATTATTTTCCTTTCATCGTTATTAACATATTTTTTTTATGTATATTATTATTTTCTATTATTGTTATTAATATATTATTATTCTTATTGTATTATTAGTACATTATTTTCTTTATTTTCTTTTTTTACCATTATTACTATTATTCTAATATTATTATATTATATTTTAATATTATTCATTATTTTTATTGTTTATTTATTTATTTATATCATTTATTTACGTAGTTCTTTTTCTTATTTCTTTATTTTTCGTTATATTTGATCTGTAATTAGTTCGTGTGTTTACTATTTCCTTTATGCTTGTATTTTATATTATTTTCTATTAATGCATTTATTTTATTTGCACCTATTATTGTCGTAAATTATTTTTGTATTTTATTACAAATTCATGTTATATTAACCTTTATTCGACACAAAAATGATTCCTTTGCAAAGGTAATATTCGGTGTTTAGAAATTCGAGAATCTGTGCCCTAACGTATTGGGTTTCGATTTTTCTCATTTAACCCAAATAACCGAATATCTTTTTTGAAACAAATACATAAATTTTAAAGCTTATTCTCGAGAATTCGAAATGCCGTGTCCTAACGTACTGGATGTGACGTTTTGTTATCTCAAAATGAGATTTTCTAAATTAAAGCAATGTTCTGTACTTAGAAATTCGAGAGATCGTGCCCTAACATATTGAGTTTCGATTTTTTCTCGTCCACTCTAAGTATCCGAATGTCCTTTTAAAATTAAATACATGAGTTTTGAATAAAATGGCAAGTCTAGCCTTAGGGGCTGAAGTGTTATGTCCTAACGTATTGGATGTGACATTTTACCCCGAGATAAAACGGTCTTTGCCATACGTTTTAACTTATCCAAATGATTTGTCTTTTTGGTAAATTAACATCAATACAAAAAGGAATCGTATTTTAAATTCTTTCAAGTTTTCAATTTTCGACATTAAGATACTATATATTCAACTAGGTACCAATTTTGGGCCTATCGAGCGTGCTAATCATTTCTCGTGTGTAATCAACTCCCGAACCCGTTTTATTGATTTTCATAGACCAAAATCGTTGTTTTGATCAATTGAATTGTTTATTAAAAACAATCACTTTTTCTAGGTGACCTGATCACACCTCAATAAAAAAGATTGGTGGCAACTCCCGTTTTTTTCATTTTCAAAACCAAAGTCGATTCCTCATTTTTTTTAAAACATAAAAAAATAGTTTCGACATGTATATTGATATTTTGCTTATGAATTATATGATTGCATTTAGGCCTATTTTAGGATACGAAATGATTTGTAATGAGATTTATATTAGTAATATGTTTTAAAATTTTAGAGATTTGTTCATATGTATGTGTATTGTTCAAATGTTAAGATTGGTCTCGTAATGCCTCATAACCCAATTCCGGCGACGGATACGGGTTAGGGGTGTTACAAATATAAAGTATTATAAACTTAAAATGGGCTGGATTGGGTAGGGTCGGGCATTAAATGTTCAAACTCGAGCTCAACCTGTATTTTAAACGGGTTTGATTTTTTTGTCTAAGTCCATTTTTCAAATTTAATATTTTCTCTAAATCCTCTCAAATTTCGGACGGGCTTTCGAACCGATGCGAGTAACCCAAACCAAACAAGTCTATTTCTACCTATGATGTATATGCATTCAAAGGCAATTTTCGTTAATTTCAACATGCAAATTCAATTCATGATTACGATATTATTGCTCAATTGGACTTTAAGTAAGAGGATTAGTTAAGACTTCTTTTTATGCATACACGACAAACTCAAAAGAATTAGTATAGCAAGGTCAAAGTCGAAGCTAAGTTGAAATTAAACATTTATTTAGGAATAATTTAATATTGTTTTTGAAACTGTTTTTAAAAAGTGTTGTGGAAAATTGTTTTTAAAAAGTTTAGTTTAAGATTTAATGTTTAGTATTGTTGTCAAAAACTATTTTTAAAAAATAAAATATTTATTTTAGACATGATATTATCAAGTAATAAATATGCGTTTAAATAATATTTAAATTAGTTAATATTATTATATTTTAGTAAGAATATAAAAAATAATTTATTATAACTTATTGTTAATATTTTAATATATGAAATATAAATTTTAAATATTTTGTAAGTAATAAATATTAATTATTTATAAAATTTAATTAGAATATATAAACTATATTTTAAATAATTAAATATAACCATTAAATATTTGTAATTAGATATTAACACATTTGTAATTAAGCATTAAGAACAAAAAGAAAAAAAGAATATAAGGGAAAGTGTTATATTGTTTGAAAGGTGAAAAATTAATTAAGCACCAAAAGTATTTTTAATAAGGGAAAAGTTAAAAATTTTAACGTTTCATTTTCAATAGTCAAAATTTTTAACAAAAAAAAAACCGTTTCTATAAATATATATTTTTTAAACAATACTAAACAAGGCCTTACAACACCTTGTTTCAAAGAATTTTCAAATAAAAAAAATATTGTGATTGGAGGACCATCACCCAAGTAGATAATGTTGATGCTTTTCAAGTTTGAAGGTGATTTAGACATTTTTTATTTAAATGATTAGAGTCTTCATCACTTTAGATATAACTTGAGTTGAATTGTGTTAATTGAGTTACTGTTACTATTTTGCTCTCATCTTATTGTATTAGGCCAATTTTGGCCTGGGCCCGAAAAAATAATAATCGAAGTAAAAAAGGGTCAAATTGAAAGATAATCATTAAATTGTGGCCAAATCAAAAAGATGGAGAAAATCAAGGGATTATTCAATTTTGTTGACTTGGTAAAAGGCTAAAAATAGAAAGATATTATTTTATTTTATTTTACTTTATTATTAAATTAGTTAGGCTATTTTTAGTAAATCTCGTGTATATAAATAGGGGTATCTGGTTCTTTGAAAAGGGGGATTACTTTTGAGTATTCTTATGTCAATTTAGAGTTGGATTATTCTCTTTTTCTATTTCTATTGGAATTGAATTATTTTCTTTCTACTTTCAATCACGTAAGAATTTTGTCCATTTCATTTCAATTTTTTTATTTATTCTAAATTCGTTCAATTGTCTTTAGCCCTTCCGTTTTTTATTGTTTTGCAATTAAGTTTTCATTTTTTTGGGGTCCTAAAGTTTGTTTTGACTGCATTTTTGTCTCCTTGAAGCTGTGTGTTTTGGAGGGTAGGGGTTGTTTCCCTTTTGGTTCCTCCTTGCTATTCGCACGCTTAAATTAGTCCATTTCCCTGCATTTATTTTTTATTTGCCCCAAATTTGCTATTTTTAGTTCTATTTAAACCATTTTTTTATTTTTTTTATTTTGCCATTAAATTAATTAATTTGAGTTTTATATTTATTATTATTAGATTTTTTTTGTATTATTATTTTTCTTATTATTGTTTTATTATATTTTACTGTTAATAGTTAATATTATTTTATTACTAATATTATTTATTATATTATACTATTATAATAGTTTGTACTATTTATTATTATTATTTTTATTAATATATTAAATAAATATTTTTTTAAAACCTATGTATATAATTTTCTAGGGTTTTACCATATTCTTTTTTTATTTTTTATTTTTTTATTTTTATTTTTTAAAATTTTTATATGATTCTTTGTTTTAAAATTAGTACAATATTAAATTCAAATACTTCTAAAATTATTATTTTATATATATACGCACAATTTTATTAACTGTTTCATATATATATTTTATTATTGATTTCATATTATTCTACTTGTATATTGTGTATTTTCTTTTAAATTATCCTTCCTAATTATATATATGCAGCTATTATTTTTTTGAAGATCTCGTTTTTTTTTTTAACTTATACTCTGTTTATTTCAACTATTTTCTTGTTATTAATGTATATTATTATTAGAAATCCTTCTTCTATTATCTTATGTTTTATATATTTGTATAATTCTTTTTATTTCTTTTACTCGTACCATTATTAACATGTTACCACTAACATTTTGTTATTTGTCATTAGACCTTTTTTATTACTATGTTTTATTGTTAATATGCGTTGTTTAGTTTATTATTGTAATGTTATTTTCATGTGACCTATAATTGTTTTCATTTTTAATTTTAATCGCCCAAATTCATTTATTTAAAGATTTATTCTCAATTATTTTTAAAGTAAAGGCAATGTTCGGTATTTAAAGAATTCAAAGGATCGTGCCCTAACGTACTGGGTTTTGCTTTCTTTGTTTGTTTTGAATATCTGAATATCCTTTTACCGGTTCGCTCTCAAGGTTTTTCAAAATAAAGGCAATGTTCGGTATTTAAAGAATTCAAAGGATCGTGCCCTAACGTACTGGGTTTCGCTTTCTTTGTTAGTTTTGAATATCCGAATATCCTCTTAAAGCTAAAACGTCCGTTTTAAAGGCAAGCTAACATCTGAGGGTAAAAAATGTTGTGTCCTAACGTACTGGATGTAATGTTTTACCTCGAGGTGAGATGGTCTTTAATACACACTTGACTTACCTAAATGTTTTAAAAGCCAATAAAAAGAGGATCGCATTTTGAACTCTGTCCAAATCTTTAATTTTCGACATTTAAGATACCAATTAATCAATTAAGTACCAATTTTGGGCGTGTCGAGGGTGCTAATCCTTCCTCGTACGTAACCGACTTTCGAGCTCGTTTTCTTAAAATTCATGGACCAAAATGTTTTATAAGGTGGCCCAATTACACATCAAAAAGGATTGGTGGTGACTCCCAACTTTCGATTTCAAAAGTCGATTCCCGTTTTCAAAAAATAGTTTTGACAGCTTGGCGAATCCGCTGGGGACCTAAGAGAGTCAAGCTGTAAATTGATTATTTTCTGTCTTCTTGTTGAAATTTAGAAATTCGGTTTTTCTAAACATACACGATCCTCACATTGCATTTTCTGTGGCCTTGTTGAATTTGCTCTATTTGTTGAATCTTTCGATATGCTCTCGCATCATATTGCATGACCGTCGTGGTCACACCTCTTAAGTGGGAGTGAGAAACTATGCCTTCGTGAGGTTTTCACCTCCGCATGGGCTAGGGAATCGCTTCCGTTTTACATCCGTACTTATGTCTTTGTGAGGTTTTCACCTCCGTATGGGCATAGGGAAATCTATTCCCCTGAATCGAACTTGATCTATATGAACCTATAATGGGCGAGGATCGAGGAATCTACTGGTTCAGGTACCTTTACTCTAGAACCGAACCACATATAGTAAACCTTAGGAGCCCCCTAGGTAGAACTACACCAAACCTTAGTGGTCACTTAAATAAGTGTTCTAGGCTATTTATTTTTCCTATACTAACGTGTTCCGTTTTGTTTATGTTTGCATCGCATCGCATCGTATTATTTTAGAAATGAGGTGTTGATTTATATTTGATTGCTAAATAGAATAGTTTGTCATAAGAAAATAAATTTTTTGATAAAGTGAATTTACAATACGATCGTCCAAGTAAACATGACGAGAGAAGGCCGGTAGTCTACGGAGGAATACATGATTTGATTGCCAAGATTCAAGCCAACAAAGATGATATAAGAGCCGTCACGTCCTGATTTTCTTGAAGAAGATAATGAGTGTCGTAGAGATAAGTGAGCAATGGGTCGTGGCCCAGATCAAGCAACAAGGAGATTGCAAATGTATCTTTTGGAAAATTTACAAGATTTGACCATGAAGAAAAGATCAGTGTTTTCACTTAGACTATGAAGGGCAAGGGCTGAATATGTAATTTTGTTTTATGTAAAGAAGTTTGTTTTCTAGAAAAGTTCTTCTAATAAAATTGAGTTCAGAATCAATGCCTCTCTTTCTTTTTGCATTCATCCCATGCATTTTCATTACATTGCATCGTATGCATTACATTTCATAGAAGGACCCTAATTAATTTAATATCGTTCTCTAGTTACCCTGAAATACCGGTACTGCACACGAAAAAAGACAAAAGCCATAGATCAAAGGTTGGAAAAGTTAGAACAAATACAAAAAGATATGCAAGATCAATTGCAAACTCAGATGCAAGAATAGTTGGCTACGATCCAACAAGAGATGAGTGATCAAATACTGAAATTCCAGAAAAGCATGTTAGAATCCCAAAATAACATGATAAGCCAGCTAACACAGTTGTTTAAAGGAGGGTCTAACAAAGGAAAAGGCCCTATGGTTGATATTGGGGACGACAATGAAGACTCTGCTTGTCCTCCTGGTTTGGTCCCAACAAGTGTCCAACCACCGAAGGTGTCTGTTAATATTAGACCGTAGTATCAATCCGGTACCTCGGCACCAATGAATTTCCCAATAAGTTCAAGTTCATACCCCGGAGACCATCCTGTAACCCTCGATGTCCTCGACTTCGATGATGCGGTAGAAGTGGAACAGGCAAAGGCAGAGCTTCCTAAACAGTTCGAAGACCGATGCAAATGGTTGGAGGAGAAGTTCAAAGAACTAGAAAGTGCTGATTACCAATGCGGAATAGATGCTAAAGAGTTAAGTCTTGTACCAGATTTGATACTTCCTCCAAAGTTCAAGATGCCAGTGTTCGAAAAATACAACGGAACCAGTTGTCTTAAGGCCCATATTACAATGTTCTGTCGGAGAATGAAATGGTATGTCAACAATGATCAATTGTTAATTCACTGTTTTCAAAATAGTTTGACTGGGGCTGCGGCCAAATGGTACAATCAGCTGGGTCGAGCTCAAGTCAAATCATGGAAGGATTTAGCGCAGGCCTTCATGAAGCAATATGGCCATGTGACAGATATAGCTCCTGACAGGATCACACTACAGAAAATGGGGAAAAAGTTAAACGAAAGCTTCAAGCAGTATGCACAAAGGTGGAGGGAAGTAGCCACACAAGTACAACCTGTAACATCCCGAAATAGGGCCTAATCAGAATAGTGGTTTCGTAACCACAAATCCGAGATAGAAATAAGTATTTTATAATTATTTTGAGGTTTATATTATGATTGCATGATAGTGTGAAAATTTTGTGAAGAAATTCCATGCGCAAAGTGCTTAATTTGAAATTAGGGACTAAATCGAATAAGTTGCAAAATTTGCATTCTAGAAGTTTTTAGTATAAAATTTTTTTGGAATATTAATTAGGAGGTTTTAAATAGTAATTTGACCAATTTCTAAGTTCATGGACAAAAATTGGACATGGATGGAATTTTTGAAAGTTTGGTAAGGAAGGGCATTTTGGTCATTTGGATATTAAATGAAATAAAAAGGGAAAAATAACACAAAATTCATCATCTTCTTCATAAGTTGCTGCTGAATTTTTCTCTCCACCATAGCTAAGGGTTCTTCAACTTTCAAGCTTCATAGTAAGTGCATCCAAGCCCCGTTTTTAATGATTTTTACATTTTTGAGATCCCGGTAGCTCGATAAAGCTTATGTTAGCAATATTTTAAGTTAGGGTTCATATTTGGAAAAGCACCCATAGGTGAAATTTGTGTATTTTGATGTTTTATGATAGAATATGAGGTTTTAAATTATGCTAGGCAACTTGAGCTACTCGGTTTTAGGTAAAAACGAGTAAAAGGGCTTAATTGGTAAAAATATCTATTGTACATAACTGTATGTTATAGTAGGAATTTGAAGATGATGTTGGTAAATAAATGATCAGCATGTCTTAAAATACAAGAATTTGTGATAAGTTTTGATTTCCGAGCCTTGGGGCAAAAGTGTAAATATACAAAAGTTTAGGGGTAAAAATGTAATTTTTCCAAAGTTATAGTAAAGGCCTGTTTTGATAAATGTTGATATTAAATAAGCTAAATTTGCTATTATAGATCAAGAAGAACGAAATTCGGGAGTAGATCGGGGAAAAGAAAAAGTAAAGGACTAAATTGTAAAGTTTAGTCACATTTTGTATCGAGGTAAGTTTACGGCAAATAAGTGCAATATTCCTTTATTTTACATTAATATTGTCAATTTCCAGCATTTATATAATTATTTTATGAAAATATTCAAAGTTGAATTAAAGTCGATGTGACAGAGAAAAAGTATTAGGAAGCCCCGATTGAACCTTAGGAATGTTAGGATACGAAATGTCATGACATTAGGGGTCGATAGGACAGGACGGGACAGAAATGAGCCATGTAAGTTCGTACTAGATATACGGCTTTGGAGACAGGATTGAGCACGTAAGTCCATATTAGATATATGGCATTGGAGACAGGAATAATTCATGTAAGTCCATGTCAAAGACATGGCATTGGCAGGATATTGTTAGACAGGAACGACCCTAGTATCTTTAGTATTCCGAGTGGTTCAACGGGCTATTATTCAAGTCAATTTGCATTGAATTATCAACAAAGGAAAGGTAGATTGTAATCATGAGTAATGAAAGGTCAGGTAAGAAAGAAGGTAAGTGAAGAAAGAGAAAGGCAGAAAATGAGATGTAAAGAAAGTTTATAAAGCTAGTTGATAGTTTGCACAATTATTCCGTGTGATGGATATTGTAATTTATTTGCTTGTAAACTTACTAAGCCTAGTGCTTACTCTCTTTATTTTTTTCTTCTTATAGTTCTTGCCAAGCCACTCGGGGATCAAAGGAAAAGTCGGAGATCCGATCACACTATCGAAGGAATCACTTTGGTATAGTTAGACGTTTCGTTTTGTGTATGGCATGTATAGGGACTTGGCTTATTTTGGTATGATATGTTCAATGAATGATGTGTAAATACTTGCTAGTAAATAGCTAATGAAATGGCTAATGATATACATGTAACGACCTCAAAAGTATGAGTACCGGAAAGTAAATTATCGGATCTTTGTTTCAGTAAACGGACTCGTAAATATTTATTAAAAATTATTTATGAATTTAGTCATGTGTTTAATTAGATTTTGATTAAGTAAATTTAGCTTAATTGAGAGCAATTAGGAAAAAGGACTAAATTGAATAAGGGATAAAAGTTTAATTATAGAATAGAAAAATATTAAAGGACTAAATTAGTGATTAAACCAAATGGGTGACATGTGTATGTTAGAAAAATAAATACATGTGTGATAATGTGATTGTATACACTTGTATTAAAATTATTTATTTACTTAAAATTTAAGTATAAGATATTTTGTAATAAATAATTATTTTATAAGATTTTTTTTGTATAATAAATAAATTAAAATATTGAGTGAAAATGATATTGGACAAGTGCAAAGTAATAAAAATAGACAATTGTAAATTATATAGTGGTGCAAGTGTACTAATTATATTTGTTGGTTAATAGATTTTTTTTAAAAACAATTATTATCATAAACTAATATATATATATATATATATATATGTTATAAAAGAAAGAAAAGAAACAAAAACATGAAAAAAAAGGAAACAGAGAGCAAACGGCAAAGGAAGGGAGAAAAAGAGAAAGAAAAAGAAAAAGGAAAAACTATGGTTTTGAGGGTTAAAGCTTCAACAGGTAAGTCAATTAGGCCCCTCCCTCTTAATTTTGATGTTTCATAAGCTTTAGAACAAAGTTTTGATGAATTTAAGTGAAGATCTTTGAAGTTTTAAGGTTTGTGAACATAGTATGTGTTGAACAAAATGTTGGAATAGGGGTTTAAATTGATAGAATTTGAAATGAGAATGAAAGAGAGGATTAAATTGTAAAAGATGCCATAAATTTTATGTAGTAGGGATTGAATTGGAATAAGTTTTAGATTTGAGTTCTAATATGAATATTGGGTAGTTAAGTTAAATATGAGAAGAGACTAAGTAGAATTGAAGTATGAATTGAGTTGTAAAAGTAATTAAACTTAGTTGGAAATTATGTGCAAAACAAGCTATAAGAAAACAGTTTTGAGACAGCAGTAATAGTTTAACTTTGAAAAATCACCAAAAATAGTAGAAATTGAATTAGAAGTTGAATGAGATATAGAATTAAAGCTTAATGAGTCTATTTTTAGATAAAAGAAACAGAACAAGCAAAGGAAGTCTATAAATTGAGATATTTAAATTTTTGTAAGACTGGTTCAGGAAGATTTCGAGATACTCTGTTTTAACTTTAGAAAATCATTAAAAATTGTACAAAAATATTTATGAGTTGTAATTTATATGTTCAGAATCCTCAGTGAGTCTAGTTTCAAGAGAAATAGACGAGAACATTATCTGAGTCCTGAGCTATGAGATAATTGAACTTTAGTACAGGAGGGTCGGAACTGTCAGACAGTGAATCAGGGGTAAGTTTGAGAAATAAACTGTATTAATTGGTAAAATTAAAAATTCTGGAAATTTTATGGTATAAAGGTACATGAGTCTAGTTTCAGGAAAAATTAACGGAACTTGATTTGGAGTTTCGTAGCTCCAAATATGAATAATTTAGTGACTGTTGCGCGGGTAGACAGCTTTAAAAGAATATATATAATAGGATGGTGTAAAAAGAAAGTAGAATAAAGAGGAAGAATAGGAATTGAATAAAAATTTAATTATTTAAATTTTAATGCTATAATTAATAATGCAAATTATTATTATTTTCGTAGTAAACAAAGAATTCGAGACATCAAGCAAGGAAGGAAAAGAGAAAAACAATTGAGGAGTAAAAACGAGAAATCCAGGTTAGTATTACTATAATTCAAATTTGATTATTTGTTAACTTTCAAACTGATATGTATATAATAAGCAAATTGAGATAAGTAAAAGAATAAATTGTATGTAAATTAAATGGAAATTTCTGGTAGTATGGTTTGAATTAGAAGAATTAATGTGGTATTGAATTATATATATTGGATTGAGTAATTGATTTGAAGGTGAACAGTAATAATTATAAATTGAATAATATTGAAATGAAGTATGAACATATATAAGCATTTGATAAAATATTGATTGGAAAGTGGAAAATGTATTGAATTGAATACATGAGGAAAAAGTGATTGGAACTGAATCAAATTGAATTGAATTTGAATATGTGAATAGGAAACAAATTGTGATTGATATTGGAAATATGAGAAAAGGTGATCAAAGTGTACATTGATGTGAATGATTGAAAACACGAGAAAGTGATCGAAATTAATATGTATTTCCGATACCCTATTAATTAATCGGGCTTAGTGGATATAGTTGGCATGCCATAGGATCTGAAAATGTACGGGATTTGCCGGCTTTACCGATCAGGCACTTTATGTGTCGTACATCAGGCACTTCATGTGTCGTATTTCAGGCACCTTGTGTGTCGTTTCAAGCACTTTATGTGTCGTATACTGATTAGGTACTATGTACCGTTTAGGCACAATGTGCCGTACTGGTGTGTTTGGGTTGAAATCCGTGTATCCGTTAAAGTCCAAAATGTTAATAGGGTGGATAATTGAAATGAGAAGATCAAATAAACTTGATCGACTGTATTAGTGAATATAGAAATGATATTGAATAAAGTGATAAATTACATGAATTGTCTATAAGATGAAATGAATTATTGGAATAAAATGTGAAAAATCTAAAGAAATAGAGTTAATGAAGCAAGATATGAATACAATTAAATACAAGATTTGAAATACTGCTTATTGTTAGTATTGATCTAGCTAGTTTGAAGTATGGGATAAATTCTGAAAAATTTTAAGCATAATTTGATTGTATAGAAATTATCGATTAATGTAATAGATTTGAATTATGGTAATACCACTGAGTATATCTATACTCAGCGTACGGTTGTTTCCGTGCGCAGGTTAAATGAATACAGTGTTTGGTCCAGCATCCAGATCAACCCCAACTTCAGAGTATTGTTAATAATGTATTTTAGCGTTAGTAATGGTGGCATGTACCTAGGTAATGAATAGGTTGAGTAAATGAGTCTTGTAATTATGGTTGTGAAATAATGATTTAAATTATTATTTGTAAACTAATATGACATATTAAATATAAGTATGAAATGGAATTAACTAAAATTTATTTTTATGAATTTAATTAGTGTAGGTATGATTAATGAACAAATAGATAAATAAATTGTTTAAAAATGGTTAGATATGTTTATATATGTAAATATATTGGTTGCTACATAAATTGTACATTGATTTTGGGTTAAAAGGTGCAGGAAGGTTAATTTAGTGTCTAAGACTCATAATTGAGTCCACACGGCCTGGTACACGGGTGTGTGGATTGGCCGTGTGTGAAAAATCAGAATGCTCCATGGGTAAAGAACACGGGCATCTCATGGGGTCACACGGGCGTGTCCCCAAATCTACACGGGCGTGCGAGCCCAGTATTTGAGAAAAATTTTAAAATGTTCGTAAAATTTCCTGAGCATTCGAATTAGTCCCGAATACTTTTAACTCGTATTTTTGGATCTTGAAGATCCATACATGGGACTATAAGGATAATTTATATTATGTTTGTTAATAATTGTGTATTAATTGTAAATTGTCCAGTGATTCAGATAATGCTCCGTAACCCTGTTCCGGCGATGGTTCGGGGTTAAGGGGTGTTACAATTAGTGGTATCAGAGCTATCAGGTTTAGCCGATTCTCGGACTAAATCGAGCTCGAAAATTGTCTAGAGGTACAAGGTACATGCCACAGTTAAGTTAAAATTGAGTCGGGATTTGGATGCTGACCTAATTGTTTGTTTCTGTTTCATAAGATTAAAGATGTTTGAAGAAAGAATAAATGATACTAAGTTGTGGTGTATACTGGAAATAATGAATTTCACGAATTTAACGAAACCGAGTTGGTTACCCCTAGTGTAGAAAGGGAAATGTTAAAGAAAAAGATGCTTTTAAATTTAGTTGATTCTGATAAATTTTAAAAGTGATACTTCAGTGTCTAAGTAAAATATTACTTATGATGAAGAGACAATTCGAAAAAGTATAGATAAATGTTTTATAGTACATAAGAAATGGTAAATGTTGTGTTATATGAGTTTAAACAGAAAGTTAAATTATGAGGTTTTACGATTTCTACCCCCCTTATTGGCATAGTTTTATATGATGGAAATCGATAAGATTTATATTGAATTAGTTCAGAAGTGTGGAACTGAAGAGTTTAGTGATTGAATGATAAATAAAGTAGTTAAAACTGAGAATGGGTTAGTAGATAAAGATGGGTTCTGAAAAGAGATATCAGAGTTCTTGTCTGAAAACTATTTGGGATATACAATGCTACTGTTAAAGAGGAAGTTATTTATTAGAAATTGATTTATTCAGATGTGGTATCTACAGAATGAGTTAACTGAAAATCTCTTCCGAACAAGCTTCGTATGTGAACTGAATGATGCGGGATTGTTGATGATTATGTATATTAGTGGATTAATGATGAAGTTGCAAACATATTTAGATGCAACCATTATAGTTGGGTATCTTACAGCGATCTCTTTTGGGTATTCTATATGGGTATTCTATATGTTCTTTTATCTACAGAGGTATATGCAACTGTTCATTTTCAGATATGGTTCTTATCGTATTAGGAGTTTGGTTAATTATAACATTAGATAGAAGTACTATTAATTGGGTTGATTTATGATCGGTATTCCTCTACTTTTCTTGGGTTTTCTGTTTGCTCTGTTAGACAGAAGCCTTGATGATAAGATTCATAGAAAGATATTTTCTACTTTTACTAGTGGATATTCTGAATCATATTATGCAGTTTACATCATCTCTATGACCATTGCTTCTAGTGGGTATGAATGATATTCTTCTTCTGGTTTTTCTCTGGAGTATTATGGATTTCTTTATCGTTCAATGTGGTTTTCTATTCTCGGGGATTCAATATAACTTTACATCTGGGATTTCATTATCTTGGTTTTCTTATTATTTTATAGGCTGATCTTATCTATTAAATATGATTCGTCTTTGAAGGGGTATTCTTTGATTGAAGGTAAATATATATTACTGCTATAAATCCTAGTTTGGTTATAGAATAGAAGCTCAGTGACGTGGATCTTAAATGATAGAAGTTGTATTACTACACCGATTATTATTGAGACTACTCTTGGAATTCTTCTTCTATTTTAAAGTGCACTATTGAAGTTGAAATATTAATTTCAGTTGAATATCCGGTATTGATACTTATGGAATTATTACAGCTAGTGAAGATACTGGAATGAAATGAGATATAAGTTTATGAAATCGACAAGCTATATGGAGTGTCAGTTTCTGATATGATTGATAGAGATCTACAGTCTATGGTCCACTTTCTGATTTTGGGGAAAATTATAAGATTTCATGGTATTCCAGTATTGATAATTTCTGATCAAGATTGTAGTTCACTTTGGGGTTCTGAAAACAGTTATAGGAAACTATTGAGTATTTAATTCAATTTCAGTACAACTTTTCATCTATAGACAGATGGATAATCTCGGGATGAATTAGTCAGATTTTAGAAGACATGCTATAAGTTTGTGTAATTGGTTTCAGATCAGGTTGGGATGTTATTTATCATTGGCCGAGTTGTGTATAACAATAGTTTTTGAACAAGTATTCAAATGGCTCTATTTGAAGCACTATATGGTCGAAGATGTCGGGCATCTGAGTGTTGGATAGAGTTGAATGAAAGATAGATGCTATCTGAATTATTATTGACTATTTGAAGAAATCTGGGCATTTTATCTCGAAACGTACAAGTTTCTCTCTTGATAGATTAGTAAGATATGCATTTCTGATATTGTTAGTTGACACAGAGTGCCAGTCTCCATTGAGTTGGGTGATGATCCGAAGTTATACAGTGACTCTGAGAAAACTACAGCAAATTTTGGATATGAAGTATAGTATTAAGTTCTGAAAGAGTTCTGAGATGAGTTATCATTGAATTTTAAAGACTTCGATTGAAGGAGTGAAAGAAAGATTTGATTAAATAACTTGTATCAAGAGAAAAATTTCGAGGACGAAATTTCTTTAAAGGGGGGGAGAATTGTAACGACCTCAAAAGTATGAGTACCGGAAAGTAAATTATCGGATCTTTGTTTCAGTAAACGGACTCGTAAATATTTATTAAAAATTATTTATGAATTTAGTCATGTGTTTAATTAGATTTTGATTAAGTAAATTTAGCTTAATTGAGAGCAATTAGGAAAAAGGACTAAATTGAATAAGGGATAAAAGTTTAATTATAGAATAGAAAAATATTAAAGGACTAAATTAGTGATTAAACCAAATGGGTGACATGTGTATGTTAGAAAAATAAATACATGTGTGATAATGTGATTGTATACACTTGTATTAAAATTATTTATTTACTTAAAATTTAAGTATAAGATATTTTGTAATAAATAATTATTTTATAAGATTTTTTTTGTATAATAAATAAATTAAAATATTGAGTGAAAATGATATTGGACAAGTGCAAAGTAATAAAAATAGACAATTGTAAATTATATAGTGGTGCAAGTGTACTAATTATATTTGTTGGTTAATAGATTTTTTTTAAAAACAATTATTATCATAAACTAATATATATATATATATATATATATATGTTATAAAAGAAAGAAAAGAAACAAAAACATGAAAAAAAAGGAAACAGAGAGCAAACGGCAAAGGAAGGGAGAAAAAGAGAAAGAAAAAGAAAAAGGAAAAACTATGGTTTTGAGGGTTAAAGCTTCAACAGGTAAGTCAATTAGGCCCCTCCCTCTTAATTTTGATGTTTCATAAGCTTTAGAACAAAGTTTTGATGAATTTAAGTGAAGATCTTTGAAGTTTTAAGGTTTGTGAACATAGTATGTGTTGAACAAAATGTTGGAATAGGGGTTTAAATTGATAGAATTTGAAATGAGAATGAAAGAGAGGATTAAATTGTAAAAGATGCCATAAATTTTATGTAGTAGGGATTGAATTGGAATAAGTTTTAGATTTGAGTTCTAATATGAATATTGGGTAGTTAAGTTAAATATGAGAAGAGACTAAGTAGAATTGAAGTATGAATTGAGTTGTAAAAGTAATTAAACTTAGTTGGAAATTATGTGCAAAACAAGCTATAAGAAAACAGTTTTGAGACAGCAGTAATAGTTTAACTTTGAAAAATCACCAAAAATAGTAGAAATTGAATTAGAAGTTGAATGAGATATAGAATTAAAGCTTAATGAGTCTATTTTTAGATAAAAGAAACAGAACAAGAAAAGGAAGTCTATAAATTGAGATATTTAAATTTTTGTAAGACTGGTTCAGGAAGATTTCGAGATACTCTGTTTTAACTTTAGAAAATCATTAAAAATTGTACAAAAATATTTATGAGTTGTAATTTATATGTTCAGAATCCTCAGTGAGTCTAGTTTCAAGAGAAATAGACGAGAACATTATCTGAGTCCTGAGCTATGAGATAATTGAACTTTAGTACAGGAGGGTCGGAACTGTCAGACAGTGAATCAGGGGTAAGTTTGAGAAATAAACTGTATTAATTGGTAAAATTAAAAATTCTGGAAATTTTATGGTATAAAGGTACATGAGTCTAGTTTCAGGAAAAATTAACGGAACTTGATTTGGAGTTTCGTAGCTCCAAATATGAATAATTTAGTGACTGTTGCGCGGGTAGACAGCTTTAAAAGAATATATATAATAGGATGGTGTAAAAAGAAAGTAGAATAAAGAGGAAGAATAGGAATTGAATAAAAATTTAATTATTTAAATTTTAATGCTATAATTAATAATGCAAATTATTATTATTTTCGTAGTAAACAAAGAATTCGAGACATCAAGCAAGGAAGGAAAAGAGAAAAACAATTGAGGAGTAAAAACGAGAAATCCAGGTTAGTATTACTATAATTCAAATTTGATTATTTGTTAACTTTCAAACTGATATGTATATAATAAGCAAATTGAGATAAGTAAAAGAATAAATTGTATGTAAATTAAATGGAAATTTCTGGTAGTATGGTTTGAATTAGAAGAATTAATGTGGTATTGAATTATATATATTGGATTGAGTAATTGATTTGAAGGTGAACAGTAATAATTATAAATTGAATAATATTGAAATGAAGTATGAACATATATAAGCATTTGATAAAATATTGATTGGAAAGTGGAAAATGTATTGAATTGAATACATGAGGAAAAAGTGATTGGAACTGAATCAAATTGAATTGAATTTGAATATGTGAATAGGAAACAAATTGTGATTGATATTGGAAATATGAGAAAAGGTGATCAAAGTGTACATTGATGTGAATGATTGAAAACACGAGAAAGTGATCGAAATTAATATGTATTTCCGATACCCTATTAACTAATCGGGCTTAGTGGATATAGTTGGCATGCCATAGGATCTGAAAATGTACGGGATTTGCCTGCTTTACCGATCAGGCACTTTATGTGTCGTACATCAGGCACTTCATGTGTCGTATTTCAGGCACTTTATGTGTCGTATACTGATTAGGTACTATGTACCGTTTAGGCACAATGTGCCGTACTGGTGTGTTTGGGTTGAAATCCGTGTATCCGTTAAAGTCCAAAATGTTAATAGGGTGGATAATTGAAATGAGAAGATCAAATAAACTTGATCGACTGTATTAGTGAATATAGAAATGATATTGAATAAAGTGATAAATTACATGAATTGTCTATAAGATGAAATGAATTATTGGAATAAAATGTGAAAAATCTAAAGAAATAGAGTTAATGAAGCAAGATATGAATACAATTAAATACAAGATTTGAAATACTGCTTATTGTTAGTATTGATCTAGCTAGTTTGAAGTATGGGATAAATTCTGAAAAATTTTAAGCATAATTTGATTGTATAGAAATTATCGATTAATGTAATAGATTTGAATTATGGTAATACCACTGAGTATATCTATACTCAGCGTACGGTTGTTTCCGTGCGCAGGTTAAATGAATACAGTGTTTGGTCCAGCATCCAGATCAACCCCAACTTCAGAGTATTGTTAATAATGTATTTTAGCGTTAGTAATGGTGGCATGTACCTAGGTAATGAATAGGTTGAGTAAATGAGTCTTGTAATTATGGTTGTGAAATAATGATTTAAATTATTATTTGTAAACTAATATGACATATTAAATATAAGTATGAAATGGAATTAACTAAAATTTATTTTTATGAATTTAATTAGTGTAGGTATGATTAATGAACAAATAGATAAATAAATTGTTTAAAAATGGTTAGATATGTTTATATATGTAAATATATTGGTTGCTACATAAATTGTACATTGATTTTGGGTTAAAAGGTGCAGGAAGGTTAATTTAGTGTCTAAGACTCATAATTGAGTCCACACGGCCTGGTACACGGGTGTGTGGATTGGCCGTGTGTGAAAAATCAGAATGCTCCATGGGTAAAGAACACGGGCATCTCATGGGGTCACACGGGCGTGTCCCCAAATCTACACGGGCGTGCGAGCCCAGTATTTGAGAAAAATTTTAAAATGTTCGTAAAATTTCCTGAGCATTCGAATTAGTCCCGAATACTTTTAACTCGTATTTTTGGATCTTGAAGATCCATACATGGGACTATAAGGATAATTTATATTATGTTTGTTAATAATTGTGTATTAATTGTAAATTGTCCAGTGATTCCGATAATGCTCCGTAACCCTATTCGGGCGATGGTTCGGGGTTAAGGGGTGTTACAATACAAGTATGATAGTATGTATGCTTGAGTGATAACTATCACATGGAAATTAAGGAAAAATGTGAAAGTAGCTGAAAAACAGAACATTGTAACAGCAGTGATGTGAGTTTGAAAAATCACCAAAAATATTAGAAACATGGTATGATGGTGAATAATATATGAAATTAAAGCTTATTGTGCCTATTTTCATATGGAACAAACAAAACAGGTAAAGATATTGTATTTTATGAGATATCTGAGTTTTAGTAAAACAGGGCCAGAGCAATTTCTGGATCCCCTGTTCCAACTTTGGAAATTCACCATAAATTTTAAAAAAATAATTAGGAGGATTACTTTATATGTTCAGAATCCTTATTGAGTCTAGTTTTAAGAGAAATAAGTGGCATAGTAATATAAATTTTTTTACAGGGAAAAATGTGGTTCTTAATAAGTAGAGGTCACTGCAGTTGAGTTCTGAAACAGTGGCAACTTTAACTAATAAACTGTACTAATCGGCCCAGCCAAAAATTCTAGAAAAAAATTAGCAGATAGATACATGAGTCTAGATTCAGGGAAAATTTATGGATCTTGATTTTGAGTTTTGTAACTCAAGATATGATTTTTTTTGTAACCATGACGCAGATAGACAGCTTGCTGCCAAAGCAGAAATAAAGAATTCTAAGTTCTTAAAATGGTAAATTATGTTCAGTAACACCTCAAGCTCGACTCCGGAGACGGTCTCGGGCGTGGGGGCGTTACACAACCACCTCTCTTGAAGAGGGAAACAGCAATGCTTTTCATCAACACTCTAAAAGCCCCGTTCATTAACCATATGTTGGAAAACACTACCATGAGCTTCCCAGATGTAATAATGTCTGGCGAGATGATAGAGAACGCGATAAGATGCGGGAAGATAGATACAGGAGTAACCACCCAAAGGTCAAACCCAAAGAAAAATAAAAATAAAGTAAACAATGTGAGTAAAGGGTATTCCAAATTGGTGACCGTAGGCCAGCCGAGGGCATTGACTACCAGCGTTCAAGGCCCTTCAAGGCAGGAATCCAGCTCGAGGCTGAGCTTAGAAAAACTCCAGTTCACTCCTATCCCGATGACTTATAGGGAGTTATACCAAAATTTGTTTGACGCACATGTGGTAGCTTCGTTCTACTCGAAACCTGTACAACCTCCATACCCTAAGTGGTACAATGAAAATACCCAATGCGAATACCACGCGGGAATCACGGGGCACTCGATAGAAAATTGCATCCCTTTTAAGAAGTTAGTCGAAAGGCTTGTTGAAATGGGTATTGTGAAGTTTGACAACCAATCCGGTGTAGAAAATCCATCACCTAACCATGCTAATAAGGGGGTAAATGCGATAATCGAGGATGTGGGAAAAAGAATTTAACCTTTGCATACCTTGGAGTGTTTTGAACAATGGGACGGTAGAAGAGATTCCTGTATTTTTTTTAGGGTTAATCTAGAATAATATTTAAAACACACTTGTTGCTTTAAGCCTAGAGGCAATAAGAATCCCTTTGTGAAATAGGCTTATGTCCAGCGTCTTTATTTCAATAAAATGTATTTTTGCTTCTCATTTCAAGCAACTGTTCTTTTCATTTCATTCATGATCATACCACACGAGTAAATATTCTTGGTCTCTCTTGTTCTTCAAATTTTCTTTCGTCCTTATAACAGGTCTCCAGATATTAATGACATGAGTGACACTGTTACTAACTCAGGGTCTCCTTTTGAGCGAGATATGTATTTAAGAGAGATCTCAAGACTTTGAAAATAACCGAGGCTGTAGTTTACCTCTAAATCAGTTAATAACGGTCGAGCAAGATAAGATACAGATCTCACGCTACAAAGAATTAGTGGGGCTCATTGCCTTCCTCTATGTGGGGCATGGATGTCATCAAGCCGATTTC
The DNA here is from genome assembly GCA_020496765.1 of Gossypium stocksii. NCBI lineage: Eukaryota > Viridiplantae > Streptophyta > Magnoliopsida > Malvales > Malvaceae > Gossypium > Gossypium stocksii. The sequence continues at coordinate 120,880,595 of CM035626.1, forward strand.
GCCAAAAGCTTCTAATAATCTCTGTGGCTGTTGCTTACTTTTCTGAGTGGATGAAAGCTACTTCATATGTCGATGTTGCGGGGTCGATAGTTAGCAGATTCTATAACAGTATGAAATGCCAAAAAAGATCATATTTGACGATGTACTAAACTTGAATGGCACCACGATATCAAAAGTTTGCGATCCATGTTGCTCGAAAATGAACGGTGTAAAAAAAAATCGTGGGAGCCTCTATCAGAACCTCTACTGGGGCAACGCTTTTCTCGTTGATTTGTGAAATGAATGCGATTTTGTCTGTTGAAGTCAAGTTTTCTTCTGTACGAGTTTTGGCAGAGTAGGAGTAGAATAAATCCAATCCCGATGATCAAGTGAACCTGATTGAAGGAAAGAGATCGAAAATTATCTATTACGATCAAATATGCCAAGATGATACGGAGTGATAACGAAAAGATCGTTTCAGAAAATTTCATCAAGGAAACTTAGTTTTGAGAAAAGTCCTTCCCATACAAAAGGATCTCAAAGAAAATAGATGTGAAATTGGGAATGACCTTATCATTAGAGGGGCATTGATATTGACCAAGATGGATGGTAAGAACTTGTCTGACCCTGCGAATTTGGATTTAATCGAAGAATACTTCGCTTTCAAAAAGAAGAGAAAAAGGAAAAAAGAGGAAAAAAAAGAAAAGAGAAAAAAAGAAAAAAAGGAAAGAAGAGAAAAACAAAAAAAATAGAAAATGAAAAAGAAAATGAGAGGCCAATGTGAAAAGCCGCAAAGGATACTTTGAGACCAAAGGGGATTTGAGTTGAAAACCCGAAAAGGGCGACTCAAATTTTGATCGAAAGTGAGACATGCGGTAGTCTTACTATGTAACACCCTCTCACCTGAGACCGTCGCCGGAGTCGAGCTTGAGGTGTTACCAAACTTGTTTCATCACTTTTTGTATTTTATAACAACTAATTTCATTTTCGTAGTAAACTGTCTTTCTGCGTCATGGTCGCTTAAAAAATCATATCTCGAGTTAAGAAACTCAAAATCAAGATCTATAAATTTTTCCTAAAACTAGACTCATATATCTATCTACTAATTTTTTTCTATAATTTTTTTCTGGGCCAATTAGTACAGTTTATTAGTTAAAGTTACCCCTGTTTCAGATCTCGACTAGACTGACCTCTACTTACTAAGAACCACTTTTCTCTCTGTACAAAATTTACATGAATATGATGTTTGTTTCTCTTAAAACTAGACTCAATAAGGATTCTAAACATATAAAGTAAACCTCCTAACTATTTTTGTACAATTTATGGTGAATTTTCAAATTTGGAACAGGGGATCCAGAGATCGCTCTGCCCTGTTTCTATAAAACTCAAATATCTCATAACATATAACTCCTTTACCTGTTTCGCGTCTTCATATAAAAGTAGACACAATAAGCTTCCATTCCATATTTAATTCATCACCTAATTCGGTTTCTACTATTTTTAGTGATTTTTCAAACTCACATCACTGCTGTTACAACATTCTGTTTTATGACAAATTTTCACTTTTCTATGAAAATTCATGAACTATTATCACTTTGAACATACATGGTCTCATACATGATCTAAATTAACCATTCCAAGGACTAATCATTATCAGGCATTTTCTCAACCCAACCACAACCATATCGCAAGATTAATTACACAAAATGAGTATATTGCTATACATGCCATATAAACCAAAAGATAATAACCCAAAAACTTCCGGAATAAATCAGGATAGTGTGTTTCCTCGTGATGATCTGATCCTCCGAACTCACGTTAATCTACAACACATGTCAAACACATTCAAGTAAGCTTATGAAAGCTTAGTAAGTTCATAGGCTTGGGAAGTAAACTTACCAAATTAATAAATCATTCACATAGTTTACATTTCACTACTATCTCCTGTCATTCACAAATCGAATCAATTTTACTTAGTATCATTCAATAATATCCATACTCGAAATTCATCCTTTTGGGCCCGTTTACCATTTATCACTTCTTCGCAAATTAGGAACTATACGGAATTGAGTACATTGCCTTCTTTATACCATAGTAGAACTATGGATTTACACATAATCACATTTCCTTTTCCGAAGCCATAGCCCAGCCATGGTCTTACATGGATCACATATCATACCGAGGCCATATCCTGGATATGGTCTTACACGGGTCACATATCACTTTTCTCCGATGCCATAGCCCAGCTATGGTCTTATATGGAAATCACTTGGCACACTTCACCGATGCCATAGCCCAGCTATGGTCTTATACGGGAATCTCTTATCATTTGTTTCCGATGCCATAGCCCAGCTATGGTCTTATACGAAAATCACTTATCATTTGTTGCCATGGTCCAACCATGGTCTTTTTCCGTCAATTCGTCACATATCATGAAACAAAGGTACTGTAATAGCCCAAATTTCAATAATGTCAGAAATTGTGGTTCAAGACCACTAAATTCGACAAATGAACTCGTAGATAATATTATTTAATATTTACGAGCCAAATGTGGTTTTTTAAAAGATTTTTGAAATAGTAAGATTGTGTTCATAAAGATTTATTTGGTCAAAATATCGAAGAAAAGAGGTATCGAGATCTCGGTGTTATAAACCGAGCTATAAATATTTTATGAATATTATAGGAGTGTCACTAAGGTAATATTAAAGTTTCGTTAAGAAATTTTAAGGTTTGGTGGTCAATTGAGTAAAAAGGACTAAATTGAATAAAGTGCAAAATTGTGAAAAGTGATGAAATAGCTCAATTGTCAAAAGAGGAAGGACCTAAAGTGTAAATAAGCCCAAAGGAGATATTTTGGGCGGCAATAGCTGAGAAAAATTAGGAAATGGGTGAAATAAGGGCAAAATTGGAAAATTTGCCAAAATTAGTTAAATAAAAATGGGACCAAATGGGAATATCTAGAATTCTCTTCATTTTTCTTCATTCTTTTCAGCTGAGAAACAGCCATGGAAGAGGTTTCAAGCTGGTTTTTCATACTCTAGCTTCATGTAAGTTTAATTCTTGCTCTCTCCTTGAAATTTCTATGTTTTTGGACTTTTACAATTGGGTCCAACTTATTAATTCATTAGTTTTTGATTTCATAACTAATTTTTAAAGTTGATATGGATTAGTTTTGAAAGTATGTGATGAATAAATATTGAATTGAAGCTTTAATTTTGTTATATGATGATTTTATCAAGTAAAATTGATGGAAATTTGATTTTAGGACCTAATTGTGAAATTGTTGAAATTAAGGCCTATTGTTAGAATTCTGATTTTCAAAAGTTTTGAAGTAGTTCGAAATAATAGAGAAAGGTATTAAATGAGAAAATTAGCTCAATGGAGGGGTTAATTAAGTAAGGACTGAATTGTATGAATTGAGCAAATTGAGACAAATTGGAAAACAAGATGTCACACTAAGGCAGTATGGGACAGCAGCAATTGTCTAACTTTGAAAAATCACCAAAAATGGTAGAAATTGAATTATAAGTTGAATAAGATATGTAATTAAAGCTTGTTGAGTCTATTTTCATATAAAAGAAACAAAGAAAGCAAAGGAATTCGGTATCTTGAGATATTTACATTTTTGTGAGACTGGTTCAGATTGATTTCGTGATCCCCTGTTCTGAATTGTAAAAATCATTAAAAATTGTAAAAAAATAGTTATGGAACATAATTTATATGGGTGGATTCCTTATTGAGTCTATTTTTACTAGAAACAAACGTGGACATCTTTTGAAATCTGTATAAAGAGAAACTGGAATTTTAGTGAAGAGCGGTCAGGGTTGTCGAGTAGCGAAACAGGGGAAAACTTTAACTAATAAACTGTATTAATTGGCCACACCAAAAATTCTGGAAAAATTATGGTAAGAAGATATATGAGTCTAGTTTCACGGAAAATTTACGGATCTGGATTTGGAGCTCTATAGCTCAAGATAAAAATAATGGAGTGACTATGACACGGATGGACAGCTTGAAAATGTACATAAGTAAATAGTAAAAATTATAGAAAATGTTACTTACAAGTGTGTTGTTTATACTAAGGATGTGGAATGGAGTGGAGGAGGAGGAAAAATATATGAATGATTTGTATTTAGATTAATCATATGCTTGATTGTAATTGATAAATGTTGAATCAGAAATGGTATAATGTTTTATTTCTTGATATTATTATGAATTATGTGACTAACGGAGATATTGAGAATGTATATTAGGATTTCGTGAGCAGAATGACTGAGTATGTTTTGCAGTAATCAACTCGAGCGATTCCATCTCAATGACAAGATGAATTGACGGAAAAGACCATGGTTGGACCATGGCAACAAGTGAAAGTGGTAGCTTCGGCTACAAGTGAAAAGTGATTTCCGTATAAGACCATAGCTGGGCTATGGCATCGGAGAAAAGTGATATGTGACCCGTGTAAGACCATATCCGGGATATGGCCTCGGTATGATATGTGATCCGTGTAAGACCATGGCTGGGCTATGGCATCGGAATAAGATGATAAGTGACTTCCATGTAAGACCATAGCTGGGCTATGGCATTGGGATAAAGTGAAAAGTGATTTTTCCGTGTAAGACCATATCTGAGATATGGCATCGGAGTGATATGTGTTTCTGAGTAAGACCATATCTGGGATATGGCATCAGTGATATATGTGATCCGTATAAGACCATATCTGGGATATGGCATCGGCGTGATACGTGCTTAAGATGTAAGACCATAGCTGGGCTATGGCATTCTATCGAAAGTGATGAATTGACAGATAAATGAAAAGACCATAGCTATGCTATGGCATCAGTGACTATCAGTGAAATACAATGTGTATTGGCGCACATCAAAGAACGCGGGACTAAGATTGTACCATGCAGGAAGTGAAAAAGTAACAGATCATAGTTGGATGAGACTATGACATCAGTGAAAAATGACGATTTCTAAATCAGTAGAGTTTTGGTAAGTGATATGTGATTATTATTAGCATTGATTCTGATATTTGTGTACTATTCGATGTTGAAATGATTCAACGTATAAACTTAGCATAAGAATGAGAATGAGACTAATATGAATAAGTTCAGATATGTATATGAGTTTTATGAGTATTGAATTGATAAGGCTTGTGAACTGTGTGGCATATTATGTGAAAGAATATGACATGGATTACTGAATCCCTACAAGTTACAATGTAAAATGTAATAGAAATGGTTTAATTACATGTGTGGCACATAATGTGCTAGAATATGGGTATCCAATATATTTGTATAGATTCAATGGAAAATAAATATGGTAATACGAGGACAAGTAGTAATACTGAGTAATATGAGCTCAGTAAGTAAGTGATTTTCAGTACCATGAGTTTATGACATGGGTAAGAGTTTAAAAGACTGAGTGTGTGACATCTGTTTTAGCCAAACGTAATGGCTTATATTAGCTATTGTGGCTGGAAATATGATTATATATATATGCATGTGCTATGAATTTTGTATGATGAGTTTATGATGATTATGGTAGGAATGTGATAAAGACATGAGTAAAATCTATGATCTCTATTGCATATGAAATTGACATGATCATAATATGGCTAAGAACGTTTAAGTGTTCATGTATGCCTTGTTGTATGCTATTGTATAAGTATGTGTTCGTATGATGAGAAGGTGATAAAAAGGGCTTAACAAATAGCCGACACTGTCCACACGGCTGAGTACACGGGCGTGTGCCTTGGCCTTGTGATTTTGACACGATGTGCCACGAGCGTGTTTAGGCCGTGTGATGGAACACGGGTCATAAACACGGGCGTGTGCACAGGCCGTGTGAGTTTTGGCAGATTACTCCACGGGCTGTTGGCACGGCCGTGTTAGAGGTCTACACGGGCGTGTTTGTAGAGTCACACGGGCGTGTGACGTAATTGTTAACAAATTTCAAAGATATCTTCTTAAGTACTTGAGAGTTCTCGGTTTGTTTTCTAACCACCTCGAATGTATGTTTTGGGCCTTGTAAGCCCGCTTAAGGGAGTAATGTGCATGCAAACGAAAAGTTTTAAATTGATCAAAATTTTATGGTCCGGTTTTATATGATTGGTTGAGTTTAAGTCCGGTAGCACCTCGAACCCTATCCAGGTATCGGATATGGGCGAAGGGTGTTACAGGTACTCAATCCGATAGTTTCCTACAATTTCATACTTTTACATTGTTTATAATCTTATCACATAATTTTGTCACATACACATCATATAACACATTACAAAATTCATAATATTAACAATGATCATTAAAATTTAGCCACATGAACTTACCTGGGCTAATTCACAAAAGTTGTAGAAATTCAGGAATTATTCGGTTATTTTCTCCTTTCTAAGACTTGCTTCGATTTCTTGGTCTATAAATGAAAAATCGTTCATTCATTAGCATTTATTTTAAATTTTACTATTTTCCACAATTTATGCACTATAATTCCCAAAATTACACTTTTACCCCAAACTTTACCATTTTTACAATTTAATCCCTAATCATTTTACCCATCAATTGAGCTATTTCTTCTCAATTAAAACTTTATCTTATCATTTTGAACTATTTCACAGCCATTGATGCACAAAATTCCCACATAAAGCCCTAAATTCAAGATTCTTTACAATTAGGTCCTCAAATACTTATTTTCTATTCAATTCTTTCAATAAAATCTACATATAAACAAATTAAAGCTTTAATTCCATGCTAAATCATCACATATTTCCAGCACATATTCATAGCAACTTGCAATATCAACCATAAAATCAAAACTATTGAATTAGACAAGAGGACCTAGTTGTAAAGTCATGGAAATACAAAAATTTCAAGAAATAATCAAGGTATGAACTTACTTGTAGTAAAAATAAGAAAAACCAGTTCTTAGAAACCCTTCTCTGGTGTCTTTGCTGGAGAAGATGAAATAAAATGAAAAATCTAGATATTTCTTCCCAATTAATCCATAAATTACTATTAGATTTCTACTTATTTACAAAATTGCCATTGGTTTACACTACATTTCAGCCAATTTTTAATCCATCCGTTCAGCCCATTTAACTTTGGGTTTAATGACACTTTAAGTCCTTCTTCTTTTAGCCTTCATGCTATTTAATCATTTCTCACAATTTTGCACTTGTTACAATTCAGTCCTTTTTACTCAATTGACCATCAAAACCTTAAAATTTCTTAACAAAACTTTAATACTAACATAGTAACACTCCATAAATATTTATAAAAATATTTATGGCTCGTTTTAATATCCCAAGGTCTCGATACCTCGTTTTCACTTCTCAATTATTTAATATTTATTTCTAAAACACTATTCATTATTTCAATCATTTCCCTAACTTCACATTTAACTTATACTCATTAAATTAATAATACTTTATACTAATTTGTCAGATTTAGTAATCTCGAATAACTGTTCTGACACCACTAAAATTTGGGCTGTTACAACTCTCCCCCTTTAGGGAATTTCGTCCCCGAAATTTCGTACCTGAAAATAAGTATGGATGTTGAGACCTCATTAATTCTTCCGTTTCCCAAGTTGCCTCCTCCGACCCATGACGATTCCATAGTACTTTAACTAGCGGTACCCGTTTGTTCCTTAATTCTTTAATTTCTCGAGCCAGAATTTTTACGGGTTCCTCCGAATACGTCATATCTGACTAAAGTTCTATCTCTGCATGAGGAATCACGTGCAATGGATCCGATCTATACCGTCTTAACATAGACACATGAAATACATCATGAATTTTCTCAAGTTCTGGAGGTAAGGCCAACCTATAAGCAACTGGGCCAATTCTTTCAACAATTTCATAAGGACCGATAAATCGTGGGTTAAGTTTTCCCTTTTTACCAAACCGTATAACCTTCTTCCATGGTGACACTTTCAAAAATACTTGATCGCCCACATTAAATTCTATGTCTCTTCTTTTCAAATCTGCATATGGTTTCTGACGATCAGAAGCAATTTTTAAACTATCTCGAACAATACGAACTTTCTCTTTAGTTTCCCGAATCAAATCAACTCCTACTAATTTTGATTCACTCAATTCGGTCTAATATAATGGAGTTCTACATTTTCTTCCATACAAAGCTTCAAACGGTGCCATTTTGATACTAGTCTGATAACTATTATTGTAAGTAAATTTGGCTAAAGATAAATACCTTTCCCAGTTGCCGTCGAATTCCAGTACACAGCATCTTAACATGTCTTCTAATATTTGAATTACCCGCTCGGATTGTCCGTCTGTTTGAGGATGAAAAGCTGTGCTAAAGTTCAACTTGGTACCCAAAGCTTCTTGTAACTTACCCCAAAATCTCGAGATAAATCTCGGATCTCGATCCGAAATAATAGATATTGGCACCCCATGTAATCTCACTATCTCATTCACATATATTTCTACCAACTTTTCAAGTGAATAATCTGTCCTAACTGGAATAAAATGTGCTGATTTGGTTAACCGATCTACAATCACCCAAATTGAATCTTTCTTTTTCGGAGTCACTGGTAACCCGGACACAAAATCCATAGTGATATGTTTCCATTTCCATTCCGGAATCATAATAGGCTGTAACAACCCCGTCGGTACCTGATGCTCAGCTTTCACCTGTTGACAAATCAAACATTTGGCTACATATTCACAAATTTCCCATTTCATGCCGGGCCACCAATACATTTTCTTCAGATCACAATACATCTTGATACGTCCTGGATGAATAGAACACATACTATTATGAGCTTCTAATAAAATATTATTCTTTAAATCAACATTATTCGGAATACATATCCTACCACGATAATATAACATACCTTTATTATCAACAGAGTACTCCGAGCTTAACTCATTTTGAACCATTTCTCGTTTCAACACCAATTTTGGATCTTCATCCTGTAACTTCCGAATCCGTTGAAAGAGTACTGGTTTAGCTTGTAATTCTGCTAATACATAACCATCTTCACTAACAGACAGATGAACGTTTAATACCCGAAGAGTAAATAACAACGATTTTCAGCTAAGTGCGTCGGCTACAACATTAGCTTTCCCCGGGTGGTAGTCAATAACAAGATCATAATCTTTCAAAAGTTCTAGCCACCGCCTCTATCTCAAATTCAGCTCTTTTTGTGTCATCAGATATTTCAAACTCTTATGGTCGGTATACACATAACATTTTTCACTGTATAGGTAGTGCCTCAATATTTTCAAAGCAAATACAATCGTAGCCAATTCCAGATCATGCATAGGATAATTCTTCTTATATAGTTTTAATTACCGAGAAGCATATGCTACTACTTCACCTGTCTGCATAAGTACACAAGCCAGACCATTCAAAGACGCATCACTGTATACCACAAATGGTACACCTGATTCCGATTGAATCAATACTGGTGCTTCTGTCAACATCTTCTTTAATCGATCAAAACTTTGTTAGCACTCTTCAGACCACGCAAACTCAACATTCTTCTGTAGCAATCGAGTCAACGGGGAAGCAATCATGGAAAAATCTTTAACAAATCGGCGGTAGTATCCTGCTAAACCTAGAAAACTTCGTACTTCTGTGACGTTCTTCGGAATTTTCCAGAACTCACATTTACTAAACTTGGCATATAACTGTTTCTCTCTCAAAGTCTTCAATACTGTTCTTAAATGCTGAGCATGCTCAGATTCTGTTTTCGAATAGATCAAAATATCATCAATAAACACCACTACAAATCTATCCAGATAAGGTTGGAAAATTCGATTCATCAAATCCATAAATGCAGCAGGAGCATTAGTTAAACCAAATGGCATCACCAAAAATTCATAATGTCCATACTGAGTTCGAAAAGCAGTTTTCGGCACATCACATTCTTTTACCTTCAATTGATAATACTCGGATCGAAGATCTATTTTTGAAAATACTGGTGCACCTTTCAACTGATCAAATAGATCATCAATACGAGGCAAAGGATATTTATTCTTCACCGTTATCTTGTTCAACTGTCTATAATCTATACACAACCTCAACGAACCATCTTTCTTCTTCACAAACAAGACAGGTGCACCCCAAGGCGATATACTTGGTCTGATGAAACCTTTGTCTAACAATTCTTGTAATTGTGTCTTCAACTCTTTTAATTCAGCCGGAGCCATTCTATACGGTGCCACTGAAATAGGAGCTGTTCCCGAAATTACATCTATCACAAATTCCACTTCTCTATCAGGTGGTAGACCTGGTAACTCTTCAGGAAACACATCAGAAAATTCATTTACCATCGGTAACTCTTCTAACTTTGAATTAGAACCCCGAGTATCAAGGATATAAGCCAAAAATACTTCATTTCCTTTACGTAACATCTTCTGAGCAGAGAATGATGAAATAATATTAATAGCTTTACTTAACCTTTCAGGCCCAACTGAAATCATATCCCCAGTTTGACATTTTAAACTAATCTGTTTTTCACGACAATTCACTATCGCATCATGCTTCACTAGCCAGTCCATCCCCAAAATAATATCAAATTCCTGAAAGGGTAATAACATTAAATCAGCAGGGAACTCACAGCCCTTTATTCTCAGTGGACAATTACGACATATTAAGTTAACTATTACACACTGGCCTAAGGGATTAGTAACTTGTACATCAAAATCAGTAGGTTCAACAGATAAATTCTTTTCAGAAGCTAACATAGTGCAAATATATGAATGTGTAGATCCAGGGTCTACCAATGCATACACAGTATCATCATAAAGATAAAAAGTACCAGTAATTACGTCGGGGGCTGTTGCTTCTTCTCTCGCTCGAATAGCATAAGTACGTGCAGGTGCTTTAACATCTGATCGGCTAGCAGATTCTTTCATATCTAAATGGGTAGCTCCTGTAGCGCTACTCTGACCTGAACGTTTACTTCTTTGGGAAGGGGTTCTATTTTTCTCTTTTTGATCTGCTTCTTCTCTTTGTAGTTGAGGACAATCCTGAATGAAATGATCAGTAGATCCACACCTATAACAAGCCCCTATTTTGCTTCGACACTCACCAGGATGATTCTTTCCACAATATTGACACTTCGGTCGAGGAGCATTTTGAACACGGCTCATACTAACTGCAGGTCTGTCGGATACCCAAAAATCAGATCGTCTGGATCTACTTCTTCTCGATCTTTCTGGCACTGAAGTAGCCCAACTAAATTCTTCTCTAGACTTCTTCACCGGTGAATATGAGAACGATTTAGATGCACTCCTTTCAAAAGTCTCTTTGTTTTTCCTTTCACGTTGTATTTTCCTGTTATATACTTCTTCAAGTTTCTGAGCACGATCTGATAAAACAACAAACTCCCGCATCTCATTACCTCCTATCAACATTCTGATCTCATCATTCAATCCCTCTTCAAATCTAATACACATTTCCTCTTTTGTAGGCACAATATCCCGGGCATATTTACTAAGATAAACGAATTCTCTTTCATACTCAGCTACTGTTTTATTTCCTTGTCGGAGATCGAGGAATTCTCTTTTCTTTTTATCGAGATACCTTTTGCCCACATATTTCTTCTTAAATTCATTTTGGAAAAATTCCCAAGAAATCTTTTTCTGCTGACACCACGGCCTCAATCGTTTCCCTCCAATGGTAAGCTTCCTCTTTCAATAAAGACACAGCACATCTCAAATAATCATCAGGTGAACAGGCCATTTCTTTTAAAATTCTCATCAAACTCTGTAACCAGTATTCAGCCTTAACTGGATCATCATCTGCTCTTCCCTGGAATTTTTCAGCTCCAAGTTTTCTGAGCTTTTCTAAAGGAGTACGCTTACTGGATTCAGTTGTCGGAAGAGGTGGAGGGGCAACTGGAGACATTACAGGTGGCACAGTAGAGGGAGGAGGTTGTTGAGCCTGATTTCCTTCTTGTATCTTTTCACTATACCATTGATTCATAATCCCATAAATCATATCTTTAAGTTCTTGATGTCGCATTAGAGAAATCGAAACATTACTTGTTCCCGGTTCAGAAACCTGCACTCTACTATTTACTTCTTCTTGTTCATTACGTTCTTGTTCATCTGACATCTTTTCAATCAGAGAATATCTATAAAATAAAAGGAGTTAGATCGGATCATACACATCACACTATCACAGATTTATATGGCATGTATTTCTAAACACTTTAAACCTCATAAATGTTCCGAGAATCGGCTAAACCGAGCTCTGATACCACCAAATGTAACACCCTCTTACCCGAGACCGTCGCCGGAGTCGAGCTTGAGGTGTTACCAAACTTGTTTCATCACTTTTTGTATTTTATAACAACTAATTTCATTTTCGTAGCAAACTGTCTTTCTGCGTCATGGTTGCTTAAAAAATCATATCTCAAGTTACAAAACTCGAAATTAAGATCCGTAAATTTTCCCTAAAAGTAGACTCATATATCTATCTACTAATTTTTTTCTAGCCAATTAGTACAGTTTATTAGTTAAAGTTACCCCTGTTTCAGATCTCGACTGGACTGACCTCTACTTACTACGAACCACTTTTCTCTCTGTAAAAAATTCACATGAATATGATGTTTGTTTTTCTTAAAACTAGACTCAATAAGGATTCTAAACATATAAATTAAACCTCCTAATTATTTTTGTGCAATTTATGGTGAATTTTCAAATTTGGAACAGGGGATCCAGAGATCTCTCTGGCCCTGTTTCACTAAAACTCAAATATCTCATAACATATAACTCCTTTACCTGTTTCGCTTCTTTCATATGAAAGTAGATACAATAAGCTTCCATTCCATATTTAATTCATCACCTAATTCGGTTTCTACTATTTTTAGTGATTTTTCAAACTCACATCACTGCTGTTACAACATTTTGTTTTATGACAAATTTTCACTTTTCTATGAAAATTAATGAACTATTATCACTTTGAATATACATGGCCTCATACATGATCTAAATTAACCATTCTAAAGACTAATCATTATCAGGCATTTTCTCAACCCAACCACAACCATATCGCAAGATTAATTACACAAAATGAGTATATTGCTATACATGCCATATAAACCAAAAGATAATAACCCAAAAACTACCGGAATAAATCAGGATAGTGTGATTCCTCGTGATGATCCGATCCTCCGAACTCACGTTAATCTACAACACATGTCAAACACATTCAAGTAAGCTTATGAAAGCTTAGTAAGTTCATAGGCTTGGGAAGTAAACTTACCAAATTAATAAATCATTCACATAGTTTACATTTCACTACTATCTCCTGTCATTCACAAATCAAATCAATTTTACTTAGTATCATTCAATAATATCCATACTCAAAATTCATCCTTTTAGGCCCGTTTACCATTTATCACTTCTTCACAAATTAGGAACTATACGGAATTGAGTACATTGCCTTCTTTATACCATAGTAGAACTATGGATTTACACATAATCACATTTCCTTTTCCGAAGCCATAGCCCAGCCATAGTCTTACACGGATCACATATCATACCGAGGCCATATCCCGGATATGGTCTTACACGGGTCACATATCACTTTTCTCCGATGCCATAGCCCAGCTATGGTCTTTTACGGAAATCACTTGGCACACTTCACCGATGCCATAGCCCAGCTATGGTCTTATACGGGAATCTCTTATCATTTGTTTCCGATGCCATAGCCCAGCTATGGTCTTATATGAAAATCACTTATCATTTGTTGCCATGGTCCAACCATGGTCTTTTTCCGTCAATTCGTCACATATCATGAGACAAAGGTACTCAATCCGATAGTTTCCTACAATTTCATACTTTTACATTGTTTATAATCTTATCACATAATTTTGTCACATACACATCATATAACACATTACAAAATTCATAATATTAAAAATGATCATTAAAATTTAGCCACATGAACTTACCTGGGCTAATTCACAAAAGTTGTAGAAATTCGGGAATTATTCGGTTATTTTCTCCTTTCCGCGACTTGCTTCGATTTCTTGGTCTATAAATGCAAAATCGTTCATTCATTAGCATTTATTTTAAATTTTACCATTTTCCACAATTTATGCACTATAATTCCCGAAATTACACTTTTACCCCAAACTTTACCATTTTTACAATTTAATCCCTAATCAATTTACCCATCAATTGGGCTATTTCTTCTCAATTAAAACTTTATCTTATCATTTTGAACTATTTCACAGCCATTGATGCACAAAATTCCCACATAAAGCCCTAACTTCAAGATTCTTTACAATTAGGTCCTCAAATACTTATTTTCTATTCAATTCTTTCAATAAAATCTACATATAAACAAATTAAAGCTTTAATTCCATGCTAAATCATCACATATTTCCAGCACATATTCATAGCAACTTGCAATATCAACCATAAAATCAAAACTATTGAATTAGACAAGAGGACCTAGTTGTAAAAGTCATGGAAATATAAAAATTTCAAGAAATAATCAAGGTATGAACTTACTTGTAGTAAAAATAAGAAAAACCAGTTCTTAGAAACCCTTCTCTGGTGTCTTTGCTGGAGAAGATGAAATAAAATGAAAAATCTAGATATTTCTTCCAATTTAATCCATAAATTACTATTAGATTTCTACTTATTTACAAAATTGCCATTGGTTCACACTACATTTCAGCCAATTTTTAATCCATCCGTTCAGCCCATTTAACTTTGGGTCTAATGACACTTTAAGTCCTTCTTCTTTTAGCCTTCATGCTATTTAATCATTTCTCACAATTTTGCACTTGTTACAATTCAGTCCTTTTTACTCAATTGACCATCAAAACCTTAAAATTTCTTAACGAAACTTTAATACTAACATACTAACACTCTATAAATATTTATAAAAATATTTATGGCTCGTTTTAATATCCCGAGGTCTCGATACCTCGTTTTCACTTCTTAATTATTTAATATTTATTTCTAAAATACTATTCACTATTTCAATCATTTCCCTAACTTCACATTTAACTTATACTCATTAAATTAATAATACTTTATACTAATTTGTCGGATTTAGTGATCTCGAATCACTGTTCCGATGTGACAGCCTTAAAATGACCTTAGTCGGAATGTGGTTTCGGGACCACAAAACCGACGCACAAAAGTAATTTAATAATTATTTTGATGCCTATTGTATGTGTAAATTCATGTGCGATATCTTGGGTGCTTTAATTTAGCATTATAATTGTGAATTTCACCTAAAAGGGCTAAATTATGAACTTTGAAAATATGCTAGACAAATGTGTGATGACTTATTAATGCATGCATGAGAAATAGTGGATTTGCATGTCGATTTGCCCACTTTTATGATAGTGGATGGTAATGATGAGATTTTTGGCATTTTGTGATTTGTAATTTAGTTATAATATTAATAATAGAAATTAGTAATTGGTTATCATAAAATAAAAGCTATTATAGTCTCATGAAATAAAAGATAAATTAGTTTAATAATAGAAAAAAAAGGGAGTGATAAAAACAAAGTTCTCATATTTGTTCTTCCTTTTACCGATTTGAACAAAAGAAAATTTTAAGAGGAACACCCAAGGCATTCGGTCACTTGGTTGAAGACTAAGGTATGAGTTCATGAGTTTTTCCTTTGAATTTTGAGAGTTTAAGGTGATTTTTGAAGCTCCTAACACAACCCATGTAAAGATTCTTGTGTTTGTGAAGCATGAAGTACTCTTATGCTATGTTTTGAGTGTGTTATGTTTTTTTAAAATAGAAATTGATAAATGGTGTTTTAATGGACTCTATGATGTTAAATTGCATGTAAATTGAAATTTGTGAACTCAAATTGTTTAGATTGAAGTTTTGAATGGTTTAAATGTCTAAGGGGCATTCGGTTCTTTGAATTTTGTGAATGGTTTTGTGTTTGATTAGCAATTTGGTTATTAACATGATATTTAGCCTAGTGAAAATGACTTAGGGTAAATAGATGCTAATTTTGATGTGGTGAGCTTCTTAATTTGTTGACCAAAACCTACTAGTAATTTTTAAATTTAGCGAAGTATGTTGGTTTCGGTTAATTAGTATATGACAAGGAAAATTTTGCTTAGATATTAAAATTGAGCTTATAATGGCCAAATGTAACATGTATAGGAATGGTGGTGTGATAGTAAGGTTATTGAAAGAATTAAATTGATTTAAAGTGTATTTGTCAAATGTGAACTAAAATGATGGCTTGTGAGTATGGAACTTGGCAATTCAAGATTTAAAATTTATTAAAGAATGCTTAGAGTTTCGAATGAGTGTTAGATAAATATTTAGATGTTAAAAATCAACGAAATTGAGATTGTAAGTTTAATTGTGATAAATTATGCTTTGTATGATTTAAATTAACTAAGAGAAGTATTAGTCCATTCGGCAATTGTAGATAAATTGTGAAGTAGTGCGCAACATTGTAGTACTTGCTTAAAATGGTTTGATTAAATGCTTGTGACATGAAAAGAATTGAGTTTGCAAATTGTGAGCTAGTAGGTATAATTAATGGTTGTTTATTGAGGGATGAGCAATTGGCCATGGTGTTTTGGGTATGGAATAATGTTTTGATTTTTGTACCCGGATGAAGAAAGTGCTATATGCGGCCTTAGTAAATAAGAGAATAATTGAGCTTGCTAATTGATATGTTCTTTTTTGTGTTATCCAAATTAGTTGTGAATAAGATATTGGGCTACATTTAGTGAAAGTGCTGAATGGATATGATAATGTGAAGTGCAAAAAGGGTATGTGAGAAGAGTGAATTTGTATAAATCTGCTTGGTACAGCAGCAGTAACGTGTTTTGGAAAAATCACCATAAATTGTGGGAGCTGAATTAGAGGCTGAATAAATTATGAAATTAAGCTTAATGAGTCTAGTTTCTTATAAAAGAAACCATGTAAGCAAAGGAATTTCCTATAGAGAGATATTTAAAGTTGTGTGAGACAGTGTAAGAAGGACTCCGAAATCCCCTGTTCTGTTTTTAGAAAATCACTATAAATTGTACAAAAATTGTTATAAGATAAAATTTATATGCTTAGACTCCTTAATGAGTCTAGTTTCGAATAAAATAGGCTAGGACATATTTTGAATTCTGTACAAGGAGAAATTCAATTCGTAGTAAAGAGTGGTCAGTTTAGTCAAACAGTGAAATAGGGGAAACTTTAAGAAAATTCTGGTATTGATTGGCCAAACCAAAAATTCTGAAAATTTTATGGATAGAAGATATATGAGTCTATTTTCAGGAAAAATTAACGGCACTTCATTTGGAGTTTTGTAGCTCCAGTTATGAGTAATTTATTGAATGTTGCTCAGAAAATCAGCTTGTTGCGACTTATGATATGTATGTGAAATGGCCGAATGTGTGTGTGTTTGCTATGAGAAGTATATGCATGTATTATTTGACTATAAGTGAAAATGATTAATTGAGATGTTTGAATAAGGATTAATAGAATTAAATATTTTGTTTAGCTCAAGAGCATAGAGGGACAAGTTCGGATAAAGGGAAGGCTAAAGTGGTCGAATAGCCAACTCATAATTGCTCGGGAAAGTTCAAGGTAAGTTTTGAGTAATTGAATTTGGTATTTAATTTAAAATGCCATGATATACATGCATGATAGTTGAACGATGTTCCATTGAGAAAGAAACCTATTTCATGTTTGCTATATAGCTGAATGGCTCATAGAGAAAGAAACTGAAATTGGGATTTGAAATGTATTGCTTATGTATGTTTGCTCATTGGGCCGAAAGTCTAGAAAAGAAGAGTATACATGTATAAGTTTTGATTTACATTACGATATAAAGTCAAGGAGCAAGTTATATGTTTGTATGCGAATGAATGGATTGAATTACAAGTGTGATCTTGCTATATGAAATGTGGCAACATGTGAATACATATGTATGAGACTCTGTGATGTGAATCCGGGATTAAAGTCCCGATGACTATATGTGGAGACTATGTCCGGGTTAAGACCCGAAGGCTATATGCAGAGATGATGTCCGGGTTAAGACCCGAAGGCTATATGCGGAGATTATATCCGGGGTAGAGGCCCGATGGCTATGTATGGAGATTTTACCCGAGCTAAAGGTCTCGATGATGATGCGAGTAAAGTCTAAGACTAAAAGTCTTCATGGTAACGATTGCTAATGAATGCACTTAAAGTGTTAAGTTATACAGGTATGTACCCTAAGCTTATATGCAAGCTGGTTTTTGGACCAAATACTAAGGTCATTATGCGATTACATATGTGTGCATGAAATGAGACTATTAATATGGTCAAAATACAATTGGTCAATGCGAAATGTTATTTGAAATTATGCGACATGTCTATGTTTACATGAGCTTACTATAAGTGAAGGTCATCTACTTTCGTATATGATGAGAATGTGTATGCTCGGTTAAAGGGTGACGTACCTAAAAGAAGAGGGAAACAAAAATACGAACAACTATGTTATAATTTGAGTTTTATTTGTTGTCATTGCTTAAAACTTACTAAGCATTGTAATGCTTACTCCGTTTACTTTGTTTCCTCTGTTTTATAGATTTCATTTTGGAAGCTACAGACTCGGGGATTGAAGCTTTAATCACCTACACTATCGTCGTTATTTTGGGTATTTTCGATAGTAAATTTTGAGAACATTGGCATGTATAGGCTAATCTCCTTTGGTTAAACCGAATTATATTTTGTGTTGTAATTATCCTAGCCATGCGAAAATGGCTTGTTTAATCTCTAAGTTGAATATATGTTTTTGATAAAATGTTATGCGAATTGATACTTTAATACGAATAGGATTGCTTACTACCTAAGAAATTCAATTGCACGTAGAGATTCTATCATACCTATTGGTAAGTAGTCACTTGTAACTGTAACGCCCCACGCCCGATACCGTCGCCGGAGTCGAACATGAGGTGTTACTAAACTTATCTTGCTTTTTAAACAACTTTAAACCACTTATTTTAATTTTCGAAATAAACTATTTTTCTGCGTCAAGGTCACTTAAAAATTCATATCTCGAGTTCCGAAACTCGAAATCAAAATCCGTAAATTTTTCCTGAAACTAGACTCATATATCTATCTACTAATTTTTTTCTAGAATTTTTGACTTAGCCAATTAGTACAGTTTATTAGTTAAAGTCTCCCCTGTTACACAGCTCAACTGCTCTGACCTATGTTCACTACGAACTAATTTTCTCCATGTACAAAATTCAAACAGGCATGCCATCTGTCTCATTAGAAACTAGACTCAATAAGGAATCTAGGCATATAAACTATAATACCTAATTATTTATGTGCAATTTATAGTGAATTTTTGAAGTCAGAACAGGGGATCACAGAGTCAGTCTAGAGCAGTCTTACTCAAATGAAAATTTCTCATAATATACAACTCTTTTTCCTACTCTGTTTCTTCCACATGAAAATAGACTCATTAAGCTTTAATTTCATACCTCATTTACCTTTTAATTCCATTCCTACTATTTTTAGTGATTTTTCAAATTCACGTCACTGCTGCTGTTTGCATCTGTTTTCAAGCTACTTTTGTACTTTTCATAGTTTTCATGTGATAAATACTATTCAAGCATACTTACCATTGAACACATGCATGGTTAGCCATTCCATTAGCTATTACTACCAAGCATTTACACACCATACATTGAACATATCATTCCATAAAAGACTAAGTCCCTATACATGCCATACACAAAATGAATCGTCTAGTTATACCAAAATAACTCCTTTGATAGTGTGATCTGAACTCTGACGTTTCCTTCGATCCCCGAGTAGGCTTGGCAGGAACTATAATAAGAAAGAAAATAAAGGAGTAAGCACTAGGCTTAGTAAGTTTACAAGCAAATAAACCACAATATTTATCATAACAATAGTTGTTTATTATACCATTCAACAACCCAAACTTCTCTTACCCTTCCTGTTTGATACTCTTCCTTTCTTTCTTACCTGTCCTTTCAATACTCATGAATTCAACCTGTATACTGGGCCGTTAAAACACTCGGAATACTAGGGATACTCGGGTTATGCCTGTCTGATAAAATACTGCCAATGCCATGTCCTTAACATGGTCTTACATGAAATGTTCCTGTCTCCAAAGCCATATATACTATATGGACTTACATGGCTCAATACTGTCCTGTCTCCAAGGCCATATACACGATATGGACTTACATGGCGCAATACGGTCCTGTCTCCAAAGCCATATATTTAATATGGACTTACATGGCTCATTATTGTCTGTCTGTTAACCCAAATGTCATGACATTCGTATCCCAACCATTCCTAAGGTTTAAACGGGGCTTTCTGATACTTTCTCTCTGTCATCTGTTCTTCGTTTCGACTTTGAATATTTCCATAAAATAAATATATAATTGCTGGAAATTAACAAAATCAATGTATAACAATGAAATATTCCATTTATTTACCATAAACTTACCTCGATAATAAATGTGACTAAATTTTACAATTTAGTCCTTTACTTTTTCTTTTCCCCGATCTACTCCTGAATTCCGTTCTTCTTGATCTATAATAGCAAATTTAGCTTATTTACTATCAACATTCATCAAAACAGCCCTTTACTCAAACTTTGGAAAAATTACATTTTTGCCCCTAAACTTTTGCATATTTACACTTTTGCCCCAAGGCTCGGAAATCAAAACTTATCACAAATTCTTGTATTTTAAGACATGCTGATCATTTATTTACCAATATCATCTTCAAATTCCTACTATAACATACACTTATGTACAATAGGTATTTTTACCAATTAAGCCATTTTACTAGTTTTTACCTAAAACCGAGTAGCTCAAGTTGTCTAACATAATTTAAAACCTCATATTCTATCATAAAACATCAAAATACACAAATTTCACCTATGGGTATTTTTCCAAATATGAAACCTAACTTAAAATATTACTAACATAAGCTTTATCGAGCTACCGGGATCTCAAAAACATAAAAATCATTAAAAACGGGGCTTGGATGCACTTACTATGAAGCTTGAAAGTTGAAGAACCCTTAGCTATGGTGGAGAGAAAAATTCAGCAGCAACGTATGAAGAAGATGATGAATTTTGTGTTATTTTCCCTTTTTTTATTTCATTTAATAACCAAATGACCAAAATGCCCTTCCTTATTAAACTTTCAAAAATTCCATCCATGTCCTATTTTGTCCATGAACATAGAAATGGGTCAAATTGCTATTTAAACCCTCCTAATTAGTATTCCAAAGCAATTTCATAATAAAAACTTCTAGAATGCAAGTTTTGCAATTTATTCGATTTAGTCCCTAATTCCAAGTTAAGCACTTTACGTATGGAATTTCTTCACGAAATCTTCACACTATCATGCAATCATAATATAAACCTCAGAATAATTATAAAATAATTATTTCTATCTCAGATTTGTGGTTACGAAACCACTATTCCGATTAGGCCCTATTTCGGGATGTTACAGTAACTATGATAGTGCTTATATAGTGATCGAATGTAATAGGGTTGCACTAGTTGAAGCATTTGAAAGGTAGATTGTTCGGAAATAGAATTTAAGTAATTCATTAATCGTAATAAAATGTACCATCAAATCTATGTCTGATATGTATCTATGAAACTCGGTAGGTTATGTTTAGTTTTGTAATACCCCGATATCCTACTCTAGCGACGGACAGGGGTATAGGGTGTTACATCCGACACCATTGAAATTTGGGCTGTTATATACTATGCCTGAGTTAACAACGAGGAAGTATGCTACATCATGAGGCATTGACAAAGTACTTCGGATCCCCTAAACACATATTGAGCTCAAAATGATTGTCATAGGCCAATTTTGGCCTGCTCAATTAGCCCAATTGAAAAAACCCAATACCCGTTTGTACTATAAACCCGTTTACAAAATTGACCCAACAAACCACTACCCAAAACCCAATTACCCAATGACCCGTTTACAAATTGACCCAAAACAAACCCTAACCTAACCCTAATCCAAGTGACACCGCAAACCTAGCCACCTAGCTACTGCCGTCGCCCAAGTTGCTGCCCACTTGCATCTGTTGCTACTGATACCACTGCAGCACCACCGACCCCCTGCTCTCAGCACCGCCACGATACCTGCAAAACAATAAATAGACTAGACAGAAAATAATAGAAAAAGATTGTAAAAAGGCTATAAAAAGCCATCACGAATCAGTGTAAAAGGGGAGAGCCCCGAATTTTTTCCAAAAAAAGAAAATACAACAGATTTCAGGATTTTTTCGAATACAAATCGGATCCAAGCAAAACAATGAGAGAATACATACCAAAATCAAAAAGCCAATACAAAACAGAGATTCAAAATATTCAAAGGAGAAACAGAGGCCAAAAATGCAGAATATCCAAGCAATATCAGAACCGAATCGACAGAGGTAATTCCTTTTTAAAATTTGTTTTTATACGTATATATTAAAATAATAATAATAACAATAACGTATAAAACAGAAAATAAATAAAAAAAGAAAAAAATTAGATTTTTTACCTCTCCGGCCACCGTGCACTGGCACCGGCGACGGTGACCGGTCCGGTGACTGGACTCTGACCAGAGCCTCCCTCCGGAAACCCTTCCCATTTCCCTCTTCTTCCTTTCCCTTTCTCTTCTCTTTTTTTTTCTTCTCTTCCCGTGCAAAATGAGCTAAAAACAAAAAAAAATTATCTTTTATACTAACCGACCCGGGTCGGGTCGATCCGACCCGACCCAAGAGGATCCGCGTGTTTTTAAACCCAAATGGGTTTATTGCCGATTCAGCCCTTCCTTTTTTTTATTAATTTACAATTCGGTTTTAAGTAATTTCAATTTGGCCCTAAAGTTCGTTCCGGTTTTCAATTTAATCCCCAAGGCTGCTGTCTGTTTTAACTAACCGGTAAAATTTCTGTTCGGGTCCCCCTGATTTTTACGCGTGTTCAAATACCCCTTTTTCTTTTGTTTTCATCCCGAATTTGCCCCAAAAATTCCCTTTTTAATTCAATTTCGTCCTTCTTACTTTCTTTTCGTTATTTCATCCTAATTTTAATACTTTGGAATTTACTATTATGATTATTATATTTATGTATACATACATAGTATTATACATAGTATTACTTTTAAATTACTCTATTATCATTACGTTTTATTTGCTTTTATATTTATTATTTATTAGTATTATTATTATATTTATCAACTATTATTACCTTATATTTCCTTATTATATGTCATTACCATCATTTTTTAGTCTCATTATTATTACTATTATCATTATTATTTTATATTACACTTACTTCATTTATTTATACAAGATGTTTTAGTATTGTTATTATGTATTAGTTTATATTTATAGTTGTCTTTAATATAATCATTCCTAATATATTTATATATACCTATTACATATACATGTTCAAATACTATATTACATATATTTTTATATTTCATACTTATTTTTATATGTTATTGTATTTGTTTTATATATTATTGTCACTATTTTCATTTGTTTTTATTATTATCTGCATATATTTCTTTTTATATATTTTCTTAGGCATATACTTTTGATATTATTTTATATATATATTCTGTATATACTTGTAATGTCATATTATTCGAATGCTTTTATCTCACATTTTTAACTCTATTATACTACATTATGTTCAAGTTTTCAATATTATGTTTATATATATATATATACTTAATATTTTATACTTTCAACACCATTTCCATTATTATTGTTAATATTATCATTATTACTATAATTATCTTAAACATTTTATTACGAATTATGTAACATTTCGGCCCTACGCCAAATCAATCTTTTTATAAAAGGCAATGTTTCGGTGTTTAGAAATTCGAGAAATCGTGCCCTAACGTATTGGGCTTCGGTTTTCTCGTTTAATTCTAAATAACTGAATATCCTTCTCAAAACATAAGTAAATAAAAACCCTACATATTATTTCTGTTTTGCATGTTATTATCACTCCTGTTCGTATTATCCTTTATCATCGCACTTTCTCTTTTTATACATGCTCTTATCATCATTTATCACTTGTTTTGTAAATTCCCTTTTACCAGCTATAAAAACGTTCTTTGTAAAGGCAATATTCCGTATTTAGATACTCGGGGATCGTGCCCTAATGTATTGGGTTGCGGTTTCTTCGTTTAAATCTAAATAACCGAATAGCCTTTCAAAATAAATACATAATCTTTTAATACAAAAACTCATTCTCGGGAATTCGAGATATTACGTCCTAATGCATTGGTTGTGATATTTTGTCATCCCGAGGTAAGATTTTCTAAAATAGAGGCAATGTTCGGTACTAGGGATTCGAGAAATGGTACCCTAACGTATTGGGTCTCGATTTCCTTCGTTTATTCCAAGTACTTAAGTATCCTTTCAATGTTAAATACATAAATTTCAAACGAAAGGCAAGTTTGGCTTTAAAGGTCGAAATGTCGTGTCATAACGTATTAGATGTGACGTTTTACCTTAAGGTGAGCCGACCTTCGACTTATGTTTCAATCAATCTAAATATTTTAAAAGAAAATAAGGATCGTATCTTAAATTCTTTCAAAGTTCTCGAAATTTCGATGTTAAGACATCAATTAATCAACAAGGTATCGGTTTTCGGGCGCATCGGGGGTGCTAATCCTTCCCCGTGCGTAACTGACTCCCGAACCTATTTTTCTGGTATGCGGACCAAAATGGTTGTTTTAATAAATCAAATGGTTTATCAAAAACAACCCCCTTTTGAGGTGACCGATCGCACCCTAAAAAAGATCGGTGGCGACTTCAGTACTTGAATTCATTTTTAAGTCGACGACCGTTTGCGTTTTCATGAAAATGGTATCGACAGCTTGGCGACTCCACTGGGGACGCTAAAAAGAGAGTCGAACCACAAGTTGATTAATTTTTGTCTTTTTGTCGAAGTTCAGAAATTTGTTTTTAAAAAACATTCAATCCTTTCATTTATCAATTTTTACACAAGCCTTATTATTCTATTTACTACAAGCTCTTATATCTTTGCACATTCCATTTGCATGACCGTCAGGGTCGCGCCTTTTAAGTGGGAGTGAGAAACTATGCCTTCGTGAGGTTTTCACCTCCGCATGGGCTAGTAGACTGCTTTCGGGATACATCCGTACCTATGTCTTCGTGAGGTTTTCACCTCCGCATGGCCATAGGCAAATGTGTCCCCCTGAACAGAACTCGATTCATATGAGCCTATAATGGGTGAAAATCGAGGAATCTGTTGGTTCAGGTACCCTTCACTCTAGAGCCGAACCTCATATAGCAAACCTTAGGAGCCCATCCTAGGTAGAGCTTCGCCAAACCCTAGTGGTCACCCAATTAGGTGTCTTATTATTTATCTCTCCTGTGCTAACGAGTTTCTTTTAGTTTTGATTGCATCTCATTGCATCATCAAAAAAAGAAGTGTCGATTCATATTCGATTGCTAAATAGGGGAGTTTCTCATAAGAAAACAAATTTCTTGATAAAGTGGGTTATAATACGGTTGTCCAAATACGGTCTGAGCCAACACAACGTGTAAAGGATAGTAGCTTGTAGAGGAATATACAACTTTGCTTCGTTGCCAGAAGATTCAAGTGGACAATAATTTATTCAAAAGCCGTCACGTCTCGTTCTTAAAGAAGCTAACGAGTATCGCGAGGATAAGAGAGTAACGAGTTGTGACCCAGATCAAGTAAAAAGGAGCCAATAGAGACATCTTTGGAGACGACCATGGCATCCGGACATGAAAAAAAGAGATTGATGTCTTCGCTTGGACTATGAGGACAAGACCGCATATGTGATCCGTTTTATGTAAAGAATTTTGTTTACTAGACAAGTTCTCCTAATGTAATTGAATATAAAGGTCGACACCTCTCTTTCTCGCATTCATGCAGTTGCATAGCATCCTTTGCATTGCATCATTTACATTGCATTATTGGCATTGTATCATTTACATTAGGTTTGCACAAAGGGACCCTAATTTGGAAAATTTATTTCAGTTACCCTGGAAATCACCAAAAACCAACCGACTAAACACCGTTACGACATCCGCACTAGATCGAGAAATATGGACCAAAGGATGGAAAGGTTAGAGCAGCTCCAGAAGGAGACAGAGGATCAAATACAAGAACAGCTGGCCAAGATCCAGCAAGATATAATGGACCGGATGATGGAAACGCAAAGAAATATGATGGATCAGCTGGCGCAGCTATTGGCCAAGGGACTAGATAAAGGAAAGAGACCTGTAGAGAGCTCCAACACTACGGAACCACAACCTAAAGACAATCCCGACCAGGATCCACTTTATCCTCCGGGTTTTACTCCACCGCACGCCCACATGGTACAAAGAGGGTACGCCCACGGGGAACCCGCAAGCATGGAGCATCGACCTATAACGCCAGCCCATCTAGGGCAAGGAATATTCGTGACAAACCCCGGAGCCACTTTTGCCAATCCGACAGTTCTAGATTTAGACGATCCTGCAGAAATTGCTAGGCTGAAAATAGATGATCACGAGGTGCATGAGAGGTATAGGAGTCTGGAGGAGAGACTCAAAGCAATAGAAGGCACTGAGGCCTTCCCGGTATTAAGCGCCAAAGAGCTTAGCTTGGTACCCGATTTGGTCCTACCGCCAAAATTTAAGGTACCCGATTTTGAAAAGTATGACGGGACGAGATGCCCGAAAGCGCATCTTGTAATGTTCTATCGAAAGATGACCGGCTACATAAATGAAGACAAGCTGCTCATACATTGCTTTCAAGATAGCCTGGTTGAGTCGGCTCTCAGATGGTACAATCAGCTTACTTGAGATAGGATCCGATCGTGGAAGGATCTCGCGTCTGCATTTTGCGAACAGTACAAACATGTGTCTGATATGGTGCTTGACCGTATGACCCTACAAATGATAGAGAAGAAATCGTCAGAATCTTTCAGACAGTATGCGCAGAGATGGAGGGACGTCTCGGCTCAGGTGGAGCCTCCACTAACAAAAACTGAGATAACCGTCATTTTTATTAATACCCTAAAGGCACCGTTTTATGACAAATTAGTGGGAAGTGCCACGAAGGATTTCGCAGATGTTGTGATATCTGGCGAGCTTATTGAAAATGCCATCAAAAGTGGAAAGATGGAAGGTCCAGAAAGTTCAAAAAAGGCAGTACCCATGAGGAGGAAAGAGCCAGAAGCCCACATAGTGGGAGTTGGCAGCCGTTATACCCCTAGTCTGTATCCAAACCAACCCCGGCTTAGGAATTATCCACCTCCAGATTTCTATTATCCTTCTGAAACCCCTTACTACCAAACACCGCATCCTTACCCTTCCTATCCCATCTACGCCACAAGTCATCAAAGACCGGTCGCCACATTCCCACAGAATACCGCACCCGTCCAGGGCCAACCCCAAAATGAGCAAAGGCCTGCAAGATCCAACCCCGAGAAACCATAATTTACCCCTATCCCTGTGTCATACGGGGAACTATACCCAAAACTTCTCGAGAAACAATTGATATCTCCACACTATGTGGCACCCTTGAAACCCCCGTACCCGAAGTGGTACGACCCAAACGCTAGTTGTGCATACCATGCTGGGAATCAAGGACATTCCACGGAAAACTGCCTCGCTTTTAAAAAGCAGGTCCAAGGACTCATTGATGCGGGCATTCTGCGATTTGATAATGCGACCAAGAATCCATTCCCTGACCATGCTAAAGGGAATGTGAAAGCAGTGACGGAGGAATAAAATTTTCCGAGTATTTGCCTTTACATGCTTGGGAATATTTTGAACGACGGGACTGTGGAAGAGACCTATATTTTAAAACTTATTTAGAGTAATGCTCAGAACATGCTTATTGTCTCAGGCCTAGGGGCAATAAGGGCCCTTTTGTGAAATAGGCATTTGTCCAGAATCTTTATTTCAATGAAATGCATCATTTTGAACAAATATTCTTTTATTCTGTTTATGTGTAGCTTCCTTTGTTCTTGGACTTTCATTCATATATCCTTTCATCCTTTATTTACTATCATATCATGCAAATAATCTTCTTAGAATCACTTATCCCTCAAAGTTTGCTTTTGTACCTACAATAGGTGCCCAGATATCAATGTCACGAGCAACGCTGTTACTAACTCCCTTTTTAGTTAGATATGTGTTCAGAGGGATCTCCAGACTTCTAAGATGACAGAGATTGTACTTAGCTTCTGATTTGTTAAGGATAGTAGAGCGAGATGAAAAGATACATCCTAGCTTACAAGGGGTTAGTCGACATTGCGAGCTTGCGAAAGAGGTCAGAACCTAGCTCACCGCAGAAATAAGGCAAGACGTATATGCCTCCTTTGTTTCTTCACGGACTCTCTATGTAAGGCATGGAGGCAATGTCACCGACATCAGATCGTTATTAAGGGGGTAAGGTCACTTCATATGTCAAAGTTACAAGGTACACAGTCATCAAATTCAAATTCAAGAACAAATCCAAATTTAAATTCGAATATAGATTCAGATCCAAATCTAAATTCAAATCCAATTCCAAGTTCAAATTTGAAATCCAAATTTCAAAATTTAAATTCAAACCCGAATCTAAAAATGGCAATTTACAATCTATCCAAAGATCAGACACAAACCCAAAAGCCATCCAAAAGGATTTTGAAAGATGACTGAGACTTGTAACAGTTGGTGTAGAGAAGTTACCATTTACCCTATATACTTGCCAAACGTGGGCCAGAATTTTCACTGGGGCAACACATTTTTAACTGGTCTTGCCTATTGAAGTTGAAATGCTTTCTTCCGAGTTTTTTTAGAGCTGAAGCTTGATGAAGCAGAATCGATTCAATTTCGATATAATCAAGCGAATCGTAGGAGAAAAGTTAATAGCAATCTGTCACGATCAGATAATACAAGTTTACAACGAAAAGGTTCGACTAAGAGAATTTCATTATGAGAGCTGATATTGAAGATGATCCTTCATATACAAGAGGAGCCTTAGAGGTAAAGGACGCTTTGAGACCTTTTAAAAAAAAAAGAAAAAAAGAAGAAAGAAAAGAAAGAAAGAAAAAGGAAAGAAAAGAAAATGGAGAGGCCAAGGCGAAAACCCGCAAAGGGCACTTTGAGACCAAAGGGGATTTGAGTTGAAAACCCGAAAAGGGCGGCTCAAATTTTTGATTGAAAATAGGGCATACAGTAGTCTTGCCATGCTTGAATTGACAATGAAGAAGTATGCTACGTCTTGGGGCATCAACAAAGTAATCCGGATCCCCCAAACACATATTGAGCTCAAAATGGTCCTCAAGAAGTTCGAACAGAGAAGCTCAGGCTGCGATATCTAGGGCACCTAGTTTCTAGCCTACCCATTTTGAATCTGTTTCCTTTGATTATCTTATGTGTTTCAAAAATATCATTCTTGATCCCTATTTGTTTCGAGTTATGCTTCCAATCAATCTCCTTATTGTCCATTAGGTATGACTCTTCTTTCAAGCATATCATATTGAAATAACGATTAGTGGACTAATAATACTTTCATAAAAGGAGTTTCGCGTATTACTCTGAAAAGCTTCCGAATAGTACGGGAACCTGAAGCAGGACTGTTGTTTATAAGCTCACAAGTATAAAGATTGGGAAACTTGAACTTAAAATGAGTTTATCTCTTTGGATTTTCTGTCAAAGATGTTAGTTAAACAAAAACAAGATATCGAGTTGGTGATAATCTCGATGAAAACAAGCAATGTCAACCTAAGCATAAAAGAGAATCATTCTCGGGAAAATGATACTCTGCACCCATAAACGTCTGATCGGGTCACCCAAAGAAGGGTCAATTGATCGAACAAGTTACAGACCCTATACCTTTGTGATACAACAGAAAGGACCCTGAAGTCTTAGTGAGGCAAGCCGGTTGAACAAAACACAATTGTTTTCTCGAACGTTGGGTCGAAATACCAGCCAAGTAATAGGGCATCCCAAGTTGAAAAAAGAGAAGAAGATCAAAATGAAAGCCTGAAAAGGGCATCTTGGTAAGCAAATTAGGATAAAAACCTGAAAGGGCGTCCTAATTAAATAGATCTGGGCCCAAGGAGTAAGACGATTTGAGCAGTGAATCAAACAGCAAGACTACAGTATTTGAAGCATTTTCAGCAGTTTGAAACCTTCAAAGCAAGAAGCCACGCTTGAAAAGATTCTTGGTTAAGAAATAGAGAAGAGTTCATGCGTTGAAGATTTAAAGCATTTTGAGATGACATACTCCAAACAAAGAAATGTTGAACATTACCTGGATGAGAATTTGACGAGTACAAGAGCCTCAAAGCAAGGACAAAAGTTCAACCAGGGGCAAAAGAGTGATATCTGAGAAATACAGAATACTCGTAAAGTTTGAGGATGGGTACGAAGCCTAAAGAGAAGATCAAGAATCGAAGCAATGAATGCAGATCATCACAATAATCGTGATAAAAAGATATATAGGCGCATAGCATAATCATGTAGGCATACAGGCATTTAGAACAAACATATGCATATCATGATAACATCATGCATGACATATATAGATGCTTCAGTAGAATAAGGGGTTTCGATGATAACTACACCAAATCAAGGAAAGGACACTTAAGCTCCACCAGATGATATGGTACTTCGAGGTACCTTTAATTTATGTTTCAAAAAAAAAACTCAACTCATGTTACAGAGATGAGTTGAGCCTCAAGGCACGTTGAGGTATTTTCAATTTCTCTTCCAAAAATCAACTCATGTTACAGAGATGAGTTGAGCCTCAAGGCACGTTGAGGTATTTTCAATTTCTTTTTCAAAAAATCAACTCATATTACAGAGATGAGTTGAGCCTCAAGACACGTTGAGGTATTTTCAATATCTTTTAACTTATGTTTCAAAAAAATCAACTCATGTTACAGAGATGAGTTGAGCCTCAAGGCACGTTGAGGTATTTTCAATTTCTCTTTCAAAAATCAACTCATGTTACAGAGATGAGTTGAGCCTCAAGGCACGTTGAGGTATTTTCAATTTCTTTTTCAAAAATCAACTCATATTACAGAGATGAGTTGAGCCTCAAGATATGTTGAGGTATTTTCAATATCTTTTAACTTATGTTTCAAAAAAATCAACTCATGTTACAGAGATGAGTTGAGCCTCAAGGCACGTTGAGGTATTTTCAATTTCTTTTTCAAAAATCAACTCATATTACAGAGGTGAGTTGAGCCTCAAGGCACGTTGAGGTATTTTCAATTTTTTTTTCAAAAAATCAACTCATATTACAGAGATGAGTTGAGCCTCAAGACACTTTGAGGTATTTTCAATATCTTTTAACTTATGTTTCAAAAAAATCAACTCATGTTACAGAGATGAGTTGAGCCTCAAGGCACGTTGAGGTATTTTCAATTTCTCTTTCAAAAATCAACTCATGTTACAGAGATGAGTTGAGCCTCAAGGCACGTTGAGGTATTTTCAATTTCTTTTTCAAAACTCAACTCATATTACAGAGATGAGTTGAGCCTCAAGACACGTTGAGGTATTTTCAATATCTTTTAACTTATGTTTCAAAAAAATCAACTCATGTTACAGAGATGAGTTGAGCCTCAAGGCACGTTGAGGTATTTTCAATTTCTCTTTCAAAAATCAACTCATGTTGCAGAGATGAGTTGAGCCTCAAGGCACGTTGAGGTATTTTCAATTTCTTTTTCAAAAATCAACTCATATTACAGAGATGAGTTGAGCCTCAAGACACGTTGAGGTATTTTCAATATCTTTTAACTTATGTTTCAAAAAAATCAACTCATGTTACAGAGATGAGTTGAGCCTCAAGGCACGTTGAGGTATTTTTTTTTCAAAAATCAACTCATATTACAGAGGTGAGTTGAGCCTCAAGGCACGTTGAGGTATTTTTCAATTTCTTTTTCAATTCATGTTTTTCAAAATTCAACTCATATTACAGAGGTGAGTTGAGCCTTCTTCATCTCTGCTTTTCAATTCCCGTCTTACAAAAATCAACTCATATTACAGAGGTGAGTTGAGCTTTTTCAAATTTCAGTTTTTAATTTCTGTTTTTCAAAAGTCAACTTATATTACAGAGATGAGTTGAGCTTTTTCAATTTTAGTTTTTAATTTCTGTTTTTCAAAAGGACCAACTTATATTGCGAGAGGTGAGTTGAGTCTCAAGTCACACACTGGGGCACTTTTAATTTATGATCCAAAAGAATTAACCCATATTGCGAGAGTTCGCAGGCTGGGCTAGTTTCAATGTTTGTTTCAAAATAAAGAATGAAGGTTGGAGCCGATTGAAGAATCATATTTTGCACCCCTGAAGTTACAATAGAACTGATCGAAGATACGGATCTTGTATCCTTGAAGCTACAGTGGAACAGGTTGGAGTTACAAGTTTCATCTTTCTGAGGTCATATCGAGGCAAATTGAAGATACCAAGATCTCATCTCTGAAGTCACAAAAAGAGCAGGCTACGACAGATCTTATACCCCTGAAGATGCGAACAGATCAAAGTTACAAGAATCATCTTCCTGAAGTCGCAGTAAAGCAATTGAAGATATCAAATTTCATCCCTGAAGTTACAATGGAGCTAATCAAATATACAAATTTTGCGTCCCTGAAATTGCAGTGGAGCAAGTTAAAGCGACAAGTTTCATCTTTCTGAAGTGGTAGCAGAGCAAATTGAAGATATCAGATCTCTCTGAAGTTGCAGAAGAGTAGATCACGATGAACTTTTTGAGGAGAAAGATCGAGGCTGCAGGTCATAGCTCTGAAGTCACGACAGATTGAACCAAAGCCACAAGAGGCAGTGGACTAGAATGAAGCTACCTAAAGAGGACGAGTGTCAAAAAGGTCGAGGGTTGGCAAGACCAGGCAAAATTGGCCTTTCTTTATGTCTTTGCTCTATTACCGTTACACGACAATAAGCAAAGAGGGGCAGCTGTCATAGGCCAATTTTGGCCTGCTCAATTAGCCCAATTGAAAAAACCCAATACCCGTTTGTACTATAAACTCGTTTACAAAATTGACCTAACAAACCACTACCCAAAACCCAATTACCTAATGACCCGTTTACAAATTGACCCAAAACAAACCCTAACCTAACCCTAATCCAAGTGACACCACAAACCTAGCCACCTAGCTGCTGCTGTCGCCCAAGTTGTTGCCCACTTGCATCTATTGCTACTGACACCACTGCAGCACCACCGACCCCCTGCTCTCAGCACCGCCACGATACCTGCAAAACAATAAACAGACTAGACAGAAAATAATAGAAAAAGATTGTAAAAAGGCTATAAAAAGCCATCACGAATCAGTGTAAAAGGGGAGAGCCCCGAATTTTTTCCAAAAAAAAGAAAATACAACAGATTTCAGGATTTTTTCGAATACAAATCAGATCCAAGCAAAACAGTGAGAGAATACATACCAAAATAAAAAAGCCAATACAAAACAGAGATTCAAAATATTCAAAGGAGAAACAGAGGCAAAAAACGCAGAATATCCAAGCAATATCAGAACTGAATCGATAGAGGTAATTCCTTTTTAAAATTTGTTTTTATACGTATATATTAAAATAATAATAATAACAATAACGTATAAAACAGAAAATAAATAAATAAAAGAAAAAAATTAGATTTTTTACCTCTCCGGGGGTGCTAATCCTTCCCCGTGCGTAACTGACTCCCGATCCTATTTTTTTGGTATGCGGACCAAAATGGTTGTTTTAATAAATCAAATGGTTTATCAAAAACAACCCCCTTTTGAGGTAACCGATCGCACCCTAAAAAAGATCGGTGGCGACTCCAGTACTTGAATTCATTTTTAAGTCGACGACCGTTTGCGTTTTCACGAAAATGGTATCGACAATGATCATCAAGAAGTTTGTACAGAAGAGCTTAGGTTGCGATATCTGGGGCACCTAGTTTTCTATCTTACCCATGTTTTCTATCCTTGATTACCTTATTCTTTTCGAGATACGCCCCAATCAATTTTGTTTCATTACCTTGGCTATCTTTGATTAATTTAATTATTTCGAGCTTTGCTCTTAATTAATTTCATTTTTGTCCCTTGTTGTGATCTCTTTCAAGCATTTTGCATTGAAATAATGATTAATGGACTAATAATACTTTCACAAAAGGAGTTCTGCTTATTACTCTAGAAGTTTCTAAATAAATACGGGAATCTGAAACAAAACTATTGTTTAGAACTTACCAAGCCTAAGGATTGGAATTGTTTGAGAGACTACCCCTTAAGATTTTCTGTCAAAGGCAAATATTGCGTTGGTAACACAATCTTGACAAGTAACGAGCAATGTCTACCCAAGCTTTAAAAGGGATCATTCTCAAGAGAAAAATGATATTCTGCATCCATGCAAATATCAGGCTACACATCCGGTCATGACACCTAAGGAATGGTGTAACAAACCAAATTGATGGAAGAAGAGTCAAATCCTATATCCTTGAATTATGGTGGGAATGGATTTCCCCTAAGTTGCAGTGGGAGGGTTTGAAGATAGTGCAAGCTTTATGTTCCAGAAGTACAGTGGACTAGACCTTGAAGTTATAGTAGGGCAAGCCAGTTGAACAAAATGGGATTGGTTTTACGAGTTCTCTGTCAGAATATATCAACTGAGCAATAAGGCCCACGTAGAAGAAATGATAACCTTAACACACAAAGAATAATGACAACCTAAAAAGGGGATCATTTTCATGACATTCTGCATTCATACAAATGTCACTCATAATACATTTAGTTAGGAGCATTTGACTCATTTTTTATCATGGCATCCTAATCATTTGGCATAAGCATTAACCTAGGAAATCACTTCTACAGATGGATTCCCCATTGAGCAGTGTAGCAAGATTAATTAAAATTACAGATTTCGGCAAGCCTTATCCCACTGAGCAGGAGTGGAGCAGGCCAAATATAGCAGTTCTCATCCCACTGGCAGGAGTGGAACAGATCAAATTTCAACGAATGATACCTCTATGTATCTGCAATGGGGCATATTCAAACCACCAGCCTTATCCCATTGAGCAGGAGTGGAACAGGCTAAATATAGCATATCTCATCCCACTAGCAGGAGTGGAACAGATCAAATTTCGACATATCGACAATGGGGCAGATTTAAACCACCAGCCTTATCCCATTGAGCAGGAGTGGAACAGGCTAAATATAGCAGATCTCATCCCACTGGCAAGAGTGGAACAGATCAAATTTCGACGAACCTTATCTCCATGTATCGGCAATGGAGCAGATTCAAACTACCAGCCTTATTCCACTGAGCAGGAGTGGAACAGGCTAAATATAGCAGATCTCATCCTACTGGCAGGAGTGGAACAAATCAAATTTCAGCGGATCTTATCTCCATGTATCGGCAATGGAGCAGATTCAAACCACTAGCCTAATCCCACTGAGCAGGAGTGGAGCAGGCTAAATATAGCAGATCTCATCCCACCGGTAGGAGTGGAACAGATTAAATTTTGACGAATCTTATCTCCGTGTATTGCCAATGGAGCAGATTTCAAGTACTAGCCTTATCTCTACTGGTCAGGGGTGGAACAGGTTAAATACAGCAGATCTTATCTTCACCGAGCAGGAGCGGAGCAGATCAAATTTCAGTAAGATCTTATCTTCGCTGAGTAGGAGCGGAGCAGATTTAAGCCACTAGCCTTATCTCCACTGAGCAGGAGTGGAGCAGGCTAAATATAGTAGATCTTATCTTCGCTGAGCAGGAACGGAGCAGATCAAATTTAGACAAGCCTTACCTCCACTGAGCAGGAGCGGAGCTGGCTAAATATAGCAGATCTTATCTTCGTTGAGCAGGAGCGAAGCAGATCAAATCTAAACGAATCTTATCTCAATGAGGTAGTAATAGAGTGTTTTGAAGCGACAATTTCTATACCCTCAAAGATGCAGTGGGTTAGAGCGATGCTACTTGAAGAGAAGAAGCACTAAGAAGTCAAGACTCGGCCGGCCCAGGCAAATTTGGCCTTTTTCTAAAGTCTTTGCGCCATTTTCGTTACACGAAAATAAGCAAAGAGGGGCAGCTGTAATAGGCCAATTTTGGCCTAGGCCCGAAAAAATAATAATCAAAGCCAAAAATGGCCAAATTGAAAGTCAATCATTAAATTGTGGCCAAATAAAAAAGATGGAGAAAACCAAAGGATTATCCAATTTTGTTGACTTGGTAAAAGGCTAAAAATAGAAAGATATTATTTTATTTTATTATTAAATTAGTTAGGCTATTTTTAGTAAATCCCGTGTATATAAATAGGGGTATCTGGTTCTTTGAAGAGGGGGATTACTTTTGGGTATTCTTACGTCAATTTGGAGTTGGATTATTCTCTTTTTCTATTTCATTGGAATTGAATTATTTTCTTTCTACTTTCAATCACGTAAGAATTTTGTCCATTTCATTTCAATTTCTTTGTTTGTTCTAAATTCGTCCAATTGTTTTTAGCCCTTCCGTTTTTTATTGTTTTGCAATTAAGTTTTCATTTTTTTGGGGTCCTAAAGTTTGTTTTGACTGCATTTTTGTCTCCTTGGAGCTGTGTGTGTTGGAGGGTAGGGATTGTTTCCCTTTTGGTTCCTCCTTGTTATTCGCACGCTCAAATTAGTCCATTTCCCTTCATTTATTTTTTATTTGCCCCAAAATTGCTATTTTTAGTTCTATTTAAACCATTTTTTTATTTTTTTATTTTGTCATTAAATTAATTAATTTGAGTTTTATATTTATTATTAGTAGATTTATTTTTTTGTATTATTATTTTTATTATTATTGTTTTATTATATTTTACTGTTAATTGTTAATATTATTTTACTACTAATATTATTTATTATATTAAACTATTATAATAGTTTGTACTATTTATTATTATTATTTTTATTAATATATTAAATAAATATTTTTTTAAAACCTATGTATATAATTTTCTAGGGTTTTACCATATTCTTTTTTTATTTTTTATTTTTATTTTTTAAAAATTTTATATGATTCTTTGTTTTAAAATTAGTACAATATTAAATTCAAATACTTCTAAAATTATTATTTTATATATATACGCACAATTTTATTAACTGTTTCATATATATATTTTATTATTGATTTCATATTATTCTACTTGTATATTGTGTATTTTTTTTTTAAATTATCCTTCCTAATTATATGTATGCAGCTATTTTTTTTTGAAGATCCCGTTTTTTTTTAAATTATACTCTGTTTATTTCAACTATTTTCTTGTTATTAATGTATATTATTATTAGAAATCCTTCTTCTATTAACTTATGTTTTATATATTTGTATAATTGTTTTTATTTCTTTTACTCGTACCGTTATTAACATGTTACCACTAACATTTTGTTATTTGTCATTAGACCTTTTTTATTACTATGTTTTATTGTTAATATGCATTGTTTAGTTTATTATTGTAATGTTATTTTCATGTGACCTATAATTATTTTCGTTTTTAATTTTAATCGCCCAAATTCATTTATTTAAAGATTTATTCTCAATTGTTTTTAAAGTAAAGGCAATGTTCGGTATTTAAAGAATTCAAAGGATCGTGCCCTAACGTACTGGGTTTTGCTTTCTTTGTTTGTTTTGAATATTTGAATATCCTTTTACCGGTTCGCTCTCAAGGTTTTTCAAAATAAAGGCAATATTCAGTATTTAAAGAATTCAAAGGATCGTGCCCTAACGTACTGGGTTTCGCTTTCTTTGTCAGTTTTGAATATTCGAAAATCCTCTTAAAGCTAAAACGCCCGTTTTAAAGGCAAGCTCACATCTGAGGGTCAAAAATGTTGTGTTCTAACGTACTGGGTGTAATGTTTTACCTCGAGGTGAGATGGTCTTTAATACACACTTGACTTACCTAAATGTTTTAAAAGCCAATAAAAAGAGGACCGCATTTTGAACTCTGTCCAAATCTTTAATTTTCGACATTTAAAATATCAATTAAGGACCAATTTTGGGCGTGTCGAGGGTGCTAATCCTTCCTCGTACGTAACCGACTTTCGAGCCCGTTTTCTTAAAATTCGTGGACCAAAATGTTTTATAAGGTGGCCCAATTACACCTCAAAAAGGATTGGTGGCGACTCCCAACTTTCGTTTTCAAAAGTCAATTTCCGTTTTCAAAAAATGGTTTCGACACTTATAATTTACTAAAAAGAAAAATTATATTTTAACTTTAAAATATATTTTAAATTATTTTATTTTAATTTTGAGAGTCCAAGATATAATTATACTATTTTAGTTAATTTGTGTGAGCAAAAATTTCTAGATATAAGGTTAAATTTGTTATTAGATCAATAAAAAAAACTCACATTAAAACTTCTGTTAGTATTCGAACGAACCACGAACAATATTGAGTGATCAAAATATTTGATTTTGTACAGTATAATGACCAAAATTTAAATCTAAGCAAACATAAGTGACTAAACATGGAATTTAACCTCTACAAATTTTCACCTACATCTAATATCCCCCTACCCTCTTTTTCTCGCCCCAAAAATTGCGTAGCAGAGCTTGCAATCTCGATCTTCTCTTTTCCTCGAGCTTTCTTTAATGGCACTTGCCCATTCCTTTTTTCTAATAAAATTCTCACCGACGACTTTCTTGGTTTCATCCGCTTTACTCTTTGGTAGTTGCCTCTTCTCTCCTCTTCGCCGCTGTAGACACATCAAATCGGTAAGCATGGCTGAATTTTTTTTTCAACTGTTATTCAAACCCTGGTTTCACGGCCGAATTTATCAATTCATTATGTCTTGTTTTGATTTTGCTTTTATTTGCTAAATTTCCTCTCGTGTCGATAAAACTTGAAACAGTAAAACCTTGAAAATAAACACCAAAATCTCAAAATTAAGGGGCTCCAGATTTGGCAGAGGAATCTGCAACCACATCCTCTGAGCATACGTAAAAGAGACCTCCCCCAATCTCCTTGTAAGCGGTTCGTTTTATTAGTTTTATATATCTGTTGTTTGAAAGAACATTCGAATGCCTTGTTCTGAATTGGGGAAAATATGTTGTTGTTTTTGTTCAATTATTTTATCTGCTTTTATTTAAATTCCTCAGATCCATACAATATTACTGGCAGAGGCAACATTACGGATCCTGTTGAAATGGACCTTCAACAGCTTCAGAATGATACGCCATTAGAGAGATACAATGCTGAAAAGAACCGGTATCAGGAAAACTGGTATATTGGTGAATCATCAACTTCCCAGCAACAACCCGAACCAGAAATGAAAGAAGAGCATCACTTTCCAGAAGAGAGTAGTTATTCCAGATCTGTATTGGAACGGATCGAAACTCTCATGGAC
Source organism: Gossypium stocksii (assembly GCA_020496765.1). Taxonomy (NCBI): domain Eukaryota; kingdom Viridiplantae; phylum Streptophyta; class Magnoliopsida; order Malvales; family Malvaceae; genus Gossypium; species Gossypium stocksii. The sequence goes on from CM035626.1 coordinate 120,919,884, forward strand.
CGGATTGACAGACGGAAAATTGCCGTGAGTGTCATAATTGAATTTAGTAATTCATATTCAATTCGCATTTATTGCTATTTATTATACATACATGTTGAAGGTAAAAAGATCTCTCATTGACTGACTTGCAAGGATTGGACCTTGCTTTATAAAGCACGGTTTATACTTACCCTATAGTACCTTACCGTGAGAACGTTTGTCTCTAATCTAACACAGAATATTTTGTTTCTTAATGCTTGTTTTGTGTGTATATTTGGTGAAATGAAGGACCGGGAGGCAGATATGAAATCTATATTATGGTTAGAATTAGATCATAGGGTGAAGACATTACCCCTAGTCAATACCCAAAATATCAAGACTAATGATGGCAAGTTCAAGGATGGCCATTTGGCAGAATATGAGATGATGAAAAAAATCCTTGAAGCATATGAGTTAAAGCAAAATTTGCCATACGAAAAATTAGACCTACGTTTATCTGAGGTAATCTAATGTTTATGAATCTAATTACTAAGTTTGATTTCATGATCTGAATCTCCAATTTAACTTTCTAACTTGCTTTTTCAGGATTCGGAAAATGCGAGTTTACCAACTGAGCAAAATGAGGTAGGCTAATATTTACAAATCTAATTACTAAGGGTCAGTTTAGCATTGCTTCTTAGAAACACTTTTTAGGACAAAAAGCACTTTTGAGAAAAAAGCATTGCTAAACAAAATGCTTTGAGTTTTTCAAAGGTACTTTTGAAAAGCATTGCTAAACTAGCCCTAAGTTTGATTTCATCATCCAAATCTCCAATTTTAACTTTCAAACATGGTTTTTACGGACTCGGAAAAAGCGAGTTTACCAACTGGGCTTTTTACGGTAGGCCTCAATATCTCAAGTAATTCTTAAACCTGCCCTTGTTTTCATCTCTCCTGCACAATCATTTTTTTTTCTCTAAAATTTCTGGATTAAATGTGAATACTCCGAGAAAAGAGGTATAGTATATATACATACTGCATTGAACATCAGCTGGGCTAAACTAGCATTTGAGAACATGGATGGTGTAAGGTAATAGAACACACACATATACTACATTGAACATCACTTGGTCTAACTAGCGTTTGAGAGCATGTTTCTAATACATCAAGTTAAATCTGAATCCTACTCGTCATTCTCATAATTTATGCAGTAAATCAGATCCAAATCCAGAATTTTAAAAATTCATGTTTCTAATTTGACCTTTTTGTGTGTGTTTATTGTCTTAGTTTTCTTTGGCGTGTGCTCCTGCTCAAGATCGTGGAAGTTGCATGTCTTCTGAGTCTAAATTTGTTCATTTCATAAACCAACTTTATGACAACTACAACAATAAAGTGGAGTACAAAGATTTTCAAGGCTTAGAAGATGCATTAGCAGACACTGCCTGGGGGAAAGTTCCAGACTACCTCAAATCTATTGGGATCCGAATAGAAGATGCACGTGGAAAAGCTACTGAGTTTTCTCATATTGGAATACAAATTCTGGTCTGTGCTGTAATTAAAGAGATGGAAGATATGTCACTTGAGGATTTGGATTGGGGTACATTGAAAAAGTGGGCAGCTGCGCTCAATTACGCTAATGAACATGGTTTTCAAGTAGGATTTGCTAATAATCTGTTGCACAGGAATATGGTTGCTTACTTTCTAAAAAAGGAGCTCTCATAGTTTATATTTAATCTTGTATCTAACATTCTGCTATGTTTTAATGTCTCATTTTGCGTCAATTATGTTTATGGATTTTAATGTCTAAAATCGTGAATTGTTGTATTGGCTATGTTTTTAGGTCATAACCGTATTTAATTTGTTTAATCAATTTAATCATATGTGTCATATATCATACTTACATGGACAATCTATTCCATATGATGAGGATCAAATAGACACTTTCAATTTAAGCAAATTTTGACAATTTTTTATTTTAATTTGATTAATTTCTCATTAATTCTCTTTTTCAGTTTCTCATAATTTTAAATTTTAACAATTTCATTATTAAGTTTTAATCATATTTGTTCTTTTTTTACATAAGCCATAGGATTGCTCATAGCTCTTCTTTTTCATAAATAAAAGGATAATGTGTTTTAGTGTGCTTAATCATATATTCTCCTGCATTGATAATAATATCGATGCTAATCGAGTTAAGTCTCAATCGACCAATTTCTCAAAATTTTAAACTTTCATTATAAGCTTTTTTTTTTTTGAAATAATTTATTATTCATTTAACTTTCATAATAAATTTCTATTAATTCTATATTTTTTCGTAAAAACTTTTAAAATTTTATAATAAATATTAGGAATTGATGCAAAGTAACACAGTTTTCAATTTTTTATTCATCACATTTTATTTCTCACTATTATTCTTTTAGGTTCATGTTTTTGCTTTGTTCATTTGTAGTTTTCTACTGTTTTTGAATTCTCAAACTGATCATAATTTTATGATGACTAAAAAAATATTAGATTTTAAATACAAACATAATAGAGGGATTAAATTTGAAAATTTACCATTATCTTCTCAATATTAAATCCTTAATATGAGCTTATGTATCAAAGTTACAATTTGATGATAATGACTAAAAAATTTAATCCTAAATGTAAGCATAGTAAGGGATTGAACTTGTAATTTTACCAGAACTTATTATGCGTTAAAAAAAAAAAAAAAAAGGAACATGTCATTCATGAGCCATCCTTTTGTATATATCACTATGGTTTAAATAAATTTAGACCTACCAAATTGTTTTAAAAAATTATTTTTTTTTGGGAGTGGGTGGGGATGTGGGAAGTTGAGCGTCGAAGAACAAGGCAACGCGAGAGCTTAGGGGTGAGTTAATCAAATAGAGTAACACCTTTTTTGTTAATCGTTAATTATATTTTATTATTCTAAATTAATTTAAAAATAAAATAAAATAAAATTTAAATCGAGTCTGTCGAAACTATTTTTTATGAAAAAACGAGAATCGACTTTTGAAAACGAAAGTTGAGAGTCGCCACCAATTCTTTTTGATGTGTAATTGGGTCACCTTATAAAATATAATGGTCCACGAATTTTAAGAAAACGGACCCGGGAGTCGGTTACGTACGAGGAAGGATTAGCACCCTCGACACACCCAAAATTGGTACTTAATTGATTAATTGATATCTTAAATGTCGAAAATTAAAGATTTGGACAGAGTTCAAATGCGATCTTCCTTTTATTGGCTTTTAAAACATTTAGGTAAGTCAAATGTGTATTAAAGACCATCTCACCTCGAGGTAAAACATTACATCTAGTACGTTAGGACACAACATTTTTGACTCTCAGATGTGAGCTTACTTTTAAAACAGGCGTTTTAGCTTTAAGAGGATCTTCGGATATTTAAAACGAACAAAGAAAGCGAAACCAAGTACGTTAGGGCACGATCCTTTAAATTCTTTAAATACCGAACATTGCCTTTACTTTAAAACAATTGAGAATAAATCTTTAAATAAATGGATTTGGGCGATTAAATATAAAAACGAAAATAATGATAGGTCATATGAAAATAATATTACAATAATAAGCTAAACAACGCATATTAACAATAAAACATAGTAATAAAAAAGGTCTAATGACAAATAACAAAATGGTAGTGGTAACATGTTAATAATGGTACGAGCAAAAGAAATAAAAACAATTATACAAATATATAAAACATAAGATAATAGAAGAAGGATTTCTAATAATAATATACATTAATAACAAGAAAATAGTTAAAATAAACAGAGTATAATTTTAAAAAACGGGATCTTCAAGAAAAATAATAGCTGCATACATATAATTAGGAAGGATAATTTAAAAAAAAAATACACAATATACAAGTAGAATAATATGAAATCAATAATAAAATATATATATGAAACAGTTAATAAAATTGTGCGTATATATATAAAATAATAATTTTAGAAGTATTTGAATATAATATTGTACTAATTTTAAAACAAAGAATCATATAAAAATAAAAAAAATAAAAAATAGAAAAAGAATATGGTAAAACCCTAAGAAATTATATACGTAGGTTTTAAAAAATATTTATTTAATATATTAATAAAAACAATAATAATAATAAATAGTACAAACTATTATAATAGTAGAATATAATAAATAATATTAGTAATAAAATAATATTAACTATTAACAGTAAAGTATAATAAAATAATAATCATAAAAATAATAATACAAAAAAATAAATCTAATAATAATAAATATAAAACTCAAATTAATTAATTTAATGACAAAATAAAAAAATAAAAAATGGTTCAAATTGAACTAAAAATAGCAATTTTGGGGCAAATAAAAAATAAATGAAGGGAAATAGACTAATTTGAGCGTGCGAATAACAAGGAAGAACCAAAAGGGAAACAACCCCTACTCTCCAAAACACACAGCTTCAAGGAGACAAAAATGCAGTCAAAACAAACTTTAGGACCCAAAAAAAATGAAAACTTAATTGCAAAACAATAAAAAACGGAAGGGCTAAAAGCAATTGGACGAATTTAGAACAAACAAATATTTGAAATGAAATGGACAAAACTTTTACGTGATTGAAAGTAGAAAGAAAATAATTCAATTCCAACGGAAATAGAAAAAGAGAATAATCCAACTCTAGATTGACATAAGGATACCCCAAAAATAATCTCCCTTTTTAAAGATACTCCTATTTATATACATAGGATTTACTAAAAATAGCCTAACTAATTTAATAATAAAATAAAATAAAATAAAATCTTTCTATTTTTAGCCTTTTACCAAGTCAACAAAATTGGATAATTCCTTGGTTTTCTCCATCTTTTTGATTTGGCCACAATTTAATGATTGTCTTTCAATTTGGCCCTTTTTGGTTTCGATTATTATTTTTTCGGGCCCAGGCCAAAATTAGCCTATTACAGAGTCAATTAAATAAAATTATTTAAATTAAATTAATATCAAATTAAAATTTTATTATAATAAAATTAATTCCATAGAGTATATAAAATTAAAACTATTTGAAAACTTTTTTAAAAATAAAATAAAAAACTATAACCCTTAATTAACTTATTTAGATTCTAAAGTTATTATTTTAGAAAATTTTAAATTTTTTTAACTTTTTTATATATTATTTATTTTTTCTTAAAAATATAACTTTTTAAAAAAATAAAAATTTTGAAATTTTAAAAATTATTTTAAATTTTTTGGTGAGAGTGATAAGATTTATTTATTTTCAAAATTGATAAGGATTAAAGAAATATTTACACTAATATATTATTCAAATTATTTAAATTATAAAATTCGATTCAACTCCGACTGGAAGCTCAAATTACTTTTATTACGTTTATTGGTAGAGATAAATTTTAAAATTATACATAAATTTTGATTTGATGTGTAGTTATATACATGAGCTTTAATTTGGAGTAACTATGTACATGAAACTCTAATCGTGGTTCAAACTTTAATTTTAATTTAATCATATATATTTAAATAAATATATATAAAAATTTGTTTTTATATTGGATAAACATAATTATTTATGTATGTAATATATAAACAAATAATATTATATCAATAATTATGTTAATAATTTAAAAAAACAGATCAAATAAAAATTTCGTAAATAAAATTATATAAAATTAAAATACATGTATATAATTACATATTAGACTACACTTTTATGTATAGTTGTAAAATTTATCAAATTTATCAACAGAGTTTCTATTTTTTTTTCTCTTCCCAGAAAGTTATGCTCGCGTTTGCTGACGCCCACTAAAAATGGATTGTCCCCTCGCTCCAAATTAAAAAGCAGAAAGTCAATCTCGGGGTTGTTTGTCCCTTTCCTTACTTCTTTTTATTAAATCCCCAAATTGAAATTAGGTCATTATTTTCCCAAGGCGTTGGCAGCCGGTGTTCTCCCCTCTTATCTTCACCGCAGACAAATCCAAGGTACTACTTAATTTACCAGCTCATTTTCATCGCAGTCCATATATTTCTTGATTTGATCTTACAGAATTTCTTCTTTTATTACTTGAGTAAACTTCGTTTTGTAGGGTTTCGTTTTGATAGTTTATATATATGTGGGTTGATCTTTTTTTTTTTGTTCCTCAGGTCTGTGCTAAATGAGTGAAAACCAGGACTTCCCTTGCCCAATTGGGGTTGTTTCGGACGCTGAGAGTGATCCACCTGAAAATGAACCGGATGATACCCAGATGCATTTGCCGATGTCTACTGGAAGCAAGAAAAGAAGCCGGGAAATGGATGGTTCAATGGAAGCTAAAGGAAAAGCCCCCAAGAAATGGACATCCGGAAAAGAAGCTTCAACCTTCCAGCAACAGCCAAAACCGAAAAGAGAAAAGACCTGTGGGGAAGGTGTGCAAAACAGATTGAAAAATTTCCACCATCAAATTGACAGACGAAGAAAGACGGTAAAGTGTCTTAATTGAACGAAGTATTTCATATTAGATTCACATTAAAACCTAAGAATTTCGTATTAGATTCACTTTTTTATTATCTTTTATGCATACATTATGAGCATAAAAAGATCCCATATCGTCTGTTAAGTATTGGACTATTTTCTAAACAGAAATACACAATAATACGTCAGAACTGTACAGTTTGGAAATCCTTGCAGCAGCAATATCTTTATATCTTGTTTTTTAACACTTATTTTTGTGTATATATTTGGTGAAATGAAGGACAAAATGAGAGATTTGGAATTTCTGACATGGGTAAAACAGAAATGCTTTGCTGTACCATTAAAAATTCCTGCCTCCTTTATGCAAATCAAAACGCAGTGGCCAATGCGTCCTGATCTCCAAAGCATTCGCCAAAAGATCGAGGACATCAAGGCCAAATTCAAAGATCATCTTTTAACAGAAGATACCGTGAATGAGGAATTGGATACAGTAGAAGAGAAGTTAAATGAATTAGATCAAAAACGATTAGAGGTACTCTAATGATTACAAATTTAATTACTAAGTTTGCTTTCATGATCTAAACTTTCTAAATTGATTTTTCAGGAACAAAAAAGGGACCCTGATGCAGTCTTCTCCAACACTAAGGTTTGCACATTTCTTATCATTGATATTAACTAACATAGTGTTATTATTTCTTAAATAAGATGAACTTTTCTCGTTTGTAAATCACTCATGCACAGACCTGTTTTTTCAAAGGTTTTTTAACCTGTTTAGAGGAATCTTGGATGGTTATATTAAATATATGTATCCGAATGTGTTGGTACATGGACACTTAAAGCAAAAATGAAGAGTCTGAACAACCTAGATTTTCAGTATCAGACCACCTAATGTTTAGGACTCTCCCTGCTTTTCTTGTCCTGCATGGACTTTTGCATTGAAAACTATCCATATTGTTGAATCTAAGCATTATATACATACTTTTGCATGTTTATATATGTTTGAAGCTACAAACTTGAATATGCATATCTTGCACTCTCTCTTTTTTCTTTTTCTTTTTGTAGTATATCATGTCTGAATGTATCTAATTCGTTCTTAGACTTACCCTTGTAAAGTTTACGTCTCTCCTTCTCAATCTTTTATTTATATTTCTCTTAAATTTCATCAGGACACCAACATGGGGACTGAGACTCTAATAAAAGAGGTATGATATATGCATACATACATATATTGCATTGGGAATCAGATGTTTTAAGAAGCATTTGGAAACTTGGATTTCAAAAGTAGTGCAAGTTAAATGATAGAATGTAAATAAAATGTATTGTTTATAGTTATTTCTCAGATACATATATTTATTGAATGCGTGTTAGTAATGAATTTGAAATTCATGTTCTTTTAATTAGAAAAATTCAATTACGTAATCTCATTAGATCTCAATGTTATGGAACAAAATGTTGCTGCAAACTCTGATGTTATTCTGTACCATTTTGGTTCTATGAACCATTAATGAAACGGAGCTTTCTGCTGAAGCCTTCTCATTAGTGAAACAGTGCGAACTGGAGAGGGATTACTGTTGTCGAGTAACAGCCACAGTAACCACCTCTCCTAACTGTTGTTGAGTGTCCCATTTAGGGAGAATGGCTGGGGAAAAATGGTTATGCTGTTTTTGAATCGATGAATTCTATTGTTCTCTTCTCTCACTCGATCTTCTTCTTCTTCTTCCCCTCTCTTTCTCTGCTATTCTCTCCGGTTCTTGAGCGCATTCTTAACACTCAACTGAGTTATATATAATTATATACACATCATTTTCTGTAATTTATATGATAGATGAAATCAAAATCAAAATTTTGAAACTTCAATATGGCTACTACAAAATTATGACTTGTATTCTATGTTTGTTGTTTTAGTTTTGTTCAGCATATCCATGGCTTTGTTCTCTTGATCAAGATCCAGATCAAGATCATGGAAGTTTGTCAACTCTTGAAGGAATACAGTCTCTATTGAAGAGTTTGGAAAACCAACTTTATGACGAAAACAACAATAAAGTGTCTGTCAAAGATTTTGAAGGATTAGAAGAGGCATTGAAGAAAACTAATGGCTTGGATCTTCTTCCTGACTACCTCAGACCTATTGCGAACCAAATCGAAGAGGCTCGTGGGGAAGCTACTGGGATTGCCCACGGTTATGTTCAAGTTTTGGTCTGCGCTGCTATCAAGGAGATGCAAGATTTGGCACCCGTGGAGATGGATATGTTGAAAAAATGGGCAGCGGCGCTCAATTATGCTGGGCAATATGGTTTTCAAGTGACATTTGCTGATCGTTTACTGAGGAAGAATTTTGATGCCTACATTCATAATAAATTTGGGTTGGGTTGGTTCGGGTTGTAAAATTTTCCAATTATTTTGGATTGGATCTGTGTCTGGATTTAGTCATTTTATGTTCTGGTTGTTTCAAGTTTAAATGGTCTTGAGTTTGAGTTCAGGTCAGTTTGAGTTTGCTTCATTTTGGTTGTCCCAAACGTAGAAACTGTGGTTTTTGGTATGAAATTGTGTTGTTGTGTAATTTGTATTGTGTACGTGTGTGTATGTTAATGTTATGTAATCGTCTTAATAAGAATTATTTTATGTTGGTGGTATTTTTCACGTCTCATTTTTGTACCGGTATTTGGATTTTAAAATTTGATATATGTAATTGGGTTCATGTGTTTGTTTTGTTGGATCTAGAGGTGTTCATGGGTTAAATCTTTGAGTTGGGTTTAAGTATAATATCAATATATTTTATTTTTGTTCAAATTCGGCCCGATTCAAAATTTGAGTTTAAAATTTTACGAAAATCCGTTTATATTTGCAAAAGTTTAGTTGAAATTCATTTTAAATATGCTCATATATTTTTTTAAAATATTTATATTATATTATTTTAATATTTAATAATTTTATATATTTTTATTTATTAATTTTTTATATAGTCTTAACATTATTTTAGTATTTATATCAGAGTAATATTATATATTTTGTATAGGTTTGTTTTTTTAATATGTTCTAAATTAAATAATATATAAAAATAATATAATATAAAGTATCATAAACTTAAAAATGGATTGGCTTGGGTAATTGGGTTGGGCATTAAATGTTCAAACTCGAGCTCAGTCTATACTTTAAATGGGTTTAATTTTTTTGTCTAAGTTCATTTTTCAGATCTAATATTTTTTCAAAACCTTTCCAAATTTCAGATAGACCTTCAAACCTATACGAGTAACCCGAACCATGAACAAGCCTATTTCCACCTGTGAAGTGATGTATATGTGTTCAAAGGCAAATTTCGTTAGTTTGAACATGCAAATTCAATTCATGATTACAAGATTATTACTCAATTGGGCTTAAAGTAAGAGAATTAGTTAGACTTTTTTTCATGCATGTGCAATAGACTCGAAAGAATTAGTATCGCAAGGTCAAAGTCAAAGCTAAGTTGAAACTAAACATCTAGTTTAATATTGTTTTTGAAAAGAGTTTTTAAAAAGTGTGGTGGAAAATTATTTTTGAAAAGTTTGGTTTAAAATTTAGTATTTAGGACTTGTTCTTCATTGTTTAAAAAAAACACTTCTGGCTAGCATGTTGTAGAAAAGGACTTTTAAAAGATAGATTATTCATTTTAGATATGGTATTATTAAGTAACAAATATAAATTTAAATAATGTTTAATTAGTTAATATTATTATATTTTGTAAGAATATAAAAATAATTTATTATAACTTACTGTTAATATTTTAATATATGAAATATAAATTTTAAATATTTTTTAAGTAATAAATATTAATTATTTATAAAATTTAATTAGAATATATAAATTATATTTTAAATAATTAAATATAACTATTAAGTATTTGTAATTATATATTAAAACATTTGTAATTAAGCACTAACAACAAAAAGAAGAAAAAAAGAAGGAAAAGTATTGTGTTGTTAGAAGGGTGAAAAAATAATTAAGCACCAAAAGTATTGTGTTATCGGTCGAGGAAAAACTAAAAAAGAAGAAAAAGTATCATTGTAATGACCTAAAATTTACGAACATCGAAAAAGTGAATTATAGAGTCTTTGTCTTAGTAAATCGAATCCTTAGATATTTGTTAAAAATATTTATGAAAATAGTTATGTATTTAATTAGGCTTTGATTATGTGAATTTAGTCTAATTTAAGAATAATTAGTAAAAAAAAATTAAATTGAATAAAAGATAAAAGCCTAATTATAGATTAAAATAAACTAAAAGGGACTAAAATAGCAATTAGGCCATTTAGTATGAAAGAGGCGGCAATTGAACCTTATATTTTAAGCTAAAGATATTTATCATAATAATTATTATTAAATTAATTATAAATATCATATGATGAAATAAATGAAATAAAGACAAGTGGATGATAAAAATAAAATACAAGTGTATTAATTTAAATGAATACATTTGAATTATTTATTATTAATTAGTAAAAGATATTTATTATAAATAATTAAATTATGGGATTTTTAATTGATAAATAAATTAGATTTATGACAAATGTATGGTTGAGATTAAATTCATATGTATTAATTAAAACAAATACATTTGTAATACAAATATTAGTAATTGAGTAGAAATTTATTTATCATTAATAAATAAAAGACATTTATTAAATAAATTAATTAAATTATAAGATTTTTGTATCATTAACAATTTAAATGGTGACAAATGTAATTAAAGTATTTGTTATTAAATAGATTTTTTAATAATAATTATTATTATAAACTAATATATATACATAAGTTATAAAGAAAATAAAGGGAGGAAAGAGAGAGCAAAAGGGAAAGAAAGAAAGAAAGAAGGGGAGAAAGAAAAGAAAAAGGAAAATTATGGTTTGAAGGTTTAAAGCTTTATTAGGTAAGTCAATTTAGCCTTTTTTGCTTAATTTTGATATTTAAAAAGCTTTAGAACAAAGTTTTGATGAAATTAAGTTGATATTTTAAGAGTTCATAGGTTTTCAAGTATAGTTTATGTTGAACAAAAAAATGAATTAGGGACTTAAATGAATGGATTTCAAGTTAGAATTGATAAAATGATTAAATTGTAAACTAGGCTATATGTTTTATTTTGTGGGGACTAATTTGAGGAAAATTTGAAATTAGGAAAATATGTTGAAAATTTAATAGATAAATTTGAGGTTGAATGAACTTTTAATAAAAATAAAGTCTGAATTGAATCAGAAAAGTAAGTAAACTTAGTTAGGATTTAATTGCAAAATAAGCTATAAGAAACAGTTTTGGACATCAGCAGTAAACTAACTTTTAAAAATCACCAAAAATGGTAGAAATTGAATTGGAAGTTGAGTGAGATATGGAATTAAAGCTTATTGAGTCTACTTTCATATGAAAGAAACAAAGCGTAAAGGAATTTTGTATTTTGAGATATTTATATTTTTGTGAGACTGGTTCAGAATGATTTTGAGATCCCTTATTTTGAATTGGAAAAATCATTAAAAATTTTATAAAAATGATATTGAGACATAATTTATATGGTTAGATTTCTGAATGAGTCTATTTTCAATAGAAACAAATGGGAACATCATCCGAATACCGTAGGAGGAGATAATTGATTTTTAGTAAGGAAGGGTTGGAATTGTCAAACAACGGAATATGGGTGAATTCAAAGAATAAACTCTACTTATTGGATAAACCAAAAATTCTGAAAATTTTATGATAATAATATATGTGAGTCTAGTTTCAAATAAAATTTGCGGATCTTAATTTCGAGTTCTGTAGCTCAAGATATAAATAATTTAGTGACTATGATGCAAACGGACAATTTTGAATATACATATAAGTAAATAGTGAAATTATTGATAATGTTACTTATAGCATGTTATATTAATTAAGGATGTGGAATGGAGAGGAGGAGGAGGAAAACATGAATGAATATTCAGCTAGCATGGCTAATTTGCATGTTTTAGGCTCAGGGACTAAATTGAATAAAAGTAAAACTTTATGGGTAATTTTATAAAATGTTAAAAATAACCAATTTGCATGAAATGAATTATTTTTATTTAAAATTGAAAATTTTAATGAAATTATTAATTTAGATCAAGACCGGTTGAAAAATCGAGGGAAATAGAAAATTACTAAAATGCCATTGAATATTGGTATTTTTGTGATTAAACCAGGTAAGTTCATGTAACCTAATTGTGTGAACTGCACTGAGTAAGTTTATATGACTGAATTGTAGTGATTAATTGTTAGTATTATGGAACAATATGATCTATTATTTCATACGTTTGTTATTAAATATGAGATTATCTTTGATACGTTGATACAATGCAATTAAGTATGTGGAGACGAATAATAAATTCAAGTAAAACATATTAAAAAAATATAAGTATGTTTAAGAGATAATATGTTTAATTTTTAATTGGTTCCAAATATGAATGCTAGATGAAATAAAATATCTGATAAATAAATCGGTAACTCCGGTAATGCTCCGTAACTCTATTTCGATGATGGATTCGGGTTAAGGGCGTTACAATCATGTTGATGCTTTTTAAGTTTAAGGGTGATTTAGATATTTTTTATTTAATAAAAATGGTTAGGGTGTTCATCGCTTTAGATATAGCCTTGAGTCGAGTTGCACTAGTTGAGTTGCTATTAGGGCTTTGCCCTCATCTTACAATTCACCAAAAAGAAAAATTATATTTTAACTTTAAAACTTATTTTGAATTATCTTATTTTAATTTTGAGAGTCCAAGATATAATTATGTCGTTTTATTAAATTTGCGTGAGTACAAAGTTCTAGATATGTTTGTTACGGGTTGTTTTTAGATCAATAAAAAAAACTCACATTAACACTTTCATTACTATTCAAATGAACGACAATTAATGTTGAGTGATCAAAATATTTAATTTTATATAGTTTAATGACTAAAATGCAATTCTAAGCAAACATAAGAGACTAAGCATGGAGTTTAACCTCTACAAATTTTCACCTGCATCTAATATCCCTAGTCCCTACCCTCTTTTTCTCGCCCAAAATTTGCGTAACAGAGCTTGCAATCTCGATCTTCTCTTTTTCTTGAGCCAGGGGTGAAGGTAAAACAATATTTTAGGGGACCGAATGAAAATTTAAATTTTTATAATCTATATCTTTATAATTTTTAAAGAATTAAATTAAATTTACTAAAGTATAATTTTATTTTTACTAATTTAAAATTTTAAAAGAATTTAAAAGGCTTAAATCAGAATTTTTCATTTTAAGGGCCGGGCCATGCCAGCCTTCTCTGCTCGAGCTTTCTTTACCCATTCCTTTTCTTTAATAAAATTCTCACTAAGGACTTTCTTGATTTCATCCACCTTACTCTTTGGTCGACACATCAAATTGGCAAGCACAGCTGAAATTTTTTTCAACTGTTATTCAAACCCTGGGTTCACGGCTGAATTTATCAATTCATGATGTCTTGTTTTGATTTTGCTTTTATTTGCTAAATTTCCTTTCCTATCGGTAAAATTTCAAACAGTAAAATCTTGAAAATAAAGGCTAAAATCTAAATTAAAAAGATAATTACATGTTATTATTTGCTATCATGATAGGTTAGTTCAAATTAAAAGTAATCTAATTTGATTAGAATTTTATTGGGCTTTAATTTATGATGGACTGATTAAAATTTGATTAAAACTAATATGCTAATGTTATAAATATTAGGGTTATGGTCCCCAAATTATACACAATATATCTTTTCTAATATCCCATCATTCGAAAAGAGAAAGAGAGAGCAAATATTCTTTGAATTTTTTGTGTGCTAATTTTAAAGATCAAATTCTTAAAATCTGGTAAAACTTTAAGGAATTCATTGATTCAGGTAGGGTTTCGCATTCAATATTTTTTATTGATGATTTGACATGATAGATCCCGATTTATTAAGTTTTATTTTAGATTTATTTTAAAAAATCTAATAGATGCATTAGAAAATATTGCCTCGGAGAAAGTTCCAGACTACCTCAAATCTCGATCTTTTCTTTTTCTCGAGCGAAGTCAGAATAATTTTTTAGGGGGTCAAATGGAATTTTAATTTTTTTGTAATTTATATCTTTACAAATTTTTAAATATTAAATTAAATTTTTATAATTTTAAGGGGTCACACTTAAATTTTACCTTTATGAATTTAAAATTTTAAAAATATTTAAAAGGTCTAAATCACAATTTTTCAAGGGGCCATCCTCCTCTGCTCGAGTAAAATTCTCACCGACGACTTTCCTGGTTTCATCAACCTTGCTCTTTGGTAGACACATCAAATCGGTAATCACGGCTGAATTTTTTTTTCAACTGTTATTCGAATCCTGGGTTCACGGCTGAATTTATCAATTCGTTATGTTTGTTTTGATTTTGCTTTTATTTGCTAAATTTCCTTTCCTATCGGTAAAACTTCAAACAGTAAAACCTTGAAAATAAACACCAAAATCTAAAAATTAAGGGGCTCCAGATTTGGCCGAGGAATCTGCAATCATACCCTCTGAGCATACGTGAAAGAGACCTCCCCCAATCTCCTTATAAGCGTTTCGTTTTATTAGTTTTATATATTTGTTGTTTGAAAGAACATTCGGATGGCTTGTTCTGAATTGGGGAAAATATGTTGTTGTTTTTGTTCAATTACTTTATCTGATTTTATTTAAATTCCTCATATCCTTACAATATTACTGGCAGAGGCAACATTACGGATCCTATTGAAATGGACCTTCAACAGCTTCAGAATGATACGCCATTAGAGAGATACAATGCTGAACAGAACCGGTATCAGGAAAACTGGTATATTGGTGAATCATCAACTTCCCAGCAACAACCCGAACCAGAAATGAAAGAAGAGCATCACTTTCCAGAAGAGAGTATTTATTCCAGTCCTGTATTGGAACGGATCGAAACTCTCATGGACTGGGTTGACAGACGGAAAATGGCTGTAAGTGTCATAATTGAATTTAGTAATTCATATTCAATTCGCATTAGTGCTATTTACTGTACATACATGTTGAAGGTAAAAAGATCCCTCATTGACTGACTTGCAAGGATTGGACCTTGCTTTATAAAGCACGGTTTATCCTTACCCTATAGTACCTTTTCTCTATGGACAATACTGTGAGAACGTTTGCCTCCAATCTTACACAGAGAATATTTTGTTTCTTAATACTTGTTTTGTGTGTATATTTGGTGAAATGAAGGACCAGGAGGCAGATATGAAATCTATATTATGGTTAGATCATAGGGTGAACACATTACCCCTAGTCAATACCCAAAATATCAAGACTAACGATGGCAAGTTCAAGGATGGCCATTTGGCAGGATATGAGATGATGAAACAAATCCTTGAAACATACGAGTTGACGCAAAATTTGCCATACAAAAAGTTAGACCTACAACTATCTGAGGTAATCTAATGTTTACGAATCTAATTACTAAGTTTGATTTCATGGCCTAAATCTCTAATTTAATTTTCTTAACTTGCTTTTTTCAGGATTCGGAAAATGCAAGTTTACCAACTGAGCAAAATGAGGTAGGCTAATATTTATAAACGTAATTACTAAGGGTCAGTTTAGCATTGCTTCTTAGAAGCACTTTTGAGAAAAAAGCATTGCTAAACAAGATGCTATGAGTTTTTCCAAAGCACTTTTGAAAAGCATTGCTAAACTAGCCCTAAGTTTGATTTCATCATCCAAATCTCCAATTTTAACTTTCAAACATGCTTTTTCCAGACTCGGAAAAAGCAAGTTTACCAATTGGGCTTCTTACAGTAGGTCTCAGTATCTCAAGTAATTCTTAAACTTGCCCTTGTTTTCATCTCTCCTTCACAATTATTTATTTTTTTTCTCTCTTAAATTTCTGGATTAAATGTGAAGGCTCCGATAAAAGAGGTATAAATAATATATATACATACCGCATTGAACATCAGCTGGCCTAACTAGCATTTGAGAACATGGATGGTATAAGGTATCTGATGGAACACACAGATACACTACATTGAACATCACTCGGTCTAACTAGCGATTGAGAGCATGGAGGGTATAGGCTATATGATAGAACACTTATAAATGTATCAAATCCTTAAATTTGTTCAATGCATATTAGTAACTTCGTATCTTTTATATTATTCAAATACATCACGTTAAATCTCAATCCTACTCGTCATTCTCATAATTTATACAGTAAATCAGATCCAAATCCAAAATTTTAAAAATTCATGTTTCTAGTATGACCTTTTTGTGTGTGTGTTTATTGTCCTAGTTTGTGTGTGTTTATTGTCTTAGTTTTCTTTGGCGTGTGCTCCTGCTCAAGATCGTGGAAGTTGCATGTCTTCTGAGTCTAAATTTGTTCATTTCATAAACCAACTCTATGAGAACGACAACAACAAAGTGGAGTACAAAGATTTTCAAGGCTTAGAAGATGCATTGGCAAACACTGCGTGGGGGAAAGTTCCAGACTACCTCAAATCCATTGGGATCCGAATAGAAGATGCACGTGGAAAAACTACTGAGTTTTCTCATACTGGAATACAAATTCTGGTCTGCGCAGTAATTAAAGAGATGGAAGATATGTCACTTGAGGATTTGGATTGGGGTACACTCAAAAAGTGGGCAGCTGCGCTTAATTACGCTAATGAACATGGTTTTCAAGTAGGATTTGCTAATAATCTGTTGCAGAGGAACGTGGTTGCCTACTTTCAGAAGGAGGAGCTCTATCGGCTCTCATAGTTTATATTTAATCCTGTATCTAACATTCTGCTATATTTTAATGTCTCATTTTGCGTCAAGTATGTTTATGGATTTTAATGTCTAAAATCGTGAATTGTTGTATTGGGAATGTTTTTATGTCATAACCGTATTTAATTTGTTTAATCAATTTAATCATATGTATCATGGATCATACTTACATGGACAATCTAGTCCGTATAATATCTATAAGAGTCTTTACAATTTAATAGGGTAGTTTTGAATTTTTGAAATAGTAATAAGGATGAAATACACATTTTCAATTAATCAAATTTTGACAATATTTTATTTTAATTTGATTAAATTCTCGTTAATACTCTTTTTCAATTTCTCATAATTTTAAAATTTAACAATTTCATTACAAGTTTAAATCATATTTGCTCTTTTTTTTACATAATTTCTAGAATTACTAATAGCTTCTCTTTAAATTATAAATAAAAGGACAGTATACTCGATCTTATATTCTTCTGCATTAATAACAATGCTAATACCAATCGAGTTAAGACTCAATCGACCAATTTCTCAAAATTTTAAACTTTCATTATAAGCTTTTTCTTTTTTTTCTGAAACAATTTATTATTCATTTAACTTTCATAATAAATTTCTATTAATACTAAAACTTTTAAAATTTTATAATAAATATTAGGAATTGATACAAAGTAATAGAGTTTTCAATTTTTTATTCATCGCCTTTTATTTCTCACTATTATTCTTTTAGGCTTATGTTTTTGCTTTGTTCATTTGTAGTTTTTTACTGTTTTTGAATTCTCAAACTGATCATAATTTTATGATGACTAAAAAATATTAGATTTTAAATACAAACATAATAGAGGGACCAATTTTGAAAATTTACCATTATCTTCTCAATATTAAATCCTTAATATGAGCTTATGTATCAAAGTTACAATTTGATGATAATGACTAAAAAATTTAATCCTAAATAAAATAAAATTTAAATCAAATTGAATTAAATAAAATTATTTAAATTAATATCAAATTAAAATCTTATTATAATAAAATTATTTTCATAGAGCATATAAAATTAAAATTATATATATTTAAAAACTTTTTCACAATAAAAAAACTTTAATCATTAATTAACTTATTTAGATTCTAAAGTTATTATTTTAAAAAATTTTAAATTTTCTAACTTTTTTATATATTATTTATTTTTCTTAAAAAATATAATTTTTTAAGAAATAAAAATTTTGAAAATTTAAAAATTATTTTGAATTTTTTTTATAATTTTTAGTGAGAGTGATAGATTTATTTATTTTCAAAATTGAAAAGGATTAAATGAGTATTTACACCAATATATTATTCAAATTACAAAATTCGATTCAATTCTAACTCGAAGTTCAAATTACTTTTATTACTTTTATTGGTAGGGATAAATTTTAAAAGGGTAAATTACACCAACAGTCACTCAACTTTAGGGTAGCTAACAAAATAGTCACCTAGGTTTCATTTTAGTCACTCAGGTTTCATTTCAGTCACCCAACTTTTGGAAAATAACAAAACAGTCACTAACGTTATAAAAAAGTGACAAAACGGTCATTGACTACAGTTATTTTTCAAAAGTTGGGTGACTGAAATGAAACTCAGGTGACTATTTTGTTATTTTCCAAAAGTTGGGTGACTGAAATGAAACCCAAGTGACTATTTTGTTAGCTACCCTAAAGTTGAGTGACTGTTGGTGTAATTTACCCATTTTAAAATTATACATACATTTCGATTTAACGTGTAATTGTATATATAAACTTTAATTTAGAGTAATTGTGTAGATGAAACTCTAATTGTTGTTTAAACTTAAATTTTAATTTACTCATATACATTTAAATAAATATATAAATTTATTTTTATATTAAATAAATATAATTATTTATATATGCAATATATAAATAAATAAGGTTATATCAACAAAGTTTTTATTTTTATTTTTTTTCTCTTCCCAGAAAGTTATGCTCGCGTTTGCTGACGCCTGCTAAAAATGAATTGTCCCCTCGCTCCAAATTAATAAGGAGAAAATCAATCTCGGGCTTGTCTGTCCCTTTCCTTACTTCTTTTTATTCAATCCCCAAAGTGGAATCGTAACACCATCTTCCATTGAAGGCGTTGCGGCTGGTGTTCTCCCCTCTTATCTGCACCATAGACAAATCCAAGGAGTAGGTACTATTTAATTTACCAGCTCATTTTCATCGCAGTCCATATATTTCTTGATTTGATCTTGGAGAATTTCTTCTTTTATTACTTGAGGAAACTCCGTTTTGCAGGGTTTTGTTTTGATAGTTTATATATCCGTGTTTTGATCTTTTTTTGTTCCTCAGATCTGTGCTAAATGAGTGAAAACCAGTACATCCCTTGCCCAATTGGGGTTGTTTCGGACGCTGAGAGTGACCCACCTGTAAATGAACCCGATAATTCCCAGATGCATTTGTCGACTGGAAGCAAGAAAAGAAGCCGGGAAATTGATGATTCAGTGGAAGCTAAAGGGAAAGCCCCAAAGAAATGGACATCGGGAAAAGAAGCTTCAACCTCCAAGCGGCAGCCAAAACCGAAAAGTGAAAAGAACTGTGGTGAAGCTGTGCAAAACAGATTGAAAAATTTCCACCATCAAATTGACAGACGAAGAAAGACGGTAAAGTGTCCTAATTGAACTAAGTATTTCATATTAGATTTATATTAAAAACTTACAATTTCTTATTAAATTCACTTTTTTATTATCCTTTATACATACATTTTGAACATAAAAAAATCCCATGTCATCTGGTAAGTATTGGACTATTTTCTAAACAGACAATACACAACAATACATCAGAACTGTACAGTTTGGAAATCCTTGCATCAGCAATATCTTTATATCTTGTTTTTTAACACTTATTTCTGTGTATATATTTGGTGGAATGAAGGACAAAATGAGAGATTTGGAATTTCTGACATGGGTAAAACAGAAATCCTTTCCTGTACCATTAAAAATTCCTGCCTCCTTTATGCAAATCAAAACGCAGTGGCCAATGCGTCCTGATCTCCAAAGCATTCGCCAAAAGATCGAGGACATCAAGGCCAAATTCAAAGATCATCTTTTAACAGAAGATACCGTGAATGAGGAATTGGATACAGTAGAAGAGAAGTTAAATGAATTAGATAAAAAACGATTAGAGGTACACTAATGATTACAAATTTAATTACTAAGTTTGCTTTCATGATCTAAATCTCCAAGTTAACTTTCTAAATTGATTTTTCAGGAACAAAAAAGGGACCCTGATGCAGTCTTCTCCAACACTAAGGTATGCACATTTCTTATCATTGATATTAACTAGCATAGTGTTATTATTTCTTAAATAAGATGAGCTTTTCTCGTTTGTAAATCACTCATGCACAGACCTGTTTTTTCAAAGGTTTTTTAACCTGTTTAGAGGAATCTTGGATGGTTATATTAAATATATGTATCCGAATGTGTTGGTACATGGACACTTAAAGCAAAAATGAAGAGTCTGAACAACCTAGATTTTCAGTATCAGACCACCTAATGTTTAGGACTCTCCCTGCTTTTCTTGTCCTGCATGGACTTTTGCATTGAAAACTATCCATATTGTTGAATCTAAGCATTATATACATACTTTTGCATGTTTATATATGTTTGAAGCTACAAACTTGAATATGCATATCTTGCACTCTCTCTTTTTTCTTTTTCTTTTTGTAGTATATCATGTCTGAATGTATCAAATTCATTCTTAGACTTACCCTTGTAAAGTTTACGTCTCTCCTTCTCAATCTTTTATTTATATTTCTCTTAAATTTCATCAGGACACCAACATGGGGACTGAGACTCTAATAAAAGAGGTATGATATATGCATACATACATATATTGCATTGGAATCAGCTGTTTTAAGAAGCATTTGGAAACTTGGATGTCAAAAGTAGTGCAAGTTAAATCATAGAATATAAATAAAATGTATTGTTTATAGTTATTTCTCAGATACATATATTTATTGAATGGGTTTTAGTAATGAATTTGAAATTCATGTTCTTTTGATTAGAAAAATTCAAATACATAATCTCATTAGATCTCAATGTTATGGAAGAAAATGTTGCTGCAAACTCTGATGTTATTCTGTTATTTTCTTATGCCTATTAGCCCTTGTTGATAAGCACCGTTTTGGTTCTATGAACCATTAATGAAACGGAGGTTTCTGCTGAAGCCTTCTCATTAGTGAAACAGTGCGAACTGGAGAGGGATTACAGCTGTCGAGTAACAGCTGCAGTAACCACCTCTCCTAATTGTTGTCGAGTGTCCCATTTAGGGAGAATGGCTGGGGAAAAACGGTTATGCTGTTTTTGAATCGATGAATTCTATTGTTCTCTTCTTTCACTCGATCTTCTTCTTCTTCTTCCCCTTTCTTTCTCTGCTA
Source organism: Gossypium stocksii (assembly GCA_020496765.1). Classification (NCBI taxonomy): domain Eukaryota; kingdom Viridiplantae; phylum Streptophyta; class Magnoliopsida; order Malvales; family Malvaceae; genus Gossypium; species Gossypium stocksii. The sequence goes on from CM035626.1 coordinate 120,941,468, forward strand.
TTCTCTGCGGTTCTTGAGTGCATTCTTAACACTCAACTGATTTATATATAATTATATACACATCATTTTCTGTAATTTATATGATAGATGAAATCAAAATCATAATTTTGAAAATTCAATACGGCTACTACAAAATTATGACTTGTATTCTATGTTTGTTGTTTTAGTTTTGTTCAGCATATCCATGGCTTTGTTCTCTTGATCAAGATCCAGATCAAGATCATGGAAGTTTGTCAACTCTTGAAGGAATACAGTCTCTATTGAAGAGTTTGGAAAACCAACTTTATGACGAAAACAACAATAAAGTGTCTGTCAAAGATTTCGAAGGATTAGAAGAGGCATTGAAGAAAACTAATGGCTTGGATCTTCTTCCTGACTACCTCAGACCTATTGCGAACCAAATCGAAGAGGCTCATGGGGAAGCTACTGGGATTGCCCACGGTTATGTTCAAGTTTTGGTCTGCGCTGCTATCAAGGAGATGCAAGATTTGGCACCCGTGGAGATGGATATGTTGAAAAAATGGGCAGCGGCGCTCAATTATGCTAGGCGACATGGTTTTCAAGTGACATTTGCTGATCATTTACTGAGGAAGAATTTTGATGCCTACATTCATAATAAATTTGGGTTGGGTTGGTTCGGGTTGTAAAATTTTCCAATTCTTTTTGGATTGGATCTTTGTCTGGATTTAGTCATTTTATGTTCAGGTTGTTTCAAGTTTAGATCGTCTTGAGTTTGAGTTCAGGTCAGTTTGAGTTTGCTTCAATTGGGTCGTCCCAAACGTAGAAACTTTGTGGTTTTTGGTATGAAATTGTGTAGTTTGTTGTGTAATTTGTATTGTGTACGTGTGTGTATGTTAATGTCTTAATAAGACTTGTTTTATGTTGGTGGTATATTTTATGTCTCATTTTTGTACCAGTATTTGGAAATTGAAATATGTAATTGGGTTCATGTGTTTGTTTTGTTGGATCTGGAGGTATTCATGGGTTTGGGTTTGAATTGAGTTTAAGTATAATATTAATATACTTTATTCTTGTTCAAACTCGGTCCGATCTAAAATTTGGGTTTAAAATTTTATTCAAATGTGTTTATCTTTGCAAAAGAACAACTAAAACTCATTTTAAGTCTGTACATATTATTTTAAAAAAATATTTATATTATATTATTTTAATATTTAATAATTTTATACATTTTTTATTAAATTTTTTATGTAATGATGTTAACATTATTTTAATATTTATATTAGAGTAGTATTATATATTTAGTATAGGTTTACTTTTTAATATGTTTTAAATAACATAATATCTCTAAGTAATTCTTAAACTTGCCCTTGTTTTCATCTCTCCTTCACAATCATTTATTTATTTCACTATTAAATTTCTGGATTAAATGTGAGGACTCCGAGAAAAGAGGTTTAATATGTATACATACTGCATTGAGCATCAGCTGGCCTAACTAGCATGGGAGAACATGGATGTTATAAGGTATCTGGTAGAACACACACATACACTACATTGAACATCACTCGGTCTAACTAGCGTTTGAGATTATGTTTCTAATACATCACGTTAAATCTCAATCCTACTCGTCATTCTCATAATTTATACAGTAAATCAGATCCAAATCCAGAGTTTAAAAAATTCATGTTTCTAATTTGACCTTTTTGTGTGTGTTTCTTGTCTTAGTTTTCTTTGGCGTGTGCTTCTGCTCAAGATTGTGGAAGTTGCATGTCTTCTGAGTCTAAATTTGTTCATTTCATAAACCAACTTTATAACAAGTACAACAACAAAGTGGAGTACAAAGATTTTCAAGGCTTAGAAGATGCATTAGAAAACATTGTCTGGGAGAAAGTTCCAGACTACCTCAAACCTATTGGGATCTGAATAGAAGATGCTTGTGGAAAATCTACTGAGTTTTCTCATATTGGAATACAAATTCTGGTCTGCGCTGTAATAAAAGAAATGGAAGATATGTCGCTTGAGTATTTGGATTGGGGTACACTCAAAAAGTGGGCAGCTGCGCTTAATTATGCTAATGAACATGGTTTTCAAGTAGGATTTGCTAATAATCTGTTGCATAGGAATGTGGTTGCCTACTTTCAGAAGAAGGAGCTCTATCAGCTCTTATAGTTTGTATTTAATCCTGTATCTAACATTCTGCTATGTTTTAATGTTTCATTTTGCGTCAAGTATGTTTATGGTTTCCAATGTCTAAAATCGTGAGTTGTTGTATTGGGTATGTTTTTGTGATATCTACGTTTTAACTCGGGATTAGATACAGTGATGAATTGGGTCAAGAATTAGTATAAAATTTTTAAAATATAATAAATAGAAATTTTGAGTATTAAATTAAAAAGTATATAGATCCAATAAGAAATTAGATAAAAAAATACTCTTTTAAATGAGAAATTTTAAAATAGATACATTGGTTTAGTTAAAAGAATAAAAAAATTGTTGTTGCCAGAGTAGGAAAAATAGTAAGTTAGGAAATATATGAAGGATTAAAAGGAAATTTAACCAAAATGTTGTATGAATCATACTAGAAAATGTGAAAGATGGGGAAGGATGAAGTGATAATTAGCGAAGTGAATATTTATTAGGTGTAATGATGATGTGTAAAATAAAAAGATGATGGCTTAAGAACTTAAGTAGGAGTTTGACCATTTTAATTAAAAGGTGAAATGGTGTAGAAAAGTCTCAAACACCAAACTTCCATCCAACTTTTCTTTAAATTCCCTTAAAGAAAAAGGTTTAAATTGATAAGTATTTGTTGATATTAGAGTGGAAGGAAAAAGCATGAAAAAGAAAGGAAAAGATTTCAACGTGAGAAAGGATAATGGTTGTTGATACTAGAGTGGAAGGAAAAAGCATGAAAAGAAAGAAAAAGCTTTCAGACGTGAGAAAGGATAAAAAGCTTTCAGAAGTGAGAAAGGATAATGGTTAGGGTAAAATTGAAAACTTCAGCTAATTTCTTAGCCACCCATTTCCTGAATCATCATTCTGTGGGCAGACCAGGGAGTGGTAAACTACATTTTTGCCCTGTTGGAATAGGGCTGATTAGTGATGGTCCAATCAAACGTGCTCCTTCAGTTTTCCTATTTATTATTACTATCTTTTAATTGGAACCCTACCGATAAATCGCATCATTTTCAGCTTTACTACTAAGCGGTGGCTGCCCCTTTTCTTCTCTACACGTGAGCGGTACTGAATTTTGCAGACTTCTTTTCTCTATTTCCTAGTCGTTTCGAGTTTCCTTAGTTTATAATTTTCTATCAGTTGTTTGAAGGAAATATTTCGGTGTTGTTGATTTGCTGGCTCTTTCTGTTTTTTATTTGATTTTTTTTACGACTCATCATCTGATCTGAGTTAAAATTTTCAGATCTGTACAGTTTTTATTTGATTAGTCTCCAAGCAACGATGGACCTTCAACAGCTTGCGAGGGAGACATCTTAAGCACAATATGACTAAACGAATCTCCATTGTTGGCAGGAAGCAAGAAAAGAAGTGGGGAGAAGAATTTTCGATTGGTTCCCTTTAGCTTCTCAAAACTTATCCGAAATCCTTTCCCGGCTTCTTTTCTTGCTTTCGTTTAATTGTTCATTTGCGTTGTGCTTCAGATGTCTCACTTCCAGGCTGTTTGAAGTTGTTTGTAGGATAACCTAATCTCCATGGAAGAAATCCAGTAGCTGAAGCTGAGGTGAAGTGGAGATTGTTCGAAAAAGCACTATAAGTTCGAACAATTCGATCAGCAACGATCAGATCTACGCCAATATTTTCAAATCTAATTATCAAGTTTGATTTCATTATCAAAATCTTAATTTAACTTTTTAACTTGTGCACTTTGTTGCATCCTTCACTAATACATAGAATATTTCTTACGTATAGATCGCATTATGACTATGTTGTCCTTTTTCATACACGGATTTGATTTTAGAATTAATACAAAGACTTTGATTTGATTTGGTTGTGAGTTTTGACCAATGGTTCACTTTTCAAATTTTGTTAGATGAATCGTCGATCTTATACTTGTATCTGAATGTATTATGCTAAATTACTCATTTATAAATATAATGTCTTTCCTCATTCACTAGACTTGAAAAAAAGTCATTTTCGCTGTAAGATTTGAGCGGGCTCGTGGAAAAGCTACTGAGGTTTCTCATACCAGCATCTGAATTCTGGTCTTTGCAGCAATCCAAGAGAAGGAAAATGTGTGAGTCGGAAAATTCGGGCCACGTTGAAGAATTGGGGAGTGGCCATCAACAAGGTAAAGATTGCTGATGATCTCTTTTGGCTTTAGCTTTGTGAATTCTTTCTGTTAGTTTTTTTTTTTTTTTAAATAACTTTTTATAAAACTAAGAACGTAAAAAAAATAAAATGAAATTAAAAACCAACAAAAAGGCGGTATTCCAAAAAAAAAGAAGGCATGAATTTAAGAGTCTGGGTTTATAATCGAGCTAAGCTAAGACTCCTTTTGAATGTACCGCGGTAAAATCTTTTATCTCACACCTACAATAATTAATTTCATTTCTTATCTCACACCTACAATAATTAATTTTATTTCTACCGTTGTTTTTAACCTTAGTGAAGCTTGAGTTTGGCTGGAAATTTGAGTCTGAAGTTTGGCTCAAGCTTAATATGGTACCATTTTTATGATTTGATATAAAGATCAAATTGTTTTAGTTTCAATTAGGTACGTTGATTAAATGTAATTAAGTTTGGCTTAAATTTTTTTTAGAACTTGATTAGATGAATTATTTGAGTCAAAATGAGCTCAGTTTAGTTTAAAAATTGTAGGCGTTGAACTGAAATACTTAAATACAATGAAAATGTAATAAAATATATATAATAAAATTTCAGATATTGAAAATCATGAAGTAATAAGATTATCAAAAGACAACTGCAACAGGAAATTTATCATAGACTTAGAGGCTCCATAAAACATAAATTATTAACCTATTAAAATTTATATTACAAATATAGAACATTTCAATTACAATTATAACTCAATCAACAAACTACAAAATTATGAATTCAGGTACTGAAAACCGTTAAGTTAAAACATGACAATGTTAAATAGCATGTGATACAAATAGAGACGTGAGAAAATAATACCAACATGAGCTATATAAATGTTTCATATCTACATAATCTATATTATTAAACCTATCTTATATAAATATAAAACTCAAATACAATTATAACATAACAAAATATATCAGCACAACAAAGTTCCAAAATTTCAAAAATTTTGAACAGTTCAAACATAAAAATATTAGATTCCAGAATTAATGATAAATTTGACCGTTAATATTTGCATGTTTTGTTCAAATGATATTAATTGTATTTTTGGGCTTTCTTTTACCATTAATTTTTTTTAATTAATCAATTTAATGAATAAATTCAAGGTCTCAATCTTTATTTTCTTTCAAAAGAATTCAATTTTTTGTAAGTTTTAATTTTTTTTTAGATATTTGCATTTATTTTCTTTAAATTAAGAGTTATTTTTTTAATTTAATGTATTAATTATTTTATTATTTTCGCATGTAATTATCTTATTGAGTTATCTAAATAATAAATTATATCTCATTAAAAGTATTCCACATCATCGCTATTAATTTTTTTAACGTACTTTTATTAAATCTATTAAAAAAAGTAGATTAAAAAAAAAGAACAAAAGTTAATTGCTGAAAATGGCTCAAAAATACAACCAGGGTCGTTTTGACAAAACATTCAAACGTTGGTGGTCAAATTTATAATTAAGCCTAGATTTAACACAAAAAAATACACAAATACAATGCAATTATATAAGTATATAGATGCCATTTAGTATATTATCCCTTTCTAATTTAACTGGTTTTTACTTGGTTCAATCGCCCGTTACTCCTTGTAGCTGGTTTTGTTTCTTTACCCAAATCTGATCCAAGCTGATATTTAACCTTTAAGCAGACATGGAGACCAATGGAAGGACGGACTTAAATGATATGATACTAATACTTCAAAGACAACTAAAACATTTTACAGTTTAGGACTATTTAGAATCTGACTAATAGTTCGGGGACTAATTAATGAAATTAACCATTTATTAAAACCCTACCTCAATAAATAGCTTCATTTCATTAGTTTACTCTTTGGCAGCTGCTCCTACTCTCCTCTGCTCTATCTGGGAGTACTACTGAAATTTGCAGAATTTCTTTTAATTGGTTCTATTTCGTAATCGTTGAGTTTCCTTAGTTTATAATTTTTTATATCCCTTAAAAAAATGCATTTAGGTGTTGTTTATTTGCTTACTAGTTATGATTTTCATTTTGTTTGTTTTCCTGATTCTTTATTGATCTGACTTAAATTTCCCAGATCTGTTCAAAATGGTAAATGATGACAGTTTTTTGAATAACGCAGATTGGCCTCTTAGCAACAATTGGGGTTTTGATGTGGGAACTACAGGATTGGATCTTCAACAGCTTGCGAGGGAGACATCTTAAGCTCAATATGACTAAACGAACCTCTATTGTTGGCAGGAAGCAAGAAAAGAAGTCGGGAGAAGAATTTTCGATCGGTTCCCTTTAGCTTCTCAAAACTTATCCGAAATCCTTTCCCGGCTTCTTTTCTTGCTTTCGTTTTATTGTTCGTTTACGTTGTGCTTCAGATGTCGCACTTCCAGGCTGTTTGTAGGATAACCTAATCTCCATGGAAGAAATCCAGTAGCCGAAGTTGAGGTGAAGTGGTGATTGTTCGAAAAAGCACTATAAGTTCGAACAATTCAATCAGCAACGATCAGATCTACGCCAATATTTACAAATCTAATTATTAAGTTTGATTTCATTATCTAAATCTTAATTTAACTTTCTAAATTGTGGAATTTGTTGCATCCTTCACTAATAACATGGTATCCACATTTTTTTATCATTGAAATTAGCCAATACATAGAATATTTCTTATGTATAGATCGCATTGTAGCTATGTTGTCCTTTTTCATACACAGATTTGATTTTAGACCTAATACAAAGACTTTGATTTGATTTGGTTGTGAGTTTTGAACACTGGTTCACTTTTCAAATTTTGTTAGATGAATCTTCGATCTTATACTTGAATCCGAATGTATTATGCTAAATTACTCATTTATAAATATGTCTTTCCTCATTCACTAGACTTGCAAAAAAGTCATTTTCAGCTTTGATTCGGATGTGAATGTCGAATACTTGTTTGCTTCTGACATGGGTATATTTAATTTCTTGTAAGGTTTTTACATGTGTTGAAAATGGACACTTCTAGCAAAATGTAGAATCCAAAACAGGCCAGAAATCTAATGTTTAGGACTCTCCCTGCTTCTCCAGTCTAGCTTGGGTTTTTGCATTGAAAACTATAAATATTGTTGAATCTTTGTAAGTACTATATACTTACTTTTGCATGTTTATAACATTGGAGCTACAAACTTGAAAATGCATATATTGACCTCTGTTTCCTTTTTGCTGTATATATCAGGCTTCAATGTCTCAAGTCATTTTTAGATCTTCACATCTATAGTTTATTCATAGTTCTTTTAAATTTCTTAAATTTCAGGTGGTAGCAACTAGACTCTAGGAAAAGAGGTATGGGTATTATTTCTCTGTTACAATATATGACAGTAACTTGGGAAAATTCTTCTCTGTTTTTTTTTTTCTTTTGTTGTTGTTTTCACTTTCTGCATCATCTCCCTGGTTTGTTTGGGAAGAAACTGCAACTAATGAGCCTATTACTTTTAAAAGAGTTGAGGCTAAGTTTGATTATACAGCTAGACGATACCGAAGTGGATGTTTCAGATTTCAAGTGCTTAAAAAAGCACTGAAAAATCATCGCTGTAAGATTCGACCGGAGGTTTCTCATACCAGCATCTGAAATCTGGTCTATGCAGCAATGCAAGAGGTGGAAAATGTGTGAGTTGGAAAATTCAGGCCACGTTGAAGAATTGGGGAGTGGCCATCAACAAGGTAAAGATTGCTGATGATCTCTTTTGGCTTTAGCTTTGTGAATTTCTTTTTCTTACTTTTTATAAAACTAAGAACGTAAAAAAATAAAATGAAATTAAAACCCAACAAAAAAGCGGTATTCCGAAAAAAAGAAGGCATAAATTTAAGAGTCGAGGTTTATAATCGAGCTAAGCTAAGACTCCTTTTGAATGGACCGCAGTAAAGTCTTTTATCTCACACCTATAATTGTTACACCTACAATAAATAATTTTATTTTTACCATTGTTTTTAATCTTAGTGAAGCTTAAGTTTGGCTGGAAATTTGAGCCTGAATTTTGGTTCAAGCTTAATTTCGTATCATTTTTATGATTTGATATAAAGATCAAATTGTTCCAAGTTTCAATTAGATACGTTTATCTAATAAGAAAATGAGCTTGATTTTTAATTTTTGTGCTTGGGTTTCAAGTTTGATTAAATGTGATTAAGTTTAACTTAAAATTTTTTTAGAACTTGATTAGATGAATTATTTGAGTCAAAATGAGCTCAGTTTAGTTTAAAAATTGTAGGCTTTGAACTGAAATACTTAAATACAACGAAAATGTAATAAAACATATATATAATGCAATTTCAGATATTGAAAATCATGAAGTAATAGGATTATGAAAAAACAACACCAACATGAAATTTATCATTGACTTAGAGACTCCATATAACATAAATTATTAACCTACTAATATTTATATTACAAATATTGGACATTTCAATTACAATTATAACACAATCCACAAACTATACGGCAAAATATACAACAAAACATGTAAATATTAGTGGTCAAATTTATCATTAAGCCTAGATTCTAACACAACAAAATATACAAATGCAACGTAATTATGTTATTCAGATTTATGTATGACATGAATGCAATTAGTGTTTTCAGTTTTTTCAAGTTTTTCCATGTTTTTAGTTTTTTTAAGCTTTTCCATGTTCTTGAAGGATATTTAGAGGTCATATTCATATATACGTGTGTTGAACATGGGTATTTCATGAAAAATGAAGAGTTCAAACAATACAGACAAATGAATTCAAATACAATAAGATTTTGACTTAAATCAAGATTTAACTCTTAAATTATACCCCTTTTTCAGTTGCTTGCAACGATTGCTGAGCAGCAAAATGGGCAACCAACATCAGCAAATCTCACTTGAAATTAATTTAAACTAATAAAGCAATTACACTACTTTTAACTTTTGGGGATTTTGAAATCTCATGCGAACTTGCATTTTTATTTCTTTGGCTTAAACGTACCTTTGTTCTTTAAAATTACCACTTCTTTTAGCCTAGTGTTTATGAGTTTTTATATCCTATATTGGTATTTGAATTTTTTTCATACATTATTTTGATATTTTTTTGAACCACCGTTAATTTTAAGATACATGGCTCTCTCAGATTGTGACATAATAATTATTTATTATTTTTGTAATTTTTTTTAAAGTTTGGACAAAAAGATCTTTTGAGTATTAAACTAAGAGAAGATGCTAAATTTGGGGCGAAATGCATATTTAAAGCTATTTCCTTTAAATTTATTATTTGGGTTAAATATTTTTTTGGCTTGAAGTTGACAATTATTTCTATATTAAGGTCTGAATTTTTTTATTATTATCTAAGTTAGGTCATAAACTAAGTAATTGTTCTCGCATTAGGGCCTGAACTTTTTTTATGTTCAAGTTAGAACACGAATTAGTTGAATTTAGTAATGTCATTATAAAAATGTTAAAAAAATTATAAAGAAAACTTTTTGAATATTTTAAAATTTATTAAAAATTATGCAAATAGAAATAACATTTGTAAATTGCCAAGTTATTATGCTTAGATAACCTATAAAATGGATTATGACACGAGAGATGATTAACAAGAACATTAAAGCAAATCCCATAAATAACTTGATCAACCACAAAATAGAAATCCTGCTTCCAAAATGATCATTTTATTTTAAGTGACATGTCAATGATAGATTATGCTTGTTTATGAATAAATAATAGATAAATGTCAGCTCAAAGCAATCATATTTTGATATTGTATTTGTCTAAATTGATTACTGAACGACTAATCAAAGAAAATGGTAGATAATCACATAATTAATTAAAAAAGATTATTAATAATATGTTTTTTAACCAAAAAATAACAATTTTTTTATGAAAATATAAATTATTGATTAAATAATAAAACAATCTCAGTGTGATCCAAGAAGATATTTAGGATCGACTAGAGAAAAGACAAAAAATAGATGTGGTGTCGTTGATTTACTTGTCAGTTCGATTGTTTTTGATTCATCATCTGATCTGAGTTAAATTTTCCAGATCTGTACAAGATGATCAACAGCAACAATGGGGATTTGTTACATATGCTATGATGGACCTCTAACAGCTTGAGAGCATGACAATTTCACTTGAACGAATTTCTATTGTTACTCGATGATAACTGGGTGAACTCTATGTCGGATAAAGGCAAAATAATGTAACCGTGAAGATGTTTCAGATAAGTTCCTTTGCTTCTTTTCTGGCTTCGGCTAACATAGAGTTCACCTGGTTATCATCGGGTAACAATGGAGGTTGTTTGACTTTAAACAACAAACATTCGGATGATTCGCGTGGTGCAAATGTCACTCTCTCATGCTGTTAAAGGTACTTTATAGGTTGATCTAATCTCAAAGACATTAATCAAGAATTTCAAGGGTGAGTTAAAAGGACACTTCTTTAGCAGAAGCTGAGACAAAGAAGAGATTGCTCGAAACACCTGAAAGTTCAGAAATTCGATCAACAATAATAAAAGATAGTCAGTGTTTACAAATCTAATTATTAGATTTAATTTTATGATCTGAATCTCAATTTAACTTTCTAACCTAGTTTATGCAGGTACTTTATGCAAACCAGGGTTATCATTGATATGGAGGTATTGTGAATATACTGTCATTTCTCATGCACAGACCTGTTTTTGGACTTTAAGAAGTTGTTAAGCCATTTTTAGCTATAGTACTTTTATTTGGTTGTTAGTTTTGAATACAAGTTCATGCCCTATGCATTTATTTTAATATTTTTTTTTGTAGTTTTCTCAACGTATTTAATTTTGAATACAAAATTTTAAGATCATATTTTGGATCGAGCTTAATCAAGCATAAAATGTGTTAACCCCTAGAATATCTATATATATTGCATTGAACATCAACTGCCTTAAGTACCTATGTAAAAGACTGTCCTAGTTTCTTGAATTTATCTTGAATTAAGCAGTTGTGTGGACAGTGAATTAGAGGGGTTGAATTGATTTTGAGTCAGATTAATTTGAGTATTAAAAATTTTGATTTTTTTTATTTGAATTTGAGTTTTCATATCACCTTATTTTTATATTATAGTATTATTATGTACATTTTATTATTGGAAATTAATTTTTTCAAGATTCGTGATTATCATTTTATTAATGTTTTGAATGCTAAGAGTGTAATGTCTTACAATTGTGGCCAACAATTGTCGATGATCTTTTTGTATTTGATAGTTATCTTCAGATGTTTTTTCTATCCACAATATTGAAAACGAAAGCTTTAAAACATTAAACTCTATATCACTCTATATCACTCAATACTATTTCAAATTCCAAGACGAGCCATGTGTGCCAAATCAACAAAGATGAATCAGTCAAATTACCGGTTTTGGATTTAATCGGCTAATCTTGATCCAATCAGACTTGCAAGTCTTGTACAATTCCAGGTAATTTCAATTTTCAAGTGGCTTAACCAGCATTTCACCATGTCATTCAATGTTGCATAATTATGTGTTCACATGCAAATATAAAAAAATACTAAATTTAGTATAGAATTAGTAAGCAAATGTACTAGTAATTAAGCAAGAACATGAAAGTCCAAACACAAAAAACAAAAAAAAAAAAAATGCAAAAATGGAATTGGAATTTGTTCAATTTGATACTCCATTAATGGTTTTTACATGCTACGCAACAAGAAAGCTTTGAAATCTAAGCTGGAACTGACATCTCATCGGAATAGGAAGCGAATCCGCTTTTCTATGTGCTAGATGTCGGCATTTCCCCTCTTAGCATACGGCATTAACTTCACTGACGCCTACTGACCGGATCGGGCACGAAGGAGGAAGGAACAATGGGAGAAAGGCGAAGGTTTTGTCCCGCTCTGGATCTGTGCCGTTCCGATCTCAATCTCAGCCTGTGTTCCCACATAGTATTTCGTCATTCTATGACATTCCTACTAACGAGTGAGTGTCATTTGCACGTGTTCCTAAAAAGATAAAAAGCATCTGAGCTGCTTTGAGTGCCGGTACTAGCAATTGAGACGGCAGCATTCGAATCAGTGGTGACCGAATAGCAAATACCGTTCTTCGGCTGCTTCCTCCTTTCATGCTTCCTGCTGCACGAGATGAGAAGGATGGACTACGAACAAAAGGGTCAACTTACGAATATTGCATTACCTAATTTATCCTTCGTAGTCGTAGTGATTTCAGACTTTCTAGTATGGATATCTTGAAAAAGGCTACGCTCCTGTTATTTTAAATCTCCTATTAAAAGCGCTACGCACTTCAACTAGTTCTATTCTTCGCATCTTGCTTGCCATGGTTGCACTCTTTCTCTCTAGCTGACCCTGCGAAAAAAATCTAAAGCTCGTATAATGTACCGGTTGTTGGTTAGATGAAAATTCCGGATTCCGACATGGTTGCAACTTGCAGGAACTTACTTTTTCTTATCACTCAACGCTTTTTTCGTCTTGTCTTTTGAGTTTGTATGCTGTCTGAATGCTGGAGTGTAGTTATGGTGCCGGATAAGCATGATCAATACGAAAGAATTAGCACAGCCAGAAACAATAAGCTCGCCATCCAGAGCTGTAGAAAGACATTTTTGCCTTTAGACTCGAGCAGGTAACCCCATTACAACCAGTGGGTTTGAGTACCCATCCAAAAAAAAAAAAAATGCAACATATACCTTTCCATTTAAGTTTCATATTGCTCCATGGCAAAATAAGAGGCAAGAGACAAAAGAACCATACAAAGTACTACGCTGTGATTACCTGTTCTTCGAGAAGTAAATTGAGAATGAATACACAAATGCAGATTCAAAACAACAATCGAAGCTAGGGAGGCTAAATTCACATGCCTTATTGAATGCTATGAATGCCACTGTCTGTACAAAGAAGCAGAACACGGGATCCTTTGCTAAGTAAAAAAATGAGGACTAGCTGCGGTATAAACTGAGACAAAAAAGAAATGAGCTTTTCCAGAATCGAAAGATGGCGTTCTTAGTTGAGATAGGTATGGTAGAAATATATCGAAAAATTATGTTTTGAATCCATGCAAGTAAGATGATAGAGCAATGCCTCCAAGTAAAAATTCCCATCTGTATAACCGGAAGAAAAAACCAGTGCAAAAGAGGATAACAGTCCCGGAACCAAGACCAAACAAAATCCTTGACCTCATGAATATGCTTTTCAATACATTACGCACAACACATTTATCAGTCACTTCTGAATTAATTTGACAAGGCTTCCCTTGATCAGAAATCCAATCCTAAGCAACAGTTTCACTCCGGATTGAAAAATGCAAGGATTGAGAAAAAGGGTAATGGGAAGCACATAGATTACAGGATAAATTATGAAGTGAAGAATAAGACCGTACCAAAGCGCAGCTTGTGCTAGATTACCCACCAAGAAAAGAGAAGGAAATCAATAAAGCAGACCAATATACAGCCAACTCGTCTTAACGTAGTGCTCAATCATCAACAATCAAACATAAGACTCACATTAGATATAGAGAACCAACATGTAAAAAGCCTATCGAAATAAAAGCTTTCCTATTCAATTCCCCAACTCGTAACTTTCTCAATTGAAATTAAGCAGGCAGTCCAATATAATTGTTATCTCAGTATATTCTTCCCACAAGTGAAATTACAGAGTAGGTTACGTTAGAGACGGTTAAATGAGCAAATTAGCCCATCATAATGCAATCCAGGGTATAGTACAGGGGGCTTTTGTGGTACTTTTACCGATTAGAGACACATAATTCAAATAAAGATATATCTTTTTGAAACACCAAACTTCTCAAAAGTGCAGCTTGCAATTAAGACTTTCCCTTAGAAGGCCAATGCTCTAATTACATCCAAATTTTATAACATTCTCCGAACACCTAAGGTGCTGCTAAGCTTTTTAAGTCGGTTTATGTGGCATGATAAAATGGTTCGAAGCTTGAAGCTCGACAAGTCCTGAGTATAGCTATCCCAACATACTAAGAGGCTAATCGAGAAGAACCAAGACAGGTAAAGTCTTTTACCTAAGAGCTATCTTTTCTATTATGGAAGGGTACTATTGATGACAGAACCAATTTTTTAGAGGCATTTTATAGGAAACTAATAGATAAAGTACCAAAAGCAAAATATACCATCAGTAAGACAAATAATAATCCACAAAATCATGGCACAAACAATAGGTTCACACTTCACAGTTTCCTCGAATTCCTATTGTGAAGGTAAATGGGTTGAAAAGCCAGATCAACATGGAATAAGTGCATAGATTATCGGGCACCTTACGTTGCTTCAATATGTTAAGAATAAACAACCCAACAAACTAATCTGCAAATTGAGAATAAAAAATGAACAAAAAAACAGGGGTTTTAGTTTAAACTTAAATCTAAAAAAGGGTAAAAATTAAAACTGAAAATTAATCAAAATACCTGACGCTGAGAAGAGAAATTTGCCCCAAGAACGAGAAAGAAAGAATTGGGGGTTAATAAATAAATAAATAAATAAATAAATAAATAAGAAGAAGCAAGTAAAGGTGAATAATTGGTAAGTGGTTCTTTTATAAGGAGAATGACCGGAAGCCATTAAAGAAGCAGCATCGGAGAAAACAAGGTAATCTACATCCGTATATCGAACTTCCGTATGGGTATCTTGCCATCCACCGAACAAAATTAAACCCACACGGAAAATGGCTGATATTAGGAGAACCGAACGGGGTTTAAGTGAAATCATGGCTGAAAATGGGAAATTTGATGGAAACAAAATTAGACCCAAATCAAAGTGAAAAAAGGAAAAGAAAAAGAAAAAGAAAAAGGTTAATTGGGGAGTAAACTAGTTATGAATTATGGAGATATAAGAAAAAAAAAAGTTTTAATTAGGGTTCAATTCAATGCAAAGAGTTTGGAGGAGCACTGAGTTTTTTGGAAAAAGATGATGAAAAAGGTTTTAAGTTGTAAATAAACTCTAGAAATGCAATTACATGGATCAAAGATTGTATAAGCTGAATAGGAACACGTAGACCAAATTGGATTTCGTTAAGTTTTAATGATGTGATTAGTGCTCTTAAAACAAAAATAAATTAGCTGATTAGATTGATTAAATCTATATATTAAATCAAACAAAATGATTAAATAAAAAAGTTCTAAAATTGAGACAGGAATCAATTGTTGAACAAGTTGAATCAGTTTAGTAAAAAAATTATTTTATAATTTTTTTATTTAATTAATCATTGCAAGAGGAAGAAAGTGAAATAGTGATGGGAAGGAGATGAAAATTCAGATGTGTAGAACACCAAACAGTAAAATATAATATGATAAAAATAAGGGTAAACTACAATATATGACAGTAACTTGGAAAATTCTTTTAAATTTCTTAAATTTCAGGTGGTAGCAACTAGACTCTAGGAAAAGAGGTATGGGTATTATTTCTCTGTTACAATATATGACAGTAACTTGGAAAATTCTTCTCTGTTTTTTATTTTTTTTGTTGTTGTTGTTGTTTTCACTTTCTGCATCATCTCCCTGGTTTGTTTGGGAAGAAACTGCAACTAATGAGCCTATTACTGTTAAAAGAGTTGAGGCTAAGTTTGATTATACAGCTAGACAATACCGAAGTGGATGTTTCAGATTTCAAGTGCTTAAAAAAGCACTGAAAAATTATCGCTGTAAGATTCGAGCGGGCTAGTGGAAAAGCTACTGAGGTTTCTCATACCAGCATCTGAAATCTGGTCTATGCTGCAATGCAAGAGGTGGAAAATGTGTGAGTCGGAAAATTCAGGCCACGTTGAAGAATTGGGGAGTGGCAATCAACAAGGTAAAGATTGCTGATGATCTCTTTTGGCTTTAGCTTTGTGAATTCCTTTTGTTAGTTTTTTTTTTTTTTTAATAAAACTAAGAACGTAAAAAAAATAAAATGAAATTAAAAGCCAACAAAAAAGCGGTATTCCGAAAAAAGAAGGCATAAATTTGAGAGTCGAGGTTTATAATCGAGCTAGGACTCCTTTCGAATGGATCGCGGTAAAGTCTTTTATCTCACTCCTACATTTGTTACACCTACAATAATTAATTTTACTTTTACCGTGGTTTCTAACCTTAGTGAAGCTTAAGTTTGGCTGGAAATTTGAGCCTGAAGTTTAATTCAAGCTTAATATCGTATCATTTTTATGATTTGATATAAAGATCAAATTGTTCAAGTTTCAATTAGATACGTTTATCTAATAAGAAAATGAGCTTGATTTTTAATTTTTGTGCTTGGGTTTCAAGTTTGATTAAATGTGATTAAGTTTGACTTAAAATTTTTTTAGAACTTGATTAGATGAATTATTTGAGTCAAAATGAGCTCAGTTTAGTTTAAAAATGGTAGGCTTTGAACTGAAATACTTAAATACAACGAAAATGTAATAAAATACATATATGATGCAATTTCAGATATTGAAAATCATGAAGTAATAAGATTATGAAAAGACAACACCAACATGAAATATATCATTGACTTAGAGACTCCATATAACATAAATTATTAACCTCTTAAAATTTAGATTACAAATATAGAACATTTCAATTACAATTATAACACAATCAACAGACTACCTGAAAACCTTTAAGTTAAACTTAAAACATAAATTATGAATTCCGGTACTGAAAACCGTAAAGTTAAAACATGACAATATTAAATAGCACGTGATACAAATATAGCCGTGAAAAAATAATACCAACATGAAATATATAAATGTTTCATACATAATCTATATTATTAGATTAAATAGCACGTGATACAAATATAGACGTGAAAAAATAATACCAACATGAAATATATAAATGTTTCATACATAATCTATATTATTAAACCTATCTTAATTTATATTAATATAAAACTCAAATACAATTATAACATAACAAAATATATCAGCACAACAAAGTTTCAAAATTTCTAAAATTTTGAACTTGAGTTCAAACATAACAATATTAGATTCTAGGTTTTTGAGCTTTTTTTACCATCAATCTTTTTTTTTTTTCAATCTGTTTTTCTAACTGATTTAATGAATAAATTCAAGGTTTCAATCTTAATTTTTTTTCAAAAGGTTTCAATTTTTCATACATTTTAATTGTTTTTAGATAGTTACGTTTTTTTTTTTCTTAAAATTAAGAGTTATTTTTTTAACTTAATGTATTAATTATTTTATTATTTTTCACATGTAGTTATCTTATTGAATTATTTAAATAATAAATTATATCTCATTAAAAATATTCCATATCATTCTTGTTAAAATTTTTTAACGGTATTTTCATTAAATCTATTAAAAAAAGTAAATTGGAAAAAAGAACAAAAGTTGATGGCTGAAAATGGCTCAGGGCTACTTTGGCAAAATATATAAATGTTAGTGGTCAAATTTATTATTAAATCTAGATTCTAACACAACAAAATATACAAATACAACGTAATTATGTTATTCAGATTTATGTATGACATGAATGCTATTAGTGTTTTTAGTTTTTTTAAGTTTTTCCATGTTTTTAGTTTTTAGTTTTTTTAAGCTTTTCCATGTTCTTGAAGGATATTTAGAGGTCATATTCATATACACGTGTGTTGAACATGGGTATTTCATGAAAAATGAAGAGTTCAAACAATTCAAACAAAGGAATTCAAATACAATAAAATTTTGACTTAAATCAAGATTTAACTCTTAAATTATACCCCTTTTTCAGTTGCTTCCAACGATTGCTGAGTAGCAAAATGGGCAACCAACATATCAGCAAATTCCACTTGAAATTAATTTAAACTAATAAAGCAATTACACTACTTTTAACTTTTGGGGATTCTGAAATCTCATGCGAACTTGCATTTTTATTTCTTTGGCTTAAACGCACATTTGTTCTTTAAAACTAACCCTTCTTTTAGCTTAGTGTTTATGAGTTTTCAACTTTTTATATCCTATTTTGGTATTTGAATTTTTTTCATAAATTATTTTGATATTTTTATGAACCACCGTTAATTTTAAGATACATGGCCCTCTCAGATTGTGACATAATAATTATTTATTATTTTTGTAATTTTTTTAAAGTTTGGACAAAAAGATCTTTTGAGTATCAAACTAAGAGAAGATGCTAAATTTGGGGCAAAATGCATATTTAAACCTATTTCCTTTAAATTTATTGTTTGGGTTAAATATTTTTTGGGCTTGAAGTTGACAACTATTTCTATATTAAGGTTTGAATTTTTTTTATTATTATCTCAGTTAGGTCATAAACTAAGTAATTGTTCTCGCATTAAGGCCTGAACTTTTTTTATGTTCAAATTAGAACTCGAATTAGTTGAATTTAGTAATGTCATTATAAAAAATGTAAAAAAAAAATTTGTAAAGAAAACTATTTGAATATTTTAAAATTTATTAAAAATTATGCAAATAGAAATAATATTTGTAAATTGCTAAGTTATTATGCTAAATAACCTATAAAATGGATTATGACATAAGAGATGATTAACGAGAACATTAAAGCAAATCCCATAAACAACTTGATCAACCACAAAATAGAAATCTTGCTTCCAAAATGATCATTTTATTTTAAGTGACATGTCAATGATGGATTATGTTTGTTTATGAATAAATAATAGATAAATGTCAGCTCAAAGCAATCATATTTCGATATTGTATTTGTCTAAATTGATTACTGAAGGACTAATCAAAGAAAATGGTAGATAATCACATAATTAATTAAAAAATATTATTAATAATATGTTTTTTAACTAAAAGATAACAATTTTTTTATGAAAATATAAATTATTGATTAATGAATAAAACAATCCCAGTGTGATCCAAGAAGATATTTAGAACCGACTAGAGGAAAGAGAAAAAAAAAATAGATGTGGTGTCGTTGATTTACTTGTCAGTTCGATTATTTTTGATTCATCATCTGATCTGAGTTAAATTTTCCAGATCTGTACAAGATGATCAACAGCAACAATGGGGATTTGTTACATATGCTATGATGGACCTCTAACAGCTTGAGGGCATGACAATTTCACGCGAACAAATTTCTATTGTTACTCGATTATAACTGGGTGAACTCTATGTCGGATAGAGGCAAAATAATGTAACCGCGAAGATGATTCAGATAAGTTCCTTTGCTTCTTTTCTGGCTTCGGCTAACATAGAATTCACCTGGTTATCATCGGGTAACAATGGAGGTTGTTTAACTTTAAACAATAAACAATCAGATAATTCGCGTGGTTCAAATGTCACTCTCTCATGCTGTTTAAGGTACTTTACAGGTTGATCTAATCTCAAAGACATTAATCAAGAATTTCAAGGGTGAGTTAAAAGGACACTTCTTTAGCAGAAGCTGAGACAAAGCAGAGATTGCTAGCTCGAAACGCCTGAAAGTTCAGAAATTCGATCAACAATAATAAAAGATATGTCAGTGTTTACAAATCTAATTATTAGATTTGATTTTATGATCTAAATCTCAATTTAACTTTCTAACCTAGTTTATGCAGGTACTTTATGCAAACCAGGGTTATCATTGATATGCAGGTATTATGATTATACTGTCATTTCTCATGCACAGACCTGTTTTTGGACTTAAGAAAGTTGTTAAGCCATTTTCAGCTATAGTACTTTTATTTGGTTGTTAGTTTTGAATACAAGTTCATGCCCTATGCATGTATTTTAATTTTTATTTTTTGTAGTTTTCTTAACATATTTAGTTTTGAATACAAAATTTTAAGCCTATATTTTGGATCGAGTTTAGTCAAACATAAAGTGTGTTAACCTCTAGATATATCTATATATATTGCATTGAACATCAACTGCCTTGAAGTAGCTTTTGGGGACTTGGATTTCAAAACATGGATTTGGGTTGTCAAGCTTTATGACAAAACACGTAAATGTAACATCTATGATTGTTTCACAAATAATAATCAGATTAAATCTCGACTAATTTATGTATCTAAATTATACTAAATGAAATACAAATCCGAATCTTAAAAAATTCATGTTTTCGGAAGTAACTTTACTTTGAAATCATGACTTGTCTATATTTGTTGTTGTAGCTTTTTTCAGCATGTTCATGGATTGATATGAAAGAAATTACTGCAACTAATGATCTTGTTACTGTTAATCAAGATCATGTCAGTTTGCCAACTCGTGAAGTGTTAATGGCTAATTTTATTAGTTTGAGAAACCAACTTTATGATACGACAAAGTGGATTATACAGATTTCGCAAGGCTTAAACCAGTCCTTGAAGAACACTACATGGGGGTGGGGGGACCAGGTTACTTGAAACAAATATGGTACTAGAATCCAAAAGGCTATCGGTAAAGCTATTGAGGATCCGCAGATTCTGAGTTCTGGCCTGTAATGTAATCAAATAGATGGAAGATTTGTCGATCGGCGTTGAAAAAATGGGAGCTTGGTTCTCAATTGGAATTGGCTGATAAACTGTTGTTGAAGAATTTGCTTGCCTATTTTAATTGTTTACTCAACAACGGTTGGAAGATACTTGAAAATGTTCAATTTGATACTCCATTAATGGTTTTTTCAAGCTACGCTACAAGAAAGCTATGAAATCTATGCCCTTCGAATCACCCAAAAAAAAAAATCCAAAGCTCCTATATTGGACCTACATCTCTGGTTGCCCAAAGGGTCTTGTTGTATTTATGAGGGAGGTCTTGCGTCTGGTAGTGTCGTAGTATGGGTTGTGGCTTGGTTGTGTGGTCAGTTAAGTGGCAAATTGGTCGTTCTTGAATATTGTTTTAACATTTTCTTTCTTAATGTAGTACGAGGTTGTTATGTTTCAATGATTCTTTTTTTTTTTTTTTGGATATTAGCGTGTTCCTGCTAAAGGCGGGTGTTTCATTGGAAGGTATAGCGTATTAGCTATATGATGTGGAGGGAAATTCGCTAATGCCTCTCAAATAGCTTCACGTCATGTGTTCAAGTTGGGTAAGGGAATAACAATTATTTATTAAATGTTTATTAAAATTTTAATATGTATTTCTTAAAATAATTATAATGACTTTATTGGTTAAAAATATAATTAAAACATTGTTTTATTAAACCAAATGATAAATGACTATGTTAGATATAGACTGTTTGATATTAAATTATGATTATGATCTTTTTATTATGTTTAAATATAAGATTTAATATTTATATTTAATTTTACATAATTTGATTTATTTACTTTTAAATATTATTAGTTAGTTTAAATATTGCAATCCTTTACTTGCTTTTGTTAAAATACTAAGATGAATTTTATCCTTAAAAAACAATTATTCAAATTTATCACTTAAATAGATTTTTTGTGTGTGTTTTAGAAATTAATTCACATCAATATTTTAACAATAGTAAATATAATATTTGGGCTAATATTTGGGCTAATTAATGTCATGTAAAAATAGAAAATCACGTTATTTGAAATTAAAATATAAAGACTAAATTTCAAATTTAACTTAAAATATGTGCAATAAATTTTATCTAAACTCTTGTGTATGGAACTAGTTTATATTGAACTATGCTAGTTACTTATTTTCCATTTGGGTTAATATACTATTTGATAGTTGAATTTAGTTTTAATATTTAATTTGATATCTAATTTCGGTTTCAATATTTTATTTGGTATCCGGATCAAACAATCATTATGTGCTCCCAATGAATATTTGGCAAGTGTGTTCTAATTAAAAAAATATAGGTATTCAATTGGAAAAAAAACCTCAAAAATTAAAGTAAACATTGAAGCTAAATTACGGTCCTTAATTGGGACAAAAAAAAACTCAAGTACCAAATCGAGAAACCTCAAATACTGAAGTGAACGTTGAAGTCAAACTAAGTAAAAAAAATTGGGACAAAACAAAAGGCTTAAGTACCAAATTGAATATTAAAACTAAAATGATGCCATTTAGTATATTATCCCTTTCTAATTTAACTGGTTTTTACTTGGTTCAATCGCCTCGTACTCCTTGTAGCTGGTTTTGTTTCTTTACCCGAATCTGATCCAAGCTGATATTTAACCTTTAAGCAGACATGGAGACCAATGGAAGGACGGACTTAATTGATATGATACTATTACTTCAAAGACAATTAAAACATTTTAAAGTTTAGGACTATTTAGAATCTGACTAATAGTCCGGGGACTAACTAATGAAATTAACCATTTATTAAAACCCTACCTCAATAAATATCTCCATTTCATTAGATAATTCATTGGCGGCTGCACCGTCTCTCCTCTCCTCTACCTGTGAGTACTACTGAAATTTGCAGAATATCGTTTAATTGGTTCTATTTCGTAATCTTTGAGTTTCCTTAGTCTATAATTTTTTATATCCCTTGATAAAATACATTTAGGTGTTGTTTATTTGCTTACTCGTTATGATTTTTATTTGGTTTTTTTTCCCGATTCGTCATCTGATCTGAGTTAAATTTCCCAGATCTGTTCAAAATGGTAAAAGATGACAGTTTTTTGATTAACACAGATTGGCCTCTTAGCAACAATTGGGGTTTTGATGCGGGAACTACACGATTGGATCTTCAACAGCTTGAGGGAAACATCTAAAGTAGAGAACGACGAACGAACTTCAATTGATAACCGATGAACTTAGTGTTTGAAGGAAGCAATATCGTTTCCCGGTTTCATTTTTGCTTCCGTCGGTCAGATAGTTCGTCTGCTTTTTACTTTAGATGTCTCCTTCATGCTGTCTGTAGGTCTACTAATCTCCTAGAACAAGTTCAATGACTTCATTTTAGCAGCAGTTGAGTCGAAGTGGATATTGTTCGAAAAACACTAGAAGTTTGAACAATTTGATCTACAATTATCAGAGATATTCGATGTTTAATAAGTTTGATTTCATTATATAAATCTTCATTTAACTTTCTAATTGACGTAATTATTCAGGAGCTGAAAAAAAATGAAGCAAGAGTACTATGCAACCTTGAATAATAATATGGTATGCACATTATACTATAAGCCCTTCTTATCTATAAATCACATTAGTATTTTGATTTGGTTGTGGTGAGTTTCAAATGAGAGTTCATGCCCAACACATGCATGTTCAACTTTTTTAGTTTTCTTAATGTATTTAGAAGAATCTTTGATGGTCATATCCGATGCCTATAGTCAAATGTGTTGGTAAATTACTCATTTCTAAATAACTTTATAATTATAATGTCAAATAGGGGTTTGCATCTAACATGTTTTTGAAGGAATCTTGATGGGTCATATTTGATATCCATATCACAATATGCGTCAAACAGGCACTTCAAGCAAACCTCTACCTGAACAACCTAGAGTTTTAATGTCAGACCAGATAACCTAATGTGTAGGACTCTTCCTGCTTCTCCAATTCTGCATGGACTTTTGCATTGAAAACTCTGTATTTTTGCCGTCTATATCCGGCCTCATTGCCTCGAGTTGTCCTTAGGACCCTTAAGAAGAGAGGTATGATGTAGGTGCATATGTATATAGTTGTATATTTATTTGGATTGCATTAATGCAGTGGTAAGGTTTGTGAACTCTAAAACGATGTGATTTTTTTATTAGAGAATATAGCGCGACTGACTTTTAACTAGAATATAGAGTTGATAGAATTTCGTAAAAAAATTAGGCGAAATATCTTTTAGATATATGACAATGAAAGTTTCTTCTATCAAGTATTGATTTTGTGTTTCGGTCGATTCCGTGAAATATGACTTATTTGATATCAAATGTGCTTGAGGCTTAAGAGGCAATGGTGTATACACAACTTGAAAGTGGATCACAATTTCTTGAGGTATATGTGGAATTTTCAAGATTAGATGAAAGACTTGCTATTCAACATCTCTTCTTGTTTGAGAGGCGAAAACATTTGAAAATGTCTATAATACAACCGTTTTATAGAAAGTTTTCACAATGATATCTTGAAATCATCAATATGAAGACACTTATTTGTCTTAGCATTAGATTTCAATGTATTCCTTAAGGATTACTGGCCAAATTTCCCAATTATCATATGGTGTCTATTTAAACTATATGAATGTGATAAAAATATTAGTTTTATATATATACTACTAAATATTAAATACAAAATTGACTATGTTATTTGTATATAGTTCTAAATTAAATAAATACATATATCTACTTTCGATCGTTGGTCTAATAGAAGTCGTATATCTTGAAGCTAGGTAGGTAATCCCACGCAACTTGGGGTATGGTTTCACCTATTTAAACAACTTATTAGCATAATAATTTTATTTTAAATCAATTTAATAATGGTAATATATATTGAATTTTACCTTATTACAAGTGAGAATGTATACAAGTAGTTCACTCGAGGATAGAAAGTGGTACTGATGCCATGATTATAGTAATTAAAGGCAACCACCAAATTTGATTTTTTCTGGTTGCGTCGTCTGACACATCTTTTGATACAATGTTGTCAACACGATAGACTCTCAATTAAGTTCGTTTGCTTCTCTAAAATCAACGAGTTTCAGTGGCCACCTTAGATGGATGAGATTTCGTAACTTATGCAGGATTAAGATACCCCCGATGATTTGAAGGATGTATGCACGAGCTCTCTTTGGACTTCAGTCGAATCCTCAACTAGCTCTGCGAAATTATTTCATAACTAAGCCATTTCAATCAAACCTCCATAAATCGTCTCTGGAACCACACCTAGAAGATAATATACGGTTCCTCAGTTAACAGGCCGAACAGACCTATTGACTATCAACCTGTACACAGGTAAACCCAACTGTAACTGTACACCCTCTAGAGTGATAGTACACTCACCGCATGGAAGATGAAATATGTGCCTCTTGAGTTTCCACTTTTTTATCAACGCGCTTATGAGTTTCAATTCCAACTAACACCCTTGGCCTACAAGGGTCATGTGCAAAAAACCAACTTTCTCCATATATGTTTTGATTAGCGGTGATGAAGGATCGGGTAAATTACAAATGTGGTATTACAAAATTCGATCATTTGCCTATTTACATAAAAGTTATAAAAAAAATTAAGTTCAATTATAACCATGAAATAAAAAAATAAAAATTTAAAAAATATATTAAAATTTATTTTTACCATTTGCAATTGGTTATGGAGATGTGTTTGTTATTAAGACGGATTATAAACCATACCATTGCTAAATATATAATTGAACACTAAATTTTTTTAATAAAAATATTATTTCTTAAAATTACTAAAAAAATAATAAAAAGAATAATTTGGATAAAAAATAGAACTTTAAGAAATAATTTAAGAGACTATTTAAAAGATTTTTGAGAGATTTAAGAGAGAATTGTTTGTGAAAAATGTGAGGGGAAATTTATAGTTTTTTTTTTTTATCATTAGAGTCTAACAAGTAGTTCAAATAGTTGTTGGAGTTAATCGTTAGAGCAAGTCTAAAAATACGTCTATGTTGAAGTGCTTTACTAAAGCGTGCTGATATGGACACATTTTACAGCTTATTAGGAGAAAAAGCGTTAATCCAAACGCACTTTTCAGCATTTCCCTTTAAAATGGCACTAACTTAACAAGTTTTAGTGGAACCGGCCCCTTCCAGTAAATTTTAAACAAAACAATCCATTTCCATAATTTTTTTGAAAATGGGCCTTTTGTCGTTATTTTGGGTCTGTAAAATAGCCTAGTAACGTAAATCAAGGAAAAAAAATATGGAGGGTACGCGAGGAAAGGCATGTCAGTGGACCTACAGATATTCAAATACATACTCCGTCTCGAGCTCCTTCAAATTTCTCGAGTTGTGTTTAATACCACTTGATTTAATTCCCTATAAAAATGACTTGATTTCATTCATTTCTTTGCGCAGCCGGCTTTTTTCTTCTCTACCTCTGAGTAGCTACTGAATTACTAATTATGTATCTGTCTTGCTTTGATTTTGCTGCTGAGTGTCCTTTTAATGGTAAATTTTTAGGAAATCTGGTTTCATATCCTTTGGTTTTGTTACTTTATTTCTGTTGTTTGAGTGGAGTTCGTCTGTTTCTTTCTATCTGAATACAGCAAAATCGTTAGTGTTTTCGGTTCAATGATTTCTGCTGATCTGATTTTAATTTCCCCAGATCTTTGAAAGATGACCAACAATGACAGTGATTTCAACCTTGAAGAACGTTTTTCTGATCGCTCTCCGAGCTACACCAACCTGGGATCCACCGTGGACCCTCAGACGGGGACATCTAAAGTAGAAACTAGCGCTGGCGGACTGCCGTTGTCCAGCCTGGAACCTACAGGAAACCTTCGACAGCCTGGGAGGGCGACACCTGAAGTACAGTATGGCGTGGACGGACTGCCGTTGTCCAGCCTCGAATCTACAGGAAACCTTCGACAGCTTGGTAGGGCGACACCTCAAGTACAAGATGGCGGCAACGGACTGTTGTTTTCGGTCGATTGTAATCAGGCTAACTTGGGCATGAAAAGAGACCTTGAATTAGTCTCTGGTAACTTGTCCGTAGCTAAAGGACGAGTCACAAAGAAGCAGCGCCGGGGAACCGTTTTTATCGGCGAATCATCAACTCTTCAAGAACAACCAGAGCCGAAACCGAAAAGGAAAGAACTTATTGAGGAAAAACCTATACAGGGAGATGCGAAAAATTTAGTGGATCGACTTGACAGAAAAATAATTAAAGTAAGTCTCATCTTCAATTCAATTTATTGTTGTGCATTATACATACATGTTGAAGATAATAAATCCCACATCCCCTGGATTGGTCGCCCATCAACTAGTCAATGGTTCAGGCTATTAGTCCGAAAATCCTTGCATTGTCAATGTCTATATGTTTATAACACTTGTTTTGTGTGTATATTTGGTGGCATGAAGACTTATTTGAGTATATATAAGATGATTGCGGAGAAAGCGTGTGATCTCCTACCACAAGTTTTCGGCTCTCTTGAGCAAATCGAAGCAAAATGGCCACTGCTATCTGATCTCAAGGAAGTTAAGCAAAGTATCAGGAAAATCCAGCGGGATCACAAGGAACAGGGTTTACCAGAAGCTGAGGCAAAGCTGAAATTGCTCCAAATAAGAAATGAGCTCATAAAATTTGATCAACAACTAAAGGTACACCAATGTTTACAAATATAATTACCGAGTTCGATATCCTCCTGATCTAACGATTTAACTTGGCTTTTCAGGAGTTGAACGAAGGAAAGGACCCTGTGGCAATGTTCCTTAATCAAAAGGTCTGCACATTTCTTATCATTGATATTAACTAATATAGAATTATAATTATAATTATAATTATAATGCATGTCCTTATGCACTACACTTGTTTTTAGACATAGCAAGAAGTCTCTTTTTCAGCTATTGGTTTGGATTCGGGTTTACGCATTGGATATATATTTGTGTATTTGATGGTGTACCTATCTTCAAATATGTGTCAGTACATTCCTCATATATAAATCTCATCACAATGTAAATTGTGTTTCCTCATCCAGTGCACTTCTTTTTTAGATCTTGTAAGAAGTCATTTTCAATTATATTAGTTGGATTCGGGTAGAGTGTTTTTGTATGGATTCACGTCTAATCTTGACATATTTAATTTTTTTTTTTTAAATTCATATATTTTGAAAAACCTCAGAAGTTATATTCTAAACCAATGTTCATACATGTGTCAAACACGAATATCAAGTGACATAGCTTTGAAAATACGATGTATGTTCAACCTATAAACTTGGAAAGAAAAAGAAATGCATATCTTTCTTGATTAATTTGTTGTCTACCCATATCTTCTTTTTGCAGGTCTCAATAAATTAAGTTATTTTTAGACTTGCCCTTATTAGCATCGTTAATCATTTGTTTATATTTCTCCTAAATTTCAGGACTACGACGTGGAGACTCTTCAAAAAGAGGTATGGTGTATATATATATATATATATATATATATATATATATAAAATTGGTAGATGATGAGTGGTAGATTTGAAAACTTGAATTATGAAAGTAGCATTAGATAATTTTTGTATGCATTTAATATCATATTTTAACGGAAATGACTATTTTGCTTTTTAATCTAATATATAGGGATTAATTTGATAATTTTTTAATAAAGAGAGGCAAAATACAATCCCACTCCTAGCATAGGGGTTTCCGTGGTACTTTTACCAAATTATGACATGTTTTTGGTGTCTGTTATTTCAGTTTTATTCTAAATATCCATTTATGGAAGAAGTTGCTGATGATCATGGAAGTTTGCCAACTCCTGAAGAATTACAGTCTAAATATAATGAGTTGGCAAACGAAATTTATGCTAAAGACAATAACAAAGGGGATGTTCAAGACGAATTAAAGTGTAAAATTAATGAGTTGGAAAACGAAATTTATGCCAAAGACAACAACAAAGTGAATTTTCAAGACTTCCCTGCCTTACGACACATTACTGGTCTGGCACCTCCAGATTGCCTTAAACCTATTGCAATTCGAATCGACCAGGCTCGTGGAAAAGCCACTGAATGTATCAAAATTGGTAGTCAACTTCTGGTCTGCGCTGCAATTAAAGAGATGGAAGATTTGTTAGTCAAGGATTTGGACAAGGATAGGTTGAAAAAATGGGGAGCCGCACTCAAGAGCGCTAAGGAACAAGATTTTCAAGTGGAGTTTGCTGATGATCTGTTGCATGATCGGCTTGTTTTCTTTGCTGCTCAACAATGGTTGGATGCAACTAAAAAAAAAGGTTCCAAAATCATTAGTGGCTGAGCTCTCATGGTTTTGAATCAAAGGGTGTTTTTGCAGTTGCAGCAAAATATTTGGTAAATCACCCTGCTTCAATTTGTTTTTCATGAACTTTAGGTTTCTATATTTACTTACCTTGTTTATTTGGACCTTAGTCATGTGTTGTTGTGTTATAATCATATTTGAGATGAACTTTGAAAGATTGATATTTTATATTTATATGGATGGATTTTGAGACATTGATATATTTTATGTTTATTTTGTATCATGTGGTATGTAATATTATTATGTTTGAACTTTATCTGGAATGTTCTTGAATTTATATTATGTTGGTCTATTTTGTTGAGTTATAATTTTATTTAAAATATTTTATTTTTATATAAATTTTGATACCTTTAATAATTTATATTACATTGTGATATTCATCTTAAAACATTGATATATTTCATGTTGGTGTATTATCTTTCTATTATATTGTTTGGTATCATGTGATATCTAATATTTGCCCTGTCTGATTTTCTATTGTGTTTGTATTTTTTTTCTGTCATGTTGATCGGTTTGATAAAAGGGATAATATAATATTTTTTTTTGTCTTTGAAACTTGTCAATTAGGTTCATTTTTATCATTTTATATAGTAATTGGTTTCGTTTTGGTCCCTAAATTTGGATACTGTCAAGATTTGATGATGTGATTAGTATTACTAGATTAAGACCAATTTGAAAAGATTAAGGACAAATCAATATAATGATTCGAACAACGTGGTTGAATCAATTGACTATGAAACTTTTATGTTTTTTTAAATTTAGAGATCAAAATGGACCTAATCATCAAGTATAAGTGACAAAAACAATTTATAGATACCAAAATGAACTTAATTACCAAGTTCATAAATAAAAAATATATCTTATTCATGTTGTAGAGACATGAAACCATTGATATATCCCCTATTTTCTCTCGTTTTGCATCATGTGGTATTTGGACGTTTTCTTTATAGTTTTTAGTATTTAAAACCCTAAATGTTAAAGTAGGAGAAGATGCCAAATTTGGGGCCAAATGCTTATTTAAACCTTAACTAGGCAATTGTCCACATAGGTTAGGAAATTTTTTGAAAACAAAAGCACCATTGTTAGAATATAAATTACTTAAAAATTAGTTGAATTTAATAATAATATTATCAAAATGTAAAAAATAAAGTTTGCAAAAAAAACTATTTAAATATTTTAAAATAATTTTTTTTCTCATATTTTATTTCTATTGTATAAACCAAAAAATACAAGTATTTTATAAAAAAGTTATATTGGTGCTGCCAATGTATTAGGCAACACCATTTTAAAAAGTATTTTTTTTAAATTGTGGTGTTGCCATTTTGCCAAGCAGCGCCTATTGTTACAGTAGAAAGTATCCCATTTTTATAAATAATCCAGGCTCAATATCATTTTCATAATTGATTATTATTTTTATATTATTTTGATAAAAAAACCCTTTAAATTTTATTAAAGATTATACAAATATAAACAATATTTATAATTTATAAAAATTATTAAAATTTTTAAATCATTAAAAATTGTAATGATTATTTAAAAATTGTAAAAATTATAAAAATATTGAAAATTGTTAAAAATTGTGAATATCATTAAAATTGATCAATAATGATTAGAAATTGTAAAAAATTGTTGAAATTTTATAAGAATTTTTAAATTTTTAAAAATTATAATATTTTTTATTAAAATTAAAAATTAAAAAAATTCCAAAATAGAGGCACGAAAAAATCAAATTCAAACCTACTAATATTTAACACGAATAACTCGTGAAGTTAACTAAACTTTAATTTTATTATTGAATATTTTAATTCAAACTCAAAATTGAGCTTAGACCTCATAATCAAATATAAATTAAATTAATTTCTTCCGAAATTGATGAATTCAATCTTGTACCCTATTTAGTATTTAATTTTAATTAATATACTAAACAAAATTTATAACTTAAATTCAATCCTTAATTTATTTGGTGCTTAAATTTTTATTCAACAAACAGAATATTGATCTCAAAAAATAAACTTCATATAGAAATCCTAAGTCTAAGGACAAACACATTAAAGCCAATACTATTTTAGACATAGCATCAAGCCAACAACAACAACGCAACCATTTGCTTCTGCGTAGCTATTTTTTTGCAGTCGAGTTGGGAAGATTTTGAACAGCAAAATAGGCTAGCAAATTCTTCTTCAATAGATTATCAGCAAATCTCACTTGAAAACCAAATTTCTCAGCGTAATTAAGTGTGGCGCCCCACTTTTTCAAGGTATCCCAATCCAGATCCCCAACCGAGAAATCTTTCATCTCTTCGATCGCAGCGCAGACCAGAACTTGAATGGCGATATGAAAAACATCAGCGCATAACCAATAATGCAGAGTGCGCTCTGCACAAACCCGCAGGGACAATGTCTTGAGGATTCTCCTCTGCAAAGTATCGATTGACATCTGGTAGTAGTAAACTTGAATCAAGCTTCTTTTCAAATGGATTCATAATACATTGATATAACAGTTGCATATGGAAGATACCTTTATCCAGGAAAACTATTTCACAATTGACAATGGTTGAAGTTAGAAATGCAAATGGTATACGACCTTATTCTGATGGTTGTTCTCCCCCTATCAACTCTTGAGTCGGATGATCTGCCGCACCTAAATTGAAGTCTTCCTGAGGCTGATTCTTATTTGCTACCGCTGAATCCAAATTTGAAGACGATGGTTGTTGTTCTCCTATGGACATTGCAGTATTGCTACTGCTGTTGGAGGCTGTCTCTGTATCTGACATTAAAGATGATAGCAGCTTCGTTTTGCATCGGCTTGTGCTTCGGTTTTTGCCAGCCATTGGTCCTTCTAAAAGTAGTAAGTAGTAACCACAATCGTCCAAGAAACCAAGCAAATAAGAAAAACTGAAGAACCATTACTTACTCAAGTAACTTAATCTCTAAGCGACCAGCAAAGCAAAAGGAAAACTATAAACTTCCCTATTACATTAAAAACAAGAAAAAGAACCCACCTAGATCAAGAACAACAGAAAATCATTCACAAGAGAACAGAGAAGCAATTCACGAGAAAGTTATGAAGAACATCGAAAAGAATTTACTCAACGACCTTCAGTTAGTTTCTTGAGAACAAATGAACGACTTAAAAGAGTTGAATTAGGCTTTTAATTTGCGGGTTTTTCTTTCCTGTCCCATAATTTGTTAGATAATTAACAATGCTGATTACCCGTTCTTCGAGAAGTAAATTGAGAATGAATAAACAAATGCAGATTCCAAACAACAAACGAAGCAAGGGAAGCTAAATTCACATGTCTTATTGAATGCTACGAATGCCACTGTCTGTACAGAGAAGCAGAACACGAGATCCTTTGCTAAGTAAAAAATGAGGACTATCTGCAGTATAAACTGAGACAAAAAGGAAATGAGGTTTTCCAGAATCGAAAGATGGCGTTCTTAGTTGAGATAGATATGGTAGAAATAGATGGAAAAATTATGTCTTGGATCCATGAAAGTAAGATGATAGAACGATGCCTCGAGTGAAAAAACCAGTGCAAAAGAGGATAACAGTCCCAGAACCAAGACCAAACAAAATCCTTGACCTCATGAATATGCTTTTCAATACATTGCGCACAACACATTTATCAGTCACTTCTGAATTAATTTGACGAGGCTTCCCTTGATCAGAAATCCAATCATTAAGCAACGGTTTCACTCCGGATTGAAAAATGTGTGGATTGAGAAGAAGGGTAATGTGAAGCACATGGATTATAGGATAAATTCTGCAGTGAAGAATACGACCGTACCAAAGCGCAGCTTGTACTACATTAACCACCAAGAAAAAAGAAGGAAATCAATAAAGCAGACCCATATACAGCCAACTCCCCTTAACGTAGAACTCAATCATCAACAATCAAACATAAGACTCACATTAGATATAAAGAACCAACATGTAAAAAACCTATCGAAATAAAAGATTTCCTATTCAAAACCTCAACTTGTAACTTTCTCAATGGAAATCAAGCAGGCAGTCCAATATAATTGTTATCCTAGTATATTCTTCCCACAAGTGAAATTACAGAGTAGGTTATGTTAGAGACGGTAAAAGGAGCAAATTAGCCCATCATAATGCAATCCAGGGTATAGTACAGGGGGCTTTTGTGGTACTTTTACCCATTAGAGACACATAATTCAAATAAAGATACATCTTTTTGAAACACCAAACTTCTCAAAAGTGCAGCTTATGCAATTAAGACTCTCCCTTAGAAGGCCAATGCTCTAATTACATCCAAATTTTATAAACGTTCTTCGAACAGCTAAGGTGCTGCTAGGCTTTTTAAGTCGGTTTATTTGGCATGATAAAATGGTTCGAAGCTTGAAGCTCGACAAGTCCCGAGTATAGCTATCCCAACATATTATGAGGCTAATCGAGAAGAACCAAGACAGGTAAAGTCTTTTACCTAAGAGCTATCTTTTCTTTATGCAAGGGTACCATTGATGACAGAACCAATTTTTTAGAGGCTTTTATAGGAAACTAATACATAAAGTACCAAAAGCAAAATATACCATTAGTAAGACAAATAATAATCCACAAAATCATGCAACAAACAATAGGTTCACAGTTTCCTCGAGTTCCAATTGTGAAGGTAAATGGGTTGAAAAGCCATATCAACATGGAATAAGTGCATAGATTATTACGTTGCTTCAATATGATAAGAATAAACAACCCAACAAACTAGTCTGCAAATTGAGAATAAAAAATGAACAAAAAAAAAAGGTTTTAGCTTAAACTTAAATCTAAAAAAGGGTAAAAATTAAAACTGAAAATTAATCAAAATACTTGAAGCTAGGGGTGAGCATTCGATCGAATCGAATCGAATCGAATGAAAAAATTTCCAGTTAATCGAGTTGACGAATCATACTTTATCATCCTAATTTGATTTGAAATTTTCTCGAATCGAGTCGAGTGAGATGGAATTCGAATCGAGTCGAATTGAATATATTTGTTCGAGTTAAATTTTAGAAAATAATTTTAGGTCCTTATAACCATTGTCACCCATCGTAATAAAATTTGTCCACCTTAATCAAATTTTTTATTAACTTTCATCACCATATAATTTATTTATTAATCTTTTATATACAAGTTATCTTCTTTGCTTCCTTCATTGTTTCAATTATATTCAGATTTTTTTCACTATATATTTTGAAATTAAAAAAATATACTAAATGTAAAAATGAGGTTTTTTAATAAAATTTATTTTAAAGATAAAATATGGAATTGATACTAATATAAAATTTTAAAACGAATATTTTATTGCATAATTAATAATTCAATTTTAATATAAATATTCAATATGACTAAACAATTCAATAATATAAATAATATAAATGTGAAATTTAATTTAATAATATAAATAGTAGATATAAATAAAATTATTACTATTTATGTTTAGTGATTTTTTTGGATAATTTTGATTTTTTATTTTGGGAGTAAAGGGTGAGAAGTAAAAATTTAGGGGGAAAATAAAAAATTTTAGGGAATAAAAGTTTGAGGGAAAGTAAATATGGAGAGTAAAATTTTGGAAGGAAAATATTAAAAAAAAATTGGGGGGTGGGCTTGGGGTAGATGGGAGGTGGGATGGGAAGTGAGTAAAAGTTTTAGGAGGAAAATGGGAGGGAATAAAAATTTTGGGGGAAAATAAAAAGTTTTGAGGGTTTTAGGGAGTAAAATTTTGAGAAAAAGTAAATGAGAGAGTAAAATTTTGGTGGGAAATGAATTTTGAGTAGATTGGGGGGTTTGGATGGGAGGGGAGTAAAAGTTTTGGGGGAAAAGTGGGAAGGAATAAAAGTTTTGAGGGAAAAGTAAAAAGGTTTGGGAGTTTGGGGTAAAAATGTAAAATATTATAGTTTAATATTCGAATTATTCGAATTATTCGAGTTATTCGAATTCGAAAACTCAACTCGATTCGAACTCGAAATTCGAAAAGAAAATTCAATTGACTCGAATAACTCGATTAACTCGAACAACTCGATTCGTTTAACTCGAAATTCAAATTTTTTTCGATTTTTTTGAGTCGAATCGAGTTTTGCTCACCCCTACCTGACGCTGAGAAGAGAAATTTGCCCCAAGAACGAGAAAAGAATTGGGGGTTAATAAAAAAAAAAAAAAAGCAAGTAAAGGTGAATAACGGTAAGTGGTTCTTTTATAAAGAGAATGACCGGAAGCCATTAAAGAAGCAGCATCGGAGAAAACAAGGTAATCGACATCCGTATATCGAACTTCCGTATGGGTACCGTATGGGTATCTTGCCATTCACCGAACAAAATTAAACCCACACGGAAAATGGCTGATATTAGGAGAACCGATTGGGGTTTAAGTGAAATCATGGCTGAAAATGGGAAATTTGAGGGAAACAAAATTAGACCCAAATCAAAGTGAAAAAAGGAAAAGAAAAAGAAAAAGGTCAATTGGGGAGTAAACTAGTTA
This sequence comes from Gossypium stocksii, assembly GCA_020496765.1. Lineage (NCBI taxonomy): Eukaryota > Viridiplantae > Streptophyta > Magnoliopsida > Malvales > Malvaceae > Gossypium > Gossypium stocksii. The sequence continues at coordinate 120,976,883 of CM035626.1, forward strand.
TGAATTATGGAGATATAAGAAAAAAAAAGTTTTAATTAGGGTTCAATTCAATGCAAAGCAGAGGCGAATACGGGGGGCCTGGCGGTGGCGCTGCCCCCCCTCCCCTAAATTGGAAAATTTATATTTCGACCCTTCAAATTTTTTTAAAATTTTAAATTAATAAAGGTAAAATTTATTTTAGCTCCTCTAAAATTATAAAAAATTAAAATTTCATTCAATCCCTAAAAATTTGTTCTAGCTTCACCCTTGATGCAAAGAGTTTGGAGGAGCACTAAGTTGTTTGGAAAAAGATGATGAAAAAGGTTTTTAAGTTGTAAATAAACTCTAGAAATGCAATTACATGGATCAAAGATTGTATAAGATGAATAGGAACACGTAGACCAAATTGGACTTCGTTAAGTTTTAATGATGTGATTAGTGCTTTTAAAACAAAAATAAATTAGCTGATTAGATTAATTAAATCTACATATTAAATCAAACAAAATGATTAAATAAAAATAAAAAATTGAGACAGGAATTAATTGTTGAACAAGTTGAATCAGTTTAGTAAAAAAATTATTTTATAATTTTTTTAATTAATTAATCAATATCTTTGATTATTGCAAGAGGAAGAAAGTGAAATAGTGATTGGAAGGAGATGAAAATTCAGATTTGTAGAACACCAAACAGTATAATATAATATAATAAAAATAATGTTGATGTTTAATTGTTCTTGGTTCATCTTTAACAGTGTTTTCTCGCAATAGGCGCCAGAATATTCAACTTCAACAATATCAATTTTCTTTATCCAATAAGGTTGATATGAACTAAAATACTCGTCCTAAAAATTTGTAATGACTTAGGGAGCGTTTATTTGGCAGTAAAATAATTTTTTAAAAAATATTTATTATTTTACTGTATTTATTTAATGAAAAGTAAATTTTTACAGGAAAATATTTAGAATTAAACAGTTGTGTGGACACTGACTTAGAAATGATCAATTAATTTTGAGTTAAATTAATTTGAGGATTAAAAATTTTGATTTATTTTTATTAGAAGTTGAGCTTTCCATTTAAGCTTCATATTGATCCATGGCAAAATAAGAGGCAAGAGACAAAAGAATCGTACAAAGTAACGCACTGTGATTACCTGTTATTCGAGAAGTAAATCGAGAATGAATACACGGATGCAGATTCCAAACAACAAACAAAGCTAGGGAAGCTAAATTCATATGCCTTATTGAATGCTACGAATGCCACTGTCTGTACAAAGAAGCAGAACACGAGATCCTTTGCTAAGGGCTTGTTCTGCAATGCCTAAAAAAAGCACTTCTGGCTCTAAAAGTATTTTTGGAATAAAAGTTGTGCAAAACAAACAGCTATTGGATGAAATTTTTAACTTTTCAGAAGTGTTTTTGCTAAAATTTTTAGCTTTTCCTCTTTCAAAAGCAGTTTTAGTGTTTAATTACTTTTTCAACTCTCCAATAACATGGTACTTTCCCTTTTATTTTCTTAGTGTTTAATTATAAATGTGTTAAAATCAATAATTTAAAAAATATTTTTTAAAATACTATTTACAAATATTTAATGGTTATATTTAAATATTTAAATTATAATTTATATATTCTAATTAAATTTTATAAATAATTAATATTTATTGCTTAAAAAATATTTAAAATTTATATTTCATATATTAAAATATTAACAAGAAGTTATAATAATTTTTTTATATTTTTACTAAAATATAATAATATTAACAAATTTAAATATTTTTTGAATGCATATTTGTTTCTTAATAATATCATGTCTAATTTCTTAAAAACACTTTTTAACAGTAATACTAAACACTTAAATTTTAAACTAAACTTTTTAAAAGTACTTTTTTACAGCACTTTTCAAAAACATTGTTAAACTGGCCCTATGTAAAAAACGAGGAGTAGCTGCAATATAAACTGAGGCAAAAAGGAAACGAGCTTTTCTAGAACTGAAAGATGGCGTCCTTAGTTGAGGTAGATATGGTAGAAATAGATGGAAAAAATCATGTCTTGGATCCATGCGAGTAAGATGATACCCCAACTCCTAACATTCTCAATCGAAATGAAGCAGGCAGTTCGATATAAATGTTATCTTAGTATATTCTTCTGAAAAGTGAAATTACAGAGTAGGTTATATTAGAGACAGTGAAAGTACCACAAAACTCCCTATACTATACGTTAAGCTGCATTTTAACTCCTTTAATGGAAAATAGTTAAATTGCGTTTGAACTTTAACTAGAATGTTCTTGAATTTGGTATTATGTTTATTTTTGTTGAGTTATAATTGTGTTTTAGATGTTTAATATTTGTATAAAATTTTGATATGGATTTTGGGACATTGATATGTCTTATGCTTGGTGTTATTTTTTTCATGGTCCATTTTGTATCACGCGATGTTTAATATTGTTAGGTGATAATAGAGACAATATAATTTTTTTGCTTTCGAAACTTGTCAATTATGTTAATTTTGGTCATTGAATTTAGCAATTAAATTTATTTTGGTCTCTGAGTTTGGATTATGTCAAGATTTATTAATGTGATCATTGAACAATATCAGATTGAAAAGATTGAGAATTGATCGATATAACGATTCGAACAAAATAAATAAATCAAGCTTAATCAAACATAAAGTATCTTAACCTCTAGATATACCTATATATATTACATTGAACATCTATATATATTGCATTGAACATCAACTTGCTTAAGTAGCATTTGGGAACTTGGATTTCAAAACATGGATTTGGATTTGAAAAAGTAAATTTTTACCGCAAAATATTTAGAATTAAGCAGTTGTGTGGACAGTGACTTAGAAATGTTCAATTAATTTTGAGTTAAATTAATTTAAGGATTAAAAATTTTGATTTATTTTTATTAGAAGTTGAGCTTTCCACTTAAGCTTCATATTGCTCCATGGCAAAATAAGAGGCAAGAGACAAAAGAATTGTACAAAGTAACGCGCTGTGATTACCTATTCTTCGAGAAGTAAATTGAGAATGAATACACATATGCAGATTCCAAACAACAAACGAAGCTAGGGAGGCTAAATTCACATGCCTTATTGAATGCTACGAATGCCACTACCTGTACAAAAAAATAGAACACGAGATTCTTTGTTAAGGGCTTATTCTGCAATGCCTAAAAAAAGCACTTTTAGCTCCAAAAGTATTTTTGGAATAAAAGTTATATAGAACAAGCTGCTTTTGGATGAAATTTTTAGTTTTTCAAAAGTGTTTTTGTTAAAATTTTTAGCTTTTCCTCTTCCAAAAGCACTTTTAATACTTAATTATTTTTTCACCCCTCCAATAACATGGTACTTTTCTTTTTTTTTCTTGGTTCTTAATTACAAATGTGTTAAAATCAATAATTAAAAATAAAAAAAATATTTTTTAAAATACTAATTAAAAATATTTAATTGTTATATTCAAATATTTAAAATATAATTTATATATTCTAATTAAATTTTATAAATAATTAATATTTATTGCTTAAAAATATTTAAAATTTATATTTCATATATTAAAATATTAGCAACAAGTTATAATTTTTTTTATATTTTTACTAAAATATAATAATATTAACAAATTTAAATATTATTTAAATACATATTTGTTACTTGATAATAAAATGTCTAAAATGAACATTTTATTTCTCAAAAATACTTTTTGACAAATGCTAAACACTCAATTTTAAACTAAACTTTTTAAAAGTACTTTTCTATAGCACTTTTCGAAAACATTGTCAAACTAGCCCTAAATAAAAAACGAAGAGTAGCTGCAGTATAAACTGAGGCAAAAAGGAAATGAGCTTTTCCAGAACCGAAAGATGGCGTTCTTAGTTGAGGTAGATATGGTAGAAATAGATGGAAAAAAAATCATGTCTTGGATCCATAGGAGTAAGATGCTACCCCAACTCCTAACTTTCTCAATCGAAATGAAGCAGGCAGTTCGATATAAATGTTATCTCAGTATATTCTTCCGAAAAGTGAAATTACAGAGTAGGTTATATTAGAGATCCTGTGAAAGTACTACAAAATTCCCTATACTATACCTTAAACTTCATTTTAACTCTTCTACAGGAAAATGGTTAAATTTCATTTGAACTTTATTTAGAATGTTCTTGAATTTGGTATTATGTTTATTTTTTGTTGAGTTACAATTGTATTTTAGATGTTTAATATTTGTATAAAAATTTGATATGGATTTTGAGACATTGATATGTCTTATGTTTGGTGTTATTTTTTCATGTTTTATTTTGTATCATGTGATCTTGGGCCTGCGCGTACACCTCAAGCGCCACCGTGTACGGTGGCCGGAGGTCCAAAAATCCCTCTTTTTATAGGTAAACTCGTTTCCTTTTCTTTTACTTTGTGTTATTTCGTAAAATAAACTAAAAAAAACTGAAAACAATTGGTTTATTTAGAGTTCAAGACTGTTATTCAAAGATGAAATATAAACTGTTTTGGGCTGCTGGTATTATATTTTGTGTTACTGTATAGACTTGAAGATAAAAGAAAAGGATATCTGAAAATCACCTTTTGACTAAGAATGCCTTTGTTCTTTCTGGTTTCTTATTTCTCTGAATATTTTTGCGTAAAAGAAAAGGGTCCCTTCCTTGGGTTACAACATATGGCTTTATAGCCAGTATTTTATTACATTTTGGAAAGAAATCTTTGATTTCTTTCCATTTCTTGCCTACTGTATCTACTGTGATACCCCTTTTAGTTTCCTTTTTCTTCCTTTCGTATCTGTCGCATTTTGCTTTTGATTTCCTTTTCTTTGCAGGTGATTTACGAGGATCTCGTGGTTTGCTTATGTGACTCGATTTGGCGCTGAAGTCACGGTCCACCACTGGAGGCGTGATCGATGGCCAAGCTGGTGCGTTGAAAGGCCTCGATCGGTAGCTGGAACGGCGTGAGATGGAAGGCGCTCCTCGAAGGTTCTGGAACCCCTTGCGGCGCGAGGGTTCGTAAGAAACCCTAGGCCCCCTTAACTGTGTTTAAGTCATTGGGCATTTTGGGCCTGTGTTCTGCTTGGGTTATTGCTACTGGGCTAGGAGTATTAGGTAGGGGTGAGCAAAACTCGATTTGACTCGAAAAAATCGAAAAAAAATTCGAATTTCGAGTTAAACGAATCGAGTTGTTCGAGTTAATCGAGTTATTCGAGTCAAATCGAATTTTCTTTTCGAATTTTGAGTTCGAATCGAGTTGAGTTTTCGAATTCGAATAACTCGAATAATTCGAATAATTCGAATATTAAACTATAATATTTTACATTTTTACCCCAAACTCCCAAACCTTTTTACTTTTCCCTCAAAACTTTTACTCCTTCCCACTTTTCCCCCAAAACTTTTACTCCCCTCCCATCCAAACCCCCCAATCTATTCAAAATTCATTTCCCACCAAAATTTTACTCTCTCATTTACTTTTTCTCAAAATTTTACTCCCTAAAACCCTCAAAACTTTTTATTTTCCCCCAAAATTTTTATTCCCTCCCATTTTCCTCCTAAAACTTTTACTCACTTCCCATCCCACCTCCCATCTACCCCAAGCCACCCCCCAAAATTTTTTTAATATTTTCCTTCCAAAATTTTACTCTTCCTATTTACTTTCCCTCAAACTTTTATTCCCTAAAACTTTTTTATTTTCCCCCTAAATTTTTACTTCTCACCCTTTACTCCCAAAGTAAAAAATCAAAATTATCCAAAAAAATCACTAAACATAAATAGTAATAATTTTATTTATATCTACTATTTATATTATTAAATTAAATTTCACATTTATATTATTTATATTATTGAATTTTTTAGTCATATTGAATATTTACATTAAAATTGAATTATTAATTATGCCATAAAATATTCATATTAAAATTTTATATTGGAATCAATTCCATATTTTATCTTTAAAATAAATTTTATTAAAAAATCTCATTTTTACATTTAGTATTTTTTTTAATTTCAAAATATATACAAAAATCTGAATATAATTGAAGCAAGCAAGCAAAGAAGATAACTCGTATATAAAAAATTAATAAATAAATTATAAGGTGATGAAAGTTAATAAAAATTTTGATTAAGGTGGACAAATTTTATTACAATGGATGACAGTGGTTATAATGATCCAAAATTATTTTTTTAAATTTAACTCGAACAAATATAGTCGATTCGACTCGATTCGAATTCCATCTCACTCGACTCGATTCGAGAAAATTTCAAATCAAATTAGGATGATAAAATATGATTCGTCAACTCGATTAACTCAAAATTTTTTCATTCGATTCGATTCGATTCGATCGAATGCTCACCCCTAGTATTAGGTCTGCTCAGTTGGGTTACTGGATACCGGGTAATTGGGGTACCAGGGTAGTAAGTGGGTCAAGGGTGTAACCGGATTTACGGGTAGCAGGATCTGATTTAATTTTGGGCCGGTAATGTTTGGGCTCCGATGTTTGTAAACTGGACTCCTTTTTAAATGGACTTTGAAATAAATGTTTATCCATTTAGTTTTCCGTTTTGGCTCGTTTCATGCCCGGTCAAATTTGGGCTATTACACATGCCATTATAACCATAATTCATTTACCATACATACCAAAATAGGCCAATGGATAGTGTGAGTGATCTCCATCGAGTTTCCTGGCTTTTGAAAACTCACTCATTTAAATTTAATATAAACATACAAGGCATATTCAATCATCTTGATCATGAGCCTGGCACATAACCTCATCACCCTTGTTAGTCGTACACTTCATATAAATACCAAGAAACATGTATGGGCTCAATTCTCATTAAATTTCTTATATATATAGACAATTTTACATTAGAAGTGATCCTGGGTCGGGCCGGGCCTAGAAAATTTTTTTGGCCCATTTTCTATGCCTAGGCCCGGCCCGACCCGAAATATGGGCTTGAAAATTTGTCCTGCGAGGCCCAGAATAAAAATGCTAGGCCCGAGCCCGCCGGCTCGACCATATTAATTTTTTTACTTAATTCATTAAAAAATTAAAAATATAATAAATTAAATACATTTAAAAACATAAAAACAAATATTAAAACAAGAAACAAAAAAAAAATGAGACAAACAAATCTTAAAATAATACACAAATTAAAAATATAATAAAAAGTGGTTATATTAAAATTGAAACAAGTTAGAACTAAAAATATGGTTAAAAAAAAATAAAAAATATATATTTATATAATTTGGGCAGGGCCAGGCTGGGCTCGGGCCAAAAAAGGTTGGCCCGAGGCCTAGCCCGTTTTTCTAAATGGGCCTCGTATTTTTGCTCAAACCCATATTTTGGGCCTATATTTTTACTCGAACCATTTTATTTTTTGAGCGGGCCGGGGCGGGCCTTCAGGCCGGGCCGGGCCGCCCAACCCATGATCACCTCTATTTCACATTATGTAAAATCATATAATATATAGCAACCATATCTATGTATTCTAAATACATTTTCATAACAACTTTTCTTGATTTCATACTATTTTATATTTGAGCTTTACTCATCAAAGTATTTGAAATATCATCTTTATGCAAATAGTACACATGAGGTACATAATTCTATAATTATGAATGAACATATTTATCAAACATATTCCATGTTCATTTATCATAGTCAAATATCTCCATATATCAATAACCATTATTTTTTTGTATTTCAGATAAATACATGTAACCATACACGAGTATGCAATTCACTATTCCTTCCTGTTAATCACAATTTCAAATGACAAATTCATGTGAATACGCTCACCAATTTCATAATTCTATGCATTTACCGTTTGCCATATTTATCCTGTTAAATTTCTCAGAATTTCGATGGATTTCTTGTAGTACACTCATGGTGTAAAATCTCATTAACCGTCAATTCGTACACATATATACGTAAGTTCATTTTAGAGAGTACACTCCCGTGAACCTCATTTCTTACAGCGAAATTATAGTCCAGGCTAAATCCCCTGTAACATATGCTCAAAGAGTATTGTCGGGATTACCAGTCTAGGCTAAATCCCCTGCAATGATAATTACTCTAATGAGCTTAGTTTGGATTACTCGTCCGGACTAAATCCATTTCACACATATTCTTCGGGAGGGCTAATACTTGAATCACTTATCCGGGCTAGATCCTTTTTACTGTCAATTCTTTTTCAATGATCCATAGAAATCCATTCCATTCAATCGGGATATATTGTAACGCCATCTTTCTTTTTCGGAGTCACTGGTAACCCAGACACAAAATCCATAGTGATATGTTCCCATTTCCATTCCTGAATCATAATAGGCTGTAACAACCCCGTCGGTACCTGATGCTCAGCTTTCACTTGTTGACAAATCAAACATTTGGCTACAAATTCACAAATTTCCCGTTTCATATCGGGCCACCAATACATTTTCTTCAGATCACAATACATCTTGGTACTTCCCGGATGAATAAAACACATACTATTATGAGCTTCTGATAAAATATTATTCTTTAAATCAACATTATTCAGAATACATATCCTACCACGATAATGTAACATACCTTTATTATCAACAGAGTACTCCGAGCTTAACTCGTTTTGAACCATCTCTCGTTTCAACACCAATTTCGGATCTTCATCCTGTAACTTCCGAATCCGTTGAAAGAGTACTGGTTTAGCTTGTAATTCTGCTAATACATAACCATCTTCACTAACAGGCAGATGAACGTTTAATGCCCGAAGAGCAAATAACAACGATTTTCAACTAAGTGCATCGGCTACAACGTTAGCTTTCCCTGGGTGGTAGTCAATAACAAGATCATAATCTTTCAGAAGTTCTAGCCACCGCCTCTATCTCAAATTCAGCTCTTTTTGTGTCATCAAATATTTCAAGCTCTTATGGTCGGTATACACATAACATTTTTCACCATATAGGTAGTGCCTCCACATTTTCAAAGCAAATACAATCGCAGCCAATTCCAGATCATGCGTAGGATAATTCTTCTCATGTGGTTTTGATTGCCGAGAAGCATATGCTATTACTTTACCTGTTTGCATAAGTACACAACCCAGACCATTCAAAGATGCATCACTATATACCACAAACGGTACACCTGATTCCGGTTGAATCAATACTGGTGCTTCAGTCAACATCTTCTTTAATCGATCAAAATTTTGTTGGCACTCTTCAGACCACGCAAACTCAACATTCTTTTGTAGTAATCGAGTCAACGGGGAAGCAATCATGGAAAAATCTTTAACAAATCGGCGATAGTATCCTGCTAAACCTAGAAAACTTCGTACTTCTGTGACATTCTTCGGAATTTTCCAATTTACCACTGCCTCCACTTTACCAGGATCAACACGAATTCCATCAGCTGATACAATATGACCCAAGAATGCAACCTCGTGAAGCCAGAACTCACATTTACTAAACTTGGCATATAATTGTTTCTCTCTCAAAGTCTGCAATACTATTCTTAAATGCTGAGCATGCTCAGATTCTGTTTTCGAATAGATCAAAATATTATCAATAAACACCACTACAAATCTATCCAGATAAGGTTGGAAAATTCGATTCATCAAATTCATAAATGCAGCAGGAGCATTAGTTAAACCAAATGGCATCACCAAAAATTCATAATGTCCATACCGAGTTCGAAAAGCAGTTTTCGGCACATCACATTCTTTTACCTTTAATTGATAATACCCAGATCGAAGATCTATTTTTGAAAATACTGCTGCACCTTTCAACTGATCAAATAAATCATCAATACGAGGCAGAGGATATTTATTCTTCACCGTTATCTTGTTCAACTGTCTATAATCTATACACAACCTCAACGACCCATCTTTCTTCTTCACAAACAAGACAGGTGCACCCTAAGGCGATATACTTGGTCTGATGAATCCTTTGTCTAATAATTCTTGTAACTGTGTCTTCAACTCTTTTAATTCAGCTGGAGCCATTCTATACGGTGCCATTGAAATAGGAGTTGTCCCCGGAATTACATCTATCACAAATTCCACTTCTCTATTAGGTGGTAGACTTGGTAACTCTTCAGGAAACACATCAGAAAATTCATTCACCACCGGTAACTCTTCTAACTTTGAATTAGAACCCCGAGTATCAAGGATATAAGCCAAGAATGCTTCATTTCCTTTATGTAACATCTTCTGAGCAGAGAAAGATGAAATAATATTAATAGCTTCACTTAACCTTTCAGGCCCAACTGAAATCATATCCCCAGTTTGACATTTCAAACTAATCTGTTTTTCACGACAATTCACTATCGCATCATGCTTCACTAGCCAGTCCATCCCCAAAATAATATCAAATTCCTGAAAGGGTAATAACATCAAATCAGCAGGGAACTCACAGCCCTTTATTCTCAGTGGACAATTACGACATATTAAGTTAACTATTACACACTGGCCTAAGGGATTAGTAACTTGTACATCAAAATCAGTAGGTTCAACAGATAAATTCTTTTCAGAAGCTAACATAGTGCAAATATATGAATGTGTAGATCCAGGGTCTATCAATGCATACACAGTATCATCATAAAGATAGAAAGTACTAGCAATTACGTCTGGAGTTGTCGCTTCTTCTCTCGCTCGAATAGCATAAGTACGTGTAGGTGCTTTAACATCTGATCGGCTAGCAGATTCTTTCATATCTGAACGGGTAGCTCCTGTAGCACTACTCTGACCTGAACGTTTACTTCTTTGGGAAGGGGTTCTATTTTTCTCTTTTTGATCTGCTTCTTCTCTTTGTAGTTGTGGACAATCCCGAATGAAATGATCAGTAGATCCACACCTATAACAAGCCTCTATTTTGCTTCGACACTCACCAGGATGATTTCTTCCACAATATTGACACTTCGGTCGAGGAGCATTTTGAACACTGCTCATACTAGCTGCAGGTCTGTCGGATACCCGAAAATCAGATCGTCTAGATCTACTTTTTCCCGATCTTTCTGGCACTGAAGTGGCCCAACTAAATTCTTCTCTAAACTTCTTCACCGGTGAAGATGAGAATGACTTAGATGCACTCCTTTTAAAAGTCTCTTTGTTCTTCCTTTCACGTTGTATTTTCCTGTTATATACTTCTTCAAGTTTCTGAGCACGATCTGATAAAATAACAAACTCTCGTATCTCATTACCTCCTACCAACATTCTGATCTCATCATTCAATCCCTCTTCAAATCTAATACACATTTCCTCTTCTGTTGGCACAATATCCCGAGCATATTTACTAAGATAAACGAATTCTCTTTCATACTCAGCTACTGTCTTATTTCCCTGTCGGAGATCGAGGAATTCTCTTTTCTTTTTATCCAGATACCTTCTGCCCACATATTTCTTCTTAAATTCATTTTGGAAAAATTCCCAAGAAATTTTCTCTGCTGACACCACGGCCTCAATCGTTTCCCACCAATGGTAAGCTTCCTCTTTCAATAAAGACACAGCACATCTCAAATAATCATCAGGTGAACAGGCCATTTCTTTGAAAATTCTCATCAAACTCTGTAACCAGTATTCAGCCTTAACTGGATCATCATCTGCTCTTCCCCGAAATTCTTCAGCTCCAAGTTTTCTGAGCTTTTCTAAAGGAGTACGCTTACTGGATTCAGTTGTCGGAGGAGGTGGAGGGGCAACTGGAGACATTACAGGTGGCACAGTAGGGGGAGGAGGTTGTTGAGCCGGATTTCCTTCTTGCATCTTTTCACTGTACCATTGATTCATAATCCCATAAATCATATCTTTAAGTTCTTGATGTCGCATTAGAGAAATCGGAACATTACTTGTTCCCGGTTCACAAACCTGCACTCTACTATTTACTTCTTCTTGTTCATTACGTTCTTGTCCATCTGACATCTTTTCAATGAGAGAATATCTATAAAATAAAAGGAGTTAGATCGGATCATACACATCACACTATCACAGATTTATATGGCATGTATTTCTAAACACTTTAAACCTTATAAATGTTCCGAGAATCGACAAAACCGGGCTCTGATACCACCAAATGTAACGCCCTCTTACCTGAGACCGTCGCCGGAGTCGAGTTTGAGGTGTTACCAAACTTGTTTCATCACTTTTTGAATTTTATAACAACTAATTTAATTTTCGTAGCAAACTGTCTTTCTGCGTCATGGTCGCTTTAAAAATCATATCTTGAGTTACAAAACTCAAAATCAAGATCCGTAAATTTTCCTTGAAACTAGACTCATATATCTATCTACTAATTTTTTTATAGAATTTTTGGCTGGGCCAATTAGTACAGTTTATTAATTAAAATTACCCCTATTTCAGATCTTGACTGGACTGACCACTACTTACTGTGAACCACTTTTCTCTCTGTACAAAATTCACATGAATATGATGTTTGTTTCTATTAAAACTAGACTCAATAAAGATTCTAAACATATAAAGTACACCTCCTGATTATTTTTGTACAATTTATGGTGAATTTTCAAAGTTGGAATAGGGGATCCAGAGATCGCTCTGGCCCTGTTTCACTAAAACTCAAATATCTCATAACATATAACTCCTTTACCAGTTTCGCTTCTTTCATATGAAAGTAGACACAATAAGATTCGATTCCATATTTAATTCATCACCTAATTCAATTTATAATATTTTTAGTTATTTTTCCAACTCACATCACTGCTGTTATAACATTCTATTTTATGACAAATTTTCACTTTTCTATGAAAATTCATTAACTATTTTCACTTTGAACATACATGGTCTCATACATGATCTAAATTAACCATTCCAAGTACTAATCATTATCAGGCATTTTCTCAACCCAACCACAACCATATCGCAAGATTAATTACACAAAATGAGTGTATTACTATACATGCCATATAAATCAAAAGATAATAAGCCAAAAACTACCGGAATAAATCAGGATAGTGTGATTCCTCGTGATGATCCGATCCTCCGAACTCACGTTAATCTACAACACATGTCAAACACATTCAAGTAAGCTTATGAAAGCTTAGTAAGCTCATAGGCTTGGGAAGTAAACTTACCAAATTAATAAATTATTCACATAGTATACATTTCACTACTATCTCCTGTCATTCACAAATCAAATCAATTTTACTTAGTATCATTCAATAATATCCATACTCGAAATTCATCCTTTTGGGCCCGTTACCATTTATCACTTCTTCACAATTTAGGAACTATACGGAATTGAGTACATTGCCTTCTTTATACCATAGTAGAACTATGGATTTACACATAATCACATTTCCTTTTCCGAAGCCATAGCCCGGCCATGGTCTTACACGGATCACATATCATACCGAGGCCATATCCCAGATATGGTCTTACACGGGTCACATATCACTTTTCTCCGATGTCATAGCCCAGCTATGGTCTTATACGGAAATCACTTGGCACACTTCACCGATGCCATAGCCCAGCTATGGTCTTATACGGGAATCACTTATCGTTTGTTTCCGATGCCATAGCCCAGCTATGGTCTTACACGAAAATCACTTATCATTTGTTGCCATGGTCCAACCATGGTCTTTTTCCGTCAATTCGTCACGTATCATGAGGCAAAGGTACTCAATCCAATAGTTTCCTACAATTTCATGCTTTTACATTGTTTATAATCTTATCATATAATTTTGTCACATACACATCATATAACACATTACAAAATTTATAATACTAACAATGATCATTAAAATTTAGCCACATGAACTTACCTGGGTTAATTCAAAAAAGTTGTAGAAATTCGGGAATTATTCGGTTATTTTCTCCTTTCCGCGACTTGCTTCGATTTCTTGGTCTATAAATGCAAAATATTTTCATTCATTAGCATTTATTTTATTTCTATTTCACTTCACAATTTATGCTGTTCAACTTTCGAAATTGCACTTTTACCCCAAAATTTACAGTTTTTACAATTTAGTCCCTGCTCAATTCACCTATCAATTGAACTAATTTTTCTCAATTAACACTTTATTTTATCATTATAAACTATTTCACAACCTTTTATATTCTGAATTTCAACATCAACCTCTAATTCACAACTTTTTCACAATTAGATCGTAAATACCATTTTCTATCAAAATCACTTAATAAAACCACCTTAATACGAAATTAGAACTTAAATTTCATAATAATTCATCATAAACTTCCCCTAATCAGCTAGGGTAACTTCCAATTTACCCACTAAATCAAAAACTAATGAATTCTATAAGTGGACCTAGTTGTAAAAGTCATAAAAACATAAAAATTATCAAGAAAAAGCAAGAATCAAACTCACATGATGTAAAAATATGAAAAACCAGCTTTCTCCAGACCTTCTATGGCGTTTTGGCTGAGAAATATGAAGAGATCTCTAGATTTCTCAATTTTGTCCTTATTTTATATGTTAAAATTATAAAATTTCCAATTTTGCCCTTATTTCCCTTATTTTTCTGCTGATTTTCTTGCCTTTGCCGTCCAACCTATTCACTTTTAGGCTTAATTTCCCTTTAAATCCTCTTTCTTTTAACACTTAAGCTATTTAATCCTTCTAGTAAATTTTGCATTTATTACAATTTAGTCCTTTTGATTTAATCAACCACCCAAACGATAAAATTTTCTAACGAAACTTTAATACTAACATACTAACACTCCATAAATATTTATAAGTTATTTAAGGCTCGTTTTAATATCCCGAGGTCTCGATACCTCATTTTTACTTCTCAATTATTTAATATTTATTTCTAAAACACTATTCACTATTTCAATTATTTCCCTAACTTCACATTTAACTTATACTCATTAAATTAATAATATTCTATACTAATTTTTCGGATTTAGTGATCTCGAACCACTGTTCCGACACCACTGAAATTTGGGCTGTTACATATATTTCCCTTCTTTATCGAAAATTATCAATATTCCATCAATTATCATACAATAAACATTCAAATCACATTCACATCTCATAAACATTCAATTCAAGCATTAAAGGATGTAATTCAAGTTACACGAACTTACAATTCGATTTTTATACCATAACGATAATCTTAATTTCATAATAACTATTTGAAATAAAACATTATATCATTTCTAATTCAACGTTTAACGATTATAATTAGGCATGTGATCAATTTATACACAAGTCATTCATATATTTTCCTCCTTGATACTCGCTCGCAATACTAAGTAATAAATTTTATAAAGAACTGATCACACCAAAACTAACTAATATCACGACTTAAGGCAAGCGCACTTATCGAACAGTAGTATAGCTTAGTGGTAAGACCGAGTTATCGTACTTAAGGGAACCAAAAGTACTATTATTTACTTCCTTTCTATTATCTAACATAAAAGTAAAAGGGGTTTGTGCGAAGCTACTTCTAAAACTAATTAAGAATGCACAAAAAGTAAATTGGGGGAATATTCTTAGGAAAAGCTAATTAATAAAGGCAATACTCAAGGGAGAATCCACCTAGACTTCACTTGTTTTTGGTTCTTGAGCTAGACGATTTATTCACTTTACTTGATCCATAGAGATCCCTAATTTATGCTAAACCCTCTGTCGAGGCGAAGAACAACTACGCCTAGCCTATTAACTAAAGTTCCTTTATTAATTAACACCTTAGGTTGCATTAATTCGATCTATGGATCCTCCTATTAGGTTTGACCCTAATCCGACAAATTTATGTCGCCCTATGTCTAGGGTTGCATGCAACTTCGCTTAATTATGGTAGATCTACTCTTATCACAAGGACTTTTGCTCCTCTGCTCTAAGCACATCTGTTTCTTGAATTAATACCTAGGATTATTAAAACAAGAATTAAGCACACATAATTAAGAACAACTCAAGTATTTATCATATAACTCAAGAATAAATAATACCAAGATTCGTCTTAGGTTTTATCCCCCTCAAGTATTTGAAGGGTTTAGTTCATAATAAAGAAAGAAAACATCGCAGAAGTATTAAGATAACAAAACATAAAAGAACCCAAAGATCCCTGAAGGATTGAAGGGAAATTCTCTATTTTGATGTAGAGCTCCGGCTTCTGGGATGAATCAATCAGCTTTCCTGCGAGTAATCCCTGGCTTTCACTCTTTGTGTTGGCAGAAAGATGACTTCCCACCTGGAGAAAAAATACCCTTGGTAGGGAATCAAGCACACCTTTAGAGTTGTCTCCTAGGGTCTTTATATAGAACTTTGGGAGGCCTTTCTTAGCCTCCAAGTATCCCAATCCGAGTGAGATTGCTCTTCCTCATGAGAGGGACACGTCCGTGTGCCACGCCCGTGTGGGTCGACAAGAGACCGTGTGTGAGTCCGTTGATGAAGGCACGACCGTGTGGCCTGGCCGTGCTTGTTGGGGCTGGGCCGTGTAGACTTCATGTGGCACGGTCGTGTGGTGACTTCTTGGGCGGTGTCGTTTTCCTATTTTGGCCAATTTTCTCCGTTTTTGGCCCGTTTTCCGTTCTTTTCTCTTCCTTATGCTCTCCTGGGTATAAGATATGAAAAAGAAAGATTAAGAGCACCAATTCTCACAAAATTGATAATAATTCATCCATAATATAGGCTAAACATGGAGTAAAAATATGTATAATTTATCGTTTATCACTCCTCATCTCCATTCCACATCCTTAATGTATATATCATCACACTTATAAGTAAAATTATCTATAATTTCACTATTTACTTATATATATTCAAAGCTGTTTATCCGTGTCGTAGTCACTAAATTATTTTTATCTTGAGCTACAAAACTCCAAATTAAGATCCGTTTGATGTTTTTTAAACTAGATTCATATATCTCTTTCTAGAATAAAAATTTCAGAATTTATAGTTTAGCCAAATAGTACAGTAAAATCTTCAAATTTATTCCTGTTCTGCTGTTTGACAGTTTTGACCTTTGCTTATTAAAAATTAATTATCTCTTAACACATAATTTGGATGATATTCCCGTTTGTTTCTCTTGAAAATAGACCTATTAATAACTTAAACATATAAATTTAAGCTCCTAATTATTTTTCTCCAATTTTTGATAATTTTCCAAAGTCGGAACAGGGGAACCCGAAATCATTCTGACCTTGTCTCACAAAATTTATTATATCTAATGATTTACAATACCACTATTTCTTTTATGAGAAACTAGACTTAATAAGCTTTAATTTCGTATATTATTCATCCTCTAATTTAATTCTAAAAATTTTTGATGATTTTTCAAAGTTCGACTACTGCTGCTGTCCAAAACTATTTTAGTACAAAATGTTGATTACTATTTTCCCCTAACTTTTAATACATGACGATTTCATCCCTAGGCTCGAAAAATGAAATTCTTGAAATTTAATCCTTATTCAAAGCCTAATTATTCTCATACATACCAATCACAACCCATGAAATCCATGAAATTTCATAATTTTCCATAAATTCAACACTTTTCAATTTAACCCCTAAAACATGTTTTCATCTAAAATTCTTTAATAAAACACGTTTAAACATCCATTAACATCTCAATTTCATCATCAAATAACAAAAATCATATGAAATTATCAATGTTATCTTCCAAAACTTTCAACAGAATAAAAAACTAATAGAATACTAAGTTGGACCTAAGTGTAAAAGTCTAAAAATATAAAAATTTCAAGGAAAAAGTAAGAATTGAACTTACTTGAAGGTAAAATATGAAAGACCAGCTCAAAACCTGCCTATGGCTATTTTTGACAGAAAGCTGAAGAAGAAATGTCCTAGAAATCATTAAAATCAACTTTGGCCATGTAACTTTTGTTAAAATTCCAATTTTGTCCTTTTCACATAAAAATCATTAATTTTTTTCACGCTATGCTGCCTCGGCCATTTTAAAATGGTACATTTTCTCTTTTATTCCTTCATTATTTAATGGTTAAGCTATTTAATCACTTTAGCAAGTTTTGCACCCTTTTCAATTTAGCCCTTTTTACTTAATTGGCTACAGAAACATTAAAATTTTCTGACGAAATTTTAATACTACCTTATTAATACTCCGGAAATATTCATAAAAATTTTTATGGCTCGATTTATAACACTGAGATCTTAATACCTCTTTTTCTCAATTTCTTAACCAAATAAATTTTTATAAAACACAATTTACTATTTTAAAAATCTTTTAAAAGCTACATTTGGCTCGTAAATACTAAATAATACAATTTATGAGTTTATTTTCTAGATTTGGTAGTCTCAAACCACTATTTCCTACATCGTTGAAATTTGGGCAATTACAAAACCACCCAGTTTTGTTTGGAACCGCTGCCTTTTCTTTTTGTCACCAACTTCCACAAGCATATCTTCCAACTCAGATCCCTTTCCCCTTTCCTCAACTTGCCCCACCCCGTCTTCAGTCCTCTTATCCATGAATTTCTTTAATGTCGAACAAAGTGCCCTCCTTAACTATAATACCCTTAAAACCCTTTCTTTCTTTATGATCTATTTGATTGGTTTTGTCATCACCAAAACTCCTCTCCTTTCTATCCCCATTGACTTCCATTCTTGCCCACCTATCAGCCTCGGACTCCTCCCACAACCATTTACTCATCAACAGCTCTCCCCTCTTTGGTGCAGCCCACAAAGATAGATCCCATCCAAGCACCACCTCCTGATTCCCCAATGTTAATCGAACCAGACAAAAGCTCTCCCTATAGCCCACATGGCCACATAAAAATAGAACAACGACAATTTTATATATTGAAACGACGCATATGTAAATTTATCTTACTCAACTATGATACGTTTTTTCCTTTTTAGCGAGAGACGAATATCAAGCACAACCCTAACTGGCATAAATTTGCTTAACCTCTCGTTACCAATGACGAATCATACTCCAAAAATCTCCCAACAAAATCCCCGAATTGTCATGCCATCCCCTCATTCAAAAATTCAATTGGTAAATTGTGAATCTGTACCCAGAAAATAGTAGACCTATGGAACTTGAATGGGATCTTCAACCCTTGTCAACCAATGGAACACAAAGAGATGTCTGTTAAAGAACCATGACATACCATCCATAACCTGCTTCAAATTGATCTCGCTATAAAATTGAAATAAAATATACTTTTCTTCAATCTCCACGATAGACACCCCTCTCAGTGGATGCCACAAATTACCAAGAATATTCTTTAGAGATAGAAAATTAACAATATTGTTCGTAAGAACTCGTATTGCCAGGCACAATTCATACTCTTCATCAACAACAACATTGTCTCCTACCACCATCATAGGATCTTCCTCCTCATCCATAATATTAAGATTAGCAAAACCCTCATCTACCATATTGAGATTAGTCATTACGCACCCACAAACTGAATAATCAAATCTCCACAAATGACAAAACCCTAACCAACAAGAAAACCCTAATCAAAACTCGTACAACAAGGCAAATAGAGAAAACAAAAACTATATATGCTACTAGGTAGACTTGATTAGTTTCTTTACTTTTTAAAATGTGTAGTTGAACATTGAGACTAACTCTTTTTTTTTCTTTTTTAATTCTATCAAATAGTTTGAGATAACATATTTTTTAAACATATGATGAGATGATATATAATTTAATATTTTTATACATCTAAATATTGTAAAACATTTAGAAAATAAAAGAAAAATGTATAATATTTGTCCAATTATACAATAAAATAAAATAAAATGCATATTTAACATCACCACATGTTAAAAAAATCATAGAGAATGCACAAAAAAATAAATTCATGTTTCAAAAAATAATAAAGGGGGTTTTCATACAGTTTTATCATTGACAATTTGTGTTCCATCTTCTCGGATTTTAAAACAAAAGCAAATCCATTTATAATTTATTTACTTTAATTTGTAAAAGTTGTGAATTTAGTCCTTATATATTAATTTAATTTAATTTAGTTTTTGTATTTTTCAAATTAGTCAAATTTAGTCTTTATATGTTTTTAATTTTGACCCAAACAATATAGATTAAATTCAATTACTAGTTATATACTATACGTATAGTTGTAAATTTAGTACATAGTCTCCAATTGAATCATTCTAAACCCCTATACTTTTTCCAATTTGAAAATTTTAGTTTTGATGCTAATGGCAGATGTCGTTAATTCATTATGAAATTACTCATTAAATTTTGGAAGTAACAGAATTCAATAAATTATGCAGTTATCATTTCGTGAGTATTAAGATTTTAAAATTTGAAAATACTAATTAATCTGGTTTGATTTGTAATTTAATTGTAAGTGTAGATTAATTTTGATTGATTTTACATCATACAATATTTATCAAACAATTTTCAACTTCTCAAGTTCCAAACTATTCTGTTGTACTTAAAAAAAATTGATGATAAAAATTTAAAATTTAAAAATTAAAATAAAACCTTTTCAATAAAAAGGAGAGGTTCTATGATTATCATATTATTTGTGAAATATCGATAACATTTTATTCAACATAAAAACGACCGTAACAATCTAATGAATATTCTTATTATCTAACGGTTAGTGTGATATCATGACTTCGATATAACTTTAAGGGTTTAAATTATTTTTAATAATTTATTAGAATTTTTATATTTTTATAAGTTTTCATAAATTTTAAATAATTTTATAATTTATTAGATTTTTTATTGTTTGATAATATTTATAATTTTTTATTTTTTTAACTTTTTACAATTTGTATAAGTTTTTTATAAAATTTTAAATATTTTTATATTTATTAATTTTATTAAAAATTAATTTTTTTATATTTTTATAATATTTAATTTTAAATTTTATTAATTTTAAAGTTTATTAAACATATGATAATATGTTTACCTCATCGAATTTTGAAAATAACATAACCTAATAAATTTGACAATTAATATTTAATGGAATTAAAATTTTAAAAATAAATAAACTAAAAATAATCCAATCAAAATATATGGACTGAATACACAATTTTCTTAATGTACTCCGTCATAAAAAAAATTTAAAATAATTCATAATCCAAAATGTTAGAATCTAAACATAAAAGTATATCTCCAAAACAATCCGAACCCTTCATATCAAACTCCTAAGACTTTAAAAGATGAGATGGGATCATGGGGGATTAGTCGCTCATTTTTGTCATCCTCTTTGAATATAAAGGAGTTTCATCTCGCTCCAAATCTCGAGCTTGTTTGACCTAGAGGTGCTCATGGGCCGGGCCGGGCCGGGTTCGGGCCGGGCTCAACTAAAAATCTAAGCCCATTCATCGGGCTCGGGCCGGGCCGGGCCTAAAAATGGGCCTAAAATTTTGCCAAAGCCCGACCCGTATAAAAATGTTAAAACCCGGGCCCGGCCCGGCCCGCCCGTATTAAATTTTTATATTATTTTATATAATTTTTAAATATATATAATACATAAAAAATACTAAAAAAATTAAAATAAATATTTCCCAACAAATTGAAAATTAATTTTAAAAAATATGTAGACTTAAATAACACTAAGATAGATGTAAATTAACAAGTAAATACCTCTAAAATAATAACAAAATTAACAAATGCCTTTAAAATAATAACAAAATTAACAATAAAATAAGTTTTATACAATATCCAAACAATAACAACAAAATAGTAGCAACATAATAGTAATATAGTATCAAAATAAGGAGAAAACATCAAGAAAATAACATTAAAAATAAAAATAAAAAATCATATTTTTTTATTCAGTAAATTCGGGCCGGGCCGGGCCGGGTCCGGGCCAAAAATCCCTTACCCGAGGCCCGGCCCATTTTTTAAACGGGCCTCATTTTTTTGCCCAAGCCCATTTTTCGGGCCTATATTTTTGCCCAAACCCTCCCACATTTCGGGCGGGCCTTCGGGCCAGGCCGGGCCGCCCGACCCATGAGCAGGTCTAGTTTGACCCTTGTCCTTTTTATTTAATCCGTCAGAGCTTCTCTAACTTAGGAATATTTACGAGCTGGATTGTACCTGTTCTAAAGAAAAAAGAGAGTTTCCGTCATTACGTGTGAGTTTAGATGGGCTGTGTGTTTAGCTGCGGTTAGTGTAAAAATAGCTGTTGGTGGTAAGATTAGATATTATAGCAATACTGTAACGTGAGATAAAAAATAGGCTAAACTGTAACACCCCAACCCGTATCCATCATTGGAATAGGGTCACGAGGTATTACCGGAGTTTATAGAACTTTTTTTTTCTTTTTTTTTTTTTTGTACTTCAGGAATATATGTTCAAATCTTTTTATATACATATTTCTTTTTCTGGTCAGGATTCTTACTTACTGAATTTATCGGAATATCGATAGTTAAAATCATATAGTATACTTAAAATATGCAAATCCGTAATCCATCAATTCACATTTACCCTTTTTAGCTATGTGTTTACCATCTTCTATATTTATCCCGTTGAATTTCTCGGAATTTCGATGGATATCCAATAGTACACTCCTGGTGTACAATCTCATTAACCGTCAATTCATACAGGAGTACACTTTTAGTGTACAATTCCGGGTCCGTCAATTCATGTGCATGTGTTGCCATGGTATCTTTCAACCATGGTCTTATTCATTGCCATGGTATCTTTCAACCATGGTCTTATTCATTTTCTTAATTTGTTGCCATGGTATCTTTCAACCATGGTCTTACACATTTCATTTCAGTAAGCACACTCCCGCGAACCTCACTCTCCCGCGAACCTCAATTCTTGGCACACTTCCGCGAACCTCAGCTCCCATGTATTCTTCGGAAGGGCCTATACACACATATTCTTCGGGAGAGCCATCAGCACACTCCCGCGAACCTCATCCTTACAGTGGGATTACCAGTCCAGGCTAAATCCCCTGTAATATAAACTCATAGAGTATTGTCGGGATTACCAGTCCAGGCTAAATCCCCTGCAACGACAATTACTCTAATGAGTTTGGATCTGAATTACCAGTCCAGGCTAAATTCAGACCCTAATTTGGATTACCCGTCCGGGCTAAATCCATTTCCACATATTCTTCGGGAGGGCTGATATTAGGATTACCCTTCCGGGCTTAATCCTTTTTCCTGTATTCTTCGGGAGGGCTTTATCAGGATAGGATCACCCGTCCGGGCTAGATCCATTTTTACCGTCAATTCCTTTTCAGAGATCCATCGAATTTTCCTTCCATTCAACTGGGATTTCTTCCACTTTTCATCAAATATACCAATGTTTCATCACTTTTCATATAATGAACATTCAATTCATAATAATATCAAGAAATAAAACATTATACCATTTCTTATTCAACATTTATCAATTACAATCAAGCATATGATTAATCTAAATACAAATCATTCATATATTTTCCTCCTCCTCCACTCCATTCCACATCCTTAGTATAGATAACACACTTGTAAGTAACATTATCTATAACTTTTACTATTTACTTATGTACATTTTCAAGCTGTCCATCTGTATCGTAGTCACTAAATTATTTTTATCTTGAGCTACAGAGCTCCAAATTAAGATCCGTAAATTTTCCTTGAAACTAGACTCACATATCTTCTTACCATAATTTTTCCAGAATTTTTGGTGTGGCCAATTAGTACAGTTTATTAGTTAAAGCTTCCCCTGTTTCACCATTCGACAACCCTGACCACTCTTCACTAAAATTTCAATTTCTCTTAATACAGAATTCAAAAGATGTTCATGTTTATTTCTTGTAAAAATAGACTCAATAAGGATTCCAACCATATAAATTAGGTTCCATAACTATTTTTGTACAATTTTTAATGATTTTTACAAATCAGAACAGGGGATCACGAAATCAATCTAAACCAGTTTCACAAAAATATAAATATCTCAAGATACAGAATTCCTTTGCTTTCTCTGTTTCTTTTATATGAAAATAGACTCAACAAGCTTTAATTACATATCTTATTCAACTTCTAATTCAATTTCTACCATTTTTGGTGATTTTTCAAAGTTAGACAATTGCTGCTGTCCAATACTGCTTTAGTGTGACATCTTGATTTCCAATTTGTCCCAATTTCCACAATTCTTACAATTCAGTCCTTGCTTAATTAACCCCTCCATTGAGCTAATTTTCTCATTTAATACTTTTCTATATCATTTTGAACTACTTCATAACTTTTGAAAATCAGAATTCTAACAATAGGCCTTAATTTCAACTCTTTCACAATTAAGTCCTAAAATCAAATTTCCATCAATTTTACTTGATAAAACCATCATATAACAAAATCAAAGCTTCCGTCCAATATTTATTCATCACATGCTTTCAAAAGTAATCCATATCAACTTTAAAAGTTAGCCATGGAAATCAAAAACTAATGAATTAATAAGTTGGACCCATTTGTAAAAGTCCAAAAATATAGAAATTTCAAGGAGAGAGCAAGAATTAAACTTACATGAAGCTAGAGTATGAAAAACCAGCTTGAAACCTCTTCCATGGCTGTGTCTCAGCTGATGAGAATGAAGAAAGTGAAGAGAATTCTAGATATTCCCAATTTGGTCCCATTTTTATTTAACTAATTTTGGCAATTTTCCCATTTTGCCCTTATTTCATCCATTTTTTTGATTTTTCTCGGCTATTGCCGCCCAAAATATCTCCTTTGGGCTTATTTTCACTTTAGGTCCTTCCACTTTTGACAATTGAGCTATTTCATCTCTTTTCACAATTTTGCACTTTATTCAATTTAGTCCTTTTTACTCAATTGACCACCAAAACCTTAAAATTTCTTAACGAAACTTTAATATTACCTTAGTGACAATCCTTTAATATTCATAAAAATATTTATAGCTCGGTTTATAACACCGAGATCTCGATACCTCTTTTTCTCGATATCTTGACCAAATAAATCTTTACAAACATAATTTTACTATTTCAAAAATCTTTTAAAAACCACATTTGACTCGTAAATATTAAATAATATTATCTACGAGTTCATTTGTCCAATTTGGTGGTCTTGAACCACAATTTCTGACATTACTGAAATTTGGGCTATTACATAAACGCATCGCACCGTATCGCCCATCCAAACCCACCCTAAGTAAAAATATAAATTTAAAAAATACACTTGAATAAAAACAATACCCGTTTAAAAAATGGGTCGGGCTTTAGATAACCCAAATATGCTAAAAAAATTACTGTTTGTTGCTATTTTCTTCTTTTTTTTTTTCACTATTTCGCTACTATTTAACTATTATTTTATTATTATATAATTCTTGTTTTATTGTTAATTTTGTTATTATTTTAGATGTATTTGTTTATTAAGTTGCACGTATCTTACTCTTATTTAAGTGTATATATATATATATATTAATTTATCTTCAATTTATTAGAAAATATTTATTTTAATATTTTTAGTATTTTTTTATATTATATTTTTAAAAAATATATAAAAAGTAATATAAAAAGGAATAATATGGTCAAGCTGAAATCGAGTTTTAACATTTTCATCTAGGCTCATTTTTCAGGCCAAGCCGAGTTCTAGCCTAAAATTTTGATTGGGCTTTTCCTGAACTTGGTCCGACTCGGCACATGAACACCTCTAATCTAACCCTTACCACCCTTGTCCATTATTTTATTTAATCCCAAAATAAAATTAATTCATTAAAATTATTTTATATAGTCTTTAGTTTATTTTTATAATTTTTTAAAAAATATAAAATTTAGAATTTTTTATAAATATTTTAAATTTTAAAAGTGATTTTTTATTATTTATTGAGAGGGGTAAATTTTCTTCATTTCTAATATTGACAAAATAAAAAAAAAAGTATTTACACTCAATTTCTAAATTCAATTTCTTACTTGTTTGAGTTCCACTACAAAAATTTTGATTAAGTTTGCTGACGCCTAATTAACAATGGGGAGTATCGCTCTTTTTGTCAATCTTGGAAGAAAAGGGAGTATCTCCTCTCGCTCCGAGTTACAAGCAGAAAGTGAATCTCGAGCTTGTCTGATCCTTTTCCTTCTTTCTATTTAATCCCCAAATTGAAATGTGTTCATTCTTTTCCCAACGCTTTGGCAGCCGATCTTCTCCCCTCTTCTCTTCACTGTAGACAAATCTAAGGAGTAAGTACTATTTAATTTACCATCTTATTTTACGTGGAAATTTCGTTTCATAGGGTCTGGTTTGTTCTGAATTGGAAAAAAAAAATCGAGTTTCTTTTTTTTAATGATCTAATCTGATATGAGTTGAATTTTCCCAGATCTGTGCTAAATGAGTGAAAACCAGGACGCCCGTAGCTCAATTAGGGTTGGTTCGGAAGCTGAGAGTGATGCACCTGGAAATGAATCCGAACCCGATGATACCCAGGTGGATGAGCCGACGTCGACTGGAACCAAGAAAAGAAATCGGGAAGCCGATAATTCAGTGGAACAAAAAGGAAAAAACCCCAAGAAACAGATATCGGGAAATGAAGCTTCAACTTCCCGACAACAACCAAAACAGAAAAAGACGAAAGAAGACGGAAACAAATTGAAAAATACCAACTGTAAAATTGATAGACGGAAAACGACGGTAAAGTGTCCTAATTGAACTAAGAATTTCATATTAGATTGACATTATTCTTATTTATTATTCGTACATTTTGAAGATAAAAAAGATCTTTTGATTTTTAATGATTTCTTAAGGTTAGCACTCGAACAAGTACCTATCGGGTTATTTGAAGATGCAAGGTAGATTCAAAAAGATTAGTTTATTTGTGTCATTTATAATATTAATGATATTATTTGTATTTTCGTCATATTATATGATATTCTTTACTTTTAGTTTTTTTATTAGAATTGAAAATGTTTAATTAGAATAGAAAAGTATAATAAAAGTTTATAAAGTTAAAAAAATATTGCATTCTGACAATCATATAATACATCATATTTGTACAGTTTGAAAATCTGACACTTTTTCTAACACTTGTTTTGTGTATATATTTGGTGTAATGAAGGACAAAATGACAGATATGGAAGTTCTATTAAGGAAGAACCTGGAAGCCTTTCCTGTCTCATTACAAATTCCCGCCTCCTTCAACCAAATCAGAAACGAGTGGCCAATGCGTCCTGATCTTCAAGAAATTTTCAAAAGTATGCAGGACATCAAGTCCGGATCCAATATTGCTGTGACATTGGATGATGTAAATCGGGATTTAGATGCATTAGGGAAAAGTCGAAAGGTACACTAATGATTACAAATTTAATTATTAAGTTTGCTTTCATGATCTAAATCTCCAATTTAACGTTCTAAATTGATTTTCCAGGAACTAGAGAGGGAACTTGATGCAGTCTTGGTATGCACATTTCTTATCATTGATCTTAACCAACATAGAGTTATTATTTCTTAGATAAGATAAACATTTCTTGTTTATAAATCACTCATGCACAGACATGTTATTTTAAAGTTTTTTTAATGTACTTAGAGGAATCTTGGATGGTCATATTCAATATCCGTATCCCAATGTGTTGGTACATGGACACTTCGAGCAAAAATGAAGAGTTTGAACAACCTAGATTTTAAGTATCAGACCAGGAAACCCAATGTTTGGAACTCTCCCTGCTTCTCTTGTCCTGCGTGGACTTTTGCTTTGAGAATTGTACATATTGTTGAATCCTTCTAAGTATTACAGACATACTTTTGCATGTATATATATGCTTGAAGCTACAAACTTGAATATGCATACCTTGACCTCTCTATTTTTTTCTTGGCTAGTATATCATGTCTTTATGTATCGAATTCGTTCTTAGACTTGCCCTCGTAAAGTTTACGTCTCTCCTTGTCGATCAGTTATTTATATTTCTCTTAAATTTCAGGACACTGACATGGCGACTTGGACTCTAACAGAGGAGGTATGATATATGCATACATACATATATTGCATTGAGAATAGGCTGACCTAAGAAGCATTTGGGAACTTGGATTTGGAAAGTAGTGCAAGTTGAATGATAGAATGTACGTAAAATTTATCGTTTATGGTTATTTCTCAAATACATATATTTGTTGAATGCGTGTTAGTAATTAATTTGGAATTCATTTTTTTTTTAATTAAAAAAAATTCAAATACATAATCGTATTAAATCTCAACTAATTTATGTATAATTATATACATATTTCGTAATATATATTATAAATGAAATCAAAATCAAAATCTTCAAACTTCAATATGGCTACTACAAAATTATGACTTGTTTTCTATGTTTGTTGTTTTAGTGTTCTAAATACTTATCATGGATTCTTCGTCAAGATCAAATTCAAGTTCAAGATCAAGATCAAGATCAAGTTCAGGTTCAAGTTCAAGATCAAGTTCAAGCTCAATATCAAGATCGAGATCAAGTTCAAGATCAAGATCAAGATCAAGATCAAGTTCAAGTTCAAGTTCAAGATCAAGTTCAAGTTCAAGTTCAAGTTCAAGATCAAGATCAAGTTCAAGAAAGTTTGTCAACTCTTGAAGGAAGGGAGTCTTGGAGTTGGAGAAATTGTTTAGAAGACAACATTTGTTTGTCAACTAATGCAGAAATACGGTTGTTGGTGTGTGATTTGGAAAAACTAGTTTACGACGAAAACAACAATAAAGTGTCCGCCAAAGATTTCGAAGGGTTAGAAGAGGCATTGAGGAAAACTACTGCCTTGGCTCCTCTTCCAGACAGCTTAAAACCTATTGCAGCCCAAATCAAAGAGGCTCGTGGGGGGATGGAAGTTGATGAGTGTGCCCATATGTTAATTGAAGTTTTCGTCTGCACTGCAATCAAGGAGATGATATGTTTGCAACCTGTGAACCTGTATACGTTGAGAAAATGGGGTGCGACGCTCAATTATGCTAGGCAACATGGTTTTCAAGTGAGCTTTGCTGATGAGTTATTGAAGAAGAATTTGAAATCCTACATTGTTGATAATTATATTTCTGGTTAGAGTTCTAAATTTTTGAATTATTTTGGGTTGGATCAGTCTTTGGATCTAGTCATTTCATGTTCGGGTTGTTTCAAGTTTAGATCATCTTGAGTTAAGAGTTCAGGTAAACTTGAGTTCAGTCAGTTTAGGTCTAATTATAGATGAGGTTCAGACTTGAGGATATCTATATTTACTCTCTCTACTAGAAACTGTGGTTTTTGGTATGGAATTGTGGTGTAGTTTGTTGTGTAACTTGTATTGTGTACGTGTTAATGTTATATAATCGTCTTGGTTGTATTTTTCATGTCTCATTTTTCTAAACAGTATTCGAAATTTGAAATTTGTTTTTGTAAATGTGCTCAAAGGCAAAGTTAGTTCGTTGGAACATGCAAATTCAATTCACGAATATGATATTACTACTCAATTGGGCTTAAAGTAGGTCAAAGTCAAAGCAATTCAAGTTGAAATTAAACATT
Organism: Gossypium stocksii; assembly: GCA_020496765.1. NCBI lineage: Eukaryota > Viridiplantae > Streptophyta > Magnoliopsida > Malvales > Malvaceae > Gossypium > Gossypium stocksii. The sequence continues at coordinate 121,006,164 of CM035626.1, forward strand.
CGAGGAACCATCACCCATATTAGACTAATAAAAAAAAAAAAAACTCACCTTCGTTACTATTTAAACTAATAACAGTTAATGTTCTGTATCAAAATATTTGATTTTGTATAATTTAGTGATCAAAATAGAACATTGGCAATATTTTAGTGACCATTTTTGTACTTTACCCTTTATTTAATTGATTTCTATGTTTTAAAAATTAAAAATTTCAAGAAAAAGAATTAGAAATTTCGATAATAAGATAAACAAGTGTAATTTGATAAATTTATTTTATGCAATATTTTATCTTATATATATATTTTTTCACTTTAAAATGTTTTTTACCCAATCAATTCTTGAAGAACTTGTTTCATTGAGTTTATTTAGAACCGGTTAAATTTCAAGTTTAATATTTGTATTTGCTTAAAATTACGTTTTGGTGATCAAGCTTTAAAAAATTATTATATGATCACAAACATAATGAATGTATTATGTTCTGATCACTCAGCTTTAACTCTCATTAAGCTAACGACTGAGTGGCCCATAACATAATAAAAGAAAACGTAAGTAGCCACAACATAATAAATTCTTAAAGTTGAATGGCCAAAATGTAATTCTAAGCAAACATAAGCGACTAAACATGGAATTTAACCCCTACAAATTTTCGCCTGGATCTAATATCAATACCCACTTTTTCTCGCCCCAAAAATTACAAGCTTGCAATCTCGATCTTCTCTCTCGCTCCAAATTACGTAGAATAACTTGGAATCGTGAGCTTTCTTTAATGGCACTTGCTATTCCCCATTTTAATTAAATTCTCACCGGCGACTTTCTTGGTTTCATCTGCTTTACTCTTTGGTAGTTGCCCCTTCTCTCCTCTTCCCCGCTGTACACACATCGGTAAGCACCGCTGAATTTTTTTTCAACTGTTATTCGGGCCCTGGGTTCACGACTGAATTTATCAATTCATTATTATGTCTTGCTTTGATTTTGCTTTTATTTGCTAAATTTCCTTTTCTGTCGATAAAACTTCAAACAGTAAAACCTTAGAAAATAAAGACCAAAATCTCAAAATTAAGTGGCTCCAGATTTGTCCAAGGAATCTATGAGCATACGTGAAAGAGAGATCCCTCAATCTCCTTAAAAGCGTTTCCTTTTGTTAGTTTTATATATCTGTTGTTTGAAAGAACATTTGGGTGCCTTGTTCGGAATTGGGAAAAATATGTTGTTTTTTGTTCAATTATTTTATCTGATTTTATTTAAAATTCTCAGATCTGTGCAAGATGTTTGGCAGAGGCAACAGTACGGATGTTACTGTCATGGACTTTCAACGGCTACAAAGTGATATGCCATTAGAGAGAGACAATGCTGAAAAGAACCGTTACCAGGAAAACTTTTATATTAGTGAATCATCAACTTTCCAGCAACAACCAGAACCAGAAATGAAAGTAGAGCATCAGTTTCCGAAAGTGTGTAGTGATTCCAGATCTGCGAGGACACAGATCAAAATTCTCATTGACAGAATTCACAGACAGAAAATGGCCGTAAGTCTCTTAGTTGAATTTAGTAATTCGTATTCAATTTTCATTATTGCTATTTATTATACATATATCTTTAAAGTAAAAAGATCGCACATTGACTGACTTGCAATGATTGGACCTTGCTTTATAAAGCACGGTTTATCCTTACTCTATAAGGTACCTTTTTTCTATGGACAATATTGTGAGGACAGTTTTCGCTTACAAAGGAGAAAAAAATGAAAAAGAAAAAGCCTATAAATGAGGAAAAAATGAAAAATCCATGAGAACTTGTCTCCAATCTAACACAAAATATTTTGTTTCTTAATACTTGTTTTGTGTGTATATTTGGTAAAATGAAGGACAAGCTGGCAGATATGGAATCTTTGATATGGTTAGATCATAGGATGAAGACCTTACCCCAAGTCAACCAAATTAAAACACCACCGCAAGCTGATCTCCAAGTCAATATGCAAAATATCAAGAATATCGACAACTATCTGAGGTAATCTAATGTTTACAAATCTAAGTACTTAGTTTGATTTCATGATCCAAATCTTAAAAAAGATGACTGGCAGAGGCAGCAGTACAGATCCTACTGAAATGGACCCTGAACAGCTTCCAAGTGATATGCCATTAGAGAGATTAGAGAGATACGAGGCTGAAAAGAACTGGTACCAGGAAGACTTTTATTTTAGTGAATCATCAACTTCCCAGGAACAACCAGAACCAGAAATGAAAGTAGAGCATCAGTTTCCGGAAGTGTGTAGTGATTCCAGATCTGTGAGGAAACAGAAGAAAATTTTGAAGGACAGAATTCACAGACAGCAAATGGCTGTAAGTCTCTTAATTGAATTTAGTAATTCATATTCAATTTGCATTATTGCTATTTATTATACATATATGTTTAAAGTAAAAAGATCCCTCATTGACTGACTTGCAATGATTGGACCTTGCTCTATAAAGCACGGTTTATCCTTACTCTATAACGTACCTTTTCTCTATGGACAATACTGAGGACAGCCTTCACCTACAAAGGAGAAAAAAATGAAAAAAAAAAGCCTACAAATGAGAAAAAAAATGAAAAAACCGTGAGAACCTATGTCTCCAATCTAACACAGAATATTTTGTTTCTTAATACTTGTTTTGTGTATATTTGGTAAAATGAAGGACAAGCTGTGATAACTGTACAGTTTGAAAATCTGACACTAGTTTCTTTAATACTTGTTGTTTCTTTAACACTTGTTTTGTGTGTATGTATTTGGTGTAATGAAGGACAAAAGGACAGATTTGGAATTACTATTATGGATGAAACTGAAACTGAAAGCCTTTCCTGTCTCGTTACAAATTCCTGCCTCCTTCAATCAAATCAGAAATGAGTGGCCAATGCGTCCTGATCTTCAAATAATTCTCCGAAAGATGCAGGACATCAAGGCCAAATCCAAGGATCGTGTTTTAACAGAAAATGATTTGAATGGGGAATTGGGTATAGTAATCCAGGAGTTAGATACATTAAGGGCTCAACGATCAAAGGTACACTAATGATTACAAATCTAATTACTAAGTTTGCTTTCATGATCTAAATCTCGAATTTAACTTTTTAAATTGATTTTCCAGGAACAAGAAAGGGACCTTGATGCAGTCTTGGTATACACATTTCTTATTATTGATCTTAACCAACATAGAGTTATTGTTTCTTAGATAAGATAAACATTTCTTGTTTATAAACCACTCATGCACATGTATTTAGAGGAGTCTTGGATGGTCATATTCAATATCTGTATCCGAATGTGTCGGTACATGGACACTTCAAGCAAAAATGAAGAGTTCAAACAACCTAGATTTTAAGTATCAGACCAGGAAACCTAATGTTTAGGACTCTCCCTGCTTCTCTTGTCCTGCATTGCATTGAGAATTATACATATTGTTGAATCCTTCTAAGTATTACAGACATACTTTTGCATGTATATATATGTTTGAAGCTACAAACTTGAATATGCATATCTTGACCTCTATTTTTTTATATTTTTTATATTTGTAGTATATCATGTCTCAATGTATCAAAGTCGTTCTTAGACTTGCCCTCGTAAAGTTTACATCTCTCCTTGATCATTTATTTATATTTCTCTTAAATTTCAGGACACCGACATGGGGACTAAGACTCTAATAGAAAAGGTATGATATATGCATACATACATACATATATTGCATTGAGAATCAGCTGACCTAAGAAGCATTTGGGAACTTGGATTTCAAAAGTAGTTCAAGTTAAATGATAGGATGTACATAAAATTTATCGTTTATAGTTTTTTCTCGAATCCGTATATTTGTTGAATGCTTGATAGTAATTAATTTGGAATTCATGTTTTTTTTTTTATTAAAAAAATTTCAAATACATAATCGCATTAAATCTCAACTAATTTATATATAATCATATACACATCATTTTTCGTAATTTATATTATAAATGAAATCAAAATCAAAATCTTCAAACTTCAATATGGCTACTACAAAATTATGACTTGTTTTCTATGTTTGTTGTTTTAGTTTTCTTCAGAATTTCCATGGCTTTTTTCTCAAGATCAAGTTCAAGATAGTTTGTCAACTCTTCGAGCTCAATTCAAGAGTTTGGAAAACCAACTTTATGACAAAAACAATAATAAAGTGTCCTTCAAAGATTTCGAAGGATTAGAAGAGGCATTGAAAGAAAGTAGTTTTTTGGATCTTCTTCCAGGCTACCTCAAACCTATTGCAAACCGAATAGAATTGGCTCGTGGGGAAGCTACTGGGTTTGCTCATAAAGATATTCAAGTTTTAGTCTGTGCTGCTATCAACGAGATGGAAGAATCAACAGCGGAGTCTTTGAACTGGGATACGCTGAAAAAATGGGGAGCGACGCTCAATTATGCTAGGCAACTTGGTTTTCAAGTGAGCTTTGCTGACACGTTACTGAAGAAAAACTTTTTGGCCTACATGTTCAAATTTGATAAGCCAACCTGATGACGAAACAACAATCAAGTGTTTGATGAAGATTTGGAAAGCCAAGCTTGGAAGTAGGTCAATTTTTGGAGCTCAATTCAAGAGTTTGGAAAACCAATTTTATGAAGAAAACAAAATAAAGTGCCCTTCAAAGATTTTGAAGGATTAGAGGAGGCATTGGAGAAAACTAATGCATTTGGTCTTCCAGACTACCTCAAGCCTATTGCGAGCCAAATCGAAGAGGCTCGTGGGGAAGCTACTGGGATTGCTCATGCATGTATTCAACTTTTTGTCTGCGCTGCTATCAAGGAGATGCAAGATTCGGCATTGGGGTCTTTGAACTGGGATACGTTGTCTCAAGTTAAGATCGTCTTTAGTTGGCATTCAGGTCAATTTGAGTTCAGCCAGTTTAGGTTTAATTATAGATGAGGTTCAGACTTCAGGATTTCTATATTTACTCTTCTCTACTAGAAACTGTGGTTTTTGGTATGACATTGTGGTGTAGTTTGTTGTGTAACTTGTATCGTGTGCGTGTGTATTTGTTAATGTTATATAATCGTCTTGGTTGTATTTTTCATGTCTCATTTTTCTAACAGTTTTCGAAATTTGAAATTTGTATTTGTAAATGTGCTCAAAGGCAAATTTCGTTAGTCTGAACATGCAAATTCAATTCATGATTATGATATGTCTACTCAATTGGGTTTAATGTTGGAGTAGGGGGATTAATTTCGCTCCTTTTTTATGCATGCACGATACACTCAAAGAATTAGTATCAATCACAAGGTCAAAAGCAGAAGCAATTTAAGTTCAAAATAATCATCCATGTTCGATACTTTGTGGCAAAGACTTTTCAAGACATTCAATTAAAAGAATCTTGTGATTGGAGGACCATCACCCAAAGGATGTTGATGTTTTTCAAGTCTTAAAAGATTAGTTGACTTGCTTGCCTTTTAGAGGTGATACATTTCTGATTTGAGAAGACCCTGTGAAAGAGCTATATCTTAGTTTTAAAACACATTTTATATCACCTTATTTCAATTTTGGGAGCTCAAAATATAACTATTTTAGTAAAACTGCGTGAGCAGACATTGTGTCTCCAATCTAACCCAGAATATTTTTTTGTTAATGCTTCTTTTGTGTGTAGATTTGGTGAAATGAAGGACCAGAGGCAGATCTGGTTAGATCATAGGGTGAAGACTTTACCCAAGTCAACCAAATCAAAACACCACTGCAAGCTGATCTCAAAGTCAATACGCAAAATATCAAGAATATCGACGGCGAGTTCAAGGATGACCGTTTGGCAGGATCTGAGATAATGCAAAAATTGCTCGAAAAATTAGACCTACAATCATATGAGTCCATGCAAGATTTTCTTTACAGAAAACTAGACCTACAATTATACGAGGTAATCTAATGTTTACAAATCTAATTACTAAGTTTGATTTCATAATCTAAATCTCCAATTTAGTTTTCTAACTTGGTTTTTCAAGAGTTTGAGAAGGAATTGGAGCTGGTGTGCATAATTCTTATCATTGACATAATTTCTTGTTTTTAGACCTAGCAAAAGCCATTTTCAGCCATGTTACTTGGATTCGAGTGTTACTATCAAATGTGAATTCATATACATATATTCTCTATATGTGTATGTTCAAATTTTTCCAAGTCCGAACATGTATCAGTACATTAGTCATTTATAAATTATATTATAATTATAATGACATTTTAACTAAGAGTAATTTTTTAGACCTAGCAAGAAGCCGGATACGGATTCATGTCTAACGCGAGTGTGTTTGACATTTTTTAAGTTTTTTAAATGATTTTGATGAATCTTGGATAGCCATATTCTATACTTGTATCCGAATATGTGTGGAACACATATACTTCAAAAAAAATGAATTGTCCAAACAATATGTACAGTCGGCGTGATTGGACCTATTGAACCTATCGCGTAAGACTCCGAATTTTGCATTAAAAACTGTACTTATTCTTGAACCTTTCTGTGCTAATATTTACAAATCTAATTACTAAGTTTGATTTCATGATCCAAATCTCAAATTTCAACTTTCAAACTTGGTTTTCCAGGACTCGGAAAAAGCGAGTTTACCAACTGGGCTTCTACAGTATGTCTCAATGTCTCAAGTAATTTTTAAACTTGCCCTTGTTTTCATCTTTCCTTCTGAATCATTTATTTTTATCTCTCTTAAATTTCAGGATGATAATGTGAAGACTCCGAGAAAAGAGGTATAATATATATACATACTGCATTGAACATCAGCTGGCTTAACTAGCATTTGAGAACATGGATGGTATAAGGTATCTGAGAGAACATACTACATTGAACATCACTCGGTCTAACTAGCATTTGAGAGGATGGATGGTATAGGCTATATGATAGAACACATAAATGTATCAAACCATGAATTTGTTCAGTGCATATTAGTAAATTCATATCTTTTATGTTTTTCCAGTACATCACATTAAATCTCAATCCTATTCAATCAGATCCAAATCCAAATTTTGAAAAATTCATGTTTCTAATATGACTTTTTGTGTGTTTGTTGTCTTAGTTTTCTTTGGCGTATACTCTTCCTGAAGATCATAAAAGTAGTATGTCTTTTAGGTCTACAATTACTAATTTGATGAAACAACTTCATGACAAAGACAACAACAAAGTGGAGCACGAAGACTTTCCAGGCTTAAAAGGATGCATTACAAAAGACTGCCAGGGGGAAATTCCAGACTACCTCAAACCTATTGGGATCCGAATAGAAAATGCTCTTAGAAAAGCTACTGAGTTTTCCCATAGTAGAATACAAATTGTGGTCTCCGCTGCAATTAAAGTGATGGAAGATATGTCACTTGAGGATTTGAACTAGGGTACATTGAAAAAGTGGGCAGCAGCGCTCAATTACGCTAATGAACATGGTTTTCAAGTAGGAATTGTTGATGATCTGTTGTGGAAGAAGATGGTTGACTACTTTCTGAGCTGCCATGGTTGTAAATCAAAGGGTTATAGTTAATCCGGTATCTAATATTCTGCTATGCTTTATTGTCTCATTCTATATGAATTACTTGTTTTGTTTGAACTTTACAGTGAATAGTTGTATTGGGTATGTTTTTGGGTCATAATCGTATTTAATTTGTTTAATCAATTTAATCATATGTGTCTCGTATATCATGCTTACATGGAAAATCTAATCTATATAATATCTATATAAAGCTTTGGATAAACTATAAAAATAGTCACTTTTATTTGCCTCAAATTACATTTTAGTCACTTATGTTTGAAATATTACGTTTTATTCACACTATCATTTTGTTACGATGAAAATAAGTTTTTAATTAAATATATATAATTTAATCTACCACGCATGACATCTACATTGGCATTTAAAACTCATTTGGACTGCCACGTAGGATTGTCGTTAGGGGGTAAATGAGCTTAATGATAGTGTGAACACTTCGTAACCAAACGGTAACATAAGTAATTAAAATGTAATTTGAAGTAAATAAAAGTGATTATTTTTATAGTTTACCCTAAGTCTTTGCAATGTAATAGGGTAGTTTTGAAATTTTGGAGTATTAATAAGAATCACATTTTCTATTAAGCAACATTTGACAATAATTTATTTTAATTTGATTAAATTTTCACTAATACTCTATTTTAATTTCTGAAAAGTTAAAACTTTCATAGTAAATTTTACTTAAATCATTATTAATTCTATATTTTTTTCATAAAACTTTTAAAATTTCATAATAAATATTAGGAATTGATGTAAAGTAGAACTGATAATAGGCCGGCCCGAGTTTGGGTTGGCCTTGAACAAAATTCTAGACATTTTTTAGGCCTCGGCTTGGCCCAAAAAGTGTGCCAAAAATTTTGCTCAAGCCTGGCCTAAAAAAATGTTAAAACCTTAGCTTGACCCGTATTGAAATTTTTTATACGTCAAATAACTAAAAATATTAAAATAAATATTTTTCAACAAATTAAAAATAAATTTAAAAAATATAATACATCAAATACACTAAAAACATTAAAATAAATGTTTCCCAACAAATTAAAAATAAATTTTAAAAAATCTTTTTATTTAAATAACACTAAGATAAGTGCTATACAATTTCTAAATAAAAATAATAAAATAATAGTAATATAATAGCGAAATAATGTCAAAACAATGACAAACAGTAAAAAAATAACAATAATTTTTTTTTTGTAAATTTGGGTTAGGTTGGGCCTAAAAAAAAAAGTTTATTCGAGACTTGACACGTTTAGAAAATGGGTTTATTTTTTTGTCCAAACCTATTTTTCAAATGGACCTTCAAATCGAGCCGGATGACCCAATCCATGATCAGGTCTAACACAAAATAAAATTGTCTTTAATTTTATTATTTTTATTTCCAGCTATTATTCTTCTAGATTCATGTTTTCATTTTGTTCATTTCTAGTTTTTGGTTGTTTTTAAATTCTCAATTTCATCATAATCTTATATTATAATGACTAAAAAACATTAGATCTCAAATGCGAGAATAGTAGAGGGATCTAATTTGAAAAATTACCATTATTTTATCATAATTAAATCCAAAATGTGAGTATAGTTGAAAGATCAAAATTACAATTTAATCATTATCTTATAACGACTAAAAAATTTAATCCCAAATGTAAGCATAGTAAGGGACCAAACTTGTAATTTTACCACATCTTATCATGCGTTAAAAAAAAAAGGAGCATGTGTCTTGCAAAGGCTCCCTTTTTTTTATATACTAGTATGGTTCTCGGTGCTCTACTTTGGGTTGATTATTTATTTGTATCAAATTATATAGTGAAATTTGTATATATTAATATGATTATTTATTTGTATCAAATTGTAAAGATTATAAAAATACTAAAAATTTTAAAAGTTATAACAATCTTTACAATTTTATTAAAAACATAAATTGGAAGATGCCAAAATAGTAACAACTTGCAAAATTATAATGCCAAGATAACCTATAAAATGGATTATGACACGAGAGATGATTTTTTTAAAGATATAAGATGGTTAATAAGAACATTAAAACAAAATCGTAAATAACCTAATCAATCACAAACTAAAATTTTTTCTTCCAAAATGATTATTCCATTTTAAGTAACATAACAATGTTTGTAACGACCTCAAAAGTACGAGTAACGGAAAATAAGTTATCGGATCTCCGTTTTTAGTAAACGGACTCGTAAATATTGATTAAAAATATTTATGAAATTAATTATGTGTTTAATTAGGCTTTGACTAGATGAATTTAGCCTAATTTAAGATAATTAGTAGAAATGACTAAATTGAAATAGGAGTAAAAGTTGAATTATAGATTGAAAGAAAGTATAAAGGGCCAAAATGGCAAATATGCCATTTGGCAATAGTGAGGCGGCAAACATATGAAATTTCACATACGTGTATTTTCCATGTCATATTTTAAAATATCGAATAAATATAATTTTCGTATATTTCAAGTTCAATTTCATGATTATTGTTTCGTGCTTGAAAAAAAAAATCTTATAATTTAATTTATTATCTAATAAATATCTTTTATAAATAATAATTATCTATTTAATAATTAATATAAACATTACATTTGTACATTTTCATATTTCTACACATTTATTAAATTATTACCACACAAGTGTCACTTTCCAATTTATTTAATAATATAATAATATTTATAATTCAATAATAATGAAATTAACTACTTAATTAATTAATTAAAATATCTAAGAAAAATCTTAGATTTTTCATATGTTTGCCGCCTAATTAAACACATAATTAATTTCATAATATTTTTAATCAATATTTACGAGTCCATTTACTAAAAACGGAGATCCGATAACTTATTTTCCGTTACTCGTACTTTTGAGGTCGTTACAATGTTAGATTATACTTGCTTACAAATAGATAAATATTAGCTCAAAATAATCATATTTTAATATTATATTTGTCTAAAATGATTATCCAACGACTAAAAAAAAGCAGATAATCAAACAACTAATTAAGAAAGTATATCAATAATATATATTTTTAACCAAATTTTTTTTTATGAAAATATAAATTATTGATTGATTAAGGAAATAATTTTAGTGTGATCCAAATATATATTTAGAATCAATAGGGAGAAAAAAAAAATAGATTTTATGATTTTTATATATTTATGAGTTTTTAATATTTAATATTTTTATTTTTTAAAATTGTAAGTTATTTATTACAATCATTATAATTCTTACAAGTTTTTGTCTGCACTGCTATCAAGGAGATGCAAGATTTGGCATCCATTACTGAGGAATTACTGAGGAAGAATTTTAAAGCCTACATTCATGATAATTTTACATCTTGGTGGTGATTTTGGCGAGTTCAAAGATGGTCATTTGGCAGAATCTGAGGTAAATTTTTTTATTATTTTCTTGACGTATTTAATTTTGAATATAATATTTTAAGTTGATATCTTAAATTAGGTTAGAGTGGGTTAACCTCTAGATATACCTATATATATATATTGCATTGAGCATCAACTTGCTTAAGCAGCATCTGGGAACTTGGATTTCAAAACATGGATTTGGGTTTGCAAGCTAACATTTATGATTATTTCACAAACAATAATCAGATTCTGTTGGCATCGAAGCATATCGTTATGGCTTTAAGCTCTTTGTAAATGAATTCTTTTGGTATTTTAATTATCTCCGACGTGAAAGATTGTTCTGATTTCTTTTCATGATTGAACTTTTTAGAGTAAACTCATATTAAAGCACCAGTAAATTAGGGCTAAAAAATAAGTGCTGGAGAAGGGCAAATCTAAAAATTCTTTTTAAGGGGGTTGAAAATTAATTATAATTTTTTGAAAAGGCAAAATATAAGTATCTTTGAAGGGTTTTATTTTTTTGTTTGTTTTTAGGGGTCAAAATGTAATTTCACCATTTATTATTTTATCATTTTATTATTTATGATGGGATTGAAATAGAAAGTTTTCATACGCCCCTGGCTTCGGCAGCTACCACCCTGCTCAGCTCCTTGACCTTTTCCTTAAAGCTGGTTATGGCATGATGAAGGAGGCAGCCGAAGCGGCAATAGTGATTTGACGGAATTGGCGGTTGGAGGCCGTGGAGATGATGTTGACTCTGATCCTGGCCTTGAGCTAAAGCTCCATTTTATGCTATGAGCCTAGGTGCTTACTTGTATTGAGCTTGAAAATCCACCACTGCCACGAAACCCAATGCTTGGCCCTTATCATCAAGGAGTCCCAATGAGCCCTTGGTGGCGCCGAAAAAATTACTGCCCGGTGAAGTTACGAAGGCTAAATCGCCACCGATAGAAGATAGGTTGAGTTTACTGATAGAGAATGAGAAGAAAGTGGAGAAACTACAAGGTTTGCGAGTTCCGAGTTGTTGGAATCTCACCGGTTTTGAATAAAAGCTCTGCCGGCATTAAAAACCAGTACTTAAAGGTCGCGAGTGAGCCTGATTCTCCTGTGGAAGTGAGCATCGCCGAGCTGTTTCAAACCGCCACAAGAGGCTTCGATGCCTATAGAATCATGGGCCACGGTGCATTTGAGACTACTACGTTAGAAACTGACACCGGAGGCTTACAAATGCTAATGTCTCAAATTTTTTAGGGCCTCATTTAAATTAAATTAAATTAAAAGTTTTGGTTTAAATTGTTTCATTAAAATAAGTACATTAAAAATGAGGTTGATTAGTAAACTACTTGTTTAGCCGATATTTGTTGGTGCTCTTTCTGTACTTAATAGTTATCTTTCGATTTTTTTTCTATCCACAATACTAAAAAACTAAAACTTTAAATATTGAATTTTCTATAACTCGATTCTATTTCAAATGGTATGATGAGCAATGTTGAGGGCTAAAAGAATTATTTTACTTTTGACATTGTTAATATTGGAAAAATCAAAATTTTTAAGTAAAAAAATACAAAAAAATTTAATGTCTCAAAATTAAAATATAAGAATTAAATTTTAACTTTCTAAAAGAGTATAAAATCTTTTGACATATTTAAACCGAAAAATAACATCAACATGAAATATATCAATGTCTCCAAATCTATGTAATAGAAATTATTAACCTATCAAAGTTTCATGCAAATACACAACCTCTCAAAATATGGTTATAACACAACAAAATATCCCAACACAATACAATTATATTACCTGAATTTAGGTGCGAGTTTTGGATATAGATATATATCTGTCATGGGTGTGATTAGCTTTTCAAAGTTTTTCTATATACCTAAAAGAATATTAAGGGAGTCGTATCCACCTATCTGTGTGTTGAACATGGGTACTTCATGAAAAATGAAGACTGCAAGCAGCAAAGCAACACAGACACATGAATTCAAATATCATAAAATTTTGACTTAAGTCACAATTTAACCCTTTAACCCTTAAATTATACTTTTTTTTCAGCCGCATCTAATAGTTCTTGAGTAGCAAAGTAGGCAAGCAACTTGGTCTTCAACAGATTATCAGCAAATCCCACTTGAAAACCAAGTTGCTTAGCCCTATTGAGAGTTGCCCCCACTCTAAATCTTCGATCGGAAAATCTTCCATCTCTTTGATTGCAGCGCAAACCAGAACTTGAAAACCGATATGAGAAACTTCGGTAGCTTTTCCACGAGCCTTTTCGATTCGGATCGCAATAAGTTCAAGGTAGTCCGGAGGTTTTCCCCAGGTAATAGTGTTATCCAATGCTTGTTGTAAGCCATGGAAGTCTTTAACAGAAACTTTGTTGTTGTCTTCACCGTAAAGTTGGTTTTTCAAATCATTAAATGAAGAAGGTAATTCTTCACGAGTCGGCAAACTTCCCCCATCATCAGTAGCAGCAACTCCTTTCATCAATGGACATGTAGAATAATGCTAAAATAACAAACATGGAAATACATTAGTGCTACCTTTTGAAAACAAGAATTTCGAAGTTTCGTATTTTAGTTTCGGATTTTATTTACTGCATAAATTGCAGTTATATGATTATGTAAAAGTTTCAGAATAAATCAATTCGTGTTCAACATGAGTTTGGACATCGGTTTGGAATATGACCCTCCAAGTTTCTTAAAATACATGAAAAATATAAAAAAAATATTGAACATATTGATGCTAGACATGAACCCACCCCAAGCTCATACCTAGATCCAACTAAAATAGTTGAAAATGGCGTTTGCTAGGTCTATAAAAAAGTCTAGTGCATGGGGAAGAAAACTTTTAAAAAAATATATTCATGTGTAGACTTATTTACAGGTTGGACTATCCACCCTAATCGAAAAATTTACTTGAGATCTAAGAAGGTTTAGACAAAAATATTATGTTACAAAATGAACTTAAACAAAAGAATTAAACCCATTTAAAATATGAGACGAACTTGAATTCGAATATTCAAGGCTCAAGTCCAATCCAACCCAACTCGGCCCAACCTATTTTTCATGTTTATAATATAATATACTATAAAATTTATAACACATAAAACTAAATTTATAGTAACATATACTACTATAATCTAAATATTAACAAACAATATAAAAATATTTTTAAATTTTAATAAATGAAAAAATTATATAAATATTATATAAATATATTTAAAAAAATTAAAAAAAATATTTCTTAAGTCGAAACAAAATGTGTTTACATCATATTTAAGCCCGAATCTAGTTCTAAGGGCATATGATATTTAAACCCGAATGTAGTTCTAAGGGCATATAGAGTCAAAGATTATAATTATAATGATATGATTTGTTAAAAGAAAATGTTCTATCTTTTGCAAGAAATAATAATACTATAACAGTCAATATTGATGTCAAGAGAGCTGTGTACCTTATATCAAGGACAAATGCCACAAACATCTTTGACTTGTTCAAAGTCCTGTAAAATCAAGTCAAATTAGAAATTGAGATCATGAAATTGCAAACTTTGTAATTACATCTGTAAATCATTAGTGTACCTGTAGGTGTTGATCTAATTGCTCGATTTCCTTTCCTACTTCGAGCAATTTCTGCTTAGCCTCGGCTTCTGTTAATCGGTCTCCTTTGTAATCTTTCTGTATTTTCGAGATATTTTCCTTAAATTGTTTGAGATTAGAACGGAATGATTGCGCTTCGAATCGGTCGACGGAGAAGAAACCTTGCGGTAAGAGATGAGAGGCTCTCATGGCCATCATCTTGTATACCAATTCCGCATCTGCTATCTTGACCTTTTATGTCACCAAATAAACACACAAAACAAGTGTTAAAACAAACATATATATATAAGAAACAACAATAAGCTCTTTCGGTCGATTTGATCGATTCGATCAATTAAAATTTACTTTGTTTACTCTTCGGTCGATTCGATCCATTAAAATTTTAGCGGCTTTGCTTACAGTTTTCGCCACAATAAGCTCTTTCAAATTATCTTCTCTCGTTTTCGGTTGTTGCCGGAAAGTTGATGATTCGCCGGTTCTCCGGTGCCGGGTGCCTTTTCTTTCAGCTTCCAATAAGTCATCGGAAACTAATTCTCGGTTTCGCTTCTTGCTTCTGCTCGACATCGAGCTTGTCGAGTTCACGTGATTATCATCCGACGGCGATGGTGGTCCGATCGGACAATATTGTGCTATAGGTTCGACAGCAGAATGGAAATTTTCGCCGGTAAACCAATCTAGAAAAATGTCGGTGAAAAAACTGTCCCCGTTGCTCATGTTGAACGGATATGTGAAATTTGAATCAGATCAGATCAAAATGATTCCCAATTTAGAACAAAAAATAGAAAGAAACAAAGAAACCTCCAAATTCAGCAAAATCAAAGAAAAAAAAGAGTACAGAAATTAAGTAAAAATAAATTTAACTCAGATCAGATCAAATAATTGAAATACTAACAGTTTTTTTTTCCCCAATTTAGAACAAAAATAGAAATAAATAAGCAAGTCAACCAGCAATGAAATGTTTCTTTGAAACAACGAAAATTTCCTCAATTAATTAAAGAAATCGCCATGAAAAAGAGGAAATTCAGCAAAATCAAAGGAAAAAAAGTATAGAAATTAAGTAACATGAATTAGAAATTTCGATGAAAAGAGAAGAAAGGAGAAAAAGGGTTACCGAAGTGTTAAAAAAGAAAAGAAAGGAAAGAGTGTCATTGGTGGAAAAATTAATCAAAAAAGAAAATAAGGTTAAGCGCCATTATAGAAAGCGCGCGATTAGTCGTTCGTGTATGTAGATAAAGTTTTCAGAATTCATCCAACCCATTAAATTATCTATTTTTTATTCAATGATTTTTCAATTCGATCCAATAAAATAAAAATATATTAAGAATAAAAAATTTGCTTGACTCGGTTTGATTGCAGTTAAACCGATTCGATTGCCCACTTTAACTAGTTCGATCAATTCATGGGTCAATCATTTGACCCCTTTTTCTAAATCAATATCTCAATCTGTTCTTGTTGAGATTGACCCGATTAAGCAACAGATAAAAAAAATAGTGGAATAAATTAAGAAATTGAACACACAAATTTAAAGTAGAAAAATCCCTCCAAAGAGGATAAAAAATCATGGGAAAAAATAATTTTACTATAATGGCAAAAGAACGAAGAGTACAAAAGATGAAGATAAAAACTAAACCTCGAAAACCCGAAAATAAAGAACCCTCAAAACGTAAAAACAAAATTCTCTAAATGTGTTATGAGTTCTAATATAATGAGTGTTTTAATATAATGTGTGTGTTTTTTCTAAGATTGTAAAAGAATCTATTTATAGGCTAAATTCATATGTCAAATAATAATAAAATAATCCAAACTAATCAGTATTTGATTGCAACAAATAAATAGAGTTTAACTAAAAGATTATTTCTCAAATTTGACTGAAATAGGAGTCATACTTAATAAATTTCCACATTGACTCATATTTCCACAACGCCATATTTGCCACCAAAGTCCGCCACAAGTCTATCTTGAATTATGCAAAGAATTAACTGAGTTGAATCTGTGCTCAGAAATTGGAAGACTTCTAGCCTTCGACTTATACATTGCCAAATCAAAACTAACTCGGATTTGATTTTCACGAACATAAGTGCCCTAACTTTTCAAAACCTGCATCCAAAAGAGAATATCTATTCAACGAAACGGTCATACATTTTTCCCTCCTATGGCCAAGTTGCCTCCGCTCCAAACGAGTTGACTTCAATTCTGTAATGGACGAGGGATGTCCGATTTCACTAGTCACTGTAGAACCTTCTAAAATATAAATACTATCGGTTCTTTTACCTTTTAACAAAACCAGAGCTTCATGAGATACTTTAATGCCACTCAACTCGATGTTGATTCTATATCCTTTCAAGTCTAACTACTCAAGGAGATGAGATTCTTTCCTAAATCAGGTATATACCTAACATCTGAGAGTGTCCTAATCGTCCCATCGTGTATCCTAATTTTAACAGTATCAATACCAATTATCTTACTAGATGAATCGTTTCTCACGCGCACAACTCCACCTTCAATCGAACTGTATGGTGGAGAATTATTCTCTATTGGGACACATGTGGAAGAACATCCCGAATCTAGGACCCACTCAGACATGAGCTCGGAGTTATCACTCGTTGACACTAACAAGAAATCATCACTGCTTTCATCAACAAAATTAGCATCAGCTATATCTTTCTCATTACTTTCAATAGCTCTTTTATTTCGCAGTTTATAACAATCTACTTTGACGTGACCTAACTTTTTACAATAATGACACCTTTTGTTTGGTTTCTTTGATGCTATCAAAATAGAAGCTTGCTTACCTATGTTGCTATCCAAACCAAACTCATTGTCGAGTTTGTCTCTATTCAACAAATGACCCTTCACATCTTCAAACGAGAGTTTGTCTCTACCATAAATCAGCATCTCCGTGAAAGACTTGTATGAAAAGGGTAAAGAGCACAATAATAGCATAGCCTGATCTTCATCATCAATATAAACCTTAACATTCTTTAAATCATTTAAAAGAGTAATGAATTGACTGATGTGATCTCTAAGAAACTCACATTCGTTCATGTGAAATGTAAATAGACGTTGTTTTAACACTAAATGGTTAGCTAAAGACTTAGTTGCATAAAGAGTTTCTAAGTTTCTAACCTTTTCCACAAGGCGGATGAGGTTTTCTCCATCAATACCTCTTGCAACACCGTATTAGCGAGGCACAACTGGATTACAGACAATGCCTTTTCATCAAGCTCTTCCCATTCTATTTGATTTAGTTTCTCAGGCTTTTTTTCAGTAACAACCTTTTTCAAACTTATTTGAACTAGAATTGCCATCATCCTAACTTGCCACAGATTAAAATTTGTCTGACCATCGAACTTCTCAATTTCAGACTTGTTGCTGCCATCTCTGAATGGGCTGATCTATGAAAATTGAACTATCTCTGATACCAATTATTGGGATCGACCCGATTAAGCAACAAGTAGAAAAAATAGCGGAATAGATTGAGAAATTGAACACAAAAATTTAAAGTGGAAAAATCTCTCCAAAGAGGATAAAAAACCACGGGCAAAGATAATTTTACTATAATGGCAAAAGAACGAAGAGTACAAAAGATGGAGATAAAATCTAAACCCTGAAAACACGAAAACAAAGAACCCTCAAAACGTAAACACAAAATTCTCTAAATATGTTATGAGTTCTAATATAATGGGAGTGTTTTTTCTAAGGTTGTAAAAGAGCCTATTTATAGGCTAAATTCATAAATCAAATAATAATAAAATAATCTAAACCAATCAGTGTTTGATTGAAACAAATAAACAGAGTTTAACTAAAAGATTATTTCTCAAATTTAACTAAAATAGGAGTCATACCTAACAGTTCTCAATCTACTTGATTCGATTAACAAGTTTAGTCTAGTTCTAAAAACAATGATGTACATTTGAAGTGTAAAAATCGAGGCGACCTTGTGAATATAGATGTAATAATGGTGAAGCACGTGTGTATTTACCCCTTCTGACCCTGACTTGATTATATATCCAACATAATCTGATTTTGATTTGATTTGAAATTAAACATTGATTTAATTGTTTCATGATAAACATATTAAAATGCATATTTTTTTGTATTTAATTTGGCTTATTATTGAACTGAACCCTGCTAATTAAGTGCTTTATGATTTAATATTTGTCAGGGATGTAGTTGGACAAGAACAAGCAAAAAGGGGCCAAATCGAAAGACAAATTATTGGAATGGGGCCAAAGCAAAAAGATGGAGCAAGCTAAAAACTCAACATAAATTTTGACTTGTAAAAGGCTACAAATAGGAAGATATTTTATTTTAGTTTTAATTTTATTTTTTATTTTATTAATTTAGTTAGGCTATTTTTAGTAAATCCATGTATATAAATAGGGGTGTTTGCCTCTTTGAAAATCATCTATTAATTGAGTTTTCCTATTTCTCTTTGGAAATCCATTATCCTCTTTGTCTTGTTTTTCCTACTTCAATTGAGAATTAGAATACTTTTGTCTTGCTTTTTACAAAGTTGTTCTCATTCTCTTTTCAAATATTTTTCCCTATCCATTTCCATCACCTTTTCATACAATTTTTATCTCCTATAACCTTCAAGCATGAGTAAATTTATGCTTAACTAAATTTTATCTTAGTCTTAGGCCGATATTCCTTCCGATCGGGAACTGTGAGATATGCATTCGTGCTAAATATCCTTTCATTCGGTATTCGCCTTTTTCCTAAATATTGGGATTGACAACTCATCCCTTAAGGCTAATTCGATTTCAAGTCAAAATGAGCTCGTTGGGTTGGAGTCGTGTTTACCGATAGTTGGAGAAACGAATCGGCCGTGCTGTATTTGAATCCTCGAGAACAAATCAAGGAAGGGGTGATCGGGTTTAAACGACCCGCGCGGATGAGGCTGTTAATTCGAGTTGGGTTCTTCAGAATGCAAGGCTACCGAAATCTTCAACCGGGAACACGAGTATCTCGATTAGATAATCGGTAAGGGTTGGTTTGCAGGACGTACCGGGACCAGCTACGAGAGGAAGAATTGGTGATTAGGACGTTCTTAATCATTATAACCAGCTTATCGTTTGAAGGAGAAGATCAATTTTCAATGACCTATTCTTAATACGGAATTTACCGAGACTAAGGCTAAAGCTTATCAATTCTGTTTATATAATTCTAAATTTATTTTCGATTTACATTTATATTAATTGTTCATTTTATATTATTTGCTGCCTTAAACATTCTTAAACCCGTAGCTTTACGTATTTATTTTATTTTTCGCAGGTACGTTTGGAGTCGTGGGCACGACACTTGCCACGACCTCTTAACACAACGACATTCTGTTTATAAGAGAACAAAGAAATTGATTATAGATCCAATCCCTGTGGATTCGACTCTCTACCACTCTTACTACGGTTTAGAGTTATTTAGTAGGAATTAATTTTGGTGGATTCGATGCCCATCATTTCAATTTCAATAAAAAATCAAAATTATATTCAAATTTGATTTTAACTTAAATTGATATGACATTTTTTTAATATCTTTTGTTAAATAAATAATAATTTTAAACTTTAATTATTTTTAATGATACTATAAATTGATTTTTAGGTAAAATTATACTAGAGCAAACATTAATATAAATTTTATTATTGAATTTCTATCATAATTATATACACAAGGAAACTACATATTTAAAATATTGGTATGCGTTTTAGAATTATCTATGATAAATAAAAATGTATGGATTGAAACTAATAATAACAATATATAAGAAATAGAAATTAAAAAAATCCCAAAATAGCAAGAAATCAAATTTAAACCAACTAATATTTGACACGGATAACTCATGAAGTTAGTTTTTATTTAACCTTAAGCTCCGTTTGTTCCACTGAAAATGTTTTTGAAAAATGATTTATAATATTTTCTAGTGTTTGGATGAATCTGTGTAAAATATTTTATATTGTTTGACAAATTTCCTTAAAATATTTCACAAGACCTTTTTTGGGAGTAAGAGAGTAATTTTATGTTGATTGGAAAACATTTTATGTTCACCATTCTATTTTATATTAAACAAACATTGGAAAAAGGCTGAAAGTAAAAACTTTTACGTTGAAACAAACGGAGTTTTAATATTGAAATATTTTAATTCAAACTCAAATTCGAGCTTAGACCTCATAATCAAACATAAATTTAATTTAATTTCTTACGAAATCGACCAATTCAATCTTAGGCCTTATTTGTTAGGGTGTTAAAAAAAATTAATAAACTAAAAATTAATATTTTTAGCAAATTAATTTTTTAAACACATCTGATAATTCAGAATGAAAACTGTTAGAATGTTTTCTACCAAAAAAATTGTATGAACCAATCTAATTATATTTAATACTTAATTTTAGTTATATCAAACAAAATTTATTACTTAAATTCAACCCTTAATTTTTTGCTTAAAAGAATTATTAAAAAACTTAGTAAAATTAATATGATGCTATAGCCGGTCCAATACTAAATAAACGAGTATTACCTCTAGATGGAAGAATATTTTTTTTGAAAAGCAGTTTTGTTTAATCTGCTAGCGCTTAAAGAATGCCCAAAGGGCTGGCGTATTCAGGCCTAATACGTTGTTGTATTCGTGCATATATTTCTCTTTCTAACTATACAATTACTAGTGCACCTATTGTGATTCCCATTACGAGAGTCAAAATAGGGACCAACATCCATATGATCCCATAGACCTCTTTTAAAGATTCCAATGTGTAAAAGGAATTGATATCTTCTACTTGTGTCAGATAAATTATCATTTCAACGATCCACTTCTCCCATAATGATATCTATGCTACCTAGTATCATCATAATATCAGTCAATTTCATTCTTTTCACTAATTCAAGAAGAATTTGCAAATTAATAAAACCTGGCAGGCGAATTTTCTATCTCCAAGAAAAACCGCTTTAATCCCCTATCAAAAAAATTCCTAATTTTCTCTTTGGGGCTTTCGTTCTTGCTTATTTTTTCAATACTTAATTTCCCAATTTATTTAACATAGCATTAGTTTCAAATACCATAAACATCACACATATAGAAAAGTAAATATAGAAAAGTCAAAGGACAAACACGTTAAAGGCAATCTTATGGTAGACTTAGCAGCAAGCTAGAACACCAACACAAACCTTTGTTTTTGGAAAGCTAATTTTTTGCGGTCAAATTGGGCAGATTTTGAATAACCAAATAGGCAAGCAAATTCTTCTTCAACAGATTATCAGCAAATCCCACTTGAAAACCATATTTCTTAGCGTAATTAAGCGTAGCGCCCCACTTTTTCAACTTATCCCAGTCCAAGTCCTCAACCGGAAAATCTTCCATCTCTTTGATCGCAGCACAGACTGGAACTTGAGCGGGGATATGAAAAACATCAGTAGCTTTTCCTCGAGCTTTTTCGATTCGGATCGCAATAGGTTGGAGGTAGTCTGGAGTTTTCCCCCAAGCGGTTTTCTTTAAGGCCTGTTCCAAGCCTAGGAAATCATTGTATTCCACTTTGTTGTTGTCCTCGTCGTAAAGTTGATTTTCCAAATCACGGAATTTAGATAGTCCTTCTTCAAGAGTTAGCATACTTACACGATCATCGGTTGCAGTAACTTTTTCCGACCGTCGAGGTGCAAAATAAAACTAAAAGAAACAAACATGGAAAACAAGTCATAAATTCAGAGCAATGAAATAGATGGTGTGCTAACTCTGGAAACAAAGATTTCGAATACAACATGAATTGTGAGAATGTTGTGTACATCATTAGGAGTGTAAATGAGATACTATTGCTCACAAACTACTCGAGTTTAATTAAAAAAAATTTGAATTTAATTTGGTAATTTTCGAGCCGAGTTTAAACTCAAGTGACTTGAGCTATTAATATCGAGCTGAATTCGAGATTAATAATACTTAACTCGAACAACTCATGAGTCATATTGAGCTTTTTCATATTTTCATATAATAAAATTATGTCATTGTCTTTATTATATTATTAACCTTAGGCTTAATTATTGAGCCAATATTAGACTCGAATAACTCAATTATATCTCAAGTCAAGTATTAAATTTCAAATTTCGAATTGAACTTGATACTATTCGGACTCGCTCGGCACGATGACACCCATATACATGACTACAAAACTCAATTGAGAATTGATGTGTGGTTATGTATTTTAAATTTCATGTTTGTTTTATCCAAGTCCTCAAAAACCAAGTTAGTAAACAGATTTCATTGACGTACCTCTGATCGTTGTAGATCAAGTTCTTCAATCTTCTCTCCGACCAGAAGCAGTCGCCACTTCGCCTCGTCTTCTGCTAATACAGCATCCTTGTACTTGCGGTCAATTTCTTGGATCTCTTGCTTAATCACTAGGAGATCAGATTGCATTGGCCATTGCACTTTGATTTGGTCGATATAGCAAAGAATTTGTTGAGAAGCTTTCATTCCCGGGAACTTAGTGACTATCGTTACATCGTGGAGACATTGAGAAGCTTTCGTCACCATCGTCACCAATTTCTTCATTTCTTCCAACTTCCTTTCCCAATTCCTTTCCCAATCTGTTATCTTGCCATTCTTTTCAAACAAAACCGGTATTAAGAGACAATCTAGACAGGGAACATTTTGGAAATAAAAACCAGATTTTGAGGCTAAGATAAACAAATTTTAAAAATAAACAACCGAACATGAATAAAAATCCACTCGTTGAAGTTGGATTCATTTACGGCACTTCTTGCATCCTAATCCTTTTACTGGGATTATTTTAGGTTTATAATAATTAAAAAAAACAAAAAAAAAAATTGAATATAATCAGTAAGTTGGATTCAGAGACTTACGTTATTTGTCCCTCTTTGGGTTCGACCATCGAAAATTTTCGCTCTCGTATGCAGAGGTCCCAAGTTGATAAGTTTTTCCAAAGAGCCTTCTTTTCTTTTTGATTTTCGTTGTGGCTGGGAAGTTAATAATTCTACCCGGTGCCGGAGCTGCCTTTGTTTCCTTTTTCTCTCTCTTTCTTGGCTCAATAAGTCATCGGAAACAAGTTTCCGATTTCTTTTCTTGCTTCCATTCGACATAGAGCTGAACAAGATCGTTTTCATGATTTCTGAATACAAGAAGCTATCGATGTAAGACTGACGATGAAATCTTGCTATGCCACAACCCTTCTTCTCGTACGAATCTGAGAAATTTAACTCAGATTTCTCAATTCAGAGCAACAGAAAAATTTATAAAGAAGGATATGATAACGAATTAGTAGATTTAGGAGTACTTACAGGTTTCAAGTATCGATAGCGGTGAAGAGAAGACAGAGAAAAGGCCGCCGCCGCCGCCGCCGAAGAGTAAAGCAGGAGAAACAGAGGAATTCGTTGGTTAGAGAAAGCTTATATTTATTTCGAGATTTTGAATAGAATTTAATGATCTTAATTTGACAACCCATTTTGAGATTGAAAGTAAACTGATTTGAGACGTACCTTTTCCGGCGTCTTCATCCTACTTAGACAACCTGCTAGCGAAGTTGTGCTCATTGCATCCATGAAACAGATTTTAGCATGAAGGCGGTGCAACGTGTTGAGCTCACGTTTAAGGGAAGTTAACTCGTTCTTAATGGCCTGAACTTGAGCCACCATTAGGCTCAATTCGTTTTCGATAAAATCGGCCAATTTGCACCCAATTTTGCCCTCCATTATGGTTCAAACTGAAATCAAAGCAAAATTTGTTTGATTATTGCAAGAAGAAGAAAGTGAAACAGATGAAAATTCAGGCTTGTAGAGGCCACTAAACAATATAATATGATATGATAAAAGTAAGGTTGATCAGTGAGAAATGGTCCCACCATGGACTTTTATATTCTCACGCGCGCATATTACACTGTCTTCTCGCGAGGGGCGCGAGAATATTCAACTTCAACATAGCTGTCTCGCGATGAGCGCGAGCGTATTCAACATAATTTTTTTTATCCATTGCCGTCCAAATGAACTAAAATAATCGTCCTATAAAAATTGAAAGGACTTATTTTATATCTGGGTTTAATGACAAATTTGGTAATTAATGTTACATATTTGATCAAAATGGTCCTAATAATATTTTTAAGTTTTTTGTCATCAATTTTTATTTTTTAAATATTTTTGACAAATTTGATAAAAGTATAGTTACAAAAATCAATAAAGATGATGTGAAATATTTTTTATTGAGATGTAATTTATTACTTAAGTAACTCAATAAGATAATTACGCTTATTTTCTTTAAATTAAGAGTTTTTTTAACTTCATGAATTATTTATTTATTTAATTATTTTCCACATGTAATTTTTTATTGGGTTATCTAAGAAATAAATTGCATCTCATTAAAAATATTCTACGTATTAAATTTCACATCATCTCGTTAACTTTTATAATAATACTTTCATCAAATCTGTTAAAAGTACAATTTGAAAAAAGAACAAAGGTTGATGGCCAATGGCCAAGCTAGAATTTTTTTTAAGGGGAGCCGCAATTAAATTATAATTTTTATGATAGTAAAAATATAATTTCATCATTTAAATAGCCTATATCTCTATAGTTTTTAAAAGATTAAATCAAAATTTTATCTTTTTTAGAAGATAAAGTATAATTTTACCTTTACTAATTTAAAATTTTAAAAATTTCAAAAGACTTAAATGAAAAGTTTTTCATTTTAGGAGGGTGGCCCCTGCTAGCCCCCTAGCTACGCCCTTGTTGATGGCCAAAAAATGCTAAAAAATATAATTGGGACCATTTTAATAAAACATGTAAATATTAGTGGCTAAATTTATCATTATACTTTTTATCTTTTAGCTTTAAAAAAAATCAATGGTAAAATAACTTTTTTTTTTCTAATTAAAAAACTAATCATTATCTCCACTAAATACCGACATTGAGGGATTTTTGAAAAACCAGTCATACATTGTTAGCTAGAACAGACAGCGCACGCGCTTTCGTTGAAGCATATGGCGCCATGTTTGCCTGCTAACTTTCCAATAGTCTTCTCGCTTCAAATTTACATACAGGAAGTTATCTCGAGCTTTCTGTGATGGAAGTTGGCCTTATTTTTAATTACATCCCGTTGAAGAATTGCTTCGATTCTTCAGTTTTACTCTTGCACAACTCACCCTGCTCTCTCATTTCTTCACTGCAGTACACGTAAGTACGGTTGAATCTATTCATTCAATATCATATCTTGCTTTGATTTTGCATAACTTCTTTACTTTGATTTATCATCGTTCCATATGATTTTGTTTTGCTGATTTGAAAGAAGACTTTGATACTGTTCACCTGCAACTCGATTGTGTTTCTCCTTTTCTTTTTACTTCAATGATTTGATTTAATTTAAAAATTTCAGATCCATATCAAGATGAGTATCGCTAACATGTCATTCCCCGAAGATATCTACAGAGAGATTCCAGACTTGTCACAGCATGAGAGGGTGATATCTGCAACCAACCCGAACTTTCAAGAGAAAGAGATCTCAAGTGAGAACTCCTTGACATCAAGTGTAGGCATGAAAAGAGGTTTACCAGAAACTGAAGAGAAAGTCACAAAGAAACGGCACCTGTCCCAACAACAACCAGAGTCCAAAAGTAAAAAATTAAGCTTGGAAGAGCTTATCAAAAAGAAAACTGTGCCGGAAATCGTGAAAATATTCAATGATCGGATTAACAGATTGATTAAGAAAGTAAGGTCTCCTAATTGAATTTAATATACATTATTGTTATTTATTTTATATATATATATTGAAGGTAAAAAGAATGTCACTAGCAATGGCTACTTTGCATTATAGGTAGACCTGATCATGAGTCAGACCACTTATTCAGATTTGAAAGTTCGTCTGAAAAGAGATTGGTTTTGGTAAAAGTATAGACCCAAAAAATATGTTTGGACAAAAAATAAAGCCTGTTTCCGAAATGGTCGAGCCTCGGGCAAGATTTTGAATTTGACAATAAATTTTTTCTTGTTGTTATTTACTATTGTTTTGTTGTTGTTTGCTACTGATTTGCTGTCATTTTGCTATTATGTTAAAATTACTTTTGGAAAGATAAAATATTTATTTTAGACAAATGTTGTAAAATTGGTATGTAGGAAGGCTAGTAGGGGCCTTGGTGGTTCTTTAAATTTTATTAAAAATTTAAATTAGTAAAAATAAAATTACACTTTGGCCCCCTAAAATAAAAAAATTTTGATTTAATTCTTTAAAAATTATAAAAACATAAACTATTCAAATGGTGAAATTGTATTTTTATTATTGTAAAAATTACAATTGAATTCAGACCACCCTACAAAATTTTTTTGCCTTGGTCCTTGATAGAGTTGACAAATGTTTTTCAACTTCAATGATAAACAAAATCTAAATTAAAATATATAAACAGTTTTTACTTTCAGAGTTCACGTGGTGGTCAAAAAATCCTTGTAATTACAATGTAAATATGTTTGTTTCCTTTAACATCTATTTTGTGTGTATATTTTGGGGAAGATAGGACATGGAGACAGACGTGGAATCAGTGCTTGGCCAGCAATGGCCAGTGCGACCGGATGTCCAAGGCATTAAGGAAAAGTTTCGAGAAATAGCTACTGCCAATTCAGATATAAAAAAGGCAAAGAGAAGATTGCTTGTAGCAGGTCGCGAGTTTGAGAAGTTAGAAAATCAACGTAAAACGGTATGTTTAATTTTTGCAAATTTAATTATTTAATTTAAGGGTGAGTTTGGATGGATTGTGGTTTACTTGCAGTTAATGTAAAGACAATAGTGACGATGAGATTAGATATTATAACAATACTGTATCGTGAGATAAAAAGTAAACTAAATGCATCGCACTGTCCATCCAAACCCACCCTAAGTCTCCAATCTAACTTTAACTTTTTAATTTGATTTTTCAGCCCTCAACAACAACTGAGAACGCTGATCCTTATATGGTATGTGTAATCTTTTGTTTAATTTAATAATATATTATATTATAATTTACTGATGATGCATGAAATTTATATATTAATGGTATATTAACTATTATTTCTTATAATAATTCTCTTTTCTAGTGGATTAAATTTATGTTTAAAGGTTGCAAAATTCAAAATTTTTTTAACTATGTTACTTGTGGAAGGCCATATTTGATTCTTTTATTTGAATATGTATTTCTACATTATTTATAAGTCACATTATAATCATAATTTCTTTTTCACTATAGTTGTTTTTTCAAACTTAGCAATAAAACATTGGATATGGGTTCATGTATGTTTATCTTAAGTTTTCTTTTTCTTTTTTTTTAATCGATTAAATCTTAGTTTGAGTGCGTTGGAGTATTATTTTTTTATTTATAGGTTGAGGAGGGGTTATGAATAATTCTAGACATTATTTAAAAAAAACACAAATATTATCAAAATCTATAATGAGATTGTAAAAAAAATATTTTCTTTTTCTTTATCCTAATGTCTTGTGTCATTCTTGAACTTACCCTTCTTGCATCTTTCCGATTAAATTTCAAGATAACATCGTGAATAATTTAAATTTACATTATTCTTTTAAATTCCAGGATGAAGTCAAGGAGACATTAAAGAAACAGGTATTTATATAGAAAATGGATTATATGAAACTGTGATTCTACGTCATCTTTATCTCTTTCTAATAGGAGAATGGCAAATTAGATTTTTCCTCCTGATTTTCAGCTTTTTTCTCTTGAAAAAAACTTAAAATCCAACTAAAAATGCTTAAAATCAGGAAGAAAAATCTGATTTGTCATTGTCTTATTGAGAAGGGATAAGGATGATATGGAATCGTAATTTCATACAATCCTTTCTCGATTTATATATATGTAATGTGTTTATCTTCGTTAGAGTGAAGTTATGGGTAGTTTTAAGAATTTTATTAAAAAAAACCTTATTCTTAAAAATAAACTTATTTAAACCTTCAAATCTCGGAACCAAATAGAAACTTTTTATTTTTGAAAATCGAAAACTTATAAATATGTAAACATCTCGAAATCTAAATCCTCAAAAGTTACTTTACGAAACAAAATCTTTTTTACTATTAAGATCACCTAGTATTTGTTGTGTTCGTGCTAGAGATGTCCATGGGTTAAGTTGAGCTGAGATTTGGTCCCCAAAAAATTTTCAATTCAAGCTTGTTTTCAAGTCAACTTGGTCAGTCCAAAATAGCCCGTTTTACTATTTAAAATTTAATAAAATATTAAAAATGTATTTTACTTGATAATTTATATATTTTATTAATGAACATAATTATCTTGCAATATCCATCATCTATGATTATTTATTAGATCCAAGAATTTTTTAAATAATGAATTTGCCTCTTAAGTACATCGCATCAAATCTCAACTAAGAAAGGATTGTATGAAACAAAATTATTATCTCTTTTCAATAATTTAGTGTCACATTAGTAGTTTCATCCTAATTATCAGGATTTTCATCTGAATTTAATTTTTCAAGATAAAAATATTAAAATCTAGGATGAAAATACTGATGTAACATTAAACTATTGAAAAAAATTATACAGATCACATGTCAACTCCTTTCCCACTATGTATAATCATATACGTACCATTCTCATAATTCATGGTTTTCTATGTTTATTGTTTCAGCTTTCTTCAGCATTTCCAATGCCCAATACTCTTGATCAAGGTTTTGATCTTAGTAATTGTTTTGATTTTGGAAGCCTCCCAGATTCTGATTTTGATCTTGAAAGTTTCCTACCTCCTGATGATGTCAAGTCTGCTTTTACTGATTTGGAAAACCAACTTAATGACAAAGGCAACAACCATGTGGAGGTAGAACATTTCCCAGGCTTAGCAGAAGAGTTGGAGAAAACTGGTTGGGGAAAAACTCCAAGCTCCCTCGAATCTATTGCGATCCGAATCGAAAAGGATCGTGGAAAAGCTACTGAGCTTGGCCATAACACTGCTCAAGTTCTGGTTTGTGCTACAGTGAAGGAGATGGAAGATTTTTCAGTTCAGAAATTGGATTTGGAGATCTTAAAAAAGTGGGGGGCGACACTCAACAAGGCCAAGGAACTTGGTTTTCAGGTGGGATTTGCTGATGATTTGTTAAGGAAAAATTCGTATGCCTACTTTTTTCACAGAACAATTCTTGGACGTGCCTAAAGAAAGGAGCTGGTTGGAGAAGTCAAAGGTGGCTTAGCTCTTATTGTTGAGAATCAAAGGGTGTTTTGCATTTACAGCAAAATACACTCAATATATTTGGTTTGATGGACTTTGGGTTTCTATATTTACTTTTCTCTATCTGAACTATATGGTCTTGGGTGTCTTACATGGACTTGGTGTTTTGCAGTATAATTTATACTATATGGTTTTTGAGACATTGATATATTTCATCACCATGTGCTAATCTATGAAATTATGTTGGTTATTTGACCTAGTTTATTAGTCTAAATAGGTCGAGGTTTTTTTTCAAGATTTAGGAAAATTGGTCGACTTTGAAGAGAGTGTGTGAAAGTTCATTCAGCTGGACATGTTTTTTAAAATTTTCATAGAAAACTCGTCCAATTGAGTACATTTTTCTTGACATGTCAACAGAAAACGCGTCCAATTTTATTTAAAATAAACCTATTTCCTTAAATATTAATAAAAACGGCCTATTTGACTAATTAAACGAAATTGGTGTGTATTGTCAATTTATCTAGTTTATTATGTTAAAATGGTATTGAAGATGTTTTATGTTTGTGCATATTTTCATAGGTTAATAATTTATCATATAGATTACAAGACATTGATATAATTCATGTAGTTATTACTATTTTTTCATGTTTCATTCGTTTATGCATTTTATTGTGTTATAATAATGTATTTATAGGTATTTTATGTGTATATAATTTTTGAAAGGGATGAGAGATTTTTCATTGGAGAATTAGACTGGAAGACGTTGGAAAACTGTGGGGCCACACTCAACTAGGCTAAAAAACTTGGTTTTCAGGTGGGATTTGTTAGGGAAGAATTTGCTTGCCTACTTTGCTTACACAAAAGCTCTTGGACGAGGCTAAAAACAAGGAAAATAGACTTGAAAAATAAGGAAAATAAGATTTCGGGTCTATACTACAACAAAACAATCCTACCGCGACACTTTTTTTGACCTAAGACGACGCAAAAAAGGTTGGCATAGGTTTCGCGACGCTTCTCTCGACGCTTCCAAATAGGTTGTCTATAGTACAGTTGGTGTTGAAACCATTTTTTGAAAACGGTGGTCGACTTTGATTTTGAAAATGTAAACAAAAAAGGAGAGTCTTCACCAATCCTTTTTTTGCTGAGGTGTGATCAGGAAACCTTGAAAAGTGGTTGTTTTAATAAACAATTTGATTTATCAAAACAACGATTTACGAAAATCAGAAAGATGGGTTCGGGAGTCAGTTACGCACGATGAATGATTAGCACCCCCAATACGCCCAAAATTGATACCTAGTCGATTAATCAATGTCTTAGTGTCGAAGATGTGAAAACTTGAAACAATTTAAAATACGATCCCTCTTTTAACGCCTTTAAAAAAAATCGTTTGGATAAATTGAATCTGTGTCAAAGGCTATCTCGTCTCAAGGTAAAATGTCACATCCAATACGTTAGGACACAACACCTTGGCCTTTAAGGCTAAACTTACTTTTTATTTGAAACTCACGTATTTAGTTTTGGAAGGATATTCGGATACTTAGAGTAAACGAGAAAAATCGAAATCCAATACGTTAGGGCACGATTTCTCGAATTTCTAAATACAAAATATAGCCTTGATTTAGAAAATCATATCTCAAGATAACGAAACGTCACATCCAATGCGTTAGGACACAACATCTCGAATTCTCGAGAATAAGCTTTTTTTTATTTAAAATTTATGCATTTTTTTAAAAAGGATATTCGGTTATTTAGAGTAAACGAAAAAAATCGAAACCCAATACGTTAGAGCACGATTTCTCGAATTTCTAAATATAGAATATTGCCTTTATAAAAGAATCAATTTTGTGTCGGGGAAAGGTTAATATAGTATAAATTAGAAATAAAATGACATAATAAAGGATGAGTAAACAAAATTTAAAATTTCAGTATTGATAACATAACAGAATAAAAATAAATTTGTAATGAGAAAATGCGAACAGAAATGGAGAAATAAATCAAACGAGCAATGTAAAAAGAAGAAATAATAGGTGAAATTCAATAATGCATATAAATATATACATATAAGTAAATGAATAAATATATATATAAAAAAGATAAATAAATAAATAATAAGAAGAAATAATAAAAGTATATATAAAGAAAATAATAATAATAAAAATAAACAAGATTAATAAACTGATGGTCCCTTAATAAATAAATAAATAAATAGTACATAAAATATTTGAAAATAATAATAGTAGTACTTATAATAATAATAAGTATAGTAGTAAAAATAATAATAGTACAATAACGGGAGAAATAATAATATATTAGTAAATATAATAGAAAATATAAGAATAAAAGATATAATAATATTAGTCGTAATAATAATAATAATAATAATAATAATAATAATATAGTTTTAATTATAAAATATCAAAATAACAAAAAGGGGATTAAATTGAATTTAAAACAGAAGTATCGAGGCGAAATCTAGAATAAAAAGGGTAAAAGGGACCCGATTGAGGTACTCGCGTAAAATGGAGGGACCAAAAAGAGCCATAAACCCTCCCTCCAAAACACACAGCATCTGGGAGGACTTAATTGAAAACCAAATAAATTCTCGGGGCAAAATTGAAATAAAAAAACTTAATTGCAAAATAATAAAAAAGCGGAAGGGCTAAAAGTGAAATTAGCCCTTCTGTAAAAAAAAGCGCGGATCTCAGGTCAGGTCGGACTAAGGGCTAAACGACGTCGTTTTGGGGCTTATGGATGCCGGCCAAAACAGCGTCGTTTTACACGGCCTATATAAGTTCAAAAAACTAAAAAAAAAACATTTGATTTCAGTTCAAAAAAAAAACTTTTCCTCTGTTTGTTTTCTCTACATATTCAGGGCTCCGACAAGGGATCCGGTAGGTCGTTTGCCGCACGCCGCCGCGCCTATGCCGTCGGAGCCGCCGTACGCGGC
The DNA here is from genome assembly GCA_020496765.1 of Gossypium stocksii. Classification (NCBI taxonomy): domain Eukaryota; kingdom Viridiplantae; phylum Streptophyta; class Magnoliopsida; order Malvales; family Malvaceae; genus Gossypium; species Gossypium stocksii. Next base: position 121,038,705 of record CM035626.1, read on the forward strand.
GGCCGGAAGTCGAACCATCATTACTTTTTCACGATTTTCGAAGGTACTACTCTTTTATTTCTTTTATTTATTACATATATATTTATATAAAAAAAAAAGAGTCTAAATAGAACAAAAATAATGAAAACGAAAGTGTAAAATCACCTCTTTCGGCTTAGGTTTTTTATTTCACTTTGATATTTCGATTACAATCTCTTTTTTAGTGTTAACCTCTGCTCTCTTTTTTTGTATTGATGTTCGAAGAAGAAACAAAATGGGTTTGATTTGGCTTTTTATAGTCATTTTACAATATTATTATTTATTGTTGTCTTTTCTATTTATTTTTGCAGGTGCAAGTGGCCACGATGAAATGATGGTGGCGGTGGAGAGGCGATGCTGCAGTGGTCAGAAGGCAGAGGCGGCAGCAGCTAGGTTTAGGGAAAATTAGGGTTTTCTGATTTTGATTTTGGGCTAGGGTCCGTTGGGCTTGTTATTGGGCTGTTTTTAATTTGGTTAGGTGTAGGCTTTAAATGGTTTGGGTTGTTTGGTTGTAGAAGTGGGTTGCAGTTTAATTTGGGTTTGATTTTGTATTGGGCCCCAAGCTAAATTGGGTGTATACAGTTGGCATAGGCTTCGTGACGTTTTCGAAAAAACATTGCCATAAGTCAACATAAGTCGACCCTTATTTAAGAGTTGGGAAAGACCTAGTCAATGCCAATCTTTAAAAAGGGTTGGGATAAACTTAGTTAAGGCCAACCTTTGAAAAAGGTTGCGATAGACCTATTTAAGGCAACCTTAAAAAGGTTAGTATAGTTCTTGTCTAACGCAACTTTTAAAAACGGTTGCAATAGAGCCGTCTAAGGCAACCTTAAAAAGGTTGAGATAGACCTTGTCTAAGACAACCTATAAAAAAAAGGTTGGAATAGACCTATCTAAGACAACCTTTAAAAAAAGTTAGAATAGACCTGTTTAAGGCAACCTTAAAAAGGTTGGGATAGACTATGTCTAAGGCAACCTTTAAAAAAAATTAGTATAGACCCTTCTAAAGCAACCTTAAAATGGTTGGGATAGACCTTATCTAAGGCAACTTTTAAAAAAGGTTAAGATAAACCCATCTAAGATAACCTGAAAAAGATTGGGATAGACACATATAATGTAATTTTTTTTCTATTTTTTATTATTTCAATATTAATATATTTTTATAAATATTTACAATGAATAATGATAGGAATTTTGCTTTAAATACAACTAAAAAAATATAAAATATAAAATTAAAATTAAAATTAAAATAAAGATTAAATATTCACTACAAAAATCGATCCAACAATCAAAATACACTAACATTTAGCTGAAATGTATACCGTTAACATTCAACTCAATGTACAAAAGTAAACAAATAAAAAAGTACCTAAGGCGATGGACATTGATATTGATGTTGTACTACAAAAAAGCTAATACAGTTTAAAACTGAAACTTTAATTCCAAAAAACTCTTTTGATCTCTTATTTCTACAAAGGTAGCCCTAAGTAGTGAAATATATCCAGATCCAAGTAGACCATATACCCTAACAATCCATTTTGTTTACTACCTACTTGTAACATATGCAGTTTTCTCTCTTTTCACCTTTATTGCTTCTCGACTCTTGGCTATATTTAGCGTTATCCCTCAAGCCCCAACCTTGCCGTAAGCCAATTGCAGACTTCATTCATCTCTTTAGAGATTGTGTAATGACCAATCCTGCACAAACCGGATCAAAAACTTAAAACTTTGTCTGGATTTGTATTCCCTTTAAGATCAAAAGGACTGAGAATACACTGTTGAAGAAAACAGTCCATTGGAAGTTAATATGAGCTCTATGCATGAGGTGAGAGATCATAAACAGTGTTGGCTTGTATGCTTGTATGCTTGTATGCTTTTATGGAATAAATGTTGCAAATCAAAATATTTGCATTGCTTGTATGCTTTTATGCTGTGAGAAAAGATATAATTGCCAGCACAAAAGGGTTGGCTTAATCTACATCATTGTCCGCCAAAATTAAAAAAAGAAAAACTCAGAAATAATAAATCACCTTTCACCAAGAAAAATAGGAGATGAAGTAAAAAGCTCCGCTAATATAGCACCAACAGCCCATATATCTGTAAACGCTACTATTATCAGACATCATTCAAGCAAAATTTTACAAAGGCTTCAATAAGCTAATGAAATAATTCAGTGATCTCTCTAGAAATCACACTCTAATTTTGTAAAGGGACTTCCCCATCTACATATATCAGAAAGAACTATCATGCATTGGCTCAATTCCTTTAGTCTTCCATTTATTAGGGGCATCAGATAAAATGAACAAGAGAAACAAGAATACTTTGTTTACCAGGGGTAACATAGAGAACTTATGCATGAAGTTCCAAGGGCTCCAAATGGTCATGCGAAACTGAACCTGCCTCATCCCTAAGATTCCTGCACCCAAAAAAAATATAATCACTTGCTTACACCTAAGATTGGCATCTCAAATCCATAATTAATCATTTAATATTCTGTTGTTTGTTACTTTTTTTATATTTGGTTTTTGTTTATGGGAAAAAAAAATAAAAAATTTCTAAAAAATCAAAATTACAGTTATTTAACATAAAATGCATAATTTTACTTTCATCTTTTTCATAAATGATAGAATCATATATGCTCTCTCTATATAAACCGTTCTTTCAAACGAGTATAATTTTACCTTTTAACAATTTTGAACAGAAAATATAGAAAACGGCAAACACCGAACAGCAATTAAATCAAATAGCAACTATGTGGGAGCTTTAACCAATAAATTCAAATTATTCAAAAAAAAAAAAAAAGAAGAAGAAGAGATAAAGCTTATATAATCAATAACAATGTCAAAGACTTAGAAGTCCAAATATTTTCTTTCAGATTTCACTGCATTGAGAAAACACTAAAAAATTGAGCTAAAATTTCAAATTCACTAGAATTTTAAACACTTACAGATATGAAACGTCAGATTCGCGAAGCAGATCAGAAATTCAACTAGCCTGAGCTTTAATTTGAGGTCGGTTCAAAGACCTGAAATCTCCAACAGCCGGGTCGTCAAATAGCCAGAGCCCAGATCCGAAGCACCACAGGAAACAGGCGACGAAGGAAGCGGCAAGCACCGCCACCTCGGAGTGGATGGTGTGTGGTTTGCATAAAAAACCACCATTAGTAGAATATAATGTTAGCTTCACAGAAGTTATTACATAAAAAAATTCTCTTATATGCCAAAAATAAGAAAAATGAAAGTTTTTTAAAACTAAATATATTAAATTGAAATTCGGTTCACAGCTCTAATCATCTATTAACAATTTATTAACAAGTTGAAATCTTTTTAAACTATAGAGAACAGAGACAGAGAGAGAAAACCTGTAGTTCCAAACCAGTAAATACCAATTCTTATACCAATAGTTGGCCAAAACGTTAGAGTACACCATTTAGTAAATTCAAATTGATAAACACCGTTACTAGTTGCCTATTTTCTTAAAAAATCCAATAAATAGTGTTCAATTCGTCTAAGCCGAATCTCAAAGCCGGGTTTTCTTTTTGAAATGATGTACTATTAGCCATTTGAACCTACCAATAATATTGTAAAAGTAGAAAGACTAAATTATGCCAAATAAAATTAGAAAAACTGAATCCCAAATTTCAACATAATAAAGGGTCTAAAACCATAATTAGATCACTAAAATCAGGCTAGTTGTAAAAATATTGTTCAATTTTGCCTGTGCCTGCATTGAACAACTACTAAATATACAAGCATTTTACTCATGTTAAGGATTTGGGACTCAGATAATAAATTACTACTTTTTCTTTTTCATTTTAAGAAAAAGACATGATTTGTCTTTCATTTGCAATACTACTGACTTAAAGGGATGATCACTCCGCGCCCCCCTTGGATCCGTAGTAGGGATAAGCAGTTGGTATGAATCTTTCATATTCATTGTGTCTATATGGCCTGACTGGAATCCACAAAATTCAAAGTTTTGATAGTTTATTTGTAAAATAAAAATTTCCATGAGATGTGATAAACCTCAAAAAAAGCAATTACGAAAAACAATATTAGTTACATAAATCACTATCAATCACTCTCCTATACTGATTTTTGAGAACTATTTCTATTGCAAGTTTCTTCCAGATAACTAGTAAGACAAGTCTCAAAGGAGAAATTGTATCCAGAATCATGAGAAACAAAATACGATACCTGTTTTGAAAGGGATAAGCTTGTATACCCAAGCTTTTGGTTCTCAACCTTGAACTGGAAAACACCATAAACATCCGGAACCTTAAATGACGCAGAATAGAGATCCTGCAATACAAGAATGGACCAGTATTTTATGTGGATGACTTCCTACTAAGAGAAGGGTGTTTTCACAAACCATATAATCTAAAGAAGCAAATAAAAAACCTTTTTGTCATTCGAAAAAAATCTTATAACAATTTCTTTCCCCCTTTTCTCCTCTAGGGTTTCGGCATTTTGGGAAAGTTGAGGAGAAGAAAAAGGTTCTTCCCTTTTCTTTTTTTTCTTCCCCGGTTTTTCTTACCCTCTTTTTTTATTATTATCTATTTTTATATTCCCATAAAATTTTAAAATTTTATAACATATATTAAACTATAATGGTTTATTTATTAGATAAATCTTAATTTAATAACAGCCATACTTTTACCACTTACATGATTTAGTCCCTATACTTAAATTGAGCACTAAAGCAATGAAATTATCTAATCAAAATTCAATTCACCTACAACATAACTTCATAAATATTTAATAAAAATATTTACGACATCGATTTACAAAAGCGAAGTCACAAAACTAGATTTTTCAATACTACAGACTTTCGAGTCGTTATAGAGATGCAATAGAGGGCTGCCGACGGAGATGCAACACTTTGATGTAGAGGATTGGGGAAAATTTTAGGGATTTCGGGGAAGGGGATTTGGGGAAAATAAAATGAGGAAAATTGGAGATTTAGGGGAGGGGATGAAAATAAAACTGCGTCGTATAGTAAAAAGTTTTTCTTTTAATTTTTTTTCATTTTTAACATATTTTTTTTCATTTTTATTTTTTAAAAATTTTAAATATTGAACTTTTTGACAGAAATATGGACTAAAATATTAAATTTTTAATTTTTAAATATTTTTGAAGAATTTTATAATTTTTTAATTAACATATAAAACAAATAATATCATGTCATGTGGATTACCTTGTAAGTTGTCACATCAATATCATTAAAAAATTAATTTTGTAGTTAAATTTCTGTTAAAATTGATATTTAACATTTTTTAAAAAGTCGAATGTCAAATTTAGTTCAAAAAATAAGAATTAAATTGATAACAAATAAATATTGAGAGTTAAAATTTACCATGATCAACTCTTTTAGGAATTAAATTGATAAATGGGTATGGCATGGTCTAGTATTGTTGAAAAGATTTCTTCTTCCAATATGAAATTCTAATTGTGGTTTAAATGTATACTTAAAACTTTAATTTTGATTTAATTATACACATTTTAAAAAATTAATACATCAATTTATTTTTATATTGAATAAATATAAATATTTATGTATGCAATATATAAATATAAAATTATGTTATATCAATAATTGTGTTAATAATTTACAAGAACTGAATCAAATTAAAGTTCATATATTCAATTGCACATTAAACCATTGTTCATGTATGCTTTTTGGGATTTATCCCATTTTGATATTTTATTATTTGAAAAATAATAATTTATATTTATCTTATTCATGATTAAAATTTTTAAATATATATAACATAAATTTTGAAACATTTATTGTAATGGCCAATTTTGGCCCGGAACAAACAAATAAACCCAACCTTTTTCACAAATTAACCAAACCAAAACAAACCTCTAAATTCACTACCCATTTAACACCTACCCATAACCCATTACAAAAACCAAATCCCCCATCAGCCGACCCAAACCCCATTTTCTAAAACCCAAAGCCCACTTAACAATGACCCACAAGCCCAAATCAAAAAACACAAAGCAGGAAAACCTAAACCCTAGCCGCCTCTGCCATCTGACCACTGGCCATCTGCTCCACCGCCTCTGTCACCGGCCATCGTCAGAGCCACTTGCCCCACTTGCACCTGCAAAAAGAGAGAAAAGACAACAAGTAATTAAAAAAATCATGTACCATGGCTATAAAAGCCAGATTAAACAGCAATGTAAAGGGGAGGACCCCGCATTTTTGAATCCAAAAAAACAGAAGCAATATATCAAAAATTTCACTCTCAAAATTCAAAGATCTTCAAACACTACCAAAGTGAGAGTAATAGGCATATAAAACCATTAGAAACAACCCAAAAAAGGAGACAGATCGGAAACAAAGAGGTGATTTCTTTTACTTTTTGTCGAATCTGTTCTTCCCCCTTGTTTCTTTTCTTTTTTCTCTTTCATAGCCATATATACGAATATAAAATATTAAAAATAAAAAAGGTATAAAAAATCTCACGGTGGCCGGAGACGGTGGCGCACGGCGAAGGTACGGTGCCGGAGTCTCACTGGAAATCGCAGGCGAGGGGAGAGGGAGAGAACACTCTCAGTTTTTTTTTAAAACACAAGATTAAAATGAATTTTTTGAATATTTTCAGGTATTTATACTATACAAAAACGGTGTCGTTTTAGTCTTAGAACCCAGGGCATAAAACGACGTCGTTTTGCCCTAGGTCAACCCGATTCGACCAGACCCTACATCAGGATCCGCGTGTTTTTATCAAATGGGTTAATTTCCGTTCTGATCCTTCCGCTTTTTCAGGCCTATACAATTAAGTTTCTAAATATTTTAAATCGGCCCCAGAAATGATTTGCGTTTTGCGATCTGATCCCTCTCGATACGCTGCGTTTTAGGGGTCCGGATAAATTGCTCCTCTGGTCCCCCCGTGTTTTACCCGTGTTCGCATAGGCCCTCCCTCACTCTTTTATTTCTATTTAGCCCCAAAAGTTTCATTTGTAATCCAATTTCATCCTTTTTGCATTTCCTTTATTATTTTCTTTTAATTTTTAATATTAGTTATCTTATATATTATCATTATTATATTATTTATCATTATTATATTTTTATGTATATATTATTTATCCTATCTTTATCATCATTACCATTATACTTATTTCTACTATTATATATATATAATCATCCATTATCATTTTTACTATAATATATTTACTATTATTGTTATATTCTAATATTAAACTTATTATTTTCGTTATCGTTACCTCCCTTTTTAAATGTTATTATTTACCTATATGTTTCATGTAAATATTTTATATATTATATTTTTATTATCTCATGCATGTTTTTTTACCCCATCATGTATATATATATATTTCAATACCCTATTACACATGTACCTTTTATCATTCCATATATATTTCAAACCTATGCATATTTTATATATGTTCTTACGTCCATACATATTTAATTCTGTATTATGCATATGAATTTTTGATATAATATTATGTTTATATATATATATATTTTAATGATGTACATATTATATATATTATGAATTTATATTTTAATATCATACTTTCTGTATGTATTATGTATATATCTTCATCCATATATTTTATTACCTCTCATATATCTCTTAGCTATGTATTTTAATATCCCATTATCCATATACTTTTTCATATTTTCAATATATATATCGTATATACTTTCGAGCATTACATATATATAGCTTTTTCTATGTCCTTCTAATATTGCATCTTTTTGTATATTATGTACATATTATACGTTATACATATATAGCATAGTTTGTTTTATATTATGTTCCGTCATCTTACTTATTATTATATGTTATATACATATTCATTGTTTCATTTTGTGTTTAGTATTATTATTATCACATTAAATATCACATGTATTGTTAGTGTTTTATTTTATCATATGAATCACGTACTTTAGCATTAATATCTTGTAATCTGCTAATATTATATCCTTGCATCATTGTTTAAAAAAAAAAATGTATTTCTTAATCCAAAAATCATACAAATCAAGGCAATGTTTCTGTATTTAGAGATTCGGGAAATAGTGCCCTAACGTGCTGGGTTGCGATTTCTCATTCGTCTAAATACCTAAAATACCCTCCTAAATTTTGCGACTTGCGAGATAACTTTAGTTTCGAGGAACTTAAGAACTTCGTGTCCAATCGAGCTGGATGTGATGTTCGTATTCTTCCGAAGCGAAAGAATCTCGATTTGTCAACCCAAATCATCTCAAATTTTATTCAAAATGTTCCGAAAACGAGGCAATGTTTTTGTATTTAGAAATTCGGGAAATAGTGCCCTAACGTGCTGGGTTGCGATTTCTCGTCCGCCTAAATACTTAAAATGCCCTTCTAAACAAAGTTTTATAACTCACGAGACAACTTTAGTTACGAAGGATTTAAAAAACCTCGTGTCCAATCGTGCTGGATGTGACGTTCGAATTCTTCCGAGGCAAAGGAATCTCGATTTTCTACTCAAATTATCCCTATTTCAAAAAAGAATCTTATTCTAAATCTTTCCAAATTTCAACTTAAGACAGACAATTGCTCAATTTGGTACCAATTTTGGGCGTTGCGGGGGTGCTAATCCTTCCCCGCGCGTAACCGACTCCCGAGCCCGTTTTTTCTAATTTTTCGTAGACCAAAGAGTTTTATTAGGTGATCCAATCGCACCGAAAAAGGTTGGTGGCGACTCCTCATTTTCATTTTTTAGTCGACCTTCCGTTTTTAAAAAAAAAATGGTTACGACATTTATATTAAAAAAACCCCTAAAATCCTAAATCATAAACCCTAAACCCATAAACACAAAACCCTAAAACTTTAAACTATAAACTATAATCCCTAAACTCTTAACACTAAACCTTAAACCCTAAACTAAATTGATTTTTTGCGGCATTTTTTTTAAAAACCTTATTCACACTCGAAGCTATTAAGTTATTTTTTATTTGAATATATATAATTATTCACAAACTGATAATGTAAAATTTTAAGAATATTTATATTTTAAATCCAATTTTTTGGTGTTACACATTTAAAAAAAGCCGGAATTAAGGAAATTTGGGACGTTACACATTTATACAAAAAGTTGGCCAGAGCGTATGTTGACAAGTCTATCCCAACACTTAGGAAAGTGTCACCCCAAAATTGTCGTCTTAGGACTAGACAAAAGCCAACTCTTATTCAAGCGTTGCCTTAGGTATACATATCCCAACCCTTATACAAAGATTTGCCTAAAGCGTAATCTATCGCAACACTTAGGAAAGTGTCGCCACAAAAGTGTCGTCTTAGGACTACACAAAAGCCAACTCTTATTCAAGCGTTGCCTTAGGCATACATATCCCAACCCTTATACAAAGAGTTGGCCAAAGCATAGTCTATCCCAACACTTAGGAAAGTGTCGCCACAAAAGTGTCATCTTAGGACTACACAAAAACCAACTCTTATTCAAGCGTTGCCTTAGGCATACATATCCCAACCCTTATACAAAGAGTTGCCAAAGCGTAGTCTATCCCAACACTTAGGAAAGTGTCGCCACAAAAGTGTTGTCTTAGGACTACACAAAAGCCAACTCTTATTCAAGCGTCGCCTTAGGCATACATATCCCAACCCTTATACAAAAAGTTGCCCAAAGCGTATGTTCGCAACTCTATCCCAACACTTAGGAAAGTGTAGTCACAAAAGTGTCGTCTTAAGACTATACAAAAGCCAACTCTTATTTAAGCGTTGCCTTAGGTATACATATCCCAACCCTTATACAAAGAGTTGCCCAAAGCGTATGTTCGCAACTCTATCCCAACACTTAGGAAAGTGTTGTCACAAAAGTGTTGTCTTAGGACTATACAAAAGCCAACTCTTATTCAAGCATCGCCTTAGGCATACATATCCCAACCCTTATACAAAGAGTTGCCCAAAGCGTATGTTTGCAACTCTATCCCAACACATAGGAAAATATCGCCCCAAAAGTGTCGTCTTAGGACTAGACAAAGCCAACTCTTATTTAAGCGTTGCCATAGGCATGCATATCTAAACCCTTATCCAAAGAGTTGGCCAAAGCGTATGTTGACCAGTCTATCCCAACACTTAGGAAAGTGTTGCTCCATAAATGTCGTCTTAGCACTGTTTTGTTGACTTTATAGTCTGTTTTATAGGTTTTATAAGTTTTATTTCCACATTAATAGGTGACACCAAAAAATAAAAAAAATTATTAGTGTTCCACTTTTAGTGCTGATGTGACAAAAACTACTTTTTTTTTTTTGAAAATTACCTGAAAATGCTTCCAACTAAATTCATTTTTGCAAAATCAATTTATTCTTGTAATTTTTTCAAAAAATAGCCTAATCTAATAAATTTTAAAAATTTTCAGCATTTATGGGTAATGTAGTCGGCTTTTATGTTACTTAAAAGAGGGATCCGTCCGTTGACCCATTTGTGTTCCAATGGATCTGCATTTGTTGGAAGGTGTAATATCCATTTTGGTGCTCAATTGTTTGTCAGACGTGTGATTTGATCCTTAATTCAGTTTTAATTAATATAATTTGATTCTGATTTAATTTTAACTTAGTTTGTTTTACTGATTCAAATATTTTGTGTGTGTATATTTGGTGAAAAGAGGAAAGCCTCTAATTTTGTACTCAACTATTACAACCAAATCGAATCGCATGAATGGCCATGCGATTTGATGTTTGAGACATTATGAAAAAGTACTAAGAAATCAAGAGTGAGCACAAGGATGGCAAATTAACAGAAGATGAGGTGAAGCGGACAATGATCAAAAGAGGTACATCAATGTTTGAAACTCAAAGAAAATGCCAAGTTTGATTTCAAGATATTAAATTTGTGGTTTTTCAAGACTTTGATAAAGTAGGGGAACCTTGATCCAACCTTTGTTAAAAATATGGTATATGCACACTTCTTATTGATATTAAACTATATAGTCCCCTTGGCTAGATGGAAAATTTTCTCTTAGGCCCTCTCATAAATTAAACATTAAATTCAAGTCTTTTTAGCCTTTTATGTAAATGGAATAATTTCCTTTTTGGCCCCATGAAAAATTAATAATTTAATCTAAGCTTTTTTTAACACAATTTTTTTAGCATTCGCCTTTCTAGAATATTATAATTTTATCTCGCCCTCCTCCTTAACAAAAATTTCTAATTTCGTCCCTGCTTGTTTACAACTTGATCACTTATTAAATAAATTTCAAAATTTCATCATGGAGACTCTAGTAAAGAAGGTATGATACATACATACATACATAAAATATTGGTAATAGAGGTGTTCATATCAAGTCGGGCCTAAGTATGATATTAGCACACTCTATTTTTATCCAAGCTTGGCCCGGCTTGAAATATTGACTTAAAATTTTGTCCAAATCTACTGATATTTTAAACAATCCTAGATTTTTTACCCAAACCCTTTTATATTCTGGGTAAGTAGTCCGACCCATGAAGTTAATGAACGGTAACTGTTTCTCCAAATAGCAATTGATAAATTGAATTCCAAAAATAGTACAACTTATAAATGTAATTGTTTTCCGGTCTAAGAAATTATTGGATGGTTGTTTAGTAATGGATTTGAGATTTCATGTTTGTTTTTTTAGAATGAAGAACTAGTATTACAACTAAACTTACTGATTTGAAGAATCAAGTTTATGACAAAAACAACAACAACGTGGAGTTCCAAGACTTCCAAGGCTTAGAACAAGCATTAAACAGCACTGCTCGGGGGAAAATTCCAGACTACCTCGAACCTATTGCAATATGTATCGAAAATGTTGGAAGAAAAAAAAAGCTACTGAGATTTAAAATCTAAACTCGAATTCTGGTTTGCGCTGCAACCGAAGAGATCCTTAATCAAAGGTTGTTTTGCAGTTGCAAACTTGCTGCAAAATCTTCAGTAAAATCACCATTAGAGAATGGTGTAACACCCCTTAATCCCCAAACCGTTGCCGGAATAGGGTTACGAGGCATTACCGGACATATCAGACAACTTACGAATAATTCATAAATAAAATAATATAAAAAATATATTTTAATAATTAATCCCTACATTGAACTCTCAAAACCTAAATATGTATTAAAGTGGTTCGAGACTTATTCGTGTAATCAAATAATTTATTTATTTTATAAAAATTTTTGACAGCATTTCTGCTTATTTTTACACAAAACCCCCTGCAAATTTCAACTGAAACAATCCAATATCAATATTTCAACCAATGGCTAGGCATATTCAAATACGTCTAAATTATGTCAAAATAATAATTTTTGTACCTTAGCTTAAAATTTTCTAACATGCTAATATACAAGTATAATTAATAATTTTCATCTCATTTCAGTGACTTTATATCATATTCATCATCCAAAACATTATAATCATATATATACAACCAAAATGATTTAACTTAAATTTTTATACAAAATTCATGTATAACAACCTAGTACATGCCACTTAACAAAAGGAAGTAATACATCACCAAAATCTTTTGTTGGAGTCGGGTCTGTTTGGATGCTGGACCGGATCCGAAATCCTAATGACCTGCGCACGGAAACAACCGTACGCTGAGTATTTCATACTCAGTGGTATTACTATAAATCAAACTATTTAACATTAATAATTTACAAACATCAATTATAAGCTTATAAATTATTTAGACTAATTATATATATAATTGAATATCACTTCATAAATTTTTCACATACTAATTCAATTCATAATTTATCTTATGCATTCTTTCTCATACTTCCAATAGTGCCAAGACAATCAGTCTCATTTTCAAATTTTCATTTCAATTGTTTACCCTATTAACAAGGCTCGGACTCTGACAGATACGCGGATTCCACCCAAACACACCAGAATATCCAACCCAAACACACCAAAATAATGAAATTCTCGGTAACACACCAGTACAATATAGCCTCCCAAACACACCAATATATTATATCCTCCCAAACACACCAATATATTATATCCTCCCAAACACACCAGTAAGGCATGAAATGCCTCTTCGGATAAACCGAAGCATATAATAACAGAATCATCTCCTCGGCCGAGCTACAAATCTCCTCATCACATCACAAATCCAATGGCATGCCACTTGTATCAAATCTAGTCCGACAAGTTAATAGGGTATTATTTTACTTTTCCAATTTCACTCTCATTTCCACAAAAATTCCAATACTCAATCAATTCAACATCTATTAACTTAATTCATATACAAATTAATTTTCTCACATGCTTATATTTAATTTCAAATATAATACTTACCTTATCTTAATTATTCCATAACTATAAATTCAATATACAATTAATAAATAGCTTGAGTTATAGTAATACAAACCCGAATTACGCGTTCACTCCTCGACGATCTTTTCTTTTCCTTTCGATGCCGATGCCTCTTTTTCCTTGTTAGCTACGAAAATAATAATAATTTATAATTATCAATATAACACAATTCAATTTAATTCATGAGCCTAAACATGCAAACTTAATCATTTTTAAGATATATATAATTTCACCGTTAAGCTGTCTATTTGAGTCACTGTTACTAAATTATTTATATCTTGAGCTACGAAACTCCAAATTAATATCCGTAAATTTTCCTTGAAACTAGACTCATATATCTTCTCACCATAAAATTTTCAGAATTTTTGGTCTAGCCAATTAGTACAGTTTTTTCATTAAAATCTCCCCTGTTACTCCATTCGACAGTTCTGACCTCTCTCTACTAAAAATCAATTATCTCATTATACAGAACTCGAATAAGGTTCATGTTTATTTCTTTTGAAACTAGATTCATTAAGGAGTTCACACATATAAATTAAACTCCATAATAATTTTTGTACAATTTTTAATGATTTTTCAAATTCAAAACAGAGTATTTCGAAATCACCCTGAACCAGTCTTACTAAATTTCAAATATCTCTTGATTCATAAAATCATTGCTTACACTGTTTTTACTATAAGAAACTAGACTCAATAAGCTTTAATTTCATATCTTATTCATCCTCTAATTCAATTCCTACAATTTTTAGTGAATTTTCAAAAACAGACCATTGCTACTTCCCAAAACTGTTTTGATGTAAAATACTAATAACCAAATTTATAACACCAATTCACACCTTATTTCTATTCAATTTCCATCAAAATATTCATATAACTATCAAATTTTCATCATTTTTCCATAATTTCGAATTTCTTTCAATTTAATCCCTAAAACTCAAAACTTATGGCTTGTTTTACAATTAAGTCCCTAATTCAATTCAAATTCATAATTCTATCAAATTAATCCCTAATTTCATCATTTCTTCAACATAAACCCTAATCAAACCTCCATAAATTTTCAATATTTTCTCATGAATTCAAGAAAATCTTTCTCTAAAGCTTCAAAAATACCAAAATTAGAAAGGAAAGGACTTAATTAACTTACCAAATTAAACTTCAAGCTTCACTTCTCCAAATTTCCCTTTTTTTTTCTTTTCTTTCTTCTTCCCCACTTTCACGTTTCTATTCTGTTTCTTTCTATTCCTTTGTTTCTTTTATTTCTTTATTAATTCATTTAATATAAATATCTAATTAAATCTAATTATTTACACACATTTGTACACATACATATACACACACATGTCACCAATTATTATCATACACTTGTCTCCATTCATTTATTAAATAAATTACAATATTTAAATAGTTAAATAATTAGATATATACTTAATTAAAATCAAATAATTAAATAATTAAAATTACTTAAATTCTAAGTAAATACACACATAAAATACAATTGGACCAATAGTACACATACACATGTATTTATTTCTTTTTTTTTTTACACATGTCACTTACTTTGAGTTAATTACCAACTTAATCCTTAATAATTTTTCTATTCTATAATTAAACTTTTGCACTTTATTCAATTTAGTTTTATCTACTAATTGTTTCTAATTTAAACTAGTTTCACCTAATTAAAAACCTATTTAGACACACAACTAGAGTCATAATTATTCCTAATAATTATTTAAGGATTTAATTTACTAAGACGGAGGCCCGACAATACACTTTTCCGGTGCCCACGGATTTTGGGTCGTTACATTTCTTCCCCCCTTAAAAAAAATTTCGTCCTCGAAATTTACCTGAGAATAGATGAGGATACTGAACTTTCATTGTTTCTTCTGGTTCCCAAGTTGCCTCTTCCACTTTATGATTTCTCCATAACACTTTCACTAATGGAATCCGTTTATTTCTCAACTCTTTTATTTCCCGAGCTAATATTTGAATCGGCTCCTCTTCATAGGATAAATCTGATCGAATTTCAATGTCTTCTGTAGGAATAATATGGGAAGGATCTGATCTATATCTCCGAAGCATAGAAACATGAAAAACATCATGAATCTTCTGTAATTCTGGAGGCAAAGCTAATCGATAAGCAACCGGTCCGATTCTTTCAACTACTTCATACGGCCCAATGTAACGAGGACTTAGTTTTCCTTTGCGACCAAACCTCAAAACTTTCTTCCAAGGCGATACCTTTAAAAATACTTTATCACCCACAGAATACTCTATATCCCGTCGCTTCAGATCTGCATAAGATTTTTGTCTATCGAAAGCTGCTTTCAGTCTATCTCTGATCTTTTTAACTGTTTCTTCTGTCTCCTGAATTAATTCTGGTCCAACTATCTTTTTCTCATTCAACTCTGTCCAACATACCGGGGATCGACATCTTCGTCCATATAATGCTTCATACGGAGCCATCTGAATACTAGATTGGAAACTATTATTATAAACAAATTCTGCCAGTGGCAGATATCGTTCCCATCCTGACTCGAAATCGATGATACAAGCTCTCAACATGTCCTCTAAGATCTGAATTACCCGCTCAGATTGTCCGTCGGTTTGCGGATGAAAAGCTGTACTGAAACTAAGTTTAGTACCCAAAGAATCATGTAACTGCCTCCAAAACCTGGATGTAAATCGTGGATCTCGGTCAGAAATTATAGACATTGGAATACCATGTAATCTCACAATTTCTCGGATATAAACTTCAGCAAGCTTCTGTAGAGACCAATCAGTCCTGACTGCTACAAAATGAGCAGACTTAGTAAGCCGATCAACTATCACCCAAATTGCATTCTTTTTGCTTGCCGACAATGGCAATCCTGTAATAAAATCCATAGTGATACATTCCCACTTCCATTCAGGAATACTAATAGGCTGAAGTAGTCCTGTCGGTACCTGATGTTCTGCCTTTATTCGCTGACAAATCAAGCATTTTCCAACATATTCAACTATATCTTTCTTCATCCCTGGCCACCAATAAAGTTCTCGTAAATCATGATACATTTTTGTTCCACCAGGATGCAATTCAAAGGTACCATCATGTGCTTCTCGAAGAATCAACTCTTTTAGTTCGGAAGCAGCTGGAACACAAATTCGGTTTTGAAACATCAAACAATCATGCTCGTCAATACTAAAATTTTCGGCTGTACCATTCTGAACCATTTCTCTTTTCTTCAATAATCGGTCATCTTTCATCTGAGCTACTTTAATATGATCAAACATCACCGGCTTAACCCTTAATTCAGCTAGCAAGCTACCATCGTTACTAATACTGAGTCGAGCAAACATTGCCCTTAATTCAACCGCAGCTTTTCTGCTCAATGCATCTGCTACCACATTTGCTTTTCCCGGGTGGTAATCTATGACACAATCATAATCTTTCAGAAGTTCAATCCACCGTCTTTGTCTTAAATTCAACTCCTTTTGCGACAGAAGATATTTAAGACTTTTATGATCTGTGTAAATGTAGCATTTTTCACCATACAAGTAATGTCTCCAGATTTTTAAAGCAAAAATCACAGCTGCCAGCTCCAAATCATGAGTCGGATAATTACGTTCATGTGACTTCAACTATCGAGAAGCATAGGATATTACTTTTCCTTCCTGCATCAATACACAACCTAAACCACTTAGAAAAGCATCACTATACACAACAAACTCTTTCCCCGACTCCGGTAATGTTAATACCGGTGCCTCTGTCAACATTTGCTTCAAAGTCTCAAAACTCTTTTGGCACTGATCATCCCAGATAAAAGGAACATTTTTTTGCAGTAGCTTAGTCATCGGCAAAGCTATCTTTGAGAATCCATTTACAAATCTCCTGTAATACCCAGCTAAACCGAGAAAACTGCGCACCTCTGATACATTCTTTGGTGCCTTCCACTGAACAATTGCTTCGATCTTCTTCGGATCAACTCTAATTCCATCAGCAGATACCACATGTCCCAGAAATACAACTTCTGACAACCAGAATTCACATTTGCTTAATTTCCCATACAACTGTTTTTCTCGCAGAATCTGTAGAACTTTTCTAAGATGTTGATCATATTCTGCCTCTGTCTTCGAATATACCAATATATCATCAATAAAAACCACCACAAACTGATCTAAATATGGTTGAAAAATACGATTCATCAAATCCATAAAAGCAGCTGGGGCGTTGGTCAACCCAAACGGCATCACCAAAAATTCATAATGGCCATAACGAGTACGAAAAGCAGTCTTAGGCACATCACTTTCCTTCACCTTCAACTGATAGTACCCGGATCTCAAATCAATCTTAGAAAATGCTGAAGCTCCCTTTAGCTGATCAAACAAGTCATCTATACGAGGTAAGGGATACCGATTCTTAATCGTCACTTTATTCAACTGTCGATAATCAATGCATAACCGCATAGAACCATCTTTCTTTTTAACAAACAATACTGGAGCTCCCCAAGGTGAAATACTTGGTCGAATGAAGCCTCAGTCTAGTAAATCTTGCAATTGCACTTTCAACTCTTTCAGTTCAGTAGGCGACATTCGGTATGGAGGTATGGAAATTGGTGTTGTACCTGGATATACCTCAATAGCAAATTCAACCTCTCTATCAGGTGGTAAGCCCGGTAATTCTTCTGGAAATACGTCTGGAAACTCACATACGGTCCTGATCTGACTACATTGACTCCCAACTGAATCAGAATTAATAACATATGCCAAATATGCTGAACAACCCTGATGAAGTAATTTATTAGCCTTCACTGCTGAAATGATACGCATCGAACCACTGGTACGGATACCACTTACCTAAATTTTGTCCCCATTTTCTGTCTGAATACTAAACCTCTTTTTATAGCAATCCAAAACTACCCCATGTTCATATAACCAATCCATACCCAAAATGATATCAAAATCACCAAAAGGCATAATCAACAAATCCACAGGAAACATTTTATCATGTATTATTAACGGGCATCTCCGGCATACTCGATCTGATTGAGTATTCGACCTCCAGCCACCTCTGAATTCTCTGAATTTCTTTGGTAAAGGATTAGAACTGATGGTTCTCACACGTTTCCCAGCTGATTTGCTCATTTCTGACTTTTTATTCAGGCCCAGTACCTGTTCTATCATTTTTGCCCGCTCAACCAGGTCAACAAGTTCAGAAATTTTAAGACCTACCAGTTGAATCTTAATTTCATCTCGAAGTCCCCGTAGAAATCGTTTACAGCTATCAGCCTCGGTTGGAACATATTCTGAAGCATATCTACTCAGTCTAGAGAACTCCCGCTCGTAATCCAATACTGACATGTTACCCTGGCTTAGCACTAAAAACTCTTGCTTTTTCTCTTCGATGTACATTTCCCCGATAAACTTTTTCTGAAATTCTTTTTGAAATAAATCCCAGGTTACCCGATCATTCGGCAAATGTCTAACCACAGATTCCCACCAAAGATACGCTTCTCCTTGTAACAATGATACAGCACATATCAGACTCTCTCGGGGTGTGCAATCTAATTGTTGTAAAACTCTCTTTGTTGATTCTATCCAATTTTCAGCAGCGGACGGATCAACTCCTTTTAATCCCTGAAACTCCGTGGCACCGTATTTTCGTAGTTCTTTAATCGGGGCCCGTCTGACAGTAGGTACTGATGTAGTAGCAGGTATAGTTCCTGCTATACGCTGGAATGCATCGGCTATAACTCTTAATATATCAAAATCATTCCTACCTTTTTCATCTCTCTCCCTATTGTTTTCTCCTTCCACAATGGGAGGTTGATTCCTAATCGGGTTCACACTAGGAGTAGCTGAGTCACTTTCATCTAAACCATATGATTCTTCATTCAGATCAAAATATTCATCAGACATCTCTGATCTATAAAACAGAAACAATTAAATAGGTCAGCATCCAAAAATCCCGACTCAACTTTGACTTAACAGTGGCATGTACTTCTGAACTCACTTACAAACCCAGTTTAATCCGAGAATCGACTAAACCTATAGCTCTGATACCAATAATTGTAACACCCCTTAATCCCCAAACCGTTGCCGGAATAGGGTTACGAGGCATTACCGGACATATCAGACAACTTACGAATAATTCATAAATAAAATAATATAAAAAATATATTTTAATAATTAATCCCTACATTGAACTCTCAAAATCTAAATATGTATTAAAGTGGTTTGAGACTTATTCGTGTAATCAAATAATTTATTTATTTTATAAAAATTTTTGACAGCATTTCTGCTTATTTTTACACAAAACCCCCTGCAAATTTCAACTGAAACAATCCAATATCAATATTTCAACCAATGGCTAGGCATATTCAAATACGTCTAAATTATGTCAAAATAATAATTTTTGTACCTTAGCTTAAAATTTTCTAACATGCTAATATACAAGTATAATTAATAATTTTCATCTCATTTCAGTGACTTTATATCATATTCATCATCCAAAACATTATAATCATATATATACAACCAAAATGATTTAACTTAAATTTTTATACAAAATTCATGTATAACAACCTAGTACATGCCACTTAACAAAAGGAAGTAATACATCACCAAAATCTTTTGTTGGAGTCGGGTCTGTTTGGATGCTGGACCGGATCCGAAATCCTAATGACCTGCGCACGGAAACAACCGTACGCTGAGTATTTCATACTCAGTGGTATTACTATAAATCAAACTATTTAACATTAATAATTTACAAACATCAATTATAAGCTTATAAATTATTTAGACTAATTATATATATAATTGAATATCACTTCATAAATTTTTCACATACTAATTCAATTCATAATTTATCTTATGCATTCTTTCTCATACTTCCAATAGTGCCAAGACAATCAGTCTCATTTTCAAATTTTCATTTCAATTGTTTACCCTATTAACAAGGCTCGGACTCTGACAGATACGCGGATTCCACCCAAACACACCAGAATATCCAACCCAAACACACCAAAATAATGAAATTCTCGGTAACACACCAGTACAATATAGCCTCCCAAACACACCAATATATTATATCCTCCCAAACACACCAATATATTATATCCTCCCAAACACACCAGTAAGGCATGAAATGCCTCTTCGGATAAACCGAAGCATATAATAACAGAATCATCTCCTCGGCCGAGCTACAAATCTCCTCATCACATCACAAATCCAATGGCATGCCACTTGTATCAAATCTAGTCCGACAAGTTAATAGGGTATTATTTTACTTTTCCAATTTCACTCTCATTTCCACAAAAATTCCAATACTCAATCAATTCAACATCTATTAACTTAATTCATATACAAATTAATTTTCTCACATGCTTATATTTAATTTCAAATATAATACTTACCTTATCTTAATTATTCCATAACTATAAATTCAATATACAATTAATAAATAGCTTGAGTTATAGTAATACAAACCCGAATTATGCGTTCACTCCTCGACGATCTTTTCTTTTCCTTTCGATGCCGATGCCTCTTTTTCCTTGTTAGCTACGAAAATAATAATAATTTATAATTATCAATATAACACAATTCAATTTAATTCATGAGCCTAAACATGCAAACTTAATCATTTTTAAGATATATATAATTTCACCGTTAAGCTGTCTATTTGAGTCACTGTTACTAAATTATTTATATCTTGAGCTACGAAACTCCAAATTAATATCCGTAAATTTTCCTTGAAACTAGACTCATATATCTTCTCACCATAAAATTTTCAGAATTTTTGGTCTAGCCAATTAGTACAGTTTTTTCATTAAAATCTCCCCTGTTACTCCATTCGACAGTTCTGACCTCTCTCTACTAAAAATCAATTATCTCATTATACAGAACTCGAATAAGGTTCATGTTTATTTCTTTTGAAACTAGATTCATTAAGGAGTTCACACATATAAATTAAACTCCATAATAATTTTTGTACAATTTTTAATGATTTTTCAAATTCAAAACAGAGTATTTCGAAATCACCCTGAACCAGTCTTACTAAATTTCAAATATCTCTTGATTCATAAAATCATTGCTTACACTGTTTTTACTATAAGAAACTAGACTCAATAAGCTTTAATTTCATATCTTATTCATCCTCTAATTCAATTCCTACAATTTTTAGTGAATTTTCAAAAACAGACCATTGCTACTTCCCAAAACTGTTTTGATGTAAAATACTAATAACCAAATTTATAACACCAATTCACACCTTATTTCTATTCAATTTCCATCAAAATATTCATATAACTATCAAATTTTCATCATTTTTCCATAATTTCGAATTTCTTTCAATTTAATCCCTAAAACTCAAAACTTATGGCTTGTTTTACAATTAAGTCCCTAATTCAATTCAAATTCATAATTCTATCAAATTAATCCCTAATTTCATCATTTCTTCAACATAAACCCTAATCAAACCTCCATAAATTTTCAATATTTTCTCATGAATTCAAGAAAATCTTTCTCTAAAGCTTCAAAAATACCAAAATTAGAAAGGAAAGGACTTAATTAACTTACCAAATTAAACTTCAAGCTTCACTTCTCCAAATTTCCCTTTTTTTTTCTTTTCTTTCTTCTTCCCCACTTTCACGTTTCTATTATGTTTCCTTCTATTCCTTTGTTTCTTTTATTTCTTTATTAATTCATTTAATATAAATATCTAATTAAATCTAATTATTTACACACATTTGTACACATACATATACACACACATGTCACCAATTATTATCATACACTTGTCTCCATTCATTTATTAAATAAATTACAATATTTAAATAGTTAAATAATTAGATATATACTTAATTAAAATCAAATAATTAAATAATTAAAATTACTTAAATTCTAAGTAAATACACACATAAAATACAATTGGACCAATAGTACACATACACATGTATTTATTTCTTTTTTTTTTTACACATGTCACTTACTTTGAGTTAATTACCAACTTAATCCTTAATAATTTTTCTATTCTATAATTAAACTTTTGCACTTTATTCAATTTAGTTTTATCTACTAATTGTTTCTAATTTAAACTAGTTTCACCTAATTAAAAACCTATTTAGACACACAACTAGAGTCATAATTATTCCTAATAATTATTTAAGGATTTAATTTACTAAGACGGAGGCCCGACAATACACTTTTCCGGTGCCCACGGATTTTGGGTCGTTACAAATGGTTTTAATTTGTTTTGTCATTGACTTTGGGAGTTTTCTATACGAAGTTTATGGTTTTCAATATAATTGTATTTAAGATTAAGATTGAATTGCTCGAGTTAGTTTGATTAGGTTATTTTGTCCAGTGACTTAAATAAAAAAATTTAAACAATTTAACAAATTATTTTATAACTTTTTAAAATAAAATATCAAAACGTAAATTTACTAACAGACGTAAAAGATAAACACCAATTATAGTTGTTTGATACTAAGTTTGTTGAGCTGGAAAGTGTCTAGGCAGGTGCAGAGCCGACACCGACCCATGAAGTTAATGAATGGTAGTGGTTTCTCCAAATAGCAATTGATAACTTGAATTTTGAAAATAGTATAACTCATAAATGTGATTATTTTCCAAATCTATGAATTTATTGGATGGTTGTTTAGTAATGGATTTGAGATTTCATGTGTTTTTTTTAGGATGAAGAATTAATATTAAAACTAAACTTATTGATTTGAAGAATCAAGTTTATGAACAACAACAACAAAGTGGAGTTCAAAGATTTCCAAGGCTTAGAACAAGCAGTAAACAACACTGCTCGGGGGAAAATTCTGGACTACCTCGAACCTATTGCAATATGTATCGAAAATGTTCGAAGAAAAAAAGCTATTGAGATTCGAAATCGAAACTCGAATTCTAGTTTGCGTTGCAACCGAAGAGATCCTTAATCAAATCTTCAGTAAAATCACCATTAGAGAATGGTTTTTAATCCGTTTTGTCATTGACTTAGGGGGTTTTCTATACGAAGTTTATGGTTTTCAATATAATTGTATTTGAGATTAAGATTAAATTGCTCGAGTTGGTTTGATTAGGTTATTTTATCAAATGATTTAAATAAAGAATTTTAAATAATTTAAAGATTATTTTATAATTTTTTAAAATTAAGTTATCAAAACGTAAATTTACAAATAGACGTAAAAGATAAGCATCGATAACAGCTGTTTGATGCTGAGTTTATTGAGACAGAAAGTGTCTAGGCAAGAGGGGAGCCAGCACCGACCCCCCTAAAATAGAAAATTTAACTTTTAGTCCCTTTATAATTTATAAAATTTTAGATTAATATATGATAAAATTGCATATTGGCCCCTCTAAAAATGATAAAAATTTGATTTAATCATTTAAAAATTATAAAGATATAAGCTATTTAAATGATAAAATTATATATTTACTATCGTAACAATATATAATTTAATTGCACTTCTTCTCAAACAAAATTTTAGTGTGTCTAAGAGTGATGTATTCGAAAATGGCATGAAGTTTGTAACAGTAACCAGGGCTCCTGTAATCAGATGGGAAGAAAAAGGTGAGAAAAAAAAAAACTAAAAATGATTGTTTGGAGTCCTTCACCTTTGGGTTATGTTAAGATCTAACACCTCATCTTTATTAAATTTTCTTCTTTAAAAGCAATTCGAAAATAACATCTTAATTTTTTCTCGAAAAAGAAAAAGTATTCATGATTACTATGAAAATAATAAAGGGTTGGATATTTTACGATATTTTGATTTGATTTTTAGAGATTTATGAAGGAACCGATGTATTTTTTTTCGTTTGTTTTAACTTTTTTTTTTAACTCTTTTTTTTGTCAAGCACTTTTTAAAAAAATTTATCAAGTGTTATTGATGTGTAAGGCAGCACCACAAAAAATTAATTTTTTCTCGTATTTTATTTCTATTGTATAAATAAAAAATACGAATATTTTTTGAAAATTTATACCGGTGCCGCTAATGTGTTACACGACATCATTTAAAGAAGTAATTTTTTTAAAATCGTAGCGTCACCAACCAGTCAAGTGACACCCACTGTTGCAGTAGAAAATACTTTATTTTCGTAAATAATCTAGATTCAATATCATTTTCATAATTAATTATTATTTTTATAAAAAAACGTTTAAATTTTATTAAAATTATACAAATATAACTAATTTTTATAAAAAATATTATTTTTTAAATCATTAATAATTGTAACGATTATTTAAAAATTGTAAAAATTATAAAAATATTGAAAATTATAAAAAAATTTACAATGTTATTAAAAACATAAATCAGAAGATGCCAAAAATAGGAAGAAATTGCAAAATTATTATGCCAAGATAACCTATAAAATGGCTTATGACACGAGAGATGATTTTTTGTGTTCTTGAGCCCATCACCTGCCCATTTGTATTCTTGCCTGCGAAGCTCGAACATGATACTTTTGTGTGATTTTTGAAAGCTGCATCAAAGTTTATTTTGATAAACGCTGGATCTTGTGGGCGCCATCTCTCCATCATAATCTCTTAGCATGTAAATTTCTCTATATATCATCAATTTCCTGGAGGTATTCTCTTATGAAAACAACTGATTCATGTGAAGATTTTTTAATCCCTTCATGCATCTCTTTATTCCTTGTTGTCTAAATGATCTAAGGAGCACAGAACACTGTTGCGTGCTAAAATGGTAGACACAATATCCATTAATCAGTCTCCAAATCCACTCTGTAATACATCTTGATTCCATGTTTTTTTCTAACTACTACCATATTTCTTTTACAGTGATAAAACCTTGGAAAGCATGCTCTGTCGTTTCAGTTCCATCTGAGCATCAATGACAGACTGTTGAACTTCGAAGCCTTTTGTAATGGAGATTACGATCCGTTGGAATGTAGTTATTAAATAGCCTCCATATTGTAATCTTAATTTTTTATGGAAAATCTGCCTGCCACAACTTCTTGTAGAAAATGGTGTGATCAATATTGTAGTGTCTAGGCTCAGATGTATCCTTTCCCTGTAATAATCGTGTAACCACTCCTAACGATGTATTCACCAGTTGCTTCACCCCACCAGACCAACCTGTCTTCCTGAGTGTGTTGGATAGTGGAATACAAAGGATGCGCTCAGCTTCTTTCGAGGAAAAATGTTTGGTAATAAGATCTCTCGTTCAGCATCTTTGTTCTTGATCGATTAATTCCGAGACAACATTCAAATCACTAATCCTAACACTATTGTGAACTTTGAAGTCCGCAGATCTCGGTAGTCACACATCCTCCCAAATTTAGATATTAGTCCCTGCCCCCACTTGCCAGCACATCCCCTCCTGCAGCACTCTCTTTGTGGCCCATATACTTTTCTAGGTATATGATGGATTACTCCCTGAATTCCACCTCATAAAGAAAGTCTCTAGGTAATATTTTGCCTTTAGCATTCACGATAGTAGAGAATTTGGGTACTTTGCCAAATGCCATCCTCAACATTAAACTCAAGTTCTGCATCCCAAGCCCCCATCCTTAGATCAGATCAAGTTATTGAAATACTAACCCTTTTTTTTTTTTTTTTTTCAGTTTAGAACAAAAATAGAAAGAAAAAAGCAAGTCAACCAGCAATGAAATGTTCTTTGAAACAACGAAAATTTCCTCAATTAATTAAAGAAATTGCCATTGAAAAGAGGAAATTCAGCAAAATAAAGAAAAAAAAAAAGAATAGAGATTAAGTAAAATGAATAAGAAAATTCGGTAACATTTACTACTTTGATGGAGTGAAGAGAAGAGAGGGGAAAAAGAGGGGATAAATCTCAAAATTATATATGAATTTTCATTTAATGTGTAATTGTATACATGAATTTTAATGTGGTGTAACTATACACGTGAAACTCTAATTGTGTTTCTCATGTTTACTTCAAACTTTAATTTTGGTTTAATCAGGCATATTTAAAAAAAAATTAATTTATTTGTTTTTATATTGGATAAATATAATTGTTTCTGTATGCATTCTATAAACATAAAATGATGATAAATTAATAATTGTGTTAGTCGTTTAAAAGAATTTAATCAAATCAAAATTTCATGTATAAAATTACACAAAATTAAAGTTCATGTCTACAATTACTCGTTAAATCATAGAGAAAAAAAGGGAAAGAATGTAGATGAAGTTTTCATAATTGATCCAACTGATAATATTATCGATTTTAAATTCAATCTTTTTTTCAGTTAGATTGAATAAAATAAAATTATATTAAGAATAAAAAATTAGTTTAATTAATTTGATTATAGTTTAACTGATTCAACCGTCTGATTCAACTAATCTAATCAATTTACGAGTCAATCATCTAACCCCTTATTTTAAATTAATATCTTAATCAATTTTCAATTTAATTAATTCCACTTACGAGTTTAGTTTAGTTCTGAAAACAATGATGTACATTTGACGTGCAAAGATCGAGGCAGCTTTGTGAATATAGATGTAATATATAGTGGTGGAGCAGATGGGTTTTCACCCCTTTGACCTCGACTTGATATTATATACCCAACATAATTCCATTTTGACTTGATTTAAAATTAAATATTAATTTAATTGTTCTAATTCCGATAAAAAAATCAAAGTTATATTCAATTTTGACTTCAACTTGAATTGATATGACACATTTTTTTATGTATTTTTTTAAAATAAAATAATATTTTTTAACTTTAATTATTTTTAATGATGCTATGAATTTTTTTTAGGTAAAATTATATTAGAGCAAATATTAATATAAATTTTATTTTCATATATTTTGAGTTAATATTATATATATGCTAAAAATTCTATCATACATATATGTGTTTAAAAATAACTTACGATAAATAAAAATGTATGGTTTGAAATTAATAATAACAATATATATAATATGGAATTAAAATAAAAATGTGGGTAAAAAATTTTGTGTAGTAATATTAAAATATACAAAAATAAAACATTGATTGGGGTGGTAAAGTCGAAGATTTCTTTTTGATAATAGTATAGGTTCAAATCTTCTCATTTGTATTTTTTTTATTTTATTTAAAATGTAAAAAGAAAAAATTAGTATTATAAGAACATAAATTACTTAAAATATACAAAGATAATTTAATAATTTCTCAAAATGAGTTGGTATGGACGTGACACCAATTCAATCAGAAATTTAAATAATAATATAGAAATAAAAAGAAGCATCTTTGTAAAAATGTAATAAAAAAACCTTTTAAAAACTATTTTTTTTCAAATTTATTAAAATATAAATAATATTTAAAAGTCATAAAAATTTGTTAAAAATTGTGAATATTATTAAAATTGTTTAATAATGATTTAAAATTGTAATAATTATTGAAAAATTTATAAGAATTTTGAAATTTTTAAAAATTATAATAATTTTTACAATTTTTATTAAAATAAAAATTTTAAAAAAATCTCAAAATATAGCCACAAAGAAATCAAATTCAAACCTACTAATATTTGACATCGATAACTCGTGACTTTAATTTTAATATTGAATATTGAATATTTAATTTTAATTAGTATATTAAACAAAATTTATAACTTAAATTCAATGGTGATTAATTTTTTAATTTAACAAACATAAAATTGATCTCAAAATAAGCTTCATATAGAAATCCAAAGTCCAAGGACGAACACATTAAAGCCAAAACTATTGTAAACATTGCAGCAAGCCAACAACAACAACAACAAGACCTCCGTTTGCTTCTGCAAAGCTATTTTTTTGCAGTCGATTTGGGAAGATTTTGAACAGTGAAATAGGCTAGCAAATTCTTCTTCAACAGATTATCAGCAAATCTCACTTGAAAACCAAATTTCTCAGCGTAATTAAGTGTGGCGCCCCACTTTTTCAAGGTATCCCAGTCCAAATCCCCAACCGAGAAATCTTTCATCTCTTTGATCGCAGCGCAGACCAGAACTTGAATGGCGATATGAAAAACATCAGTAGTTTTTCCACGATCTTTTTCTATTTGGATTGCAATAGATTCGAGGTACTCTGGAATTTCCCCCCAAGCAGTGTTCTTCAATGCCTGTTCCAAACCTGGGAAATCTTTGCATTCCACTTTGTCGTTGCCTTTCTCATAAAGTTGGTTCTCCAAATCACGGAATTTAGATTGTATTCCTTCCCGAGTTAGATCATCGGTTGCAGTAACTTTTACCTTCCATTGGAGGTGGGAAAAAAAAAAATACTTGATTAGGTTAGTAATACTTAACTTAAACTGCTCGTAAGTTATATCAAATTTTTTTATTTTTTATATTATTATATTACATTATTTCCTTTAATATATTATTATATTACAAATTTTCAAAATAAACAAATGAATATTAATAGAAGTAAGTTCCTTCAAACATGCAGATTTATTAAAATAAATTTGAATATGAATTAGTAAGTTCGATTAAGAGACTTACATTATTTATCCCTCTTTTGGTTGGATCATCGTAAATTTCCACTATTTCTGGCACGGATGACTTAATAAACTCTTCTTCATTTTTTGTTAATGATTCTAGTCGGTACCGGGGCTCCCTTGGTTTCCTTATTCCTTTTCTTTCTTGTCTCAATAAGTCATCGGAAACAAAGTTCAGATTTCTTTTCTTGCTTCCATTCGACATAGACTGATGCTCCAATTCTGCCACGCCATAACCCATCTTCTTGTTCGGATCTGAGACATTTAACTCAGATTTCCCAATTCAGAACAACAGAAAATTATAAAGAAGGATATGATAGCGAATTAGTAGATTTAGGAGTACTTACAGGTTTCATGCATCTATATCGGTGAAGAGAAGACAGAGAAAAGGCCGCAGCCGCCGAAGAGTAAAGCAGGAAAAACAAAGGAATTTGTTGGTTAGAGAAAGCTTGCAAGTTGGGTCTATGTGTTTAACAAAAAGAAGAAAAAATAAAGCTCATCTACGTGATTCATTACTTCCACTCTTCATTTCATGTATGGTTTAAAACAAATCAATATTTTTTTCATGTCAACTTTATCTTTATTTCGAGATTTTGAATAGAATTTAATGATCTTAATTTGCCAAAGACTTACCTTTTCCGTCCTCTTCATCCTAGTCGGACAACCTGCTACCAAAGTTGTGCTCTTTGCATCCATTAAAGGGATTTTAACGAGGAGGTGATCGAAAAAGTTTAACATGTCGAACACCCTTTCAGGGGAAGTTAACCTGTTCTTAATGACCTGAATTTGAGAGCTCATTTTGGGAAGGTAAACATAATTGTTTGGCCTTGACCAGGGAAAGAGAAGCCTTCTCAAAACATCGAAAGATAACTCATCGAGCAAGTCATCGGCATCGTAAAGTGCATCTTTCAGCTTTTCAAGCCTAGCAGTGAAATTGCTGGTCGCAGATCGCTCTTCGGCGTCAGGAAGCATAACTATGATTGCAGAGACGGTGATTCTGAGGTCGTCGAGGTCATCTTTGAAAATCAGCAACATTTTAGAGAGAATAAAGGAACCCAATTTGTCGCCCAAGTGGAACCCAGCTTCTTCAGCCATTGATGGTTCAAACTAAAATTGCTTGATTATTGCAAGAGGAAGAGAGTGCAGTAGTGAATCGAAGGGGATGAAAATTGAGGTTTATAGAGACCACCAAACAATACAATATGAAAAAAATAATGTTGATGAATGAGAAATGTTGTCAGTCATATTTTCACGCACACGCATTCGACATAACTTTCTCGCGATGGGCGCGAGCATATTCAACTTCAACGTAACTTTCTCGCGATGAGCGCGAGCGAGCATACTCTAACAATATTACTTTTTTTATCCATTACTGTCGAAATGAACTAAAAAACTCGTCCTAACAGAATTGCAATGACTTATTTATCTTTTAGCTTTACCAAAAACAAAAAAACAAATCATTTTAAAAAATAAAGTGGTCCAACAACTTCTCCTTTTGTCTACTTCAAAAGCTAAATAAACCATTATCTCCACTAAATACGGACATTGAGAGTTTTCCAAAATACAGTCAAACCTCTATTACCTAAACAGACTTGCGCACGGGCTTTCGTTGAAGCATATAGTGCCAAGTTTGACAGCTAACTTTCCCGTAGTCTTATCGCGTCAATTTTACATAGAGAAAGTTAAAATCTCGAGCATTTGGTGATGGAAGGTGGTTTTTATAATTCACGTTGCTTTTATATTTCACCTTGTTGATTTACTCTTGCACATCTGACCCTATTCTCTCTTTTCTTCACTGCACTTGAGGTAAGTACGGTTGAACTTACCAATTCAATATGGTTTTGTTTTGCTGATATATATGAACTGTTTACCTGCAAATAGTTTGTGCTTTTCTGTTCTTTTCGTTTTAATGCTAATCTAAACTTTTTAGATCCGTGCCAAGATGAGCACCGCTAACATTTCATCCCCCGAAGATAGCTATGGAAGTCTTGGAAACTTGCCACAACATGAGAGATTGACACCAACAATCAATCAAAACTTTCAAGAGAGAGATATTTCACTTGAGAACTACATGAACCAGAATGGAGACATAAGCTTTCAACCGAGGGAGCTCGAGAACTACTTGATGTCCAGATCCTTGATGCCGAGTGCAGGCATAGGTGAGAACTCCTTGATGCCGATGCGGAGTGCAGGCATAAGTGAAAACTCCTTGATGCCGACTGCAGGCATGAACTCTCAAGAGAAAGAGTTCTCAGGTGATTTGGTTTTTCAGCCACCAACAAGCTTTGGGAACCTTGATACTCGTATGGTATGTTATGCATAAATTTTTATTTAATTTAATAATAATATGTCATGTCATTATTTATTGATAATACATGAAATTTATATATCAACATGCGTCTTTCCGGTTAAAATTTTTCTTGCTGCTGTTTATTGCTATTATATTGTTGTTTTGTTATGCAAAATTTGTCCTTCAATCTAAAAAAAAAATTTTTGAAGAAGTGCCAAATCAATAGAATTCTCCACCTACAGTTGACACTTTGTTACAACATATACTTTTCTTGTATGTCCTCAAACTCACAACCAACATTTGCAACAACAAATTCTCAGGAAATGAGTCATGATTTCACTATGTTGAGTCTTGAACCACATCTTTTGTTTCAATGATTTGTTTTAATTTAAATTCCTCATATCCTTGTAAAGATGGGAATGTCATATTTCTATGAGATTGGAGACTCGTCACAGTATGAGAGAGTGACACCAGCAACCAATCAGAACTTTCAAAATGGAGAGAATGAAGAATTGCTCAATCATAATCAGATAAACAATTCGATATCGCGTATAGGCATGAAAAGACGCTTTGAAAAGCTTGACAAATCGGAAGCTAAAAAAAAAGGCACAGAGAAACAGTGCAACCCCCAACAATCACCCATGAAGAAAAATAGAAAATTTACCCAGGAAGAGCTTGCCGAAACGAAAACTGGGCCGCAAATAAGGTTGCTATACAGACATCGGATTGACAGACAGATAGCACAAGTAAATTCTCCTAATTGAATTTAATAATTACTGTTTATATATATATATATATATTGAAGGTAAAAATGCCACTACAAACGACTAGCACAGATTGGACTCTACATTGTTGGGTATGCTTACTTTTAAGTTAGTTTATTATTGAAAAGTGTTTATGAAAAAATATTTTACAAAAAGTGTTTTTAAAAATTTTGATAATATTTGTTAAAAATTATTTTTAGACATGATGTTGTAAAGTAAAAGATTCAATGAAGGAATAAAAAATAATTTCATTTAAAAACTTTTTCAAAGGTTAAAAAGTTAAAAATTTTAACTTTTTGGGTTGGGCTAAAATCCCACTTTAAAATTGAAGGTTGATTTGAAAAACTGTTTGTTTATCCAAATTTTTTTTAGCTTGAAATCATGGTTTAGGTTGATAAGTGTTTTTCAACTTCAATAGTAAATAAACTAAAATTTGAGAATGGTTTTTTGTTTTGGAGTCGACTATATATCGTAGTAGATGATCCCAAAAATCCTTGTATCGACAGTGTATATATGTTTGTTTCTTTTAACACCTATATTTTGGGAAAGGAAGGACAAGGAGACAGATATGAAATCAGTGCTAGTCAAGCCATGGCCAGTGCAACCGGATGTGCAGGGCATTCAGCAAGAGTTCCAAGAAATAGCTAATGCCAATTTAGAACCAGAAGAGGATAAGGAAAGATCGCTCGAAGTAGCATCCAAGTTTGATATATTACAAGGACAGCGTAAAGAGGTATGTTAAGTTTTTACAAATTTAATTACCCAATCTAAGTCTTCCATCTAACTTTTTAATTTGGTTTTTCAGCACTCAACAGCCGCTGGGAACGGTGACCTATTGGTATGCATAATTTTTTTTTTTAATTTTATGATTACGTGTTATGTTATTATTTATTGATGATGTATGGATTTATATATTAAAGACAGAGATTATTTTATGGACCATTCCCACCACATCAATCATGATCCATTTTTCAATTATTTAATGACATATTCTTTTAAGTTCTCTTTTCTTTTTCTTTATCTCAATGTCTTATGTCATTCTTGAACTTGCCTTTTTTACATCTTTCTTATTAAAATTTCAGGATTACATCTTGAATCATTTAAGTTTATATTTCCAGGATTCCTTCTTGGAGGAATTAAAGAAACAGGTATGATACATGTATGTATGTGTATATATATATATAATGCATTGGACATTAGCTGACCCAAATAGTATTTGAACATAGCATCTTGCAATATCCATCATCTATGATTATTTATTAGACCCATGAATTTGTTGAATACGTGTTCGTAATGACATCACAATAAATCTCAACTAATCATAGACATACCATTCTCATAATTTATGGTTTTATATGTTTATTGTTTCAGTTGTCTGCAAGGTCCCCACCTCTACTCTCTGCTTTTAGTGTTCTGGAACACCTAGTTTATGACAAAGGCAACAACAAAGTGGGGAAAGAAAGTTTCCCGGGCTTAAAAGAAGAGTTGCAGAAAATCGGTTGGGAGGAAGTTCCAAGCTTCCTTCAATCTATTGTGAGCCGAATCGAAAAGGATCGTGGAATAGTTACTGATTTTACCTATAAACCTACTCAAATTCTGGTTTGTGCTGCAATAAAAGAGATGGAAGATTTTCCAATTGAGAAATTGGACTTTGATATGTTGAAAAAGTGGGGGGCTACACTTAATAAGGCCAAGGAACTTGGTTTTCAGGTGGGATTTGCGGATGATTTGTTAAAGAAGAATTTTTTTGCCTACTTAGCTTACACACAAATTTTTGGATGAGACTAAAAGTTGGAGAAATCAAAGGTAGATCGGCTCTCATTATTGAGAATCAAAGGGTGTTTTGCATTTGCAGCAAAACTCCCAAAACTTATTTGGTATGATGGACTTTGGGTTTCTATATATTTAATTTTCCCTATTTGAACTATATGGTTTTGGGTGTCTTGCATGGACTTGGTGTTCTGCAATCATTTATACTATATGATTTTTGAGACATTGATATATTTCAGCACCGTTTGCTCATCTATATATGAAATTGTGTCAGTTATTTTATCTAGTTTATTATGTTAAAATCATATGTTTATACACATTTTCATAGGTTGATAATTTATCTTATAGATTCCAAGACAAGGCACGGTCCTGGGGATCGTCTGGAGGTGCAGCCACTCAGGGCCCAAGGCTAAAAAAAGGTCCAAGAAATTATTTTCAATTATCAAGAGGCCCAAAGTTGAAAGAGGTCCAAAATAGTGTTATCAATTTAGATGTATTAAGGCAATCTATGCATATGCAGTAAGATCAGATTTAAAGGCGGATATACCAATCAGGTAAGAATTAAAAAAAGATTATTAAAGGCATTAGATTTAAAATTATATAAAATAAAAGTAAATAAAAGTTTTATAGTGTTTCATATTTATGAAGTTATTAAAAAGTAAGGGTAAATTTCACTAATACTCACCCAACTATTAATAAATTTATTATTGGTCACTCAACTATGAAAAGTTACAAAGTAGTCTCTAGCTATTAGTAAATTTATTTTTTGGTTACTTAACTATGAAAAGTTATAAAATGGTCACCCAACTATTCAATTTCTTGTTTTTTGGTCACCAGTTGGCTAACTAATAAATGAAAATATCCAAAAATCCAAGATAGTTTTTATTGGCAAAAAAAAAAACCAAATTAGTTAGGTGACTAAAAAATAGACAAATTAGTCATTGTACGTTAGATGAAAAAGTGAATTGATTCTTCTATTAAAAGTTTTATTCATTTCTACTATTAAAAATTAGTTCATGTACGTTAACATGAGGTACACGTATGACGTCACGTGTAACTGTTTAGTTATTCTGTTAGTCATGCCAGCTTTTAGCAATAGATGTAGTGGCCAATTTTTGCCCGGGCTAAAACCCGTTCTACACTAACCCACCAAGCCAAATCCAAACCCCATTTACAACCAAACCCGGAGCCCAAACATAAACCCGTGACCCACTAACCTAACTGAAACAGACCCAAAATAACATCTAAAACCCAAACCCCGTTTAACCTAAATACAACCCAAATGAAATCCAATTCCCCTAATCGGCCCAAAACCTTTGAAAAATCAGAAAACCCTAGACCTAACTGCTGCCGCCCTAGCATCAATTCACCCCACTTGCACTGGCATCGGGTCACATCCACCGCCCATGCCACCGCCTTTGTACCTGCAAGAAATTAAAAGAAAGGACAGCAAGCAGAAAAGAAATAATAGAAAATCAGTGTAAAAGGGCTATATAAAACCGATTGAAATATGTTGTAAGGACCTTTTTTTTTTACATTTTTCTTTTCAAATCAATACAAAGCAGAACAGTTGGTAATCAGAATAATAGGTTAAATAATACAAAAGCAGTGGCTCTAACGACGGAATAGCACCAAATCAGCGAACCAAAATACCAAACGAACCCAAAATCAGAACTCAGAGGTATATTTTGCTTCGAATCCTTTTTTACTCTTCAGTTCTTTTTTAGTTCAAAAATACGTTATAAATAGTAAAAAAGGGTATAAAAAATAAATAAAAAAAAGCAAAAATTTTTACCTTTCCGGCCACCGTGGGCGGTGGCCGGCACCGGCGGCGGCGCGGCGGTCCGGTGACCGGCCGGTGGTCGGACCGACCACCGAAAATCGCTCCGGGCACCCCTGCTCTCCCCTCTCTCCTCTTTTTTTTCTCCCACCCGTTTAAAATGATTTTTTTTAACCAACTTGGCCTATTTATAGCCCCCCTAAAACGACGTCGTTTTGGGGGCTGCGTTTTAACCCCAAAACGACGTCGTTTCGGAGATCCGACCCTAGATCCTACCCGAACCGGTTAAGGTCCGCGTGTTTTTCAGCTGGAGGGGCTATTTGCGCACTTAGCCCCTCCGCTTTTCTAGTGATCTGCAATTAAGTTTCTAAAGCTCTTAAATTGACCCCGAATATTTATTACATATTTCAATTTGGTCCCCTTTGCAACGCTGCATTTTAAAAGCTCGGGGAAATTGCTGCTTTGGCCCTCTTATGTTTATCCCGTATTCGAATAAGTCCCCCTCTTTCGTTTTTAATTTCAAATCTGCCCGAAACTTTCGTTTTTAATCTGATTCGGCCCCTTTTCATTATTTTTCTTTAAATGTTGACATTAATCATAATGTCATTATTATTAAATTATTATTATTATTATTATTATTATTATTAAATATTATAATATACTTAGTATCATTATTTTAAAAATTACGATTTTACTATATACGATTATTATTATTACCTAATTTTTAATACATTTACTAGTATAATTATTATTATTATTTATTGTATTTATTATTAATACTATTAATATTAGTTTTAGTTTTAATTAACCTTTTAATATACTCATATATACGTATATACTTATCCTCATTATTAGTTATATTTTAATATTAGTATTTCTAATATATATATTGTATTATATATATATATGTATATATTATACACCTATTCTTTTAATATGTCTTGTGTATATGTAGATATATATTTAATCCCGTATTATATACGTATTTTTAATACTATATTTTATATATGTATTATGTATATATATATATATATATATATTTTTTTTTTACCCACATACTTTACTATCTTATGTATACATATATATATTTTCTACGACTATGTACGTATATTTTTGTATATTACATTTATATTTATTCCTAATACTAATACACTATATCATAACATACTATATTTTATTACTCGTATGTCACATGTACATATATATTTACGTGCTAATAACGACTTTGGCATTAATACTATTCTAATATGTATTATGTTTCTATTATTACATATAGATATGCCTTCGACGCATCTTATATTTTCTATATATAATACAATTATGTACATAAATATTTTAACAGGTTCCATAATATTATATCTTATATATATACTCTTACTACGTTGCATATTTTTTCGTCATATTGTTCATACTTTTATATTATTCCATGCGTACGTTTTTCTATGACTACGACATACTCTTTTAAAATACTCCCTTGCTATTTTCCTTTACTGTAAATATCATTGCTGCTACCCTTTAAATATCATATTTTAAAGTTTAATTGTATTATTATTTCAAAGTTACATTCAAAATGTTTTGAAAACAAGGCAATATTTTTGTGTTCAGGAATTCGGGAAATAGTGCCCTAACGTGCTGGGTTGCGATTTCTCGTTTACCTAAATACTCAAAATACCCCTCTAAACGAATTTTACAACTCGCAAAATAACTTTAGTTTCGAGGAATTTAAGAACTTCGTGTCCAATCGTGCTGGATGTGATGTTCGTATTCTTCCGAAGCGAAGGAATCTTGATCTTTCAAATCATCTCATTTTAATTCAAAAATGTCTAAAAAACGAGGCAATGCTTTTGTATTTGGAGATTCGGGAAATAGTGCCCTAACGTGCTGGGTTGCGATTTCCCGTCCGTCTAAATACCTAAAATACCCTCCTAAATTTTACAACTTGCGAGATATCTCTAGTTTCGAAGAATTCACGAATCTCGTGTCCAATCGTGCTGGATGTGATGTTCGTATTCTACCGAAGGAAATGAATCCCGATCTTTTCAACTTAAACCATTCTAGTTTCAAAAAAGAATCATATTTTTTAAATCTTTCCAAATTTCGACTTAAGACAGAAAATTGCTCAATTTGGTACCAATTTTGGGCGTTGCGGGGGTGCTAATCCTTCCCTGCGCGTAACCGACTCCCGAGCCCGTTTTCTCTAATTTTTCGTAGACCAAAACATTTATATGGTGGCCCAATCACACCTAAAAAGGTTGGTGGCGACTCCTGTTTTCATTTTTTAAGTCGACATCCGTTTTTTTCAAAAAAGGGGTTACGACAGCTTGGCGACTCCGCTGGGGAGGTTAAGTGAGTCAAGCTGAAAATTGAACATTTTCTGTCTTAATGTTAGAAATTTCGAATTTTTTTTAAATTACGATCTTTTACATGTATTTGTTGTATATGTTTGTTACCTTTCCTCGCACACATTGCATTTGCATGACCGTTGTGGTCACACCCTTAAGTGGGAGTGAGGAGCTACGCTTTCGTGAGGTTTTCACTTCCGCATGGGCTGGTGAATCGCTTCCGGGATACATCCGTACTTATGGTTTCGTGAGATTTTCATCTCCGCATGGCCATAGGGAACCTGAACTGAACTTGGTCCGTATGAGCCTATAATGGGTGAGGGTCGAGGAATCTGCTGGTTCGGGTACCCTTCTCTCTAGAACCGAAACGCATATAGTGAGCCTTAAGTGCCTGCCCTAGGTAGTACGGAGGTAACCTTTAGTGACTACCCATGTAGGTGCTTGTTTATTGTCTTTGAATTGTATCTGGTTATATATGACACTGACCCTTTTTTGTTTTGTTATCATTGCATGTCATCCAACATTTAAAGGTATCGATTCACGGTTCTATTTCTAAGTTAGAAAGTTTTGTAATGAGGAATGAATATCTTGACAAAGTGGAAGACAACGCCAACATACGTGCATGGTCAGAGAAAGCCCAGTTAGAAAAAGGAGATAGTGTCGCCGAGGGGTATACGTCGGAGCTGTGGGACTTTACTCGTATCAGTTCAGCACAGAACGAGCTTCAGGAGTTGAGGGATATTTGGACCCAATGGGATGATGAAGCTAAACAGCTGTTCTATCAATATTACGGAGATCTTCCCTATCTGCTAGACATTAAGGTGGATAAGCATCTGTTTCGGGCTATGGTACAATTTTGGAACCCTGCCTATAGCTGTTTTACATTCGGTGAGGTAGACTTAGCACCCACTTTGGAAGAATATACCGTTCTGCTCCGCTGTCCAAGAATTCAAGACAACAAAGCTTATGTTAGGGCTGTCAATCCCCCCACTTTCGTGAAAAAATTAATGATTATCACGGGAATGAGTGAGCAGTGGGCTGCGGCTCGAATCCAACAAAAAGGCGATAGCAAATGTATTCCGTGGGCAAGCCTAAGGGATCTGATATTGACGCATCCCGACGCGAAGAGAAAGGTGGACGTCTTGGCCTTATGTATTTATGGGTTGGTGATTTTCCCGAATGCTATAGGGCAAGTAGACGAAGCGGTCACAGATTTGTTCGATCGACTCGGCAAGCAAGTCACACCAGTGCCCGCAATCCTAGCAGAAACATTCCGATCTTTGAGTGCATGCCGTAAAGTAGGTGAAGGCAGATTCATCGGTTGCGCGCAGTTGTTGTTGGTTTGGTTCCACAGTCACTTTTGGAGGGTCGATAGGGGTCCATGCCGAGTATTCTTTCAAGATTATTCTCCCTTAAAAGAAGCAGCAACTATGCCTAGAAGGGACGACATCGCAGAAGAAAGATGGATAGAGATACTTCGGAATCTCCGGGAAGAAGATATTGTATGGAAAGCTCCTTGGATGGCTCCCAAAGAAATCCTTTATCGTTGCGGGACTTTCGATTGGGTGCCTCTTCCTGGAATTTGGGGAGTTATCGGGTATGCGCCATTACTCGTTCTGAGGCAGTACAAAGCAGAACAGTTTATACCGGCAATACGAGGATTGGCCCAAAGTGACTTCTCATACAAAGGTGATCATTATAAAAAGAAGATACGAGAGATATCTGACGCCTGGAAAAATATTTGCTCTATGAAGGTTTTGACCGATGGCCCGACGACGACCCCTGAGTACAAAGAATGGTTTAACAAAAGGATCAATGACAACATCCCAAGGCCGAGTCTGGAAACTGCTCGATCAATAGAGGAAAGCTTACGGGTGATTCCTTCAGAATTAGAACTCATGAAGTCAGAGTTTGAGAGGAAGAATCTAGAGCTCGCGAAACGGATAGAGAAGTTAGAAGAAGAGAAGATGTATCTGAGCTTAGATGTTGATGTACAGAAAACTGAGGTTGAGAATGTAAAGAAAGAAAAAAGGAAAATAGAAGAAGATCGTGATGACCTGAAGGAACGATATAAGAGAATGCAACTATCAAGGAAGAGAGCCGGATTGGGAAAGACTTCTGAACAATGGCAATTAGAGGTTCGGGAGGAAAAAGCCAAGGCCGACCGTTGGGAGAAAAAGTTTCAGGAAATGCGAACACAGAATCAAGTCCTGGAAAAGAACTTAGTCGAAAATCAGAAACAGAATCAAGGGCTAAAAGCTAAAGTAAATGAACTCGGACGGGCTCTTCATCTTTACCAAAGGCGTAACTCCGCGGCCGAGTTGAAAGCTAGTCAAGACAAAATTGAGGAAATGAAACATCAGATTGAGGGGCTAGAAGCCGCCTTACAAGACTGCGGACTACAGATTGAGCAGCTTGAAGCACGAGAGGAACACCGGAAGGGAGAGCTTCAGCATTTCCAAAATCAAGTCAGAGATAGAGATTACCTTATGGGGGAGGCCATCGTCCAGATTCGAGAAGTCGCTGACCATCTGCAGGACCTAGCAGTACAAGCCGATGTGTTAAGTGTCAGATACGAGCAAGAATCAGACCGAGGTCGAGAATTGGCGGCGTTGCTTAAGAAAATTAAGACTTTAGGCCTAAAGGCAAAGGCATATCTGTAATCAGCTTATTGTAATAACTTTTTGTTCTTATTATTTAAAAATTGAAACTCTAGACCTAACGATGAAAGTGTCTGTGATCCGTTTTGTGTAAGGATTTTTGTTCCTTAAACAACGTTTTCTAAATTGAAATTGAATCGGGATCGATATCTTTTGTATTCATGTATTCGCATTGAATCCCATCACATGCATTTAAACCGAAAGAACCCTGATTAGTGAAAGTTATTACAGAGAGA
This sequence comes from Gossypium stocksii, assembly GCA_020496765.1. Taxonomy (NCBI): domain Eukaryota; kingdom Viridiplantae; phylum Streptophyta; class Magnoliopsida; order Malvales; family Malvaceae; genus Gossypium; species Gossypium stocksii. The sequence continues at coordinate 121,079,276 of CM035626.1, forward strand.
AGAAAAGAATCTGGAAACTCCACATCCCTACGGTACACGTGCTAAAACCAAGAATATGGATCAAAGATTCGAGCAGCTCCAAAAAGAAATGCAGGAGCAATTGCAAGAACAATTGGTAAAAATGCAAAACGATATGCGTGAACAGATGATGGAAGCTCAGAGAAGTATGGTGGTTGAAATGGCCCAGCTGCTGAAAGGAGCAATGGATAAGGGAAAGGCCCCTATGGCTGCCGCCGCGGAAGATAATGATGATTATCCTCCAGGTTTCACCCCACCCCGTACTCAAACACAGACGGAGGCTCCCCTGCAAAGGCCGTCTGTTACTGTTAGGCCTCAACAGGGGCAAATTGATATTGGAATGCCTGTGAACTTACAAGACGGCTCGGGGTCCAACCCGTTGGATAATCCCATCAACTTACTCACCCCTGATTTGGACTTGGCTGAGAAGGAGAGGGAAAAGATTGAATCCTCAAGACAATTAGAGGAACGCTGCAGGTGGTTGGAAGAAAAGTTTAGAGCTTTAGAAGGTGCTGATGGGCGACAAGGGATGGACGCCAAAGAATTTAGTTTGGTCCCAGACTTAGTCCTCCCCCATAAATTCAAAATGCCAGAGTTTGAAAAATACAATGGGACTAGCTGTCCTGAAGCCCACCTCACTATGTTCTGTAGACGAATGACAGGATACGTGAATAATGATCAACTTCTAATTCATTGTTTCCAAGACAGTTTAGTCGGGGCCGCGGCTAAATGGTACAACTAATTAAGCCGCGATAGGATCCATTCCTGGAAAGACTTGGCACACGCCTTCATGCAACAGTATAGCCATGTGGCTGACTTAACGCCCGATCGGATCACTCTGCAGAATATGGAAAAGAAACACAATGAAAGCTTTCGACAATACGCACAGAGATGGAGAGAGGTCGCCATGCAAGTTCAACCACCACTATTAGAGAAGGAAACTACCATGCTGTTCATAAATACCCTGAAGGCCCCATTCCTTACTCACATGATTGGAAGTGCCACCAAGAGCTTTGCCGACATAGTTATGACGGGGGAAATGATTGAAAGCGCCATAAGGGGTGGTAAGATAGAAGGAGAAACCACTAAAAAGCTAGCCCCAAGAAGGAAGGATAATGAAGTGAACAATGCGAGCAGTTACAGCTCGAGGGCAATTACGGTTAGCCAGCCGAGAACGGCTACAGGTGGGCAACAGGGTTCTCAAAAGCAGGAATCTAGTTCAAGACAGAACTCTGAGAAGATACAGTTCACACCTATTTCAGTAACGTATAGGGAACTTTATCAGAGCTTATATAATGCACACGCAATAGCTCCCTATCACCTGAAACCCTTGCAACCCTCATATCCCAAGTAGTATGATGCTAATGCCAAATGTGAATACCATGCCGGAGTGCAGGGGCATTCAATTGAAAATTGCGTCAGCTTCAAAAAGGCCGTGGAAAGACTTATCAAAATGGGGATCGTGAAATTTGACGATACCCCTAGTACGGAAAACCCACTGCCGAACCACTGCGATCAAGGGGTGAACGCAATCGGAGAAACTGATACGAGAAGGGTCAAAAAAGACATTGCTGAAGTAAGGACACCGTTGAAAGTAATTTGGAAGGAGATGACAAAGAGAGGAATGTTGGTTCCTGAAGAAAGAAGTGAAAAAGCGGGGAACTACTGTGAGTTCCATCAAGTCGAAGGGCACGAGATCCAGGAATGTGTTGAGTTTAGAACTTTGATACAAAGCCTTATGGATAATAAGGAGCTGGAATTTTATGAAGAGAGCTCGGATGCAGGACACATATGCGCCTTGGAAGGAGAATCGACGAATCAAGGAACCAACCGGCCGAGGATCATTATCTCTCTACCCAAGTATGACGAGGATGGAGTGCAAACAGCACCGAAAGTCATTATTTGCAAAACCGTTTCCTTTCCTTATAAGGATAATAAAAGGGTGCCCTGGAATTATGATTGCAATGTAGCGATGCCGGAAGAAGAGGGGATAGCTAATGCTTCCAAAGAAACTCAGGCCGAAGGTTCTTACACGCGTAGCGGAAAGCGTTATGACGCAGGAGGCATCAGGATCGAGCCCATAAAGGCAAAAGCCTTAGGGCTTGAAAAAGATAAAGGGGCTGAAACATTTGTTAATGAACCAGTAAAGGAGGAAGAGGCAAAAGAATTCCTAAAATTCCTGAAACATAGCGAGTATAGCGTAGTTGAGCAATTACGCAAACAACCGGCCCGGATATCAGTGTTAGCATTGCTCCTGAGTTCAGAAGTATACCGTGAGGCATTGATGAAAGTGCTTAATGAAACCTATGTTACTAAGGACATATCCGTCAATAAGCTGGATCGTCTAGTCAGTAACATAAGTGCCGACAATTTCATCTATTTCAATGATGAGGAAATCCCACCGGGTGGCATGGGATCAACTAAAGCTCTACACATCACCACTCGTTGCAAAGGGTATACGCTGCCAAGTGTGCTTATCGATAATGGGTCAGCCCTGAATGTCCTACCATTATCCACATTAAATAGACTGCCAATAGATGGGTCTCACATGAAGGCGTGTCATAATATAGTGAGAGCGTTCGATGGCACAGAGAGAAAGGTGATGGGAAGGATTGACATCCCTTTAATGATCGGGCCAAACACATATGAGGTGGATTTTCTAGTGATGGACATCAAGCCCTCCTATAATTGCTTGTTGGGAAGGCCCTGGATACATTCGGTAGGAGCGGTGCCTTCCTCTTTACATCAGAAATTGAAGTTAGTGACAGACGGATGACTGGTGACCATAAATGCGGAAGAAGACATCATAGCAGCGGTTACCAGTAACGCACCTTATGTGGAGGCAGATGAAGAGTCAATCGAATGTTCTTTCCGCTCATTGGAATTTGTCAATGCAACCTTCATTTCGGAAGGAAATGGGATACCAGTGCCTAAGATATCCAAGACCACAAAGATGAGCTTGCAAATGACAGTAGGAAAAGGAGCTTTACCTAGAAAAGGGTTAGGCAAATACCTCCAAGGTGGAATCCGAGTCCCTGAAATTAGGGAGAAAAGAGATCGCTTCGGCCTAGGATTTAGGCCAGATAACAGACAGAGAAAGAAGGAGATAGAAAAGCGTCAAGAAAGAAGGAAGGCGCGTTTAAGCGGAAGAGAAGTTGAGTGGGAATCGATGACGTTCCCTCACATATCCCAAACTTTCGTGTCAGGGGGGATAATTAACCCTGAGGTGGGGTCACTCGAGAAAGGAAGCTATCACATCAACGCCATACATGATGAAGAGACTGAGCAAAAAAATTGGGAAGACATCCGTCCTTACGAACCGGGGAGCTCTTTAAACAATTGGACTGCTGAAGAACTTCCTGTAACCTTTAGGAACTTTACAGAGTAATTTTTCAGAACACCCTTGTTGCTCTAAAGCCTAGGAGCAATGAGATTTCGTTTGTGAAATAGGCTTACGTTCGGATATTTTGGTTTCAATAAAGAACACTTTTGTCAAATCGAGCAAACTTCTTTCATTCTTCTATCGATAAACATTCTTTTGACCTTCTAACTTCATTCATTTTTTTTTAACTCATTTATAACATAAAAGACAACCATTCTTAAATTCATTCATTCTTTGCACATTCTTTCATACCCCACAGGTCTCTGGAAATCAATGACATGAGCGACGATACTGCAAATCATGAAGTTTCCTTTGAGCAGGACATGTGTTTAGAGAAACCTCAGGATTTCGAAGATGATAGGGATTGTGATGTATCTCCAGATTTGTTGAGAATGGTGAAACATGAAGAGAAGCAAATTCTGCCCTACGAGAAGGAGACAATAGAGAGCATAACCTTGGAAGAAGGGAAGGAAGTGAAAATAGGGACGCACATTTCAGAGGAAACTAGGCAAGATCTTGTTGAGCTACTGAGAGAGTTTAAAGATGTATTTGCGTAGTCATATCAAGACATGTCGGGCCTAGATACCGACATCGTAGTACATCGCCTTCCAATAAAACAAGATTACAAGCCAGTTCAACAAAAATTAAGAAGAATGAGGCCTGACGTCGTGCTGAAGATCAAAGAGGAAGTCAAAAAGCAGTTTGATGCTGGATTCCTGAAAGAGGTCAAGTACTCAGAATGGGTGGCTAACATTGTGCCTGTTCCTAAAGGTACGAATGTGCGTCGATTACAGAGATTTGAACAAAGCTAGCCCAAAAGACAACTTTCCCTTACCACACATTGACACCCTAGTAGATAATACAGCGGGTTATTCATGGTTTTCCTTCATGGACGGCTTCTCGGGGTACAATCAAATAAAGATGCATCCTAAGGACATGGATAAGACCACTTTTATAACATTGTGGGGCACCTTTTGCTACAAGGTAATGCCATTCGGCCTAAAGAACGCAGGTGCAACATACCAAAGGGCCATGGTGACTCTATTCCACGATATGATGCACAAGGAAATCGAGGTGTACGTGGACGACATGATTGCCAAATCTCGAACTGAAAAGGAACATATCGAAGCCCTGAGGAAATTATTCTTGAGATTGAGAAAATTTCAGTTGAAACTCAATCCGGCGAAGTGTACCTTTGGAGTCAGGTCAGGGAAACTATTGGGCTTTGTAGTCAGTGAGAAAGGAATAGAAGTTGACTCAGACAAAGTCAGAGCCATACAGGAGCTGCCGCCACCACATACTCAGAAAGAAGTTCGAGGTTTTCTTGGGAGGTTGAATTACATTGCTCGGTTCATTTCACAATTGACGGAGAAATGTGACCCCATATTCCGCCTTCTGAGGAAACACAACCAGGGTACCTGGGATGAAGAATGTCAGAATGCCTTTGATAAAGTCAAGCAATATTTGTCAAACGCTCTAGTACTATCCCCGCCTAGTCCAGATAGACCGCTAATACTGTATTTATCGGTGTTCAGCAACTCTATGGGATGTGTGTTAGGTCAACACGATGAGTCAGGAAGAAAAGAGAAGGCGATATATTACCTCAGTAAGAAATTTACTGATTGTGAAATGAGATATCCGCCGATTGAGAAGTTGTGTTGTGCCTTGATTTAGACAACCCGAAGGTTGAGACAATATATGTTATATCATACAACTTGGTTGATTTCGAAAATGGACCCATTAAAATACATGATGGAGTCAGCAGCCCTGAATGGAAGAATGGCAAGATGGCAGATACTGCTTTCTGAGTTTGATATAGTATATGTGAATCAAAAGGCTATAAAAGGAGGTGCAATAGCTGAATTTCTGGCTAGCAGTGCTCTGGAAGAGTATGAACCATTGAGCTTTGATTTTCCTAACGAGGAGTTGATGTATGTGGCAACTGCCGAAAGGTGTCCGTGGAAGTTGAGCTTTGACGGAGCGTCCAATGCAGTAGGGAATGGAATCGGGGTAGTCTTAATATCACCAGAAGGAGATCATTATCCATTCACATGCAAATTGGATTTCGACTGTACCAACAATATGGCAGAATATGAGGCATGTATCATGGGGATTCGAGCGGCCATAGAACGGAAGGTTAGAATACTTGAAGTACACGGAGACTCCGCATTAGTGATCTACCAGCTCAAAGGAGAATGGGAGACAAGAGACCCCAAGCTGGTTAACTATCGGAAAGTAGTTTTAGGATTACTAGAGGAGTTTGACGATATCACTTTCAATTATCTCCCACGGGATGAGAACCAGATGGCGGACGCTTTGGCAACCCTGGCATCCATGATTAAAGTAAACAAAGAGAAGGATATGAAGCCGATTCAAATGAGCATTTCTGAAGCTCCAGCTCATTGTTGTAACATCGAAGGTGAAGAAAAGGATGACCACCCTTGGTACCAGGATATATTACGGTATGTGAAGAATCGTGAATACCCTGAACAGGCAACGGAGAATGAGAAAAGAACCTTAAGAAGGTTAGCTTGCGACTACGTATTGGATGGAGATATCCTTTATAAAAGAGGGAAAGATCAGGTGCTTTTGAGGTGCGTCGACGCTATGGAAGCTAGGAAAATCTTAGAAGAAGTGCATGAAGGTGTATGTGGGACACATGCTAATGGCTTCACGATGGCAAGACAAATTATGAGATTTGGATACTATTGGTCTACTATGGAGGGAGATTGTATCAGCTATGCCAAGAAGTGCCATAAATGCCAGATCTACGGGGATAAGATCCATGTACCGCCTTCGCCTCTACATGTTATGACTTCGCCATGGCCCTTTTCCATGTGGGGCATGGATGTAATTGGCCCAATTTCGCCGAAAGCTTCGAACGGGCATCGCTTCATCTTCGTGGTCATTGATTACTTCACGAAATGGGTAGAAGCTGCTTCTTATGCTAATGTTACCAAGTCAGCAGTGAGTAGATTCTTAAAGAAAGAAATCATCTGTCGATATGGAATGCCTGAGAGAATCATATCAGACAATGCACTAAACTTGAATAACAGCACGATAGCAGAAGTCTGCAGCCAGTTCAAGATTAAACATCATAATTCATCTCCTTACCGCCCAAAGATGAACGGGGCAGTGGAAGCGGCCAACAAAAACATTAAAAAGATAGTTGGGAAGATGACTGAGACCTATAGAGATTGGCACGAAAAGCTGCCATTTGCACTATTTGCCTATAGAACGTCTGTTAGAACATCTACCGGGGCAACTCCGTTCTTGTTGGTATATGGGATGGAGGCAGTGTTACCTATTGAAGTAGAGATACCTTCCCTTCGACTCTTGTCAGAAATAAAGTTGGATGAGGCAGAATGGATTCAAGCGCGATATGATCAACTGAACCTGATTGAAGAGAAAAGGCTAAAGGCGATTCGTCACGGTCAGATGTATCAGAAGCGAATGATGCGAGCTTACGATAAAAAGGTCCGTCCAAGAGAGTTTTACGAGGGAGACCTTATACTGAAGAAGATCCTTCCCATACAGAAGGACTTCAGAGGAAAGTGGATGCCAAATTGGGAAGGGCCGTATGTTGTGAAAAAGGCTTTCTCTGGTGGTGCGTTGATTCTGGCAGAAATGGATGGGAAAAGTTTACCCAATCCAGTGAATTCGGACTCGGTCAAGAAGTATTTTGCCTAAAAGAAGGGAAGCCAAGGTGAAAACCCGCAAAGGGTGCTTTGAGACTTCTATCAAAAAAAAAAAAATGGAGAAGCCAAGGTGAAAATTCGCAAAGGGCACCTTGAGACTAAAGGGGTTTTGAGTCGAAAACCTGAAAGGGCGGCTCAAATTTCGAACAACACGCATCTCACTATACCTAACCTGACGAGAAGTGGAGTACATTACATACCGAGGCATCAACAAAATACTTTGGATCTTCTAGAACACATGTCAGACTTAAAGTAGTCTTTATGGAGTTTGTATACGGAAGCTCAAACTGCGATATCTACTCTTTGTCCTATCTACTATCTTTTGGTCTTCTCAAAGATACATTGTCAAATTAATTTCCTCTTGTATCTTTAATAACTTTGTTCCAATCTGACTATCCTCAAGGTTTTTGCCTTTCGCTATACACAAAATGTGTTACATTGAAATAACGATTGATGAACTAAAATATCTTTACAAATGAAGTTCTGCATATTACTCTGCAAAATCTCCCAATAATGCAAGAAACTAAAACAGAACGATTGTTTAAAGAACCCCCATGTGTAAAGGTTAGGAATACTCAAAGAAAACCCTCTTTCCAGTTCAAATGATAATTAGAAGATTCAAACAATCCGATCCTAGGAAAGGATCATTTTTCGGCAGGTCATAATAGAGCCAACTTGATCTGGGGCATACGAGCAGAGTGTGAATGACGCCTCGAGTGAAACCTGAGTAGGGATAGCCGAAGTAAGGACCATTCTCATAACATTTTTGCATCATAGTATGCGCAATTAGGAAACATTTGACTCATTTTTTATCATGACATCCTAATCATTTGCATAAGCATAAACCTCAGGAAATCAATTCTACAGATAGATTCCCTCAGTGGACAATGTAGCAAGATTGACGGAAACAACAAATTCCAGCAGATCTTAGCTCCCTAAGCAGTAGGGTAACAGATCGAATTTTGGCGGATCTCATCTCCACACAGCAGTATTGGAGCAGATTTCAGCCACTCGCCCTAACTCACTAAGCAGTAGGGTAACAGGCAAAACATTAGATCTTATCTTCGCTGAGCAGGAGCGGAGCAGATCACACTTTAGCGGATCTTAACTCCCTAAGCAGTAGGGTAACGGATCAAATTTTGGCGGATCTTATCTCCATACAGCAGTGTTGGAGCAGACTTTAGCCACTCGCCTTAACTCCCTAAGCAGTAGGGTAACAGGCAAAACATCAGATCTTATCTTCGCTGAGCAGGAGCGGAGCAGATCACATTCCAACAGATCTTAACCCCCTAAGCAGTAGGGTAACAGATCAAATTTTGGCGGATCACATCTCCATACAGCAGTGTTGGGGCAGATTTCAGCCACTCGCCTTAACTCCCTAAGCAGTAGGGTAACAGATCGAATTTTGTCAGATCTTATCTCCATACGTCGACAATGGGGCAAATTTTGGCCACTCGCCTTAACTCCCTAAGCAGTAGGGTAACAGATCAAATTTTGTCAGATCTTATCTCCATACGTCGACAATGGGGCAAATTTTGGCCACTCGCCTTAATTCCCTAAGCAGTAAGATGCAAGCAGATTGAAGCCACAAGACATACCCTTGAAGTTGCAGTGGATTAAACCAAAGCTACAAGAGGCGGTGGGCTAGAAAGAGACTACCCGAGCAAGAAGAGCTCCGAAGAAGTCAAGACTCGACAAGACCGGGCAAAATTGGCCCTTTTAAAGTCTTTGCTCTATTCCTGTTTCACAGCAATGAGCAAAGAGGGGCAGCTGTAGTGGCCAATTTTTGCCCGGGCTAAAACCCGTTCTACACTAACCCACCAAGCCAAATCCAAACCCCATTTACAACCAAACCCGGAGCCCAAACATAAACCCGTGACCCACTAACCTAACCGAAACAGACCCAAAATAACATCTAAAACCCAAACCCCGTTTAACCTAAATACAACCCAAATGAAATCCAATTCCCCTAATCGGCCCAAAACCTTTGAAAAATCAGAAAACCCTAGACCTAACTGCTGCCGCCCTAGCATCAATTCACCCCACTTGCACTGGCATCGGGTCACATCCACCGCCCATGCCACCGCCTTTGTACCTGCAAGAAATTAAAAGAAAGGACAGCAAGCAGAAAAGAAATAATAGAAAATCAGTGTAAAAGGGCTATATAAAGCCGATTGAAATATGTTGTAAGGACCTTTTTTTTTACATTTTTCTTTTCAAATCAATACAAAGCAGAACAGTTGGTAATCAGAATAATAGGTTAAATAATACAAAAGCAGTGGCTCTAACGACGGAATAGCACCAAATCAGCGAACCAAAATACCAAACGAACCCAAAATCAGAACTCAGAGGTATATTTTGCTTCGAATCCTTTTTTACTCTTCAGTTCTTTTTTAGTTCAAAAATACGTTATAAATAGTAAAAAAGGGTATAAAAAATAAATAAAAAAAAGCAAAAATTTTTACCTTTTCGGCCACCGTGGGCGGTGGCCGGCACCGGCGGCGGCGCGACGGTCCGGTGACCGGCCGGTGGTCGGACCGACCACCGAAAATCGCTCCGGGCACCCCTGCTCTCCCCTCTCTCCTCTTTTTTTTCTCCCACCCGTTTAAAATGATTTTTTTTTAACCAACTTGGCCTATTTATAGCCCCCCTAAAACGACGTCGTTTTGGGGGCTGCGTTTTAACCCCAAAACGACGTCGTTTCGGAGATCCGACCCGAGATCCGACCCGAACCGGTTAAGGTCCGCGTGTTTTTCAGCTGGAGGGGCTATTTGCGCACTTAGCCCCTTCGCTTTTCTAGTGATCTGCAATTAAGTTTCTAAAGCTCTTAAATTGACCCCGAATATTTATTACATATTTCAATTTGGTCCCCTTTGCAACGCTGCGTTTTAAAAGCTCGGGGAAATTGCTGCTTTGGCCCTCTTATGTTTATCCCGTATTCGAATAAGTCCCCCTCTTTCGTTTTTAATTTCAAATCTGCCCGAAACTTTCGTTTTTAATCTGATTCGGCCCCTTTTCATTATTTTTCTTTAAATGTTGACATTAATCATATTGTCATTATTATTAAATTATTATTATTATTATTATTATTATTATTATTATTAAATATTATAATATACTTAGTATCATTATTTTAAAAGTTACGATTTTACTATATACGATTATTATTATTACCTAATTTTTAATACATTTACTAGTATAATTATTATTATTATTTATTGTATTTATTATTAATACTATTAATATTAGTTTTAGTTTTAATTAACCTTTTAATATACTCATATATACGTATATACTTATCCTCATTATTAGTTATATTTTAATATTAGTATTTCTAATATATATATTGTATTATATATATATATGTATATATTATACACCTATTCTTTTAATATGTCTTGTGTATATGTAGATATATATTTAATCCCGTATTATATACGTATTTTTAATACTATATTTTATATATGTATTATGTATATATATATATATATATATATATTTTTTTTTTTTTACCCACATACTTTACTATCTTATGTATACATATATATATTTTCTACGACTATGTACGTATATTTTTGTATATTACATTTATATTTATTCCTAATACTAATACACTATATCATAACATACTATATTTTATTACTCGTATGTCACATGTACATATATATTTACGTGCTAATAACGACTTTGGCATTAATACTATTCTAATATGTATTATGTTTCTATTATTACATATAGATATGCCTTCGACGCATCTTATATTTTCTATATATAATACAATTATGTACATAAATATTTTAACAGGTTCCATAATATTATATCTTATATATATACTCTTACTACGTTGCATATTTTTTCGTCATATTGTTCATACTTTTATATTATTCCATGCGTACGTTTTTCTATGACTACGACATACTCTTTTAAAATACTCGCTTGCTATTTTCCTTTACTGTAAATATCATTGCTGCTACCCTTTAAATATCATATTTTAAAGTTTAATTGTATTATTATTTCAAAGTTACATTCAAAATGTTTTGAAAACAAGGCAATATTTTTGTGTTCAGGAATTCGGGAAATAGTGCCCTAACGTGCTGGGTTGCGATTTCTCGTTTACCTAAATACTCAAAATACCCCTCTAAACGAATTTTACAACTCGAAAAATAACTTTAGTTTCGAGGAATTTAAGAACTTCGTGTCCAATCGTGCTGGATGTGATGTTCGTATTCTTCCGAAGCGAAGGAATCTTGATCTTTCAAATCATCTCATTTTAATTCAAAAATGTCTAAAAAACGAGGCAATGTTTTTGTATTTGGAGATTCTGGAAATAGTGCCCTAACGTGCTGGGTTGCGATTTCCCGTCTGTCTAAATACCTAAAATACCCTCCTAAATTTTACAACTTGCGAGATATCTCTAGTTTCGAAGAATTCACGAATCTCGTGTCCAATCGTGCTGGATGTGATGTTCGTATTCTACCGAAGCAAAGGAATCCCGATCTTTTCAACTTAAACCATTCTAGTTTCAAAAAAGAATCATATTTTTTAAATCTTTCCAAATTTCGACTTAAGACAGAAAATTGCTCAATTTGGTACCAATTTTGGGCGTTGCGGGGGTGCTAATCCTTCCCTGCGCGTAACCGACTCCCGAGCCCGTTTTCTCTAATTTTTCGTAGACCAAAACACTTATACGGTGGCCCAATCACACCTAAAAAGGTTGGTGGCGACTCCCGTTTTCATTTTTTAAGTCGACATCCGTTTTTTTCAAAAAAGGGGTTACGACAATAGAAATGGATGAATTTTTTAACATAAAAAACCAATTTACTCCTTAATCTAATATACATGGACAAATTTACCCATTTTTTGTGTAGGGGTGAAATGCAATCTAACAAATTTTGGTACAAGCTATCAATCCCCACACACGAGCAAGAAAAGGAAAATTTTGGGTACAAGCTATCAATCCCCACACACGAGCAAGAAAAGGAAAATTTTGGTATACCAAAATAGCCAATGATTTTCGCTAGAAATATTGGTACTGCATTGGAAATTTTGGTATTAAGTTAAAATTTTTGGATATTTGTAAAAAAATTTTGATATACCAAAATATTTAACAATACCCTTTGATGTAGACCCAAAATTATCTTTTTATAAGAGTTCTTAAAATATCTCTTTTAAAAAGATAGATTATTTTCATATCATTTGATATTTCATTAAATTATTTTTTTAACAATTTCATTTTAGTTCTAATTATATCTGCTTTCTCACAATCTTATTTTATTTTAGGCCCTCTCATAAATTAAAACATTAAATTTAAGTCTTTTTAGCCTTTTAATTAAATGGAATAGTTATATTTTTGGCCCTATGAAAAGTTAATTTTTACCACAATTTTTTTAGCATTGGCCCTTCCAAAATTTTATAATTTTATCTTGCCCTCCTCTCCCTTAACGGAATTTCAAGCTTCATCTTTGCTTGTTTACATCTTTATCATTTATTTATGGTTCAATTAAATAATTTTTAAGAATTCATCACGGAGACTCTAACTCTAGTAAATAAGGTATGAAACATACATATATACATAAAATATTGGTAGGTAGAGGTGTTCATAGGCTAAGTCGGGCTTAAGTATGATATTAACATACTTTATTCTTATCCAGCTTAGCCTGAGCCGAAATATGAACTTAAATTTTTGTCCAAGTTTACCAATATTTTAAACAAGCTTAATTTTTATTACTCAAACCCCCTGAATTCTGAGTAGGCAACCCGACCCATGAAGTTAATAAACAGTAACGATTTCTCCAAACAGCAATTGATAACTTGAATTTCGGAAATAGTATAACTTCTAAATGTAATTATTTTCCAAATCTAAGAAATTATTGGATGGTTGTTTAGTAATGGATTTGAGATTTCTTAATGTTTTTTTATTTTTTAGGATGAAGAATTAGTATTACAACTAAACTTATTGATTTGAAGAATCAAGTTTGTGGCAAAAACAACAACAACAAAGTGGAGTTCAAAGATTTCCAAGGCTTAGAACAAGCATTAAACAACACTGCTCGGGGGAAATTCCGGACTACCTCGACCCTATTGCAATATGTATCGAAAATGTTCAAAGAAAAAAAAGCTACTGAGATGTTCGAAATCGAAACTCAAACTCTGGTTTTCACTGCGATCGAAGAGATCCTTAATCAAAGGTTGTTTTGCAGTTGCAGACTTGCTGCAAAATATTCAGTAAAATCACCATTAGAGAATGGTTTTTAATTTGTTTTGTCATTGACTTTGGGGCTTTTCTATACAAAGATTATGGTTTTCAATATAATTGTATTTAAGATTAAGATTGAATTGCTTGAGTTAGTTTGATTAGGTTATTTTGTCCAGTTACTTAAATAAAAAAATTTAAATAATTTAACAAATTATTTTATAACTTTTTAAAATTAAATATCAAAACGTAAATTTACTAATAGACGTAAAAGATAAGCACCAATTACAGTTGTTTAATACTAAGTTTGTTGAGCTGGAAAGTGTCTAGGTAGGTACAGAGCCGACACCGACCCCCTAAAATAAAAAATTTAACTTTTAGCCTTTTTATAATTTATAAAATTTTATATTAATATATGATAAAATTATATTTTGGCTTCAAAAATGATAAAAATTTAATGTAATCATTTAAAAATTATAAAGATATAGACTATTAAAATGGTAAAATTATATTTTTACTACCGTAAAAATATACAATATAATTATACTTCCTCTCAAAAAAATTTTGGTGTGTCTAAAGTGATGTAACCAGATGCAAATCTAGGGAGGGCTAGCAAGGGCTCCGGCTCCCTTAAAATATAAAATTACCATTTAGGCCCTTTAAATTTTTTAAAATTTTAAATTAATAAAAGTAAAATTATACTTTGGCCCCCTACAATTATAAAAATTCGATTCAATCCTTTAACAATTATAAAGATATAGACTATAAAAAATTCAAATTTCATTCGGCTCCTAAAAATTTGTTCTGGCTTTGCTTCTGACAGTAACCAGGGCTTCGGTAATCAGATGGGAAGCAAAGGGTGAGAAAAAAACTAAAAATGATTGTTTCGAGTCCTTCACCTTTGGGTTATGTCAAGATCTAACACCCCATCTTTATTAAATTTTCATCTTTAAATGCAATTCGAAAATAACATGTTAATTTTTTCTCGAAAAAGAAAAAGTATTCATGATTACTATGGAGATAATAAAGGGTTGGATATTTTACCATATTTTGATTTGATTTGATCGAACTGATGCATTTTTTTCGTTTGTTCTAACCTCTATTTTTCAACTCTTTTGTTTGTCAAGCACTTTTTTTTTTTAAAAATTTATCAGCCTTACTAATGTGTAAGGCAGAACCCCAAAAAAATTAATTTTTTCTCGTATTTATTTCTATTGTATAAATAAAAAATATGAATATTTTTTGAAAATTTATATCAGTACCATCAATGTATCAGGTAACACCATTTAAAAAATACCAATAAGAAAAGTATTTTTTTTTTTTAAACCGTAGTGTCCCAACCAGTCAAGCGGCACCTACAGTTATAGTAGAAAATACTCCATTTTCGTAAATAATATAGATTCAATATCATTTTCATAATTAATTATTATTTTTATTAAAAACCCTTTAAATTTTATTAAAATTATACAAATATAAGTAATATTTATAAAAAATCATTAAAAATTGTAACAATTATTTAAAAATTGTAAAAATTATAAAAATATTGAAAATTATAATAATTATAATAATTTTTACAATGTTATTAAAAACATAAATTAGAAGATGCCAAAAATAGGAAGAAATTGCAAAATTATTATGCCAAGATAGCCTATAAAATGGCTTATGACACGAGAGATGATTTTTTGTGTTCTTTGGCCCATCACCTGCCCATTTGTATTCGTGCTTGGCAAGCTCGAACATGATTCTTTTGTGAGATTTTTGAAGGCTGCATCAAAGTTTATTTTGATAAACGTTGGTATCTTGTGGGCGCCATCTTTCCATCATTATCTCTTAGCAGGTAAATTTCTCTCTATATCATCAATTTCCTTGAGGTACTCTCTTATGAAAACAACTGATTCATATGAAGATTTTTTAATCTCTTCATGCACCTCTTTATTCCTTGTTGTCCAAATGACCCAAGGAGCACAGAACATGTTCTACATTTGCGTGCTGAAATGGTAGACACAATATCCATTAACCAGTCTCTAAATCCACTCTGTAATACATCCTGATTCCATGTTTTTTTCTAACTGCTGCCATATTGCTTTTACAGTGATAAAATCTTGGAAAGCATGCTCTGTCGTTTCAGTTCCATCTGACCATCAAGGATAGACTGTTGAACATCGAAGCCTACTGTAATGGAGATTACAATACGTTGGAATGTAGTTATGAAATAGTCTCCATATTGTAATCTTAATTTTTTTTTGTGGCAAATCTGTCTACCACAACTTCTTGTAGAAAATGGTGTGATCATTATTGTAGTGTCTAGGCTCAGACTTGTAAAGTTGTAATAATCTTTTGTAACCACTCCTAACGGTGTACTCACTGGTTGCCTCACCCCACCAGACCAACCTGTCTTCCTGAGTGTGTTGGGATAGTGGAATACAAAGGATGCGCTCAGCTTCTTCTGACGAAAAATGTTTGGTAATAAGATCTCTCTTCCAGCATCTTTGTTCTTGATCGATTAGTTCCCCGACAACATTCAAATCACTAATCCTAACACTGTTGTGAACTTTGAAGTCACAAATCTAGGTAGTCACACATCCTCCGAAATTGAGATAGTAGTCCCTGCCCCCACTTGCTAGCACATCTCCTCCTGCAGCACTCTCCTAATGGTCCATATACTCTTCCAGGTATACACGATGGATTACTTGCTAAATTCGACCTCATAAAGGTAGACTCAGGGTAATATTTTGCCTTTAGCATTCGCGCTAGTAGAGAATTTGGGTATTTTGCCAAATGCTATTCTCGCATTGCAAGCAAAGCAACATTAAACTTAAGTTCCTGAATCCCAAACCCCCATCTTAAATTTAACTCAGATCAGATCAAATTATTGAAATACTAACTGTTTTTTCTCAATTTAGAACAAGAATAGAAAGAAAAAAGCAAGTCAACCAGCAATGAAATGTTCTTTGAAACAACGAAAATTTCCTCAATTAATTAAAGAAATTGCCATTAAAAAGAGGAAATTCAGCAAAATCAAAGAAAAAAAAAAGAATAGAAATTAAGTATAATGAATAAGAAAATTCGGTAACACTTACTACTTCGATGGAGTGAAGAGAAGAGACGAGAAAAAGAGTAAGCGCTATGTTAAAAAAAAAGGGATAAATCTCAAAATTATAAATGAATTTTGATTTAATGTGTAATTGTATATATGAATTTTAATGTGGTGCAATTATACACGTGAAACTCTAATTGTGGTTCACATGTTTACTTCAAACTTTAATTTTGATTTAATCGTGCACATTTAAAGAAATAAATAATCAAGTTATTTTTATATTGGATAAATATAGTTGTTTATGTATGAATTTTATAAACATAAAATGATGTTATATCAATAATTGTGTTAATCATTTAAAAGAATTTGATCAAATCAAAATTTTATATATAAAATTGCACAAAACTAAAGTTAAATCATAGAGAGAGAAAAAAAAAGAAGGGAAGAATGACATTGATGATCAAAAATTTAATTAAAAAAGAAATTAGGTCAAGCGACATTAGAGAAAGCGCCTGATTAGTTGTTTGTATATGTAGATGAAGTTTTCATAATTCATCCAAATGATAATATTATCGATTTTAAATTCAATCGTTTTTTTTCGGATTGAATAAAATAAAAATATATTAAGGATAAATAATTAGTTTGATTACAATTCAACTGTCCGATTCAACTAACCTGATCAGTTTGTGGGTCAATTGTCTAATCCCCTGTTTTGAATTAGTATCTTAATTAGTTCTCGATGTAATTGATTCCACTAACGAGTTTAGTTTAGTTCAGAAGCATCATTGTAAAAATGTAAAAATTATTATTTTTTCAAATTTAGTAAAATATAAATAATATTTAAAAGTATTTAAAATTTGTAAAAATTGTGAATATCATTAAAGTTTTTAAATAATGATTAGAAATAGTAAAATTATTGAAATTTTATAAGTATTTTAAAATTTTTAAAAATTATAATAATTTTTACTTTTAAAAATCCCAAAATAGAGCAATGAAGAAATCAAATTCAAACCTACTAATATTTACGATAACTCGTGACTTTAATTTTAATATTGAATATTTTAATTCAACCTCAAAATTGAGCTTGGACCTCATAATCAAACATAAATTAAATTAATTTCTTACAAAATTGATGAATTCAATCTTGTACCCTATTTAGTATATTTAATTTTAATTAATATATTAAACAAAATTTAAAACTTAAATTCAATCTTTAATTTAAAATATTGATCTATAGAAATCCAAAGTCAAGGACAAACACATTAAAGCCAATATTATTCTAGACTTAGCAGCAAGCTCCAGCAACAGCAACACAACCATTTGCTCTTGGGAAGCTATATTTTTACGGTCCATTTGTGCAGAATTTGAATAGCAAAATAGGCAAGCAAATTCTTCTTCAACAGATTATCAGCAAATCCCACTTGAAAACCATATTTCTTAGCGCAATTAAGTGTCGCGCTCCACTTTTTCAGGCTACCCCAATCCAAATCCTCAACCGAAAAATCTTTCATCTCTTTGATCGCAGCGCAGAGCAGAACTTGAATGGGAATATGAAAAACATCAGTAGTTTTTCCACGATCTTCTTCGATTTGGATTGCAATAGATTCAAGGTACTCTGGAATTTTTCCCCAAGTAGTGTTCTTTAATGCCTGTTCCAAGCCTGGGAAATCTTTGAATTCCACTTTGTCGTTGCCTTTGTCATAAAGTTGGTTCTCCAAATCACAGAATTTAGATCTTACTCCTTCACGAGCTAGATAATCGGTTGCAGTAACTTTTACCTTCCATTGGAGGTGGAAAAAAAAAAAAAATACTTGATTAGGTTAGTAATACTTAACTCAAACGGCTGGTGAGCCATAGTTTTTTATATTTTCATATAATTAAATTACACTATTTCTTTTTAATATATTATTAACTTTAAGTTTAATTATGAAGCTGATTTCGAATTCGAGTATCAAGTTCCAAATTTAGAAATTGAGCTTGAACCTGATAGTATTTGAATTCAGCTTGGCTCGATTATACTATATATAACTCAATTGAGATTTGATGTGTGATCATGTATGTGAAAGACATAAAAGAAGAATGAAATCTCAAATTCATTACTCAACAAAGAGAAGGGGAGGCTATTAGTGATGATAGTGGTGTGTTTCATTAGGTCTTATCTCCTTTGCATAACTAAGTTGCCTTGCTTTTTCTAAGAGATATTACCACTATACAGGGACCATTTTGGAAATAAAAACCAGATTTTGAGGCTCAGACAAACAAATTTTCGAAATAAACAAATGAATATCAATAGAAGTCGGTTCCTTCAAACATGCAGATTTATTAAAATAAAATTCAATATGAATTAGTAAGTTGGATTAAGAGACTTACATTATTTATCCCTCTTTTGGTTGGATCATCGTAAATTTCCACTATTTCTGGCACGGATGACTTGATAAACTTCTCTTCCTTTGTTGGGTACCGGAGCTCCCTCGGTTTCCTTTTTCCTTTTCTTTCTTGTCTCAATAAGTCATCGGAAACAAAGTTCAGATTTTTTTTCTTGCTTCCATTCGACATAGACTGATGCTCCAATTCTGCCACGCCATAACCCATCTTCTTGTTCGGATATGAGAAATTTAACTTAGATTTCCCAATTCAGAACAGCAGAAAAATTATAAAGGACATAATAATATACTTCTGGAGAGAGGAAAATGCTTTGGAATTGCGCCGGTGAAGACGGGAAGAGAAAGGGTGCAAATTTTTCTTTCATATATATGAGATGGAAACAAAGGGAATGGAATATTAATGTCATAAGAAACCCTAGGGTTTCTGATTCTTCTACAAACAGTTTAGGTTTTTGGGCTTATTGGGTTTTGAGCTTATAATTTGAGCAGACACGTTTTGTAATTAGACTATTTTTTATTAGAATTTATTATTTTTTTGGTTTTGTTTATTTATTTTTTGGTTTTTTAATTGGGTCCTTGTTAAATTAACTTATTACAATATCTTATTAAAAACATATATGAAAGACAAGAAGTAGCTTCTATTTTTCTTTTTTCTTTTTTTTTTTTAGTTAAGAAGTCATTAAGCTTTGCCCTGCAATGCAACGCATCAAGGATTGAAGAAATGGGTGGGGAATTTTACTAATAGATCAAATGTATAATATTGGATAACAAAAGAAAATCATTGAACCCCTTCAACCCTTTGACATCAACAGCTCCATAGTTCTTGAGCTTTTCAACTGGAGATTTACGAACTCCAACAGTAGGTTAAACCGGAGATGTAATTCCCGCAACTCTAAAGAATGCATCTACAATCGTATGCAAAGGACCATCTTCATTTGGAGGATTTCGACCAGCAACTGTAGCTTGAGCACCAACACCTTATGCCTCATGATGATTTTCATTTCTTGCTTCCGCTCGACAAGCTTGAGGCAAGAGGAGAACACAAGGAGCTCGACTCTCAATCTCCTCATCTACTGTATGTGATTCAGTAGACATCTTGATCTATATACACATATAACAAACAAGAAAATTCAACATCCAAGTCTAAACTATCCACAAACTCGATTGAAACACCTAATGGCAGGTATCCTAGGCAAAACACAAAAAATGACACATTTTGAGCCTAGAAGTAGCTAAACTCGAACAACATTCTTATACTAATAAATGTAACATCCTACACCCAACTCGGAAGTTGATTGGATGCAAGACGCCACATTTGTTTCTAAGACAACCGAAACAAACATTAAACTGATTACCAAAACTAAAACCAATTCAAGCATAGAAAATGCAACTAAAATATGTTATGAATGTTAGATGAACTTAAATAAACTCAGTCGATCTCACTTATGACAAAACGAGGTTAAAGATGGTCAAACAAGGAGCCATTATACAAATTTTGGGTCAATCCAACAAAATACAAAGCTATGTCTCGAGAGATGCTCCTCTATTTTCTTATTTTAGCATTGAAGTCTCAGATCTTGAGACAATGAACCATGTCTCGATACTCTAGACTAAATTAATTCTCTATTTGAACACCATTTCTATTTGTGTGTTTTAGTCCAAAATGGCCTTATTATCCGCCATTAGCCATATCGAGTTTTTTTCATATTTTCATATTATTAAATTACAATATTTCCTTTAATATATTATTAACTTTAAGATTAATTATTAAACTGATCTCGGGCCACAGTATCAAATTCTAAATTTAGAAATCGAGTTTGAAAATACCAGTATTCGAACTTAGCTTAGCTCGATTACACTACATAAAACTCAATTCAACAAAGAGAAGGGTAAGCTATTAGTGATGATAGTGGTGTGTTTCATTAAGTCTTATTACCTTTGCATAACTAAGTTGCGTTGCTTTTTTCTAAGAGATATCACCACTAGACAGGGACCATTTTGGAAATAAAAACCAGATTTTGAGGCTCAGACAAACAAATTTTCCAAATAAACAAATGAATAACAATAGAAGTCGGTTCCTTCAAACTTGCAGATTTATTAAAATAAAATTGAATATAAATGAGTAATTTCGATTAAGAGACTTACATTAGTTATCCCTCTTTTGGTTTGATCATCGTAAATTTCCACTATTTCTGGCACGGATGACTTGATGAACTCTTCTTCTTTTTTGTTAATGATTCTAGTTGGTGACGGAGCTCCCTCGGTTTCCTTATTCCTTTTCTTTCTTGTCTCAATAAGTCATCGGAAACAAAGTTCAGATTTCTTTTCTTGCTTCCATTCGATCAGAGACTGATGCTCGAATTCTTCCATGCCGCAACCCATCTTCTTGTTCGGATATGAGAAATTTAACTCAGATTTCCCAATTCAGAACAACAGAAAAATTATAAAGAAGGATATGATAGCGAATTAGTAGACTTAGGAGTACTTACAGGGTTCATGTATCTATATCAGTGAAGAGAAGACAGAGAAAAGGCCGCCGCCGCCGCCGAAGAGTAAAGCAGGAAAAACAAAGGAATTCGTTGGTTAGAGAAAGCTTGCAAGTTGGGTCTATGTGATTAACAAAAAGAAAAAAAAAAGTTCATCTATGTAATTCATTGCTTCCACTCTTCATTTCATGTATGGTTTAAAAGAAGTCAATATTTTTTTCATGTCAACTTTATCTTTATTTCGAGATTTTGAATAGAATTTAATGATCTTAATTTGCCGAAGACTTACCTTTTCCGTTGTCTTCATCCTAGTGGGACAACCTGCTACGAAAGTTGTGCTCTTTGCAGCCATTAAAGGGATTTTAACGAGGAGGTGATCGAAAAAGTTTAACATGTCCAACACCCTTTCAGGGGAAGTTAACCTGTTCTTAATGACATGAATTTGAGAGCTCATTTTGGGAAGGTAAACATAATTGTTTGCCCTTGATCAGGGAAAGAGAGGCCTTCTCAAAACATCGAAAGATAACTTATCGAGCAAGTCATCGGCATTGTAAAGTGCATCTTTCAGCTTTTCAAGCCAAGCTGTGAAATTGCTGGTCGTAGAGCGCTCTTCGGGGTCGGGAAGCATAACTATGATCGCAGAGACGGTGATTCTGAGGTTGTCGAGGTCATCTTTGACAAGCAGCAACATTTCAGAGAGAATAAGGGAGCTCAATTTGTCGCCCAAGGTGAACCCAGCTTCTTCCGCCATTGATGGTTCAAACTAAGATCAACGCAAAAATTGCTTGATTATTGCAAGAGGAAGAGAGTGCAGTAGTGAATCGAAGGAGATGAAAATTGAGAATTTTGTCTACTTCAAAAGCTAAATAAACCATTATCTCCACTAAATACTGACATTGAGATTTTTTCAAAATACAGTCAAAACTTTATTACCTAAACAGACTTGCGCACGGGCTTTCGTTGAAGCTGCCTTCGTTGAAGCATATAGTGCCAAGTTTGACAGCTAACTTTCCGGTAGTCTTATCGCGTCAATTTTACATAGAGAAAGTTAAAATAGATTGAAATAAGATTTTGATGTCCTTTACCTGCAAATAGTTTCTGTTTTTCTGTTCTTTTCGTTTTAATGATTTGATCTAATCCGAATTTCTTAGATCCGTGCCAAGATGAGCATTGCTAACATTTCATCCCCCCCGAAGCTAGTTATGGAAGACTTGGAAACTTGTCACAACCTGAGAGACTGACACCAGCAATCAATCAAAACTTTCAAGAGAGAGATATTTCATTTCGGAAATACTTCAACCCGAACGGAGACATGAACCATCAACCGAAGCAGATCAAGAACTACTTGATGTCAAATGCCAGCAGAGATGAGAACTACTTGTTCCCAAGTGGAGGTATGAACTCTCAAGAGAGAGAGTTCTCAACCCCTTGATGTCAAATGCAGGCATAGATGAGAACTACTTGTTCTCGAGTGGAGACATGAACTTTCAAGGCGGAGAGTTCTCAAGTGAGAACTCCTTGATGTCAAATGCAAGCATAAATGAGAACTACTTGTTCCCGAGTGGAGACATGAACTTTCAAGGGGGAGAGTTCTCAAGTGAGAACCCCTTGATGTCAAATGCAAGCATAGATGAGAACTACTTGTTCCTGAGTGGAGACTGAACTTTCAAGGGGGAGAGTTCTCAAGCAAGTTTGAGACATTAGAAAATAACCGTAAAAAGGATTTGGATCTTCTTTATCCTCATGGAATGACTTAAGCATACCTACATGGAACACTGAGTGAACTTTGAGCTTTGCAGGCAACTCAAACTTGTAGGTCACCTTGTCTACTCTCTTCACAACTTGAAAGGATCTCTCATATCAATTATAAAATAATCCAGATTCATATTACGAAGTTGAACCAAATATTCAGATCAAGAAAACCCTTTTTAACAGTATATGATAAAAGGAGATAATTTCTCATCATTAGTTTAAATAAATAGATCTGTAATTTGAAGAAGGAATCACAAGTTCTGCTATTTGATTATTACCAAACAAGGTGGTTGTGCTAACCCTGAATAATTTGCATATATTCGAGCAAGAAATCCATGCATGGTTTCATAGAAAAAGAGACAGGGTGGCTTTCCGTACTACCACAGGTCTGTAAGTTCGTTAATTTAGTTAAACTGTTTTCCAACCTTGCCACATGCTGCATAACTGAAAACTGAAGCCACAACAAGGACATACATACATACAGCAATTCAAAAGAAAAGCAGAAAAATATTGCCACCAGGTTAGTTAACTTTGATTAGATAAGTTCAGTTACATTGTCACCAGATTAAGTATAAATCTCTCTTTTATACACGAGACCCTCTGGCATTTTCAAATTGTCAGCATTGCTAATTATCTAACAAATTACGAGACAGAAAAGAAAAACCCGCAAATTAAAAGCCTAATTCAACTCTCTTTAAGTCGTTCATTTGTTCTCAAGAAATTGATTGAAGGTCGTCGAGTAAGTTCTTTTCGATGTTCTTCATAACTTTCTCGTGAATTGTTTCTCTCTGTTCTCTTGTGAATGATTTTCTGTTGTTCTTGATCTAGTTGGGTTCTTTTTCTTGTTTTTAATGTAATAGGGAAGTTTATAGTTTTTCTTTTGCTTTGCTGGTCGCTTAGAGATTAAGTTACTTGAGTAAGCAATGGTTTCTCAGTTTTTCTTATTTGCTTGGTTTCTTGGACGATTGTGGCTACTACTTTTACAAGGACCAATGGCTGGCAAAAAACAAAGCAAAAGCCGACGCAAAACAAAGCTGCTGTCATCTTTAATGTTAGATACAGAGACAGCCTCCAATAGCAGTAGCAATACTGCATTGTCGATAGGAGAACAGCAACCATCGTCTTCAAATTTGGATTCAGCGGTAGCAAATAACAGTCAGCCTCAGGATGACTTCAATTTTGGTGCGGCAGATCATCCGACTCAAGAGTTGATAGGAGGAGAACAACCATCAGAACAAAGTCATATACCATTTGCATTTCTAACTTCAACCATTGTCAATGGTGAAATAGTTTTCCGGGATGAATATATCTTTCATATGCAACTGTTATATCAATGTGTTATGAATCCATGTGAAAAGAAGCTTGATTCAAGTTTACTACTACCAAATGTCAATCGATACTTTGCAGAGGAGAATCCTCAAGACATTGTCCCCGCAGGTTTGTGCCATACCTTGTTTTCTTTTGTTAATGTGACATAAAAGTTGCCCTTCAAGTCGAGCCCTATAGCATCATTAATGACTTTGCCTCTGCTGGTTTGTGCCAATAATTTCTTTTCATTTTTGTTAATGTGACGTCTTCAAGTCGCACCATTTTTGCAAATCCTTTTTAAGGTTATTTTTACAAAATTTTGCAAAGGTGAGAACTCCTTGATGCCGATGCCGATGCCAAGTACATGCATAGGTGAGAACTCCGATGCCTATGCCAAGTGCAGGCATAGGTGAAAACTCCTTGATGCCGAGTGCAGGTATGAACTCTCAAGAGAAAGAGTTCTCAGGTGATTTGGTTTTCAGCCATCAATAAGCTTTGGGAACCCTCAAAAATTACTATTTACTAATAATATGTCATGTTATTATTTACTAATAATGTATGAAATTTATATATCAATGGTTCCTCAAAAATTATTGCTTGTAAAAATTACTTGCTCTTTGTGCATCTTTCCGGTTAATTTTTTTTCTTGATGCTGTTTATTGCTATTATATTGTTGTTTTGTTATGCAAAATTTAATTTAACTTTTTAATCCCTCAACAAGTGTTGGGAACCCAGATCCTCATATGGTATGTTATTATTTACTGATAATACATGAATTTATATATCAATGGTACATAACAAATTACTGCATATAATAATTCTCTTTTCTGATGCACTAGATTTATTTTTAGACGTTAAAAAAGTCAAAAAAATTTGGGAACATTATTTAGCTTTCAAAAACCTTTATTCTATTTATAAGTCTATTACTTGATCATCAAGAAACCTTTTTCATTAATATTTTTACTTACTAATCATATACATACCATTCTCATAATTTATGGTTTTCTATGTTTATTGTTTTAGTTTTCTGCAAGGTCTTCATGTCTACTCTCCACTTTTAGTGTTCTGAAACGCCTAGTTTATGACAAAGGCAACAACAATGTGGGGAAAGAAAGTTTCCCAGGCTTACAAGAAGAGCTGCAGAAAATCGGTTGGGAGGAAGTTCCAAGCTTCCTTCAATCTATTGTGAGCCAAATCGAAAAGGATCCTGGAATAGTTACTGATTTTACCTATAAACCTACTCAAATTCTGGTTTGTGCTGCAAGGATCCTGGTTTTGGAAGGTTCCCACCTGTACAGTCTGCTTTTAGTGTTTTGGAATACCAAGTTTATGGAAAGGCAACAAGCAAGTGGGGATAGAAAATTTCCTAAGATTAAAGGAACAGTTGCAGAAAAATGTTTGGGGGAGTGAATTTCAAGCGACTTTCTATCTATTGTGAGCCAAATCGAAAACGATGTTGGAAAAGTTACTAAGTTTGGTTATAACATTGCTCTAGTTCTGATTTGTGCTGCAATAAAAGAGATGGAAGATTTTTCAGTTGAGAAATTGGACTTGGAGACATTGAAAAAGTGGGGGGCGACACTCAATAAGGCTAAAGAAGTTGGTTTTCAGGTGGGATTTGCTGATAATTTATTGAGGAAGAATTTGCTTGCCTACTTTGCTCACACACAAATTATTGGACGAGACTAAAAAAAAGGATGTTAGAGAAGACAAGAGAAGACGCTTTGAAGAGCTTGACAAATCGGAAGCTAAAACAAGGGCACAGAGGAGTTGTGCAACTCCCAACAATTACCAATCTGAAAAAATAAAAAATTTACTAAGGAAGAGCTTGCCGAAAAGAAAATTGGGCCGCAAATAAGGTTACTATAAACTGGACCGCAAATAAGGTTACTATACAGGCATCGGACTAATCTAAGGTAGGGCGGACCATATATCATATAGGCGGCAGAGTCAACCATATTTAAAAGCTAATCCAAGTGCACTAAATGCTTAAAAACCTAAGACTTAACTGAGACGAACAATTACAAAAGAAAAGAACACTTTATTAATGCACAATACAACTACAATATGACACACACACCCCAAAAATGAAAGCTTCTACCCTTATTTATAGAGTTTAGCCGCCATTGGATTGTTGACACCTGTCAATATCCTTACCATTAATATTACAAATATCTAATAACTAGAATGTTCATGTATAATATCTAGCTTTCTAGATAATATCCTATATTTTTTTTAATTTTTATATTCTAGAATATTCTAAAGAAACTATCTCTTCAAAATTAAGTTTTGGCTTTTATCTAGAAGTTGCATTGGCTTTCAACAACTATTGATAAATCTTCTTGCCTATTTTACTTAGTCAGAAACTGTAGGAGAGGGCTGACCAAAGAAAAAAATTTTGCGAAATCGGGTTATGAGTGGAAGAGTGTATTGTTGTTGCAATTACTGTCGGAGATGAGCTTCAATTTAGTTGTCGCCTTGTACTTGGGTTTCTAAGGATACTTTTGTTTGATTTCACAATGGTTTTAGTACTTGAATTCAGTCAAAGAATTTGGGGTTTCTATGGTTTTTTTTAGTTACAAAAGGAAGTTAAACTATAATGCTCAACTGATAACAATAGACTAGTTACTTAGCACTTATCCTTCAACATTACATATTGCACAACCCAAAGCGGTTGTGAGAGCAACACCTTACTGCCTTGTGTATATCATCAACATCATATTCGTTGTTCATGATACATGTTGAATCTCCACTTGCCAATCCCTCGTCATCTAGTTGCGAACCTCCAATGCCAATCTCAGCGATCCCATCACTTTGGCTCCAAGTATTAGGTCTATTGTTATTTTACTATCACTCTCAATTAGCAGCCAACGCACACCCTTTTCCCAAGCCGTTTCTAGTCCATCAAATCTTGTAGTACTTAGTGACTTGGTCAAAATATTAGCAAGCTGATTTTTTGAGCTACAATGAACCAAGTTCACTTCTTTTGATTGTTCAACCTCTTGCACAAAATGAAATTTAATCTTGAAATGTTTGGTTTTGCCGTGAAAAACTGAATTTATAGCTATGGCTACTGCTGACTGATTATTAACTTTAATTTTAGTAGCTTCAACCTATTCTTCATTCAAATCACTTAGCAGCTTCCTAAGCCAAATGGCTTGATTAACAGCTGCAACAACTGCAATACAACTTTAGAATAATTTAGCAACTTAAATAAATATATTCAAATAATTTAGTGACCATTTTGTAATACTCTGAAGTTGAGAGACCAAAATGTAAATCTACTAATAGTTTAGTAAGTTTGCCCTATTGTTATTCACTTTATATATATTACAGGTAAATTAGAAAAAAAAAAAAACTGTTTTTGAAAGTTAAGTAGAAAATTAGGGATTTAAGCAGTTTTTATTTCTAGGGAAATAAACCAAATTTGGAGACAAATGTGTTTGGAGAGAAACATCGTGTTTAAAAAGTCCTTTTACAATATGTGTTTTTCTTTTAGCAACTTAACACATTAGTTTTTTTTTTTTTTTTTTGTTAGATAGCTAGATTTTAGTATTTTGTCTTCGAGTCTCGAGTTTGATTCTTTTTTTCTCACATTTTTATATCTCATTTAATGTTGTTTTAATTTTTTTAAAAATTTTAATTAATAATTAATTTTTAAAAATTAATAAATATGGGGAAAACAGCCTAAATCCCTAATTAATTTTTAAAAAGGGCTTCTTCTTTTTTTCTCTAATTTAACCTATATAAAACATCTAATATGGTATTTTTTTTCCTGGGAGAAAAGGTGAGGATGATCTTCACCTCGGAAGAGAATTGTACAAGCCCAATTTAGCCCGGGGCCCACTTAAACCCAATCTTAAAAAACCAATATCAGACCAAATAAATTAAACACATTATTAAACCCCAAACAAAAACAGCCCAAAACATTAAAACCCAATCCAGACCAAAACAGATCCAAACCATTACCCAAGCCCAAAACCTAAAAAAACTTAAAGCCCAACTAACCCAACACCAAAACAAAACAGCAAACCCTAGCCCCTAATGTTGCCGCCGCATGCCTCTGCCACCACTGTTTGCCGCCGTCGCCTTCACGCGTCTATGCGTTTGACACCTACAAATCAAAGAAAACCGCAAGCAAGCAGAGGACGACAAACGGAAGAAACGAATAGCAAAAAGACAAGAAATTAGAAATTAACAGTGTTGTATTTTGGCCATAAAAGCCAAATCGTTTTCCTTGTATTGTTTCGGCTCCGAACAGTTAAAAAATAGAAACTATTAATCTAAAAAAAGAACATTTTTTAAAGGTGATTTCTGATTTTCATTTTCTATTATTTCATCTAGTTCTTTTTATATTTTCGGTTCTTTTATTTTTATATGCACGAAAATAATAAAAAAGGAAAGAGATCGCTTACCTTGTACCCTCGGTCCGAGCTTAGGCAGCCAAACCTTTGGTTTCGCCGGAAGTGTCACCGGCGCGGATAGGGAGGTGAAGGGCCTTCGTTTTCTTTTTTCTTTTCTTTTCTATTTTTGGAGGGGATTCGGTTTTTGTCTTGGAATCGGGTTAAGGAGGCTAAATCGGCCAAAAGGAAGTTCCTTTTAGGAACTCCGACCACCGTCCACGGTGAAGGACCGGCGACGGTGTGAGGATGGGTTTAAAAACCCTAGCAGAGAAAAGAAAAAAGGGGGGGCTTTCTGAAATTTTTTTAAAAAAACAAATGGAAGAAATAAAAAAATTTTGGTTTTTATAACAGAAGCAAACGGCGTCGTTTTGGGTTGGGAGCCCTGGTGCCAAAACGATGCCGTATAACGCTCCTAACCCGCGCGACCCGACCCGCATAAGCCTCAAGATCAGCTTGTTTTCGGAGTTTGGGCTATTCTTGCAATAAGCCCCTCCTATTTTGAGGTATGTCACAATGTGGTCCTATGTTCTTTTTATTTTTTTAAATTTTGTCACAATATTTTGTGACTATTTTCAATCTGGTCTCAGACCATTCTAAGAGGCAGACACCGAAACGGTGTAGTTTGAATAATGTGAATAATTTCCCTTTCAACCCTCGTTATTTTATGCGCGTTTCATATGGATCCCAATTCTCATCTTTTCGTTTTTAGATTTGGCATCCAGTTTTATTTGTTTTAAATTGGGTCCCTTGGTTCGCTGTGGCTGTGAATTTCAGAAGATTTGGGGATCATTTCGCTTTCAACCCCTGTTCATTTTCGTTTCTTACATTTAGCCCTGATTAATTTATTTTATCACACTTTATGCTTTTAATTTCGCTTTTGTTCTTATTTGATCCCTAATCAGTTTTGTTTTCAATCCTTTTTGCAAATTTGTCATCCATTTATTTATTTTAAGTTTTTATATATTATTTATTTTAAACTATTTTATATTTTTATATATTATGTATTTTGAATTTCTTTTACATATTACTTATTCTAAAGTTTTTATATATTGTTTTAAACTGTTTTTAAACTAGTTATTTTAAATTGCTTTATATATTACGTTATTTTAAATTGTTTTGTATATTAACAGGGGCGAAGCCAGGAAAATTTTATAGGGGGCCGGAAAAAATTTTAATTTTTTATAGTCTATATCTTTATAATTTTTAAAAGATTAAATTGAATTTTTATAATTTTAGGGGGGCCAAAGTGCAATTTTACCTTTACTAATTTGAAATTTTTAAAAAATCTCAAGGGCTAAAATTGCAATTTTACATTTTAGGGGGGCCGGGGCCCATGCCTGCCCCCCTAGATTCGCCCCTGTATATTAATTATTTTATATTATTTAATTTAAATTGCTTTTATAGTATCTATTTTAAATTTGTTTTTTTCATGTATTATTTGTTTAGATTTGTTTTATATTTTATTTGAAATTGTTTTATTTTATTTTTATTATTAATGTGGATATTGAAATAATGTATGTTGTATAATTATTGTCATCGTATGTACTATAATTTATTTATTCGCAATTTCATGTTATTATCATTCATAATATTCGTATATTATTGCCTAAACAAAACAAATGCACGTCATTAAGTGTTGCACCTGCTATTATTCGAAAAAGGAAAACTTTTCTAAATAAGGTAATATTTCGCATTTTAGGAAATTCAAGTAATCATATCCTAACTTACGGGGCTTCAATTTTCTTGTTAAACCTAAATAGTCAAATATCCTTCTCAAATTTCAAAATACATGGAATTTCAATATAAATTGAAGGTAAACTTATCCTCGATGGCTTAAATGTCGCATCATAACTTACGGACGTGGCATTGTGTTATCGCGGGACGAGTGGTCCTTTGATCCTCATTTCTTTTTAATTCAAACGTTTTTTAAAATTAACATTAATAAAAAGGATCATATTTTAAAATCTTCTTTAAATTTTAACTTTTGACATCAAGACATTAAATAATCAATTAGGTACTAATTTTGGGCGTGACAAGGGTGCTAACCCTTTCTCGAACGTAACCGACTCCCGAACTCGTTTTTTGGATTTTGTAGACTAAAAATTTTTGATTTAGTAAATTTAAACT
This sequence comes from Gossypium stocksii, assembly GCA_020496765.1. Classification (NCBI taxonomy): domain Eukaryota; kingdom Viridiplantae; phylum Streptophyta; class Magnoliopsida; order Malvales; family Malvaceae; genus Gossypium; species Gossypium stocksii. The sequence continues at coordinate 121,110,064 of CM035626.1, forward strand.
TTTATTAAAATGATTGAATCATGAGGTGATCTGATCACACCTAAATAAAAAGTATTTGTGACAATTCCCATTTTCGTTTTCAAAATAAAAGTTGTTGTAAGCCCAATTTTGCCCAACCCAAACCCATTACAAATTCAACCCAAACCCTTAACCAATTAGCCCAAAACAGTAACCCAAAACTAAACCCACTTAGCCTAACCCTAATAAGAGGAAAAAGAAACAAAAGTGAACAAACCCTAGGTGCGCCACACCTAGGGTCTTCTGGCCTCTGCCACCGCCGCTCCTCCTCTAGCACACCACCCGCAGCCTAGCACTAGGCATCACGTCCATCACCTCTCTCAACCTACAAACAGAGAAGACGGGACAGAAACAGAAGATAGCAGCAACAATAGAGAAACAGTAGCTCTTTTTATATTATTGTAATCGGCTATAAAGCCAAAATAAAAAAGGAATTTGTAAAAAGGGGGGGAGAGCAAAAAAAAAGCAAAAGATTGTAAATACACAAAACAAATCCCTCCGTATCTAAAAAAAAAAAAACAAAGAAATTGGAAGGTGGTATTCAATATTCTGAAATTGATTCTTTGATTTCATTTTTCTATTTTTTGTTGTGTTTTGTTACTTTATTTTCTTACTCATTTCTTGTTTATAAAATAAAACAAAAGTAAAAAGGAGAACCATACCTGAGTTTCGCGTTCTCGGCGTCGAAGGGCTGACCCCCGTGGTCAGAAGTATCTCTGGAGGCGGTCGAAGGCCTTGCGTTTCGGCCTTTGCGGGCTTGAGGACTCCGGCCTCTCGATTCGCCTCAAGCGGGGTTTGAAATACCCCTTTTGCATTCACCGGCCACGGTGGTTTTTACGGCGGCTAAAAAGAGTGCCATACCGAGTCCTAGAAAAGAGAGAATAGGAGAAAAAGGGGTTAGGGTTTTTTGCAAAAAAACAGGGAAATGGCCGGAGTTCTTTTTTTGAGGTTTATATTTGCACTTATATACGACGTGAAACGACGTCGCATAAGGGTGACCCGTTTAACCCGACCCGGAACCCCTAGGATCCGCGTGTTTCTGCGGAGAGGGGATATTTCCGCAATAAGTCCCTCTATTCTGAGTCGCGCTTAATTGGAGTCCTATGCCTTATTTCTAATTTGGCCTTGTTCTTTTCCCTTTGTTGCAATTTAATCCCGTATTGCCGAAGGCTCTACATGTGAACGACGTCGGTTTGAGTGGGTGGGAAAATTTCTCTTTTAACCCTGGTTCTTCCTCGCGTATTCATATTTATCCCCCCGACTTCCCTTTATTTTCAGATTTGCCCAAAGATTCGCCTTTTTCTTTCAATTTCTTCCATTTTCATCTTTTAATGTTATTTATTACCTTTATTGTTATTATTTATTTATTAATGTTCTTTTATATTTATATATATTATATTTCCTTTTATATTTTTAATACTTCATATATCATATATATTTTTATGTATGTACCTTTTAATATAATGTTCTAATATATTTATTTATGCTTTTAATATTGTTATTGTGTATATGTTCTTAATGTATATGTATATAATTTTGTTGATAGTTTGTTTTTTATTATTATTCCTAATATCTATTTCATGCATGCACTTGTGATACTACATTAAGTACATATTTTTATAAATTATATATACTTGTAATATTATATTATTTATATGTATTCTCTATATATACATGTTATCTTATGCATATTCAAATACTATTTTCAAATACTTCTTTAATATATTCTGCAATACGTATATTTTTATTAGTATTACATTATTTATATGTGTATATTTTACATATTATCTTATACGTATACATATATATTTTTTATTTGTATTTATATACTTTTTTCATATTATTTCATATTTTAATATCCTGTTATGTGCATTTTTTTAAATATTATCTTATGTATATACTCTTTTTTATATTCCTAATATATATATTTTGTATAAACTTTTAACACTATTATATATTTGATTATGCATGTTTTTTTATTATATTTATATATTTTCAATGTTGTATTTGTTCATATATTATACATATACTTTCATTACCATATTATATTTAACATTATTATATATAGATTTCTTCTAAAAATTCATGTTATTATTACTTTCTTATTATGTTATTGTACATATTTTTACTTTTTATTGTGAATATTTTTATTATTTCAATGCTCCTATATTGTGTTAATGTTCTTATTAGTTACACCAATATTTGTATTTTTGGCTTTGGTTTATCATTTTTAACATATTTGTTCCATGTTTTCTTAAATTAATTTCAAAATTAAGGCAATATACCGATTTTAACATTAAGTCTGTGATTTCATCGCTATGTTGGATGAATCACGTTGACTCGTGTTAAAACGGGACAATCCTTCTAAAAATAAAAAATTTCTTGAAATTCCTGTATTTTAAATGGACCACGATTAAAATCTAAATCGAACTCGTATTTTTGAAAATCAAGACAACACGTGTTTATTAAGATCCCAATTTTGGGCGTCGCGGGGGTGCTAATACTTTCCCCGCGCGTAACCGACTCCCGAACCCTACTTTTTCTCTGGATTTTTTTTACGTAGACCTAAACTCGCCTTTCTTTTTATCAAAACGTAATTTTTTGTTGAAATAAGGATTTACTAGGTGTCCGATCGCACCTAAGAAAAAGATCGGTGGCGACTCCATTGTTTTTTCATAAACTCGATATTTTTCAAAGTTTCCAACAGATCGCCATAATTAGTGACCCACCAAATTTTACGTCGCTACAAAAGTCAACCCGTTTTCAAAAAAATGATTTCGACATGAATAATGCTTTATAATAGATGCAGTTTGAAAACCTTTGTGTCAACAATACGTATGCATTGTTTCTTATCACTTGCTTTCTGTATGTTTGGTAAAACGAAGGACAAGATAGCAGACATGGAAGTTATTATAAGGATAGTTTGTAACATGATGGCCATTAATGCTTCTCATCTCTTAGCACGAGTTTTTGGCTCCCTCGAGCAAATCAAAACGCAATGGCCAATTCGACCTGACCTCCAACACATAAAGCAAAAGATTCAAAAAATCGAGAGCAACTACAAGGACGACAGTTTAACCGACGAGGCAAGACGAAGATTAGTTGAAGTAGGAGATGAGTTGGAGAGATTAGCCCAAGAACGGCTAAAGGCTAAAGGTACAATAATTTTTACGAATTATTGAATCCCAAACCCCATCTTAAATTTAACTCACATCAGATCAAATTATTGAAATACTAACTGTTTTTTTCTCAATTTAGAATAAAAATAGAAAGAAAAAAGCAAGTCAACCAGCAATGAAATATTCTTTGAAACAAAAAAAATTTCCTCAATTAATTAAAGAAATTGCCATTAAAAAGAGGAAATTAAGCAAAATCAAAGAAAAAAAAGAATAGAAATTAAGTAAAATATAAGAAAATTCGGTAACACTTACTACTTCGATGGAGTGAAGAGAAGAGAGAAGAAAAAGAGTAAGCGCTATGTTAAAAAAGAAAGGGACAAATTTGAAAATTTACATGAATTTTAATTTAATATGTAATTGTATATATGAATTTTAATGTGGTGCAATTATACACGTGAAACTCTAATTGTGGTACATATATTTACTTCAAATTTTAATTTTGATTTAATCGTGCACATTTAAAGAAATAAATGATCAATTTATTTTTATATTGGATAAATATAGTTGTTTATGTATGCATTTTATAAACATAAAATGTAGTCTCATTTTTTCCGAGCAGGGCTTGAATAAAATTTTAGTCTCATTTTTTACGCTAGATCAAATTTGACCTTAATAAATAAACCTAAAATTTTGGTTGAGCTCAACCTAAACTTAACTCAGCCATGATTACCTCTAATTTAAGCTTTATGATTTCGAGGATTTTGAAATAGCAAATTTGGACGAAATTAATGTATTTTGTTGTGTTACAATTGAGATGTTTTATAATTATATAAACTTTTCAAAGTTAATAATTTATATAATATAGATTCTAAGACAATGATATATTTCATGCCTTTATCGTCTTTTCATGTTTCATTTTCCTGGTTCCATGTGTTTTGATTGTAGGAATTTATTGGTTTTTGTTTCTTTAGTTTTTGTCTTTCCCAGAGGCTTTTTTTTTATTTAAATAATACAAAAATAAAATTAATAACTAAAATGGTATAGTTTTATTAGTGCCGCCTGTTAAATTGGCGGTACCAGACTGAAGTGTAGTGATCTAAAATATTTAGGGGCTTGTTATAATTTTTTTCATTTAGAATGGCTGCCGAAAAAGAAAGAGAAAGCGAGCTGCCTAACAGTGTGGCGGCACCAAACTTTAAATATGGCTAATTGCCTTATAAGCCCTCCTTATTTATTATTTTCTTTTTATTCTCTTTCAACTTATTATATTGTGTTTAAACAAACCTTTAACCTATTTTTGTGGTTAAATAAGCCCTTAACTTATGGTTTTTACTCATAAAAGCCCTATATTTTAATATTAAAGTAAATATATTTTACCCAAAAATAAAGCTATTTAAAAAAAATATAAACTAATTCACATCTTATGTTGATGTGAATTTGATGAGAATAATTTATTAAATAAAAAAATAAAATTTTTAAACTTCTTGAGAGTGCTTATATACATGATATTCTTAACTACTCTTTTGAAAATTTTGATTACTTTTTTAGATTTTATGTTGATTTAAAGTGTATAATTTTTATTACGTCAACAAAAAATTAAGACAAGAGCTTGAAAAAAATATATATTTACTTTAATATTAAAATAAAGGGGTTTTATGAGTAAAAACCATAAATTAAGGACTTTTTAAACTACAAAAATAGGTTAATGGTTTGTTTAAACATAATATAGTAAGTTGAAGGAGAACAAAAAGAAAATAATAAATAAAGAAGGCTTACAAGGTAATTAGCTATATTTAAAGTTTGGTGTCGCCACACTACCTGAAGGTACTCTTTCCTTTTCTTTTCCGCAGTCATTCTAAATGGAAAAATTACATAATAGGTCCCTAAATACTTTAAATTATTACATTTCAGTCCGATGACGCGACACCAATAAAACTATACCATTTTAATAAATAATCTTTTGGACATGCCATTTCAATTATTAATTTTATTTTTATATTATTTAAGTGAAAAAGCCCCACTTTATTTATATTTATGTCGTTTCTTTTTAATGCGGTGGTAGTGCACCGTTTGAATAACCAATAAGGAATCATGTAACGGTCCAGCTGGATTATTTCAAAAAAGAAAAGGTTTAAATTTTATAGTTTTAAATATTTCAATTTTTGACCTTTTTTATTTTGTCTTAATCATATTTAAGGCATTTTATATTTATAATTTTTAATAAGTTAATAATATTTTTAGAGCTAATTAAATAAACTGAATATGAAAGTTTAAATTATCTCCAAACTTCAAATATTTTAATTCACTCTTTAAATATATATTTTTCATTTTCTTTTCATTTTTTACATACAATTTAAACTTTGAGATTTTTTTAAAAATTTATATAAATTTCGAAATTATTTCTTTTTTTAATTTATATATTTGAATTTTTATAGAAATTTAAAGTTTTCAAATTTTCAGGTAATATTAATTATGTGTCACAATATGATATTGTCACGTTAATAAAAATGAATGCAGTTACAAACAAATACTAAAATAGTGAATTTAAAAATTATTAGAATATCAAATTAGGAGAAGATGTCAAATTTGGTGCCTAATACGTACTTCAACTTCTTTCTTTTTCATTTATTATTTGAATTAAATCACATTTTGGAGATTGAATTGTTTTTTAGATTCAATTTAGGTGCTAAACTTAAAAAATTTTACAATGTTATTAAAAACTTAAATTAGAAGATGCCAAAAATAGGAAGAAATTGTAAAATTATTATTCCAAGATAACTTATAAAATGGCTTATGACACGAGAGATGATTTTTTGTGTTCTTGAGCCCATCACCTGCCCATTTGTATTCTTGCCTGCCAAGCTCGAACATGATACTTTTGTGTGATTTTTGAAGGCTGCATCAAAGTTTATTTTGATAAACGCTGGATCTTGTGGGCGCCATCTCTCCATCATAATCTCTTAGCATGTAAATTTCTCTATATATCATCAATTTCCTGGAGGTATTCTCTTATGAAAACAACTGATTCATGTGAAGAGTTTTTAATCCCTTCATGCATCTCTTTATTCCTTGTTGTCTAAATGATCTAAGGAGCACAGAACACTGTTGCGTGCTAAAATGGTAGACACAATATCCATTAATCAGTCTCCAAATCCACTCTGTAATACATCTTGATTCCATGTTTTTTTCTAACTGCTACCATATTTCTTTTACAGTGATAAAACCTTGGAAAGCATGCTCTGTCGTTTCAGTTCCATCTGAGCATCAATGACAGACTGTTGAACTTCGAAGCCTTTTGTAATGGAGATTACGATCCGTTGGAATGTAGTTATTAAATAGCCTCCATCTTGTAATCTTAATTTTTTATGGCAAATCTGCCTGCCACAACTTCTTGTAGAAAATGGTGTGATCAATATTGTAGTGTCTAGGCTCAGATGTATCCTTTCCCTGTAATAATCTTGTGTAACCACTCCTAACGATGTACTCACCAGTTGCCTCACCCCACCAGACCAACCTGTCTTCCTGAGTGTGTTGGATAGTGGAATACAAAGGATGCGCTCAGCTTCTTTCGAGGAAAAATATTTGGTAATAAGATCTCTCGTTCAGCATCTTTGTTCTTGATCGATTAATTCCGAGACAACATTCAAATCACTAATCCTAACACTATTGTGAACTTTGAAGTCCACAGATCTCGGTAGTCACACATCCTCCCAAATTGAGATATTAGTCCCTGCCCCCACTTGCCAGCACATCCCCTCCTGCAGCACTCTCTTGGTGGCCCATATACTCTTCTAGGTATATGATGGATTACTCCCTGAATTCGACCTCATAAAGATAGTCTCTAGGTAATATTTTGCCTTTAGCATTCACGATAGTAGAGAATTTGGGTACTTTGCCAAATGCCATCCTCAACATTAAACTCTAGTTCTGCATCCCAAGCCCCCATCCTTAACTCAGATCAGATCAAGGTATTGAAATACTAACCCTTTTTTTTTTTTTTTCAATTTAGAACAAAAATAGAAAGAAAAAAGCAAGTCAACCAGCAATGAAATGTTCTTTGAAACAACGAAAATTTCCTCAATTAATTAAAGAAATTGCCATTGAAAAGAGGAAATTCAGCAAAATCAAAGAAAAAAAAAAAGAATAGAGATTAAGTAAAATGAATAAGAAAATTCGGTAACATTTACTACTTTGAAGGAGTGAAGAGAAGAGAGGGGGAAAAAGAGCAAAGCAAGGGAATAAATCTCAAAATTATATATGAATTTTCATTTAATGTGTAATTGTATACATGAATTTTAATGTGGTGTAATTATACACTTGAAACTCTAATTGTGGTTCTCATGTTTACTTCAAACTTTAATTTTGGTTTAATCATGCATATTTAAAAAAATTTAATTTATTTGTTTTTATACTGGATAAAAATAATTGTTTCTGTAAGCATTCTATAAATATAAAATGATGATATATCAATAATTGTGTTAGTCGTTTAAAAGAATTTAATCAAATCAAAATTTCATGTATAAAATTACACAAAATTAAAGTTCATGTCTACAATTACTTGTTAAATCATAGAGAAAAAAAGGGAAAGAATGTAGATGAAGTTTTCATAATTGATCCAACTGATAATATTATCGATTTTAAATTCAATCGTTTTTTCAGTTAGATTGAATAAAATAAAATTATATTAAGAATAAAAAATTAGTTTAATTAATTTGATTATAGTTTAACTGATTCAACCGTCCGATTCAACTAATCTGATCAGTTTACGAGTTAATCATCTAACCTCTTATTTTAAATCAATATCTCAATCGATTCTCGATTCAATTAATTCCACTTACGAGTTTAGTTTAGTTCTGAAAACAATGATGTACATTTGACGTGCAAAGATCAAGGCAGCTTTGTGAATAAGATGTAATATATGGTGGTGGAGCAGATGGGTTTTCACCGCTTTGACCTCGACTTGATATTATATACCCAACATAATTCCATTTTGACTTGATTTAAAATTAAATATTAATTTAATTGTTCTAATTCCGATAAAAAAATCAAAGTTATATTCAATTTTGACTCCAACTTGAATTGATATGGCACATTTTTTTTTATGTATTTTTTTAAAATAAAATAATATTTTTTAACTTTAATTATTTTTAATGATGCTATGAATTTTTTTTAGGTAAAATTATATTAGAGCAAATATTAATATAAATTTTATTTTCATATCTTTTGAATTAATATTATATACTAAAAATTCTATCATACATATATGTGTTTAAAAATAACTTACCATAAATAACAATGTATGGTTTGAAATTAATAATAATATATATATATATATATATATATATAAAATATGGAATTAAAATAAAAATGTGGGTCAAAAATTTTGTGTAGTAATATTTAAATATACAAAAATAAAACATTGATTGGAGTGGTAAAGTCGAAGATTTCTTTTTGATAATAGTATAGGTTCAAATCTTCTCATTTGTATTTTTTTATTTTATTTAAAATGTAAAAGGAAAAAATTAGTATTATAAGAACATAAATTACTTAAAATATACAAGGATAATTTAACACTTTCTCAAACTGAGTTGGTATGGACGTGACACCAATTCAATCAGAAATTTAAATAATAATATAGAAATAAAAAAAAAGCATCTTTGTAAAAATGTAAAAAAAAAAACTTGTAAAAACTATTTTTTTCAAATTTATTAAAATATAAATAATATTAAAAGTCATAAAAATTGTTAAAATTTGTGAATATTATTAAAATTGTTAAATAATGATTTAAAATTGTAATAATTATTGAAAAATTTATAAGAATTTTGAAATTTTTAAAAATTATAATAATTTTTACAATTTTTATTAAAATAAAAATTTAAAAAAATCTCAAAATATAGCCACAAAGAAATCAAATTCAAACCTACTAATATTTGACATCGATAACTCGTGACTTTAATTTTAATATTGAATATTGAATATTTAATTTTAATTAGTATATCAAACAAAATTTATAACTTAAATTCAAGGGTGATTAATTTTTTAATTTAACAGACATAAAATTGATCTCAAAATAAACTTCATATAGAAATCCAAAGTCCAAGGACGAACACATTAAAGCCAAAACTATTGTAGACATTGCAGCAAGCCAACAACAACAACAAGAAGACCTCCGTTTGCTTCTGCGAAGCTATTTTTTTGCAGTCGATTTGGGAAGATTTTGAACAGTAAAATAGGCTAGCAAATTCTTCTTCAACAGATTATCAGCAAATCTCACTTGAAAACCGAATTTCTCAGCGTAATTAAGTGTGGCGCCCCACTTTTTCAAGGTATCCCAGTCCAAATCCCCAACCGAGAAATCTTTCATCTCTTTGATCGCAGCGCAGACCAGAACTTGAATGGCGATATGAAAAACATCAGTAGTTTTTCCACGATCTTTTTCGATTTGGATTGCAATAGATTCGAGGTACTCTGGAATTTCCCCCCAAGCAGTGTTCTTCAATGCCTGTTCCAAACCTGGGAAATCTTTGCATTCCACTTTGTCGTTGCCTTCCTCATAAAGTTGGTTCTCCAAATCACGGAATTTAGATTGTATTCCTTCCCGAGTTAGATCATCGGTTGCAGTAACTTTTACCTTCCATTGGAGGTGGGAAAAAAAAAATACTTGATTAGGTTAGTAATACTTAACTTAAACTGCTCGTAAGTTATATCAAATTTTTTTTATTTTTTATATTATTATATTACATTATTTCCTTTAATATATTATTATATTACAAATTTACAAAATAAACAAATGAATATTAATAGAAGTAAGTTCCTTCAAACATGCAGATTTATTAAAATAAAATTGAATATGAATTAGTAAGTTCGATTAAGAGACTTACATTATTTATCCCTCTTTTGGTTGGATCATCGTAAATTTCCACTCTTTCTGGCACGGATGACTTAATAAACTCTTCTTCATTTTTTGTTAATGATTCTAGTCGGTACCGGAGCTCCCTTGGTTTCCTTATTCCATTTCTTTCTTGTCTCAATAAGTCATCGGAAACAAAGTTCAGATTTCTTTTCTTGCTTCCATTCGACATAGACTGATGCTCCAATTCTGCCACGCCATAACCCATCTTCTTGTTCGGATCTGAGACATTTAACTCAGATTTCCCAATTCAGAACAACAGAAAATTATAAAGAAGGATATGATAGCGAATTAATAGATTTAGGAGTACTTACAGGTTTCATGTATCTATATCGGTGAAGAGAAGACAGAGAAAAGGCCGCAGCCGCCGAAGAGTAAAGCAGGAAAAACAAAGGAATTTGTTGGTTAGAGAAAGCTTGCAAGTTGGGTCTATGTCATTAACAAAAAGAAGAAAAAAAAAAAAAGTTCATCTCGTGATTGATTGCTTCCACTCTTCATTTCATGTATGGTTTAAAACAAATCAATATTTTTTTCATGTCAACTTTATATTTATTTCGAGATTTTGAATAGAATTTAATGATCTTAATTTGCCAAAGACTTACCTTTTCCGTCGTCTTCATCCTAGTCGGACAACCTGCTACCAAAGTTGTGCTCTTTGCATCCATTAAAGGGATTTTAACGAGCAGGTGATCGAAAAAGTTTAACATGTCGAACACCCTTTCAGGGGAAGTTAACCTGTTCTTAATGACCTGAATTTGAGAGCTCATTTTGGGAAGGTAAACATAATTGTTTGGCCTTGACCAGGGAAAGAGAAGCCTTCTCAAAACATCGAAAGATAACTCATCGAGCAAGTCATCGGCATCGTAAAGTGCATCTTTCAGCTTTTCAAGCCAAGCTGTGAAATTGCTGGTCGCAGATCGCTCTTCGGCGTCAGGAAGCATAACTATGATTGCAGAGACGGTGATTCTGAGGTCGTCGAGGTCATCTTTGAAAATCAGCAACATTTTAGAGAGAATAAAGGAACCCAATTTGTCGCCCAAGTGGAACCGGCCACCTTCTTCAGCCATTGATGGTTCAAACTAAAATTGCTTGATTATTGCAAGAGGAAGAGAGTGCAGTAGTGAATCGAAGGGGATGAAAATTGAGGTTTATAGAGACCACCAAACAATACAATATGAAAAAAATAATGTTGATGAATGAGAAATGTTGTCAGTCATATTTTCACGCACACGCATTCGACATAACTTTCTCGCGATGGGCAACTTCAACGTAGCTTTCTCGCGATGAGCGCGAGCGAGCATACTCTAACAATATTACTTTTTTTATCCATTACTGTCGAAATGAACTAAAAAACTCGTCCTAACAGAATTGCAATGACTTATTTATCTTTTAGCTTTACCAAAAACAAAAAAACAAATCATTTTAAAAAATAAAGTGGTCCAACAACTTCTCCTTTTGTCTACTTCAAAAGCTAAATAAACCATTATCTCCACTAAATACGGACATTGAGAGTTTTCCAAAATACAGTCAAACCTCTATTACCTAAACAGACTTGCGCACGGGCTTTCGTTGAAGCATATAGTGCCAAGTTTGACAGCTAACTTTCCCGTAGTCTTATCGCGTCAATTTTACATAGAGAAAGTTAAAATCTCGAGCATTTGGTGATGGAAGGTGGTTTTTATAATTCACGTTGCTTTTATATTTCACCTTGTTGATTTACTCTTGCACATCTGACCCTATTCTCTCTTTTCTTCACTGCACTTGAGGTAAGTACGGTTGAACTTACCAATTCAATATGGTTTTGTTTTGCTGATATATATGAACTGTTTACCTGCAAATAGTTTGTGCTTTTCTGTTCTTTTCGTTTTAATGCTAATCTAAACTTTTTAGATCCGTGCCAAGATGAGCACCGCTAACATTTCATCCCCCGAAGATAGCTATGGAAGTCTTGGAAACTTGCCACAACATGAGAGATTGACACCAACAATCAATCAAAACTTTCAAGAGAGAGATATTTCACTTGAGAACTACATGAACCAGAATGGAGACATAAGCTTTCAACCGAGGGAGCTCGAGAACTACTTGATGTCCAGATCCTTGATGCCGAGTGCAGGCATAGGTGAGAACTCCTTGATGCCGATGCGGAGTGCAGGCATAAGTGAAAACTCCTTGATGCCGACTGCAGGCATGAACTCTCAAGAGAAAGAGTTCTCAGGTGATTTGGTTTTTCAGCCACCAACAAGCTTTGGGAACCTTGATACTCGTATGGTATGTTATGCATAATTTTTTATTTAATTTAATAATAATATGTCATGTCATTATTTATTGATAATACATGAAATTTATATATCAACATGCATCTTTCCGGTTAAAATTTTTCTTGCTGCTGTTTATTGCTATTATATTGTTGTTTTGTTATGCAAAATTTGTCCTTCAATCTAAAAAAAAAATTGTTGAAGAAGTGCCAAATCAATAGAATTCTCCACCTACAGTTGACACTTTGTTACAACATATACTTTTCTTGTATGTCCTCAAACTCACAACCAACATTTGCAACAACAAATTCTCAGGAAATGAGTCATGATTTCACTATGTTGAGTCTTGAACCACATCTTTTGTTTCAATGATTTGTTTTAATTTAAATTCCTCATATCCTTGTAAAGATGGGAATGTCATATTTCTATGAGATTGGAGACTCGTCACAGTATGAGAGAGTGACACCAGCAACCAATCAGAACTTTCAAAATGGAGAGAATGAAGAATTGCTCAATCATAATCAGATAAACAATTCGATATCGCGTATAGGCATGAAAAGACGCTTTGAAAAGCTTGACAAATCGGAAGCTAAAAAAAAAGGCGCAGAGAAACAGTGCAACCCCCAACAATCACCAATGAAGAAAAATAGAAAATTTACCCAGGAAGAGCTTGCCGAAACGAAAACTGGGCCGCAAATAAGGTTGCTATACAGACATCGGATTGACAGACAGATAGCACAAGTAAATTCTCCTAATTGAATTTAATAATTACTGTTTATATATATATATATATATTGAAGGTAAAAATGCCACTACAAACGACTAGCACAGATTGGACTCTACATTGTTGGGTATGCTTACTTTTAAGTTAGTTTATTATTGAAAAGTGTTTATGAAAAAATATTTTACAAAAAGTGTTTTTAAAAATTTTGATAATGTTTGTTAAAAATTATTTTTAGACATGATGTTGTAAAGTAAAAGATTCAATGAAGGAATAAAAAATAATTTCATTTAAAAACTTTTTCAAAGGTTAAAAAGTTAAAAATTTTAACTTTTTGGATTGGGCTAAAATCCCACTTTAAAATTGAAGGTTGATTTGAAAAACTGTTTGTTTATCCAATTTTTTTTTAGCTTGAAATCATGGTTTAGGTTGATAAGTGTTTTTCAACTTCAATAGTAAATAAACTAAAATTTGAGAATGGTTTTTTCTTTTGGAGTCGACTATATATCGTAGTCGATGATCCAAAAAATCCTTGTATCGACAGTGTATATATGTTTGTTTCTTTTAACACCTATATTTTGGGAAAGGAAGGACAAGGAGACAGATATGAAATCAGTGCTAGTCAAGCCATGGCCAGTGCAACCGGATGTGCAGGGCATTCAGCAAGAGTTCCAAGAAATAGCTAATGCCAATTTAGAACCAGAAGAGGATAAGGAAAGATCGCTCGAAGTAGCATCCAAGTTTGATATATTACAAGGACAGCGTAAAGAGGTATGTTAAATTTTTACAAATTTAATTACTCAATCTAAGTCTTCCATCTAACTTTTTAATTTGGTTTTTCAGCACTCAACAGCCGCTGGGAACGGTGACCTATTGGTATGCATAATTTTTTTTTTTAATTTTATGATTACGTGTTATGTTATTATTTATTGATGATGTATGGATTTATATATTAAAGACAGAAATTATTTTATGGATCATTCCCACCACATCAATCATGATCTATTTTTCAATTATTTAATGACATATTCTTTTAAGTTCTCTTTTCTTTTTCTTTATCTCAATGTCTTATGTCATTCTTGAACTTGCCTTTTTTACATCTTTCTTATTAAAATTTCAGGATTACATCGTGAATCATTTAAGTTTATATTTCCAGGATTCCTTCTTGGAGAAATTAAAGAAACAGGTATGATACATGTATGTATGTGTATATATATATATATATATAATGCATTGGACATTAGCTGACCTAAATAGTATTTGAACATAGCATCTTGCAATATCCATCATCTATGATTATTTATTAGACCCATGAATTTGTTGAATACGTGTTCGTAATGACATCACAATAAATCTCAACTAATCATAGATATACCATTCTCATAATTTATGGTTTTATATGTTTATTGTTTCAGTTTTCTGCAAGGTTCCCACCTCTACTCTCTGCTTTTAATGTTCTGGAACACCTAGTTTATGACAAAGGCAACAACAAAGTGGGGAAAGAAAGTTTCCCGGGCTTACAAGAAGAGTTGCAGAAAATTGGTTGGGAGGAAGTTCCAAGCTTCCTTCAATCTATTGTGAGCCGAATCGAAAAGGATCGTGGAATAGTTACTGATTTTACCTATAAACCTACTCAAATTCTGGTTTGTGCTGCAATAAAAGAGATGGAAGATTTTCCAATTGAGAAATTGGACTTTGATATGTTGAAAAAGTGGGGGGCTACACTTAATAAGGCCAAGGAACTTGGTTTTCAGGTGGGATTTGCGGATGATTTGTTAAAGAAGAATTTTTTTGCCTACTTAGCTTACACACAAATTTTTGGATGAGACTAAAGGTTGGAGAAATCAAAGGTAGATCGGCTCTCATTATTGAGAATCAAAGGGTGTTTTGCATTTGCAGCAAAACTCCCCAAACTTATTTGGTATGATGGACTTTGGGTTTCTATATATTTAATTTTCCCTATTTGAACTATATGGTTTTGGGTGTCTTGCATGGACTTGGTGTTTTGCAATCATTTATGCTATATGATTTTTGAGACATTGATATATTTCAGCACCGTTTGCTCATCTACGTATGAAATTGTGTCAGTTATTTTATCTAGTTTATTATGTTAAAATCATATGTTTATACGCATTTTCATAGGTTCATAATTTATCTTATAGATTCCAAGACCAGGCACGGTCCTGGGGATCGTCTGGAGGTGCAGCCACTGAGGGCCTAAGGCTAAAAAAAGGCCCAAGAAATTATTTTCAGTTATCAAGAGGCCCAAAGTTGAAAGAGGTCCAAAATAGTGTTATCAATTTAGATGTATTAAGGCAATCTATGCATATGCAGTAAGATCAGATTTAAAGGCGGATATACCAATCAGGTAAGAATTAAAAAAAAATTATTAAAGGCATTAGATTAAAAATTTATAATAAAAGTAAATAAAAGTTTTATAGTATTTCATATTTATGAAGTTATTAAAAAGTAAGGGTAAATTTCACTAATACTCACCCAACTATTAATAAATTTATTATTGGTCACTCAACTATGAAAAGTTACAAAGTAGTCTCTAACTATTAGTAAATTTATTTTTTGGTCATTAACTATGAAAAGTTATAAAATGGTCACTCAACTATTCAATTTCTTATTTTTTGGTCACCAGTTGGCTAACTAATAAATGAAAATATCCAAAAATCCAAGATAGTTTTTATTGGAAAAAAAAAAAAAACCAAATTAGTTAGGTGACTAAAAACTAGACAAATTAGTCATTGTACGTTAGATGAAAAAGTGAATTGATTCTTCTATTAAAAGTTTTATTCATTTCTATTTTTAAAAATTAGTTCATGTACGTCAACATGAGGTACACGTATGACGTCACGTGTAACTATTTGGTTATTCTGTCAGTCATGCCAGCTTTTAGCAATAGAAATGGATGAATTTTTTAACATAAAAAACCAATTTACTCTTTAATCTAATGTACATGGACAAATTTACCCATTTTTGTGTAGGGGTGAAATGCAATCTAACAAATTTTGGTACAAGCTATCAATCCCCACACACGAGCAAGAAAAGGAAAATTTTGGTATACCAAAATAGCCAATGATTTTCGCTAGAAATATTGGTACTGCATTGGAAATTTTGGTATTAAGTTAAAATTTTTGGATATTTGTAAAAAGAATTTGATATAACAAAATATTTAACAATATCCTTTGATGTAGACCCAAAATTATCTTTTTATAAGAGTTCTTAAAATATCTCTTTTAAAAAGATATATTATTTAGACGTCTGATTGAATCTAGAAAAAAAATCAGTAACAACTTTTTTGAATTTAAATCCTCACTTAATTTTGTAAAGATCAAATTTTCATATCATTAGATATTTCATTAAATTATTTTTTTAACAATTTCATTGTAGATTCTAATCATATCTGCTTTCTCACGATCTTATTTTATTTTAGGCCCTCTCATAAATTAAAACATTAAATTGAAGTCTTTTTAGCCTTTTAATTAAATGGTTTAGTTATATTTTTGGCCCTATGAAAAGTTAATTTTTAACACAATTCTTTAGCATTGGCCCTTCCAAAATGTTATAATTTTATCTTGCCCTCCTCTCCCTTAACGGAATTTCAAGCTTCATCTTTGCTTGTTTACATCTTTATCATTTATTAATGGTTCAATTAAATAAATTTTAAGAATTCATCACGGAGACTCTAACTCTAGTAAATAAGGTATGAAACATACATACATACATAAAATATTGGTAGGTAGAGGTGTTCATAGGCTAAGTCGGGTTTAAGTATTATATTAACATACTTTATTCTTATCCAGCTTGGCCTGAGCCGAAATATGAACTTAAATTTTTGACCTACCTGAAGATGCAGGGGCAGATCGAAGAAAAGTCTAACATCCTTGAGATTGCAAGGAGCAGATTGAAGTTAGAAGATTTGACCTTCCTGAAGATGCAGGGGCAGATCGAAGAAAGTCTGACATCCTTGAGATTGCAAAGAGCAGATTGAGGTTAGAAGATTTGACCTTCTTAAAGATGCAGGGGCAGATTGAAGAAGAATCTGACATCCTTGAAGCTGCAAGGAGCAGATTGAAGCTAGAAGATTTGACATTTCTGAAGATGCAGGGGCAGTCGAAGAAGCATCTGACATCCTTGAAATTGCAAGGAGCAGATTGAAGATAGAAGATTTGGCCTACATGAAGATGCAGGGGCAGATCGAAGGATCTGACATCCTTGAGATTGCAAGAAGCAGATTAAAGATAGAAGATTTGGATTTCCTGAAGATGCAGGAGCAGATCGAAGAATTAAAGTTAGTAAAACAGACTAAAACCACAAGTCCTATACCTCTGGAGATGACGTAGAATGGAATGAGGCTAGTTGAAGAAAAGAAGCGCCAAGAAATCAAGACTCGGCAGGACCGGGCAAAATTGACCCTTCTAAAGTTTTTGCTCTATTCTCGTTTCACGACAATGAGCAAAGAGGGGCAGCTGTAATAAGGCATTTTTACCCGGGGCCCATTACATATTAAAACCCAACATAAAACCCTAGCCCAAATTACAGTGGCCCAACAATACCCAACACCCATTTACAACCAAGCCCAAAACTTAAACTAAAAAAACAAGAACTTTCAAACCCTAAACCTAGCCCGGTGCCGCACCTAACCTTCTGACACCGATCACCCACCCGTCACCTCCACCACTTGCCTCATTGACCTCCTAGCACCTGTACACACGCAATAAGGACGAGAAGTAGCAGAGACAGTAACAAAAAAGAAAGCAGAACAAAATAGTAAAAAGAAGTAAGAACCTTTTGTAATTGGTGGTATAAAACCACACAAAATCAATGTATTCGGGGGGGAACTTTTGATTTCTTTTGTCTCATTTTTCGGCTAGAAGCAGAGGAAAAAAAAATTGCATGAGTCCCATCCTTTGTATACAAAAAATCAAAAACAAGAACACAAGAAGGTGGATTTCGATTTTCCTTTTTTTTTTCTTTTCCTATTTCTATCTTGTTATCTTTGCTTAAAAATTTGTTTTAAATACTAAATAATAATAAAAGAAGGGAGAGAGGAGGACTGACCCGAAACAACCGTAGTCGCATCGCCGGAGTTCGCTCCGTCGTCAAGATCGACTTCAAAGGGGAGGGGAGGAGGTCTTTCTTTCGTACCTTTGGGGTTGAGAGCCACTGACCTCCGTCTTTGGATACCGGAGGGCCTTTTCTTCGTGTTCGAAATCGAACCCAAAGGGGAGGAATCGAAGGCTAAACCTTCTAACTTTCCTAATCTTGGGCGCTTGGTTTTCAAGGGGCTAAAAGGGGATTCAAAATCACCCTCTCCATGTGACCACCACCACTATCTACGGTGGTTTTGTGACGGCGGCAAGCATGGAGGGTTTTCAAACCCTAGCCTAATAGCAGAGTAAAAGAAAGGGGGGCTTTTCGTTCTTTGTTCTGCTGAAAATCAAGTAAAAAAAAAGAAACAAAAATGACTTTTAAACAGCAGCAAACGGTGACGTATGAGGCAACAGACCCACGCGACCCGACCCAGGAGGGCTCAGGACCCGCGTGTTTCCGTTGAGTGGGATATTTACCCGCTTGATCCCTCCGCCTTCGTGTGCGCTACGATTTGGCCCTATGTTGGTTTTTATATTTGAAAATTGCCCATATGATTTCGTTTTTGGTTTCATTTAAGTCCAATACCATACGGTGTGCTTTTGGGAAGGGAATATTTGGCCTTTTACTCCTCTTCCCTCTACGTGCGTTTCAATTGGGCCCTCCATTCTTCTTTATATTTTCAAATTCGCCCCGTTCCTTTGTTTTTTAGTTCATTTTAATCCTTTTATTATTTTTAATATTATATTCTATATATTATGTATATATTTTAATATCATGTTATTCATATATTTTTATACTATCTCATGTATATATTTTAATACTATTATGTATAAATATTTTCGTGTATTGCGTATATATACATTTTAATATTTTTTTATATATTATGTATGTTATATTTTTAATATTATGTATTTGACATTCTTTTACATACTTTTTATATTATACTATGTAAATATTTTAAAAATTATATTATGTACGTATATACATATTTTATAGGAATATGATTTATTTATTTTAAAGACTTTATCTTTTATTATATAATATATTACTTATTTTTATTTGAACTCTTATAGTTCTAAACCTTTTTCCATAATCATACATTATTATTTGCTAAGAGCTTGTTAGATTTAACTTATTTTAATTTGTTTTATACTTCTTTTAAATTTGTTTTTAGCCTTCGAATGTTAATGTTATTATTTGCATTTGATGACATGTTACATAATTGTTGTTATTATATGTATCATTTGGTATTTATTGGTTATTATGATTCATCGATGCGATATATATTATTTCTTTGCTTTGTATGTTGTTATTCCATACTTGTATCTAAAAAAGATCGTATTTAATATTTTAGTAAAAACTTTCATTCAAAGGTTTTCAACAACATAACTCATGCTTGGGAATTTCGAGAAAATCGAGCCTTAGCTCACTATGTTCCGACTTCTCTCATTAAACCTAAGCCATCGAGTATCGCTTTCAAAATAAAAACACGTGGATTTTCAAACAAAACTTATTCTCGAGAACTTGAAGTGTTACGTCCTAATTTACTGGATGTGGCATTCGTTGTCCCTAGATAAAAATTTCAAAATCAAGGCAATATTTGATGTTTTGGGACTTTGAAAGATCGAACCCTAACTTACTGGGTTCTGGTTTTTTGCTTCGACCCAAAATAATTAAATATCCCTTTCTTAATTTAAATACATAAGCCTTTTAAGCAAAAAGGCAAGCTTGATCTCAAGAAACTGACATGTTGCATCCTAACTTACTGGGTACGGTATTCTTGTTTCTTTGGGACGAGTGAGCCTCGATTTTTACTTTGAGATATTTAAAAACTCTTTTAAACAAAAGGATCTTATTTTACAATCTTTTCAATCGTTCGATAATAGGACATTAAGTAATCAATCAGGTACCAATTTTTTAGCGTTACGAGGGTGCTAACCCTTCTTCGTGCATAACCGACTCCCGAGCCCGTTTTTTGATTTTCGCAGACCAAAATTAATTGTTTTAATAAATCGAAATGTTTTATTAAAATAATTTAAGGTGACCCGATCGCACCTCGAAGAAGGTCGGTAGCGACTCCATTTTTTTAATTTTAGAGTCGATCCCATATTTTCCAAACACCTTAAAAAAAATAGTTTTGACAAAGTTTATGGCAAAAACAACAACAACAAAGTGGAGTTCAAAGATTTCCAAGGCTTAGAACAAGCATTAAACAACACTGGTCGGGGGAAATTCCGGACTACCTCGACCCTATTGCAATATGTATCGAAAATGTTCAAAGAAAAAAAAGCTATTGAGATATTCGAAATCGAAACTCAAACTCTAGTTTTCACTGCGATCGAAGAGATCCTTAATCAAAGGTTGTTTTGCAGTTGCAGACTTGCTGCAAAATCTTCAGTAAAATCACCATTAGAGAATGGTTTTTAATTTGTTTTGTCATTGACTTTGGGGGTTTTCTATACGAAGTTTATGGTTTTCAATATAATTGTATTTAAGATTAAGATTAAATTGCTTGAGTTAGTTTGATTAGGTTATTTTATCCAGTTACTTAAATAAAAAAATTTAAATAATTTAACAAATTATTTTATAACTTTTTAAAATTAAATACCAAAACGTAAATTTACTAACAGACGTAAAAGATAAGCACCAATTACAGTTGTTTGATACTAAGTTTGTTGAGCTGGAAAGTGTCTAGGTAGGTGCAGAGCCGACACCGACCCCCCTAAAATAAAAAATTTAACTTTTAGCCTTTTTATAATTTATAAAATTTTATCTTAATATATGATAAAATTATATTTTGGCTTCAAAAATGATAAAAATTTAATGTAATCATTTAAAAATTATAAAGATATAGAATATTAAAATGGTAAAATTATATTTTTACTATCGTAAGAATATACAATTTAATTATACTTCCTCTCAAAAAAAATTTGGTATGTTTAAGAGTGATGTAACCAGATGCAAATCTAGGGAGGGCTAGCAAGGGCTCCGGCCCCCCTAAAATATAAAATTGCTATTTAGGCCCTTTAAATTTTTTTAAAAATTTTAAATTAATAAAGATAAAATTATAGTTTGGCTCCCTACAATTATAAAAATTCGATTCAATCCTTTAAAAATTATAAAGGTATAGACTATAAAAAATTAAAATTTCATTCGGCTCCTAAAAATTTATTCTGACTTTACTCCTGACAGTAACTAGGGCTTCGGTTGTAGCGACGTAAAATTTGGTGGGTCACTAATTTTGGCGATTTATAAAAACTTTGAAATCTGAATTTTGATTTTATTAAAACAAGGGGAGTCGCCACCGATCTTTTTTCTAGGTGTGATCGGACACCTATAAGATTAATATTTTTAAAGAAAGAAAACCGGGCTTAGCTTAATGTTTAAAATCCAGAGAAAAATAGGGCTCGAGAGTCGGTTACGCACGAGGAAGGTGTTAGCACCCTCGTGACGCCCAAAATTGGTATCTTATTAAACATGTGTTGTCTTGATTTTCAAAAATATGAGTTCAATTTAATATTTGATCGTGATCCGTTCAAAACACGAGAATTTCAAGACTTTTTTAATTTTTCAGAAGGATATCCCGTTTTAACACGAGTCGACATGATTCATCCAACATAGCGATGAAATCACAGACTTAATGTTAAAATCGGTATCTTGCCTTATTTATTTAAAATATAGAAAATGTTTGAAAATAATTATAAAGACCAATAGTAAAAATAATTGCGATGAGTAGTTATGAATAAACGACGATGCAAATACTTAATGAAAAATTAAAACATAATGTTAGAATAATAATAATAATATTTACAGAAGAAAATAATGGACAAAATAATGTGTCAATAGAAAAGAAAAATAGAGAATGAAAAAAAAATATGTACACAAAAATATGTATACACGATAATAGAATAATAAGAGTAAAGAAAAGACCAAGTATAATATGATAATAGATATAAAATAGCGGTAATAAAAATAAAATATAAAAGTCGTTAAAAACAATTATTTAAAAATAATCATATATTGCAACGAAAATATACACATATATAAATAGTATAATAAGAAAAACATACATCTTGCAAAACATATTAAAATAGCATTAGAAAAATACATACATAATAATATTGAAAATATAAATACATAGTAAAATATTAAAAATATGTACATCCTATAGTATCACAAAAATGCATAAGGTAATACATATAAAAAATACATATAAATAATATAATAATAAAAACATAATATATAAAAAGATATATTTAATAGTATCAAGAATATGTACACAATAAGCAAAACATACACATAATGTAGTATATAAAAAAATTATAAATATAGTAGTATAAAAATATGTACAAAATAATGTGATAACAAAATTATATATTTACAACAATAATATAAAAGTAGAAGTATGTATATATATATATATATATATATATATATATATATTAGTATTACAATACAGTATAAAAACATGTGATAATATGAAAACAAATATAAATAATATAATAGATAAATTATACATAAGACATGCCTACAAGAAGTAACAATAATATTAAAAACAAGTTATTGATAAACTACCTAAACATATATATATATATATATATATATATATGTATTAAGAATAGGTAAAATATATATTAGAAACAACAATGATATAAAATAAGATGAAAACCATTAATACTCCACACAAGTATATACGTATATTTATATATAAATATTAGATGAATGCTAATACTAGTGATAATAATAATAACAATAATAATAATAATAATAATAATAATAATAATAATAATATAGAAAAAGAAGTTAAATTTGGAAAACGGACGAAATTAGAGTCAAACATGAAATTTTGGGCAATTTTAAAAAGTAATGAAGAAGGATGGACTAAAATGCAAAACGCGCTTAACCTGGGGGGACTGAAAATAAAATATTCCCCTATCTTAAAACACAGCGCATGGTGCGGGACTAGAATGAAAACGGAACGAAATAACGGGGCCGAATTATAATTTAAAGAGAATTTAATTGCAACACATAGAAAAAGCGGAAGGGCTAAAAGTGTAATTAGCCCTTCCATAGAAAACACGCGGATCCCTGGAGCGGGTCGGGTCAACACGCGGGTTAGGGGTGAAACGACGTCGTTTTGGCCATGGGGGTTAAGGCTCAAAACGTCGTCGTTTTGGTCTTCCTTTAAATACCCCAAAATTTCCAAAAATTTCATTTTAAACCTATTTAAAAAAAAAAAAACTTACAGCAGCCCTCTCCTCTCCTTAGGCAGGCCAGAACTCCAGCCAGGAGGGCCACCGTCGCCGCCGTAGCTCCTCCGTCGCTGACTACGGTGGCCGGAAAAGGTAAATTTTTATATTTTTTTATTTTTTGAAAATATGTATGTATATATGTATATGAGAAATGAAAAAAAGAAAAGAAAAAAAAAAGAAGAACAGATTTAAAAAAATGAAAAAGAAAACAGAAAAGAGAATGAAATGACCTTCCGATTTCTATTCGTTTTGTTTGGATCTCTACTGATTTTTTTTAAACAATTGTTTGTATTTTGTGATTCTCCGTTGATTTTTTGCATAAAATATATGTAAAAAATAAAAAAGTGAAAATGGAACGAAAATAAAGAACAAGAAAAGGAATCGAACACCTCCTTCAAAACCCTTTTTTTTTTATTGATCAATGCCCTCTTTTACAATAATCGGTTTCCCCCCTTTTTTTACGATCATTCTTCGGCTCTCTATATAGCCGATTTGAGATGAAAAGATACAATCTTTTTTGTTTCTGTATTTGCTGTCATTATTTCTCTGTTGCTGTTCTGTCTCTGTTCTTCTCTGCTTGTAGGTCTCTTGGAGTCAACGGGAGTAGGTTCGGATACTTTGGTGTATGGACTGCAAAAGTTGCAGGCCTCGAGCGCCGAATGCGCTACGAAGGCACGTGGGGTGGCAGAGGCTAGTGCGGCGCTAGGAACCCTAGGGTTCCTTATTCTGGCAGAATGTGGTTTGGGAGTTGGGCTTATTGGGCTAACGGGTATTTGGTTTAAATGGGTTTGGGCTGGTTAAGTATTTGGGTTGAATTTGTATGGCTGATGGGTTTTGTAACGGGTCTGGGAATTTTGGGTAGTGGTTTAAATGTATTAGGGGTTTGTTTTAATTTTGTAATGGGTTTGGGTTGGATTTGTATGGCTGATGGGTTTTATTTTTGGTATGTAATCTAGACTTTGAGATTTGGACATTTATTTGGTCTTTTTTAACTTTGGCTTGTTTGATTGATTGGGCCCGGGCAAATTTAGGCCCGTACAGCTGCCCCTCTTTCCTCATTGTCAAGTAACGAGAATAGAGCAAAGACTTCAAAAGGGCCAAATTTGCCTGATCTTGTGGGGTCCCAACTTCTTGGTACTCTTCTTCTTTAAGTAGCCTCATCCCAGTCCATCGGATCTTGTAGCTTTGGTTCAATCTACCATAACTTCAGAGATATGACTTGTAACTTTAATCTGCTCCACTACAACTTCAGGAAGGCAAAATCTAGTGTCTTCAATCAACTCTTTTTTATTCTTTACCAGGCATGTGACCCGAGGCTCAACTCATTTCTCGTAATATGAGTTGACTTTCTGAAAAACAGACATTAAAAATAAAATTCGAAAATACCTGAGGCTCAACTCACCTCTCGCAATATGGGTTGACCTTTTTTGGAAAGCATAAATTGAAGATACCTTAGTGTGTGACTCGAGATTCAACTCACCTCTCGCAATATGAGTTGATATTTGAAAAATAGAAATTAAAAACAGAATTTGAAAATACCTCAACATGTGACTCGGGCTCAACTCACTTCTCGCAATATGAGTTGATTTTTTTGAAAAACAGGCATTAAAGACAGAATTTGAAACTACCTTGGCGTGTGAGCCAAGGCTCAACTCACCTCTCGCAATATGAGTTGATTTTTTTAAAAACTAAATTGAAACACCTCAGTGTGACCTGAGGCTTGACCCACTTCTCGCAATATGAGTCAATTTTTAAAACATAAATTGGAAAACAGAAATTGGAAATACCTCGACGCGTCTTGAGGCTCAACTCACCTCTCGCAACATGAGTTGATTTCTGAACAACATAAATTAAAAAACAGAATTGAAAATACCTCAACGTGTCTTGAGGTTCAACTCACCTCTCGCAATATGAGTTGATTTTTGAACATAAAAAAAATGAAACCGAAAACACCTCAACGTGTCTTGAGGCTCAACTCACCTCTGTAATATGAGTTGATTTTTGAAAAACATAAATTGAAAAATGAAATTTGAAAACACCTCAACGTGTCTTGAGGCTCAACTCACCTCTCGTAATATGAGTTGATTTTTTTTGAAAATCAGGCATTAAAGACAGAATTTGAAACTACCTTGCCGTGTGAGCCAAGGCTCAACTCACCTCTCGCAATATGAGTTGATTTTTTTGAAAACTAAATTGAAACACCTCAGTGTGACCTGAGGCTTGACCCACTTCTCGCAATATGAGTCAATTTTTCTGAAAAACAGGAATTGAAAAGCAGAAATTGAAAAAGGTCAACTCACCTCTCGTAATATGAGTTGACTTTTGAAAAACATAAATGAAAAAGGATTTGAAAATACCTCAACCTCTCATGAGGCTCAACTCACCTTTGTAATATGAGTTGGTTTTTGAAACATAAATTAAAAAGTAGAAATGAAAAAGGCTCAACTCACTTCTGTGATATGAGTTGATTTTTGCAAAACATGAATTGACAGGCAGAAATGAAAAAGGCTCAACTCACCTCTGTAATATGAGTTGATTTTTGAAAAACATGAATTGAAAAACAGAAATGAAACAAGCTCAACTCACCTCTGTAATATGAGTTGATTTTTGAAAAGCAGAAATGAAAAAGGCTCAACTCACCTCTGTGATATGAGTTGATTTTTGCAAAACATGAATTGAAAGGCAGAAATGAAAAAGGCTCAACTCACCTCTGTGATATGAGTTGACTTTGAGAAGTATAAATAAATAAAAACTAAAATTGAAAATACCTCAACGTGTGAGCTGAGGCTCAACTCACCTCTGTAATATGAGTTGATTTTTGAAAAACATGAATTGAAAAACAGAAATGAAACAAGCTTAACTCACCTCTGTAATATGAGTTGATTTTTGAAAAGCAGAAATGGAAAAGGCTCAACTCACCTCTGTGATATGAGTTGACTTTGAGACACAAAACGGAAATTAAAAACAGAAATTGAAAAAGCTCAATTCATCTCTGTAATATGAGTTGACTTTGAGAAGCATAAATAAATAAAAACTAAAATTGAAAATACCTCAACGTGTGAGCCGAGGCTCAACTCACCTCTATAATATGAGTTGATTTTTTGAAAAAGAAATTGAAAATACCTCAACGTGTCTTGAGGCTCAACTCACCTCTATAATATGAGTTGATTTTGAAAAATAAGAATTGAAAAGAAATTAAAAATACCTCAACGTGTCTTGAGGCTCAACTCACCTCTGTAATATGAGTTGATTTTGAAAAACAAGAATTGAAAAGAAATTGAAAATACCTCGACGTGTCTTGAGGCTCAACTCACCTTTGTAATATGAGTTGATTTTGAAAAACAAGAATTGAAAAGAAATTGAAAATACCTCAACGTGTCTTGAGGCTCAACTCACCTCTGTAATATGAGTTGATTTTGAAAAAAAAGAATTGAAAAGAAATTGAAAATACCTCAACGTGTCTTGAGGCTCAACTCACCTCTGTAATATGAGTTGATTTTGAAAAACAAGAATTGAAAAGAAATTGAAAATACTTCAACGTGCGAGTCGAGGCTCAATTCACCTCTGTAACATGAGTTGATTTTGAAAAGTGAAAAAATGAAAAAAAACTGAAATTGAAAAAGCTCAACTCACTTCTGTAATATGAGTTGACTTTGAGAAACAGAATTTAAAAAGCTGAAATTGAAAAAGCTAAACTCACCTCTGTAATATGAGTTGACTTTTGAAAAACAGGAATTGAAAATACCTCAGCTTGTCCTGAGGCTCAACTCACCTCTCGCAATATGAGTTGATTTTTTTGAAATATAAATTAAAGGTACCTCAGAGTACCAAAACATATCATCTGGTGGAATTCAGGTGTCCTTTCCTTGATTTGGTACAGTTATCATCGAAACCCCTTGTTCTGCTGAAATACTTGTATATGTCATGCATGATGTTATCATGATATGTATATGTTTGTCCTAAATGCCTGTATGCTTATGCTATGCGTTTTGGCTTTTTGTCACATATCCCTTTTCATCGCGATCTTTGTGATGATCTGCATTCATTGCTTCGATTCTTGACTTTCTCTCTTCAGGCTTTGTACCTGTCCTCAAACTTTTCAAGTAATCTGTGTCTCTCAGGTATCACTCTTTTGCCCCCTACTGAAATTTGTCCTTGCTTTGAGGCTCTTGTACTTATCAAATTCTCCTCCGGGTAATACTTAAGGTATCATCACTCATTGCCCATCAAGGCTTTATCATTGACGTAATACGCTGCCCCATTGCTCGACTGGTATTCTGAGCCAAAACCCGAGGAAATAGTCACGCTTTGCTCAACCAGCTTGCCCCACTGTAACTTTAGGGTCCATTCCACTGTAATTCCTGGCTACATGATCTGTATCAACTTCCATCCCTCCCACTGTAACTCAAAGGTATAGGATCTGTAACTTGTTCCATCGAGATTACATCACGGGCGCGATATCTGGTTTCTGTTCAGCTAATATCTTTGACAGAAAATCTGAAGAGATAACCTCAATTTAAGCTCAAATATTTCCAACTCTGGCACTTAGTGAGCTCTTAAACAACAGTCTTGTTTCAGGTTCTCGTACTATTTAAAAGCTTTCAGAGTAATATGCAAAACTCCTTTTATAAAAGTATGACCGGCCCTTAATCACTATTTCAAGGTGAAAAGCTTGAAAAGGATCAAACTATTAATGGACAAGAAGAAAATTGATTAAGAGTATAGCTCGCAACAAACAAGTTGAACAATGAGAGCAAATGCAAGTTTATTGGAAGCACATTTTGAAAAGAATAAGATAATCAAAGAGAAATTCAAAATGGGTAAAATGGAAAGCTAGGTGCCCCAGATATCGCAACCTGAGCTTCTCTGTACAAACTCCTTTGAGATCATTTTGAGCTTGACATGTGTTTAGGGGATTCGGAGTACTTTGTAAATGCCCCAAGACGTAGCATACTTCTTCATTGTCAATTCAAGCATAGCAAGACTACCATGTGTCCCGTTTTATCAAAATTTGAGCAGCCCTTTTCTGGGTTTTCAACTCAAAACCCCTTTGGTCTCAAGGTGCCCTTTACGGGTTTTCACCTTGGCCTCTCCATTTTCTTTTCTTTCTTTCTCTTTTTTTTTCTCTCTTTTCTTTCCCTTTTTTTTTTTTGTTTTTAAAGGTCTCAAAGCACCCTTTACCTTGGCCTCTCCTTTTTGGCATCTTTGAACTGAATCTGAATTTAGGATTGGGTTAGTGCTCCTCCGGGGAAAGCTTCCTTTATCTCACAAAGTTCTTAAGCATTCATTTTCCTTTGAAATCCTTTTGTACAGAAAGGATCTTCTGTCATGACTTGCCATTATCCATTTCTCGCACATTTGACTATGATGAATGCTTTTAGACCTTTTTCTGCAGTCAAGTTTACTGAAGACATTTTATTTTATCCGACTCTTGATTTGATCAAAGCTTGGAGGAAAATAATCTTAATTTCCATGGGCAAAATCACCTCTAATGCCCCAGCGAAGGTACTGGTCAACTTTAATAAGCATAAAAAGTAAAAGGTAGCTTCTTATGCCAATATTTATAAGTCTCGATCACCTTTTATAACTCTTTTTCTTTTCTTTTTTTTTCTTATTTTTTTCTTTTGGCAGCCTTTGTTGTATTGTGATAGGGTGCCTAATCTTTGAACTTTAATCTTTTGACATTGTACAATCGCGCACTATAAAACATGATTCTTTTTTTGCATTTGATCTTCTTTTTCTTTCTTTTCTTTTTTGTTTTTTCTTTTTCTTTTTCTTTTTATTTTTTTGATGACTGTAGACTTTATAATATTGGCATATGAAGCAACATTCACTTTCCTAGCGAAGCAAATACCGACCATGACGATGATGTCAACTAGAAACTTTTGACGAGATCGTCCCCAGAACACCCATTCCCCACGCACTAAAAAGTTTGTGGAGAAATAACTGATGTCATTCCCTTCCTTTGATGGACCAACAATATCCGATCTTCATGATTAACCTGGTTATTGTAGAACCATTGTCATGTGTTCTTTTCTTTTAAGATGTTCCTAAGTGCATCTTAATATGATCGTACGAGAACACCCTTGAATTCTTGGAAATAGCTCAATAGTCTTGCCTTATTTCTAAGGTGAGCTAGGCTTCGATCTTCATCTTTTTCCCAAGCTTGCAATGTCAACTGACCCTTTGTAAGTTAGGGATTTGTCTTTCATCTTATTTTGTCATCCTTAACAAATCAGAAGATAGGCACAATCTCTGTCATCTTCGAAGTCTTGAAATCTCTCTAGACACATACCTCACTCCAAAGGGAGTCAGTAGCAGCATCGCTCATGACATCGATATCTGGGTACCTATTGTAGGTACGAAGGCAAATTTTAAAGAATAAATGGTTCAAGAAGATTATTTACATGGTATGATCATGAATGTAAAATAAAAAAAAGAAAGTCCAAATAAAAGAATCTATAAATAAAAGAAAATTCACTCAAAAGGATGCATTTCATAAAGATCTTGGACCCAAGCTAATTTCACAAAAGGAAACTTATCGCCTCTAGGCTTAAGGCAATAAGTATGTTTTGAATATTACTCTAGATTAGCTTTAAAAGTGTACGGATCTCTTCCACAGTTCCACTGTTCAAAACACTCCCAAGCATGTGAAGTTTAGAGGTGGGTGATATCGTGGCCGTGGTTGAATTGGGTATGAATTAGAAGTACAGTAGCTTCTTGTTCCCACTATACGGGTTTCTGGCTCTTCTTTTTTTCTTCATGGGTGTTGCCCCCTTTTTAGCTCTCGGGGACCTTCATCCTTCCACTTTTGATGGCATTCTCAATCAATTCCCCAGATACCATGATATCCGCAAAGTCCTTTGTGGCGCTCCCGACCAAATTGTCATAGAATAGCACTTTCAACGTGTTGATGAAAAGAATCGCTATTTCGGTTTTGGTTAAAGGTGGTTCTACTTGTGCCGAGGTATCCCTCCATCTCAGCGCGTATTGCCTAAAAGTTTCTGTTGGCCTCTTTCCCATCCTCTGCAGAGTCAGCCGATCAGGCCTCGTGTTAGACACATGCTTGTACTGTTCACAGAATGCTGACGCTAAGTCTTTCCATGATCGGATCCTTTCTCTGCTAAGTTGATTATACTATCGAAGAGCCGACCCAACTAAGCTGTCTTGGAAACAATGTATTAGCAATTTTTCCTCATTCACATAACCAGCCATCCTTCGACAAAACATGATAAGATGCCCCTTTGGGCAACTCGTTCCATCGTATTTTTCAAAGTCTGGCACTTTAAACTTCGGAGGCAGAACCAGATCGGGTACCAAACTGAGCTATTTGGCACTCAACGCAGAGAAGACTTCAGTACCTTCTATTGCCCTGAGCCTTTCTTCCAAGCTTTTATACTTATCATGATCGTCTATTTTCAATTTGGCTATTTCCATTGGATCATTTAAACCTGGAACAAAAGGATTGGAAGGAGCAGTTTCGAGATTCAACACAAATATACCTTGCCCCAAGTGAGCAGGCGGTGCAGGCCGTTGCTCTAGGCCCACGGATTCCCCTTAAGTGTACCCTCTTTGTGTTGCATGGGCGTGCGGTGGAGTGAATCCTGAGGGATAGGGCGGATACTGATTTGCTCTTGATTGGGGTTCTATGATTTCAGGGCCTTGCAAGGGTTCTTTCTCTTTAACCAAAACTGACATCATCTCTATCATTTTGGCCATTTGAGCTTTTTGTTCAAGTGATTCCTCTCGAGATCTCAACATTAGATCCCTCTTTTCTTGCTGTGACTTGGCCAGTTGCTCTTGTAATTCCTTTTAGACTCTTTCCATCCTTTTGATTCTTTCATTAAATTCAGCCTCCATTTTGCCGGCGCGTTCTATTCGAATGATATGATTCCAGCCTTGTATTATTGCCACTGCGAATTGTACGATTCTAACCTTAGTGGATGAGTATGGGATATGTATTTGCAATGAATGAATGAAAAACATGTCAAATGAATGTTAGTCATGAATGCAAAAATTAGGTGTCGATTTCAATATAGCCCCTATTTAGGCATTTCATTTATCAAAAGAGTCTATTACAAAAAGTTTCAGTCACTTGTGTAATTGACTCCTTCATCAGAAACCCGTTTTTTGGCAACCAATCTCTAGTCAACACCTTCTTAATATGATGCCTATGATGAAAAATAAAACAATGACAATCAACCCTGGTTAGTGATCAAATATAGGCAAAAACCATAGAAAATTTAACAAATTAAGCTATCCAATCCAGCTTATTAAACAGACTCAATCCCCTTGCATAAAAAGAATGAAAATGCAAAAAGGTAAGAGGCGTTTCTCCCGTGTACATATTTTGGTGATTACTAGATGGACAGAGGTTCGGCATGGCTCTAATTAGGTAGCTCGTACGATTCACTACATGTGGTTTTGGTTCTAGATGGGTACTCGAATTGTCCGTACTATCGTCCGCTAAGATTAGTACGGAGCTTCGGTCATGGCCCGTCATGGCCCATCATGGGCTCACAAGTTCAATTCGAGGGATTACATTTACTTATGCCTATGCGGAGGGACAAGTTAACTCACGAAAGCATAAGTCATATGTAACCCGAAAGTATTCGCTAGCCTGTGCGGAGGGACGAGTTAACTCACGAAGGCATAGCGTTTACTTTCACTTAAAAGGGACGGAGCCTGGGTACTGAGCTCATGTTATGCCAAAAATGCACGTGCACAGTGGGTGAGGAGAAACTCACAAACCTTTTCGTTTTATTCAAAACTAAACTAGAATCGTAAAAACTTAGAGCTTAAAAACGAAAGGATAAAACAAGTCAACAAAATATCTACAATAGATACAAATACATGATTTTTCGAAAAATTTCAGGATCATGACTAAATATTGAATCAAACAACGAATTTTGAAAATTTCGACAACACATGTCTATTTTTTGACTCGACTCTCAAAAACTGTACCCCAATGGAGTCGCCAGCTGTAGCGACGTAAAATTTGGTGGGTCACTAATTGTGGCGATTTATAAAAACTTTGAAATCTGAATTTTGATTTTATTAAAACAAGGGGAGTCGCCACCGATCTTTTTTCTAGGTGTGATCGGACACCTATAAGATTAATATTTTTAAAGAAAGAAAATCGGGCTTAGGTTAACGTTTAAAATCCAGAGAAAAATAGGGCTCGGGAGTCGGTTACGCACAAGGAAGGTGTTAGCACCCTCGTGACGCCCAAAATTGGTATCTTATTCAACATGTGTTGTCTTGATTTTCAAAAATACGAGTTCGACTTAATATTTGATCGTGATCCGTTCAAAACACGAGAATTTCAAGACTTTTTTAATTTTTTAGAAGGATATCCCGTTTTAACACGAGTCGACATGATTCATCCAACATAGCGATGAAATCACAGACTTAATGTTAAAATCGGTATCTTGCCTTATTTATTTAAAATATAGAAAATGTTTGAAAATAATTATAAAGACCAATAGTAAAAATAATTGCGATGAGTAGTTATGAATAAACGATGATGCAAATACTTAATGAAAAATTAAAACATAATGTTAGAATAATAATAATAATATTTACAGAAGAAAATAATGGACAAAATAATGTGTCAATAGTATAGAAAAATAGAGAATGAAAAAAAAAAATATGTACACAAAAATATGTATACACGATAATAGAATAATAAGAGTAAAGAAAAGACCAAGTATAATATGATAATAGATATAAAATAGCGGTAATAAAAATAAAATATAAAAGTCGTTAAAAACAATTATTTAAAAATAATCATATATTGCAACGAAAATATACACATATATAAATAGTATAATAAGAAAAACATACATCTTGCAAAACATATTAAAATAGCATTAGAAAAATGCATACATAATAATATTGAAAATATAAATACATAGTAAAATATTAAAAATATGTACATCCTATAGTATCACAAAAATGCATAAGGTAATACATATAAAAAATACATATAAATAATATAATAATAAAAACATAATATATAAAAAGATATATTTAATAGTATCAAGAATATGTACACAATAAGCAAAACATACACATAATGTAGTATATAAAAAAAATTATAAATATAGTAGTATAAAAATATGTACAAAATAATGTGATAACAAAATTATATATTTACAACAATAATATAAAAGTAGAAGTATATATATATATATATATATATATATATATATTAGTATTACAATACAGTATAAAAACATGTGATAATATGAAAACAAATATAAATAATATAATAGATAAATTATACATAAGACATGCCTACAAGAAGTAACAATAATATTAAAAACAAGTTATTGATAAACTACCTAAACATATATATATATATATATATATATATATATGTATTAAGAATAGGTAAAATATATATTAGAAACAACAATGATATAAAATAAGATGAAAACCATTAATACTCCACACAAGTATATACGTATATTTATATATAAATATTAGATGAATGCTAATACTAGTGATAATAATAATAACAATAATAATAATAATAATAATAATATAGAAAAAGAAGTTAAATTTGGAAAACGGACGAAATTAGAGTCAAACACGAAATTTTGGGCAATTTTAAAAAGTAATGAAGAAGGATGGACTAAAATGCAAAACGCGCTTAACCTGGGGGGGACTGAAAACAAAATATTCCCCTATCTTAAAACACAGCGCATGGTGCGGGACTAGAATGAAAACGGAACGAAATAACGGGGCCGAATTATAATTTAAAGAGAATTTAATTGCAACACATAGAAAAAGCGGAAGGGCTAAAAGTGTAATTAGCCCTTCCATAAAAAACACGCGGATCCCTGGAGCGGGTCGGGTCAACACGCAGGTTAGGGGTGAAACGACGTCGTTTTGGCCATGGGGGTTAAGGCTCAAAACGGCGTCATTTTGGTCTTCCTTTAAATACCCCAAAATTTCCAAAAATTTCATTTTAAACCTATTTTTAAAAAAAAAAACTTACAGCAGCCCTCTCCTCTCCTTGGGCAGGCCCAGAACTCCGGCCAGGAGGGCCACCGTCGCCGCCGTAGCTCCTCCGTCGCCGACTACGGTGGCCGGAAAAGGTAAATTTTTATATTTTTTTATTTTTTGAAAATATGTATGCATATATGTATATGAGAAATGAAAAAAAGAAAAGAAAAAAAAAAGAAGAACAGATTTAAAAAAATGAAAAAGAAAACAGAAAAGAGAATGAAATCACCTTCCGATTTCTATTCTTTTTGTTTGGATCTCTACTGATTTTTTTTAAACAATTGTTTGTATTTTGTGATTCTCCGTTGATTTTTGCATAAAATATATGTAAAAAATAAAAAAGTGAAAATGGAACGAAAATAAAGAACAAGAAAGGGAATCGAACACCTCCTTCAAAACCCTTTTTTTTATTGATCAATGCCCTCTTTTACAATAATCGGTTTCCCCCCCTTTTTTTACGATCGTTCTTCGGCTCTCTATATAGCCGATTTGAGATGAAAAGATACAATCTTTTTTGTTTCTGTATTTGCTGTCATTATTTCTCTGTTGCTGTTCTGTCTCTGTTCTTCTCTGTTTGCAGGTCTCTTGGAGTCAACGGGAGTAGGTTCGGCTACTTTGGTGTATGGACTGCAAAAGTTGCAGGCCTCGAGTGCCGAATGCACTACGGAGGCACGTGGGGTGGCTGAGGCTAGTGCGGCGCTAGGAACCCTAGAGTTCCTTAGTCTGGCCGAATGTGGTTTGGGAGTTGGGCTTATTGGGCTAACGGGTATTTGGTTTAAATGGGTTTGGGCTGGTTAAGTATTTGGGTTGAATTTGTATGGCTGATGGGTTTTGTAACGGGTCTGGGAATTTTGGGTAGTGGTTTAAATGTATTAGGGGTTTGTTTTAATTTTGTAATGGGTTTGGGTTGGATTTGTATGGCTGATGGGTTTTATTTTTGGTATGTAATCTAGACTTTGAGATTTGGACATTCATTTGGTCTTTTTTAACTTTGGCTTGTTTGATTGATTGGGCCCGGGCAAATTTAGGCCCGTACATCGGTAATCAGATGGGAAGCAAAAGGTGAGAAAAAAAACTAAAAATAATTGTTTGGAGTCCTTCGCCTTTGGGTTATGTCAAGATCTAACACCTCATCTTTATTAAATTTTCATCTTTAAATGCAATTCGAAAATAACATGTTAATTTTTTCTCGAAAAAGAAAAAGTATTCATGATTACTATGGAAATAATAAAGGGTTGGATATTTTACCATATTTTGATTTAATTTGATCGAACCTGATGCATTTTTTTCGTTTGTTCTAACTTTTTTTTTTTTCAACTCTTTTGTTTGTCAAGCACTTTTTTTTTTTTTAAATTTATCAATGTTACTAATGTGTAAGGCAGAATCACAAAAAAAATTAATTTTTTCTCGTATTTTATTTCTATTGTATAAATAAAAAAATATGAATGTTTTTTGAAAACTTATATCAGTACCGTCAATGTGTCAGGTGACACCATTTAAAAAACACCAATTAGAAAAGTATTTTTTTTAAAACCGTGTCCCCAACCAATCAAGCGGCACCTACTGTTATAGTAGAAAATACCCAATTTTCGTAAATAATCTAGATTCAATATCATTTTCATAATTAATTATTATTTTTATTAAAAAAACCCTTTAAATTTTATTAAAATTATACAAATATAACTAATATTTATAAAAAACCATTAAAAATTGTAACAATTATTTAAAAATTGTAAAAATTATAAAAATATTGAAAATTATAATAATTATAATAATTTTTACAATGTTATTAAAAACATAAATTAGAAGATGCCAAAATAGGAAGAAATTGCAAAATTATTTTGCCAAGATAGCCTATAAAATGGCTTATGACACGAGAGATGATTTTTTGTGTTCTTGGGCCCATCACCTGCCCATTTGTATTCGTGCTTGGCATGCTCCAACATGATTCTTTTGTGTGATTTTTGAAGGCTGGATCAAAGTTTATTTTGATAAACGTTGGTATCTTGTGGGCGCCATCTTTCCATCATAATCTCTTAGCAGGTAAATTTCTCTCTGTATCATCAATTTCCTTGAGGTACTCTCTTATGAAAACAACTGATTCATATGAAGATTTTTTAATCTCTTCATGCACCTCTTTATTCCTTGTTGTCCAAATGACCCAAGGAGCACAGAACACTGTTCTACATTTGCGTGCTGAAATGGTAGACACAATATCCATTAACCAGTCTCTAAATCCACTCTGTAATACATCCTGATTCCATGTTTTTTTCTAACTGCTGCCTTTTTTCTTTTACAGTGATAAAATCTTGGAAAGCTTGCTCTGTCGTTTCAGTTCCATCTGAGCATCAAGGATAGACTGTTGAACTTCGAAGCCTACTGTAATGGAGATTACAATACGTTGGAATGTAGTTATGAAATAGTCTCCATATTGTAATCTTAATTTTTTTTTTTTTGTGGCAAATCTGTCTACCACAACTTCTTGTAGAAAATGGTGTGATCATTATTGTAGTGTCTAGGCTTCTTTTGTAACCACTCCTAACGGTGTACTCTCTGGTTGCCTCACCCAACCAGACCAACCTGTCTTCCTGAGTGTGTTGGCATAGTGAAATACAAAGGATGCGCTCAGCTTCTTCTGACGAAAAATGTTTGGTAATAAGATCTCTCTTCCAGCATCTTTGTTCTTGATCGATTAGTTCCGAGACAACGTTCAAATCACTAATCGTAACACTGTTGTGAACTTTGAAGTCCACAAATCTAGGTAGTCACACATACTCCGAAATTGAGATAGTAGTCCCTGCCCCCACTTGCTAGCACATCTCCTCCTGCAGCACTCTCCTAATGGTCCATATACTCTTCCAGGTATACACGATGGATTACTCGCTAAATTCGACCTCATAAAGGTAGACTCAGGGTAATATTTTGCCTTTAGCATTCGCGCTAGTAGAGAATTTGGGGATTTTGCCAAATGCTATTCTCGCATTGCAAGCAAAGCAACATTAAACTTAAGTTCCTGAATCCCAAACCCCCATCTTAAATTTAACTCAGATCAGATCAAATTATTGAAATACTAACTGTTTTTTCTCAAATTAGAACAAAAATAGAAAGAAAAAAGCAAGTCAACCAGCAATGAAATGTTCTTTGAAACAACGAAAATTTCCTCAATTAATTAAAGAAATTGCCATTAAAAAGAGGAAATTCAGCAAAATCAAAGAAAAAAAAAAGAATAGAAATTAAGTATAATGAATAAGAAAATTCGGTAACACTTACTACTTCAATGGAGTGAAGAAAAGAGACGAGAAAAAGAGTAAGCGCTATGTTAAAAAAAAGGGATAAATCTCAAAATTATAAATGAATTTTGATTTAATGTGTAATTATATATATGAATTTTAATGTGGTGCAATTATACATGTGAAACTCTAATTATAGTTCACATGTTTACTTCAAACTTTAATTTTGATTTAATTGTGCACATTTAAAGAAATAAATAATCAAGTTATTTTTATATTGGATAAATATAGTTGTTTATGTATGAATTTTATAAACATAAAATGATGTTATATCAATAATTGTGTTAATCATTTAAAAGAATTTGATCAAATCAAAATTTTATATATAAAATTGCACAAAACTAAAGTTAAATCATAGAGAGAGAAAAAAGAAGGGAAGAATGACATTGATGATCAAAAATTCAAGCGACATTAGAGAAAGCGCCTGATTAGTTGTTTGTATATGTAGATGAAGTTTTCATAATTGATCCAAATGATAATATTATCGATTTTAAATTCAATCGTTTTTTTCAGATTGAATAAAATAAAAATATATTAAGGATAAATAATTAGTTTGATTACAATTCAACTGTCCGATTCAACTAACCTGATCAGTTTGTAGGTCAATTGTCTAATCCCCTGTTTTGAATTAGTATCTTAATTGGTTCTCGATGTAATTGATTCCACTAACGAGTTTAGTTTAGTTCAGAAGCATCATTGTAAAAATGTAAAAATTATTATTTTTTCAAATTTATTAAAATATAAATAATATTTAAAAGTATTTAAAATTTGTAAAAATTGTGAATATCATTAAAGTTTTTAAATAATGATTAGAAATAGTAAAATTATTGAAATTTTATAAGAATTTTGAAATTTTTAAAAATTATAATAATTTTTACTTTTAAAAATCCCGAAATAGAGCAATGAAGAAATCAAATTCAAACCTACTAATATTTACGATAACTCGTGACTTTAATTTTAATATTGAATATTTTAATTCAACCTCAAATTTGAGTTTGGACCTCATAATCAAACATAAATTAAATTAATTTCTTACAAAATTGATGAATTCAATCTTGTACCCTATTTAGTATATTTAATTTTAATTAATATATTAAACAAAATTTAAAACTTAAATTCAATCTTTAATTTAAAATATTGATCTATAGAAATCCAAAGTCAAGGACAAACACATTAAAGCCAATATTATTCTAGACTTAGCAGCAAGCTCCAGCAACAGCAACACAACCATTTGCTCTTGGTAAGCTATATTTTTATGGTCCATTTGTGCAGAATTTGAATAGCAAAATAGGCAAGCAAATTCTTCTTCAACAGATTATCAGTAAATCCCACTTGAAAACCATATTTCTTAGCGCAATTAAGTGTCGCGCTCCACTTTTTCAGGCTACCCCAATCCAAATCCTCAACCGAAAAATCTTTCATCTCTTTGATCGCAGCACAGAGCAGAACTTGAATGGGAATATGAAAAACATCAGTAGTTTTTCCACGATCTTCTTCGATTTGGATTGCAATAGATTCAAGGTACTCTGGAAGTTTTCCCCGAGTAGTGTTCTTTAATGCCTGTTCCAAGCCTGGGAAATCTTTGAATTCCACTTTGTCGTTGCCTTTGTCATAAAGTTGGTTCTCCAAATCACAGAATTTAGATCTTACTCCTTCACGAGTTAGATAATCGGTTGCGGTAACTTTTACCTTCCATTGGAAGTGGAAAAAAAAAAAAAAAATACTTGATTAGGTTAGTAATACTTAACTCAAACGGCTGGTGAGCCATAGTTTTTTATATTTTCATATAATTAAATTACACTATTTCTTTTTAATATATTATTAACTTTAAGTTTAATTATGAAGCTGATTTCGAATTCGAGTATCAAGTTCCAAATTTAGAAATTGAGCTTGAACCTGATAGTATTTGAATTCAGCTTGGCTCGATTATACTATATATAACTCAATTGAGATTTGATGTGTGATCATGTATGTGAAAGACATAAAAGAAGAATGAAATCTCAAATTCATTACTCAACAAAGAGAAGGGGAGGCTATTAGTGATGATAGTGGTGTGTTTCATTAGGTCTTATCTCCTTTGCATAACTAAGTTGCCTTGCTTTTTCTAAGAGATATTACCACTATACAGGGACCATTTTGGAAATAAAAACCAGATTTTGAGGCTCAGACAAACAAATTTTCGAAATAAACAAATGAATATCAATAGAAGTCGGTTCCTTCAAACATGCAGATTTATTAAAATAAAATTCAATATGAATTAGTAAGTTGGATTAAGAGACTTACATTATTTATCCCTCTTTTGGTTGGATCATCGTAACTTTCCACTATTTCTGGCACGGATGACTTGATAAACTTCTCTTCCTTTGTTGTTAATGATTCTAGTCGGTACCGGAGCTGCCTCGGTTTCCTTTTTCCTTTTCTTTCTTGCCTCAATAAGTCATCGGAAACAAAGTTCAGATTCTTTTTCTTGCTTCCATTCGACATAGACTGATGCTCCAATTCTGCCACGCCATAACCCATCTTCTTGTTCGGATATGAGAAATTTAACTCAGATTTCCCAATTCAGAACAACAGAAAAGTTATAAAGGATATAATAATACACTTCTGGAGAGAGGAAAATGCTTTGGAATTGCACCGGTGAAGACGGGAAGAGAAAGGGTGCAAATTTTTCTTTCATATATATGAGATGGAAACAAAGGGAATGAAATATTAATGTCATAAGAAACCCTAGGGTTTCTGATTCTTCTACAAACAGTTTAGGTTTTTGGGCTTATTGGGTTTTGAGCTTATAATTTGAGCAGACACGTTTTGTAATTAGACTATTTTTTATTAGACTTTATTATTTTTTTGGTTTTTTAATTGGGTCCTTGTTAAATTAACTTATTACAATATCTTATTAAAAACATATATGAAAGACAAGAAGTGGCTTCTATTTTTCTTTTTTCTTTTTTTCTTTTTTTTTTTTAGTTAAGAAGTCATTAAGCTTTGCCCTGCAATGCAACGCATCAAGGATTGAAGAAATGGGTGGGGAATTTTACTAATAGATCAAATATATAATATTGGATAACAAAAGAAAATCATTGAACCCCTTCAACCCCTTGACATCAACCGCTCCATAGTTCTTGAGCTTTTCAACTGGAGATTTACGAACTCCAATAGTAGGTTAAACCGGAGATGTAATTCCCGCAACTCTAAAGAATGCATCTACAATCGTATGCAAAGGACCATCTTCATTTGGAGGATTTCGACCAGCAACTGTAGCTTGAGCACCAACACCTTATGCCTCATGATGATATTCATTTCTTGCTTCCGCTCGACAAGCTTGAGGCAAGAGGAGAACACAAGGAGCTCGACTCTCAATCTCCTCATCTACTGTATGTGATTCAGTAGACATCTTGATCTATATGCACATATAACAAACAAGAAAATTTAACATCCAAGTCCAAACTATCCACAAACTCGATTGAAGCATCTAATGGCATGTATCCTAAGCAAAACACAAAAAATGGCACATTTTGAGCCTAGAACTAGCTAAACTCGAACAACATTCTTATACCAATAAATGTAACATCCTACACTCAACTCAGAAATTGATTGGATGCAAGACGTCACATTTGTTTCTAAGACAACTGAAACAAACATTAAAATGATCACCAAAGCTAAAACCAATTCAAGCATAGAAAATGCAACTAAAATATATTATGAATGTTAAATGAACTTAAATAAACTCAATCGATCCCACTTATGACAAAGCGAGGTTAAAGATGGTCAAACAAGGAACCATTATACAAATTTAATTTCAATCCAGCAAAACACAAAGCTATGTCTCAAGAGATGCTCCTCTATTTTCTTATTTTAGCATTGAAATTTCAGATCCTGAGACAATGAACCATGTCTCGAGACTCTAGACTATTAATTCTCTATTTGAACACCATTTCTATTTGTG
This sequence comes from Gossypium stocksii, assembly GCA_020496765.1. Classification (NCBI taxonomy): domain Eukaryota; kingdom Viridiplantae; phylum Streptophyta; class Magnoliopsida; order Malvales; family Malvaceae; genus Gossypium; species Gossypium stocksii. Next base: position 121,151,691 of record CM035626.1, read on the forward strand.
TGTTTTAGTCTAGATTGGCCTTATTATCCGCCATTAGCCATATCGAGTTTTTTCATATTTTCATATTATTAAATTACAATATTTCCTTTAATATATTATTAACTTTAAGATTAATTATTAAACTGATCTCGGGTTTCAGTATCAAATTCTTAATTTAGAAATCTAGTTTGAACTTAGTAGTATTCGAACTCAGCTTAGCTCGATTACACTACGTAAAACTCAATTCAACAAAGAGAAGGGTAAGCTATTAGTGATAATAGTGGTGTGTTTCATTAAGTCTTATTACCTTTGCATAACTAAGTTGCCTTGCTTTTTTCTAAGAGATATCACCACTAGACGGGGACCATTTTGGAAATAAAACCAGATTTTGAGGCTCAGACAAACAAATTTTCCAAATAAACAAATGAATATTAATAGAAGTCGGTTCCTTCAACTTGAAGATTTATTAAAATAAAATTGAATATGAATGAGTAATTTCGATTAAGAGACTTACATTATTTATCCCTCTTTTGGTTGGATCATCGTAGATTTCCACTATTTCTGGCACGGATGACTTGATAAACTCTTCTTCATCTTTTGTTAATGATTCTAGTTGGTAGCGGAGCTCCCTCGGTTTCCTTACTCCTTTTCTTTCTTGTCTCAATAAGTCATCGGAAACAAAGTTCAGATTTCTTTTACCTAAACAGACTTGCGCACGGGCTTTCGTTGAAGTGGCCTTCGTTGAAGCATATAGTGCCAAGTTTGACAGCTAACTTTCCGGTAGTCTTATCGCGTCAATTTTACATAGAGAAAGTTAAATTAGATTGAAATAAGATTTTGATGTCCTTTACCTGCAAATAGTTTGTGTTTTTCTGTTCTTTTCGTTTTAATGATTTGATCTAATCCGAATTTCTTAGATCCGTGCCAAGATGAGCATTGCTAACATTTCATCCCCGAAGATAGCTATGGAAGACTTGGAAACTTGTCACAACCTGAGAGACTGACACCAACAATCAATCAAAACTTTCAAGAGAGAGATATTTCATTTCAGAAATACTTCAACCCGAATGGAGACATGAACCATCAACCGAAGCAGATCTAGAACTACTTGATGTCAAATGCAAGCAGAGATGAGAACTACTTGTTTCCAAGTGGATATGAACTCTCAAGAGAAAGAGTTATCAAGTGAGAACCCCTTGATGTCAAATGCAGGCATAGATGAGAACTACTTGTTCTCGAGTGGAGACATGAACTTTCAAGGGGGAGAGTTCTCAAGTGAGAACCCCTTGATGTCAAATGCAAGCATAAATGAGAACTACTTGTTCCCGAGTGGAGACATGAACTTTCAAGGGGGAGAGTTCTCAAGTGAGAACCCCTTGATGTCAAATGCAAGCATAAATGAGAATTACTTGTTCCTGAGTGGAGACCTGAACTTTCAAGGGGGAGAGTGCTCAAGCAAGTTTGAGACATTAGAAAATAACCGTAAAAAGGACTTGGATCCTCTTTATCCTCATGGAATGACTTAAGCATACCTACATAGAACACTGAGTGAACTTTGAGCTTTGCAGGCAACTCAAACTTATAGGTCACCTTGCCTACTCTCTTAGTTATAGGTCACCTTGCCTACTCTCTTCACAACTTGAAAGGATCTCTCATATCAATTATAAAATAATCCAGATTCATATTACGAAGTTGAACCAAATATTCAAATCAAGAAAACCCTTTTTAACAGTATATGATAAAAGGAGATAATTTCTCATCATTAGTTTAAATAAATAGATCTGTAATTTGAAGAAGGAATCATAAGTTCTGCTATTTGATTATACCAAATGAGGTGGTTGTGCTAACCCTGAATAATTTGCATATACTCGAACAAGAAATCCATGCATGGTTTCATAGAAAAAGAGACAGGGTGCCTTTCCGTACTACCACAGGTCTGTAAGTTCGTTAATTTAGTTAAACTGTTTTCCTACCTTGCCACATGCTGCATAACTGAAAACTGAAGGCACAACAAGGACATACATACATACAGCAATTCAAAAGAAAAGCAGAAAAATATTGTCACCAGGTTAGTTAACTTTGATTAGTTAAGTTCAGTTACATTGTCACCAGATTAAGTATAAATCTCTCTTTTATACATGAGACCCTCTGGCATTTTCAAATTGTCAGCATTGCTAATTATCTAACAAATTACGAGACAGAAAAGAAAAACCCGCAAATTAAAAGCCTAATTCGACTCTCTTTAAGTCGTTCATTTGTTCTCAAGAAATTGATTGAAGATCGTCGAGTAAGTTCTTTTCGATGTTCTTCATAACTTTCTCGTGAATTGTTTCTCTCTGTTCTCTTGTGAATGATTTTCTGTTGTTCTTGATCTAGTTGGGTTCTTTTTCTTGTTTTTAATGTAATAGGGAAGTTTATAGTTTTTCTTTTGCTTTGCTGGTCGCTTAGAGATTAAGTTACTTGAGTAAGCAATGGCTTCTCAGTTTTACTTATTTGCTTGGTTTCTTGGACGATTGTGGCTACTACTTTTACAAGGACCAATGGCTGGCAAAAAACAAAGCAAAAGCCGACGCAAAACAAAGCTGCTGTCATCTTTAATTTTAGATACAGAGACAGCCTCCAATAGCAGTAGCAATATTGCATTGTCGATAGGAGAACAGCAACCATCGTCTTCAAATTTGGATTCAGCGGTAGCAAATAACAGTCAGCCTCAGGATGACTTCAATTTTGGTGCGGCAGATCATCCGACTCAAGAGTTGATAGGAGGAGAACAACCATCAGAACAAAGTCATATACCATTTGCATTTCTAACTTCAACCATTGTCAATGGTGAAATAGTTTTCCGGGATGAAGATATCTTCCATATGCAACTGTTATATCAATGTGTTATGAATCCATGTGAAAAGAAGCTTGATTCAAGTTTACTACTACTAAATGTCAATCGATACTTTGCAGAGGAGAATCCTCAAGACATTGTCCCCGCAGGTTTGTGCCATACCTTGTTTTCTTTTGTTAATGTGACATAAAAGTTGCCCTTCAAGTCGAGCCCTATAGCATCATTAATGACTTTGCCTCTGCTGGTTTGTGCCAATAATTTCTTTTCATTTTTGTTAATGTGACGTCTTCAAGTCGCACCATTTTTGCAAATTCTTTTTAAGGTTATTTTTACAAACTTTTGCATAGGTGAGAAATCCTTGATGCCGATGCCAAGTACAGGCATAGGTGAGAACTCCGATGCCTATGCCAAGTGCAGGCATAGGTGAAAACTCCTTGATGCCGAGTGCAGGTATGAACTCTCAAGAGAAAGAGTTCTCAGGTGATTTGGTTTTCAGCCATCAACAAGCTTTGGTAACCCTGATTATAATTTTTTATTTAATTTAATGATAATGTGTCATGTTATTATTTATTAATAATGCATAAAATTTATATATCAATGGTACACCAAAAATTATTGCTTGTAAAAATTACTTGCTCTTTGTGCATCTTTCCAGTTAATTTTTTTCTCGATGCTGTTTATTGCTATTATATTGTTGTTTTGTTCTGCAAAATTTAACTTTAACTTTTGAATCCCTCAACAAGTGTTGGGAACCCAAATCCTCATATGGTATGTTATTATTTACTGATGATGCATGAAATTTATATATCAATGGTACATAACAAATTACTGCGTATAATAATTCTCTTTTCTGATGCACTAGATTTATTTTTAGACGTTAAAAGAGTCAAAAAAATTTGGGAACATTATTTAGCTTTCAAAAACCTTTATTCTATTTATAAGTCTATTAATTGATCATCAAAAAACCTTTTTCATTAATATTTTTACTTACTAATCATATACATACCATTCTCATAATTTATGGTTTTCTATGTTTATTGTTTTAGTTTTCTGCAAGGTCTCCATGTCTACTCTCTGCTTTTAGTGTTCTGAAACGCCTAATTTATGACAAAGGCAACAACAATGTGGGGAAAGAAAGTTTCCCAGGCTTACAAGAAGAGTTGCAAAAAATCGGTTGGGAGGAAGTTCCAAGCTTCCTTCAATCTATTGTGAGCCGAATCGAAAAGGATCGTGGAATAGTTACTGATTTTACCTATAAACCTACTCAAATTCTGGTTTGTGCTGCAAGGATCCTGTTTTTGAAAGGTTCCCACCTGTTTTTGGAAGTTTCTCACCTGTACAGTCTGCTTTTAGTGTTTTGGAATACCAAGTTTATGGAAAGGCAACAAGCAAGTGGGGATAGAAAAGTTCCTAGGATTAAAGGAACAGTTGCAGAAAAATGTTTGGGGGAGTGAATTTCAAGCGAGTTTCTATCTATTGTGAGCCAAATCGAAAACGATCTTGGAAAAGTTACTGAGTTTGGTTATATCATTGCTCTAGTTCTGATTTGTGCTGCAATAAAAGAGATGGAAGATTTTTCAGTTGAGAAATTGGACTTGGAGACATTGAAAAAGTGGGGGGCGACACTCAATAAGGCTAAAGAAGTTGGTTTTCAGGTGGGATTTGCTGATAATTTATTGAGGAAGAAATCAAAGGTGGCTCAACTCTCATTGTTGAGAATCAAAGGGTGTCTTGCACGAAATTTATTTGGTTTGGTGGATTTTGGATTTCTATGTTTACTTTTCTTTATTTGAACGAAGAGTTACTCAATCATAATCAGATAAACGATTCGATGTCGCATATAGACAAGAGAAGACGCTTTGAAGAGCTTGACAAATCGGAAGCTAAAAAAAGGGCACAGAGGAGTCGTGCAACTCCCAACAATTACCAATCTGGAAAAATAAAAAATTTACTAAGGAAGAGCTTGCCGAAAAGAATATTGGGCTGCAAATAAGATTACTATAAACTGGGCCGCAAATAAGGTTACTATACAGGCATCGAACTAATCTAAGGCAGGGCGGACCATATATCATATAGGCGGCAGAGTCAATCATATTTAAAAGCTAATCCAAGTGCACTACATGTTTAAAAACCTAAGACTTAATTGAGACTAACAATTACAAAAGAAAAGAACACTTTATTAATGCACAATACGACTACAATATGACACACACACCCCAAAAATGAAAGCTTCTACCCCTATTTATAGAGTTTAGCGGCCATTGGATTGTTGACACCTGTCAACATCCTTACCATTAATATAACAAATATCTAATAACTAGAATGTTCATGTATAATATCTAGTTTTCTAGATAATATCCTATATATATTTTTTAATTTTTATATTCTAAAATATTCTAAAGAAACTATCTCTTCAAAATTAAGTTTTGGCTTTTATCTAGAAGTTGCATTGGCTTTCAACATCTATTGATAAATCTTCTTGCCTATTTTACTTAGTCAGAAACTGTCGGAGAGGGCTGACCAAAGAAAAAAAAATTTGCGAAATCGGGTTATGAGTGGAAGAGTGTATTGTTGTTGCAATTACTGTCGAAGATGAGCTTCAATTTAGTTGTCGTCTTGTACTTGGGTTTCTAAGGATACTTTTGTTTGAATTCACAATGGTTTTACTACTTGAATTCAGTCAAAGAATTTGGGGTTACTATAGTTTTTTTAGTTACAAAAGGAAGTTGAACTATAATGCTCAACTGATAACAATAGACTAGTTACTTAGCACTTATCCTTCAACATTACATATTGCACAGCCCAAGGCGGTTGTGAGAGCAACACCTTACTGCCTTGTGTATAGCATCAACATCCATATTCGTTGTTCATGATACATGTCGAATCTCCACTTGCCAATCCCTCGTCATCTAGTTGCGAACCTCCAATGCCAATCTCAACGATCCCATCACTTTGGCTCCAAGTATTAGGTCTACTGTTATTTTACTATCACTCTCAATTAGCAGCCAATGCACACCTTTTTCCCAAGCCGTTTCTAGTCCATCAAATCTTGTAGTACATAGTGACTTGGTCAAAATATTAGCAAAGCTGATTTTTTGAGCTACAATGAACCAAGTTCACTTCTTTTGATTGTTCAACCTCTCGCACAAAATGAAATTTAATCTTGAAATGTTTGGTTTTACCGTGAAAAACTAGATTTATAGCTATGGCTACTGTTGACTGATTATTAACTTTAATTTTAGTAGCTTCAACCTGTTCTTCATCCAAATCACTTAGCAGCTTCCTAAGCCAAATGGCTTGACTAACAGCTGCAACAACTGCAATACAACTTTAGAATAATTTAGCGACTTAAATAAATATATTTAAATGATTTAGTGACCATTTTGTAATAATCTGAAATTGAGAGACCAAAATGTGAATTTACTAATAGTTTAGTAAGCTTACCCTATTGTTATCACTTTATATATATTACAGGTATATTAGAAAAAAAAAACTGTTTTTGAAAGTTAAGTAGAAAATTAGGGATTTAATCAGTTTTTATTTCTAGGGAAATAAACCAAATTTGGAGACAAATGTGTTTGGTGAGAAACATCGTGTTTAAAAATTCCTTTTACAATATGTGTTTTTCTTTTAGCAACTTAACATATTAGCTTTTTTTTTTTTGTTAGATAGCTAGATTTTAGTTTGATTCTTTTTTACTCACATTTTTGTATCTTATTTAATGCTGTTTTAATTTTTTTAAAAATTTTAATTAATAATTAATTTTAAGAATTAATAAATATGGGGAAAACAACCTAAATCCCTAATTAATTTTTAAAAAGGGCTTCTTCTTTTTTTCTTTAATTTAACCTATATAAAACATCTAATATGGTGTCTTTTTTTCCTGGGAGAAAAGGTGAGGATGATCTTCACCTCAGAGAATTATACAAGCCCAATTTAGCCCGGGGCCCACCTAAACCCAATCGTAAAAAACCAATATTAGACCAAATAAATTAAACACATATTACTAAACCCCAAACCCAAACAGCCCAAAACATTAAAACCCAATCCAGACCCAATACAGATCCAAACCATTACCTAAAAAAACCTAAAGCCCAACTAACCCAACACCAAAACAAAACAGCAAACCCTAGCCCCTAATGCTGCCGCCGCATGCCTCTGCCACCACAGTTTGCCGCCGTCGACTTCACGGGTCTATGCATCTGACACCTGCAAATCAAAGAAAACACGCAAGCAAGCAGAAGACGACAAACGGAAGAAACGAATAGCAAAAAGACAAGAAATTAGAAACTAACAGTGTTGTATTTTGGCCATAAAAGCCAAATCGTTTTCCTTGTATTGTTTCGGCTCCGAACAGTTAAAAACTAGAAACTATTAATCTAAAAAAGAAAAATTTTTAAAGGTGATTTTTGATTTCCATTTTCTATTATTTCATCTAGTTCTTTTTATATTTTCGGTTCTTTTATTTTTATATGCACAAAAATAATAAAAAAAGGGAAGAGATCGCTCACCTTGTACCCTCGGTCGGAGCTTAGGCAGCCAAACCTTTGGTTTTGCCGGAAATGTCACCGGTGCGGATAGGGAGGCGAAGGGCCCTAGTTTTCTTTTTTTTTTCTTTTCTATTTTTGGAGGGGATTCGGTTTTTCTCCTGGAATGGGGGTTAAGGAGGCTAAATCGGCCAAAAGGAAGTTCCTTTTAGGAACTCCAACCACCGCCCACGGTGGAGGACCGGCGACGGTGTGAGGATGGGTTTAAAAACCCTAGCAGAGAAACGAAAAAAGGGGGGGCTTTATGAAATTTTTTTTAAAAAAACAAATGGAAGAAATAAAAAACTTTGGTATTTATAACAGTAGCAAACGGCGTCGTTTTGGGTTGGGAGCCCTGGTGCCAAAACGACGCCGTATAAGGCTCCTAACCCGCGTGACCCGACCCGCATAAGCCTCAGGATCCCCGTGTTTTCGGTGTCTGGGTTATTTTAGAAATAAGCCCCTCCTCTTTTTCGGTATGTCACAATGTGGTCCTATGTTCTTTTTATTTTTTTAATTTTTCCACAAAATTTTGTGACTATTTCAATCTGGTCCCAGACCATTCAAAGAGGCAGACTCCGAAACGGTGTGTTTTGAAGAATGGGAATAATTTACCTTTCAACCCTCGTTCTTTTATTCGCGTTTCATCTGGATCCCAATTCTCATTTTTTCGTTTTTAGATTTGGCATCCAATTTTATTTGTTTTAAATTGGGTCCCTTTGGTTCGCTGGCGCTGTGAATTTCAGATGATTTGGGGATTATTTCGCATTCAACCCCTGTTCATTTTCGTTTCTTACATTTAGCCCTGATTAATTTATTTTATCACACTTTATGCTTTTAATTTCGCTTTTGTTCTTATTTTATCAGTTTGATTTAAATCCTTTTTGCAAATTTGTCATTCATTTATTTATTTTAAGTTTTTATATATTATTTATTTTAAACTATTTTATATTTTTATATATGATGTATTTTGAATTTCTTTTACATATTACTTATTCTAAACTTTTTATATATTGTTTTAAATTGTTTTTAAACTAGTTATTTTAAATTGCTTTATATATTATGTTATTTTAAATTATTTTTATATTAATTATTTTATATTATTTAATTTAAATTGCTTTTATAGTATCTATTTTAAATTTGTTTTTTTCATGTATTATTCGTTTAGATTTGTTTTATATTTATTTTAAATTGTTTTATTTCATTTTTATTATTAATGTGGATATTGAAATAATGTATGTCGTATGATTATTGTCATCGTATGTACTATGATTTATTTATTCGTAATTTCATGTTATTGTCATTCATAATATTCATATATTATTGCCTAAACAAAACAAATGCACGCCATTAAGTGTTGCACCCGCTATTATTCGAAAAAGGAAATATTTTTTAAATAAGGCAATATTTTGCATTTTAGGAAATTTGAAAAATCATATCCTAACTTACGGGGCTTCAATTTTCTCGTTAAACCTAAACTGTCAAATATCCTTTTGAATTTCAAAATACATGGAATTTCAATATAAATTGAAGGTAAACTTATCCTCAATGACTCAAATGTCGCATCCTACTTACGGATGTGGCATAGTGTTATCGCGGGACGAGTGGTCCTTTGATGCTCATTTCTTTTTAATTCAAGTATTTTTTAAAATTAACATTAATAAAAAGGATCGTATTTTAACTTACGGATGTGGCATAGTGCTAACCCTTTCTCGCACGTAACCGACTCCCGAACCCTTTTTTGGATTTTGTAGACCAAAAATTTTCGATTTAGTAAATTTAAACTTTTATTAAAATGACTGAATCATGAGGTGATCTGATCACACCTAAATAAAAAGTATTGGTGGCGACTCCCATTTTCGTTTTCAAAATAAAAGTCAACCCATTTTTAAAAAAATAGTTTCGACAAGAATAATACTTTATAATAGATGCAGTTTGAAAACCTTTGTGTCAACAATACGTATGCATTGTTTCTTATCACTTGCTTTCTGTATATTTGGTAAAACGAAGGACAAGATAGCAGACATGGAAGTTATTATAAGGATAGTTTGTAACATGATGGCCATTAATGCTTCTCATCTCTTAGCACGAGTTTTCGGCTCCCTCGAGCAAATCAAAACGCAATGGCCAATTCGACCTGACCTCCAACACATAAAGCAAAAGATTCAAAAAATCGAGAGCAACTACAAGGACGACAGTTTAACCGAGGAGGCAAGACGAAGATTAGTTGAAGTAGGAGATGAGTTGGAGAGATTAGCCCTAGAACGGCTAAAGGCTAAAGGTACAATAATTTTTTCGAATTATTGAATCGCAAACCCCATCTTAAATTTAACTCACATCAGATCAAATGATTGAAATAGTAACTGTTTTTTTCTCAATTTAGAACAAAAATAGAAAGAAAAAAGCAAGTCAACCAGCAATTAAATGTTCCTTGAAACAACGAAAATTTTCTCAATTAATTAAAGAAATTGCCATTAAAAAGAGGAAATTCAGCAAAATCAAAGAAAAAAAAGAATAAAAATTAAGTAAAATGAATAAGAAAATTCGGTAACACTTACTACTTCGATGGAGTAAAGAGAAGAGAGGAGAAAAAGAGTAAGCGCTATGTTAAAAAAGAAAGGGACAAATATGAAAATTTACATGAATTTTGATTTAATGTGTAATTGTATATATGAATTTTAATGTGGTGCAATTATACACGTGAAACTCTAATTGTGGTACATATGTTTACTTCAAATTTTAATTTTAATTTAATCGTGCACATTTAAAGAAATAAATGATCAATTTATTTTTATATTGGATAAATATAGTTGTTTATGTATTCATTCTATAAGTATAAAATGATGTTAGTCTCATTTTGTCCGAGCAGAGCTTGAATAAAATTTTAGTCTCATTTTTTACGCTAGATAAAATTTGACCTTAATAAATAAACCTAAAATTTTGATTGAGCTCAACTTAAATTTAGCTCGGCCTCCTCTAATTTAAACTTTATGATTTTGAGGATTTTGAAATAGTAAATTTGTACGAAGTTAATGTATTTTGTTGTGTTACAATTGAGATGTTTTATAATTATATAAACTTTTCAAAGTTAATAATTTATATAATATAGATTCTAAGACAATGATATATTTCATGCCTGTTAAATTGGCAGTACCAGATTGAAGTGCAATGATCTAAAGTATTTAGGGACTTGTTATAATTTTTTTCATTTAGAATGGCTGTCGAAAAGAAAGAGAAAGGGCGCTGCCTAATAGTATGGCGGCACCAAACTTTAAATATGGCTAATTGTCTTATAAACCCTCCTTATTTATTATTTTCTTTTTATTCTCTTTCAACTTATTATTATATTGTGTTTAAACAAACATTTAACCTATTTTTGTAGTTAAATAAGCCCTTAACTTATGGTTTTTACTCATAAAAGTCCTATATTTTAATATTAAAATAAATATATTTTACCCAAAAATAAAACTATTTAAAAAAAATAGAAACTAATTCACATCTTATGTTAAAGCTATTAAAGTAAATATATATTTTTTGAATTTCAAGCTCTTATCTTAATTTTTTGTTGACGTAATAAAAATTATACACTTTAAATCAACATAAAATCTAAAAAAGTAATCAAAAATTTCAAAAGAGTAATTAAGAATATCATGTATATAAGCACTCTCAAGAAGTTTAAAAATTTTATTTTTTTATTTAATAAATTATTCTCATCAAATTCACATACTATTTTTTTAAATAGCTTTATTTTTGGGAAAAATATATTTACTTTAATATTAAAATATAGGGCTTTTATGAGTAAAAACCATAAGTTAAGGGCTTATTTAACTATAAAAATAGGTTAAAGGTTTGTTTAAACACAATATAATAAGTTGAAAGAGAATAAAAAGAAAATAATAAATAAAAAGGGCTTACAAGGTAATTAGCTATATTTAAAGTTTGGTGTCGCCGCACTACCCGAAGGTACCCTTTCCTTTTCTTTTCCGCAGTCATTCTAAATGGAAAAATTGCATAACAGATCCCTAAATACTTTAAATTATTACATTTCAGTCCAATGCTGCGACACCAATAAAACTATACCATCTTAGTAAATAATCATTTGGACATACCATTTCAATTATTAATTTTATTTTTATATTATTTAAGTAAAAAAGTCCCACTTTATTTATATTTATGTCGTTTCTTTTTAATGCGGTGGTAATGCACCGTTTAAATAACCAATAAGGAATCATGTAACGGTCCAGCTGGATTATTTCAAAAAAGAAAAGGTTTAAATTTTATAGTTTTAAATATTTCAATTTTTGAACTTTTTTATTTTGTCTCAAACATATTTAAGGCATTTTATATTTATAATTTTTAATAAATTAATAATATTTTTAGAGCTAATTAAATAAATTGAATATGAAAGTTTAAATTATCTCCAAACTTCAAATATTTTAATTCACTCTTTAAATATATATTTTTAATTTTCTTTTCATTTTTTACATATATTTTAAACTTTGAGTTTTTTTTTTTAAATTTATATAAATTTCGAAATTATTTTTTTAATTTATATATTTTAATTTTTATAGAAATTTAAAGTTTTCAAATTTTCAGGTAATATTAATTATGTGCCACAATATGATATTGTCACGTTAATAAAAATGAATGCAGTTACAAACAAATACTAAAATAGTGAATTTAAAAATTGTTCGAATATCAAATTAGGAGAAGATGTCAAATTTGGTGCCTAATACGTACTTCAACTTATTTCTTTTTCATTTTTTATTTGGATTAAATCACATTTTGGAGTTTGAATTGTTTTTTAGATTCAATTTAGGTGCTAAACTTGCAGTTGTTGCGTTACGGCTGAACTTTTATTGGGAACAAAAGTACTGTAAAAACGTAATCTCCTCAAAATCAAAATTCCACAGCCTTCATCGCAGCTCTTCCTACACCTCGGTTTCTCGACGCTAGCTTTCCTCATCGGTTTCTATCATGCTCCGCTTCTGCTACTACAAAATCAGGAACCCTTCCTTCCCGATAAGTGTCCTCCCCTTTTCTTATCCCTTCTGTAACAGGGATATGTGCTAAACCATTTGCTTTCCTCAATGCATGTTTAAAAAAAAAAAAAAAAAAAATCTATTTACTCAACTCCTTCGAGTCCTTAATAAAGGCACTTATAACAGATCTGTCATCTTGTTCTATTTGCAGTTTCCTGATAATCGATCGGACATCCCCTTCAATTCCCATTTTCAGAAAACCCAGATCGACTTCCATTTATTCTGTCTGGAGATAGGCCAATGCTTCAGGCGCAAAAGAAGAAAGAATGTAACTATTCAGAATGATTCTTGAGCCCATCACCTGCCTACCAAGCTCGAACATGATTCTTTTGTGTGATTTTTGAAGGCTGCATCAAAGTTTATTTTGATAAACGCTGGATCTTGTGGGCGCCATCTTTCCATCATAATCTCTTTGCAGATTAATTTCTCTCTATATCATCAATTTCCTTGAGGTATTCTCTTATGAAAACAACTGATTCATGTGAAGAGTTTTTAATCCCTTCATACACCTCCTTATTCCTTGTTGTCCAAACGACCCAAGGAGCACAGAACACTGTTCTACATTTGCGTGCTGAAATGGTAGACACCATATCCATTAACCAGTCTCTAAATCCACTCTGTAATACATCCTGATTCCATGTTATTTCTAAGTGTTGTTATATTTCTTTTACAATGGTACGATCTCGGAAAACATGCTCTATCGTTTCAGTTCCATCTGAGCATCGAGGACAGACTGCTGAACTTCGAAGCCTTATGTAATGGAGATTACAATACGTTGGAATGTAGTTATTAAATAGCCTCCATATTGTAATCTTAACTTTTGATGGCAAATCTGGCTGCCGCAGCTTCTTGTAGAAAATGGTGTGATCATTATTGCAGTGTCTAGGCTCAGATGTATCCTTTTATAACCACTCCTCATGTACTCACCAGTTGCATCACCCCGCCAGACCAACGTATCTTTTGTGTAAATTTAGAATTGAGTTAATTTGTGATACAAATTTAATCATCACAAATTAACTCAATGAGATTATTAATAAAATAAAAATGTGAGTCAAAATTTTTGTATAATAATATCAAAATATACAAAAATAAAACATTAGTTGGAGTGGTAAAGTTAAGATTTTATGTTTCATAATCATATAGGTTCAAATCTTCTAAAATATCAAAAATAAAAAGAAACTATCATCGTAAAAAAAAAAAAAAACTATTTAATTTTTTTCAAATTTATTAAAATATAAATAATATTTAAAAGTCGTAAAAATTGTGAATATTATTAAATAATGTTAAAAATTGTAAAAAATGATTTAAATTTTGTGAAAATTATAATAATTTTTACCATTTTTATTAAAAATAAAAATTAAAAAATTCCAAAATAGCAAGAAATTATTATGCCACAAAGAAATCAAATTTAAACCTACTAATACTTTTACACTAATTTTGATATTGAATATTTTAATTTAAACTCAAATTTGAGCTTAGAACTCATAATCAAACATACATTAAATTAATTTCTTACGGAATCAACAAATTTAATCTTATACAGTATTTAATTTTAATTAATATATAAAAAAAATTTAAAGCTTAAATTCAACTTTTAAATTTTTTGATACTTAATTTCCCAGTTTAACAAAGCCTTAATCTAATACAAGATAAACTTCACACATACAAAAAAAAGTAAATATAGATACCCGAAGTCAAGGACAAACACATTAAAGCCAATATTTTTGTAGACTTGGCGGTAAGCCACCAACAACAACACAACCATTTGCTCTTGGGAAGCTATATTTTTACGGTCGATTTGGGCAGATTTTCAATAGCAAAATAGGCAAGCAAATTCTTCTTCAACAGATTATCAGCAAATCCCACTTGAAAACCATATTTCTTAGCGTAATTAAGTGTCGCGCTCCACTTCTTCAAGGTACTCAAATCCAAATCCCCAACCGAAAAATCTTTCATCTCTTTGATCGCAGCGCAGAGCAGAACTTGAGTGGGGATATGAAAAACGTCAGTAGTTTTTCCACGATCTTTTTCGATTTGGATTGCAATAGATTCAAGGTAGTCTGGAATTTTCCCCCAACTCGTGTTCTTTAATGCCTGTTCCAAGCCTCGGAAATCTTTGCATTCCACTTTGTCGTTGCCTTTGTCATAAAGTTGGTTCTCCAAATCACGGAATTTAGATTGTACTCCTTCACGAGTTTTATCAGTTGCTGTAACTTTTACCTTGCATGGAGGTCCGAAAAAAAACTAAAACAAACAAACATGAAAAACAAGTAATAAATTCAGAGCAATGAAATAAATTCTATGCTTAACTCTGGAAACATGGATTTTGAATACCGCGAGAATTGTGAGAATGTTGTGTACATTAGTGTGTAAATGAGATACTCTTGCTCACAAGCTATTCGAATTTAATTTGAAAAGAATTTGAATTCGATTTGACAGTTATTGACCTGAGTTTGAACTCAGACAGCTTGAGCTGTCAATATTGAGTCGAATTTGAGGTTAGTAATACTTGATTCGAACGGTTTGTGAACTATTTCGAGCTTTTTCGTATTTTCATATTATTAAATTACATTATTTCCCTTAATATATTATTAATTTTAAATTTAATTATTCAGCCGATCTCAAACTCGAGTAGTTCAATTATATCTCCAGTCAAGTATCAAGTTTCAAATTTTGAATCGAGCTCAACTCGGCTCGATTACACCTCTATACATGACTACATAAAACTCAATTGAGATTTGATGTGTGGTTATGCATTTGAAAGACATAAAAGAAACATGAGAAGGAGAAGTTAGGGTTAGTTTAGTATTAATTTTGAGAAGTATTTTTAAAAAGTGCTATAAAAAAGTGATTTTGATAAGTACTTTTAAAAAGTTTAATTTAAGATTTAAGTATTTAATATTTCTGTCAAAAAGTACTTTTGATAACTAAAAAAAATATTACTTTTACTTTTGGGTTAAAAAGCACTTCTAACTCCAAAAGTTAGCTTCAAAGTGTTTTTGACCCCAAAAATACTTTTGAGATGAAATGCTATACAAAGTCTTATTAGTAATGATATTACCTTTGCATAACTAAGTTGCCTTGCTTTTTCTTTGCATAACGATTAGTAATTAGAGATTTAGATCATGAAATTAAACTTAGTAAATAAATTCTAATAATTTACTTACCTCTGATCGTTGTAGATCAAGTTTTTCAATCGTCTCTCCTATTATTAGAAGCAGTCGCCACTTCGCCTTGGCTTCTGCTAATACAGCATCCTTGCACTTGCGGTCAGTTTCTTGGATCACTTGGATAGTCACTAGGAGATCAGATTGTATTGGCCGTTGCATTTTGATTTGGTTGCGATTGCAGAAAACTTGTTGAGAAGCTTTCGTTTTCCCGATGTTAGTTGCTTTCAGCACATTTTTTGTTTTCATGCTCGGCAGCATCTCCGCTGTGCGTTCCCACTTGCATCTCCAATTTGTTATCTTGCCATTCTTTTCACACAAAACAGGTATTAAGAGACGATCTACAGCATTGTCAATGCAAGGATTTTTGGACTTGACAGGGACCATTTTGGAAAAAATCCAGATTTTGAGGCTCAGTTTATTAAATGAACTCAACACAAACAAATTTTCAAAACAAACAAATGAATATTAATCATTTACAGCGCTACTTGCAGATTTATTAAAATAAATTGAATATGAATTAGTAAGTTCGATTAAGAGACTTACGTTATTTATCCCTCTTTCAGTTCGATCATCGTAAAATTTCGCTCTTGTTTGTCTCCAGTACTGGATAAACCTCTGTTTCTTTTTTCGTTCTGCTTCTTGTCTCAAGTCATCGGAAACAAAGTTCAGATTTCTTTTCTTGCTTCCATTCGACCCAGACTGATGCTCCGGTTCTGCCATGCCATAACCCATCTTCTCGTACGGATCTGAGAAATTTAACTCAGATTTCCCAATTCAGAACAACAGAAAAATTATAAAGAAGGATATGATAGCGAATTAGTAGATTTAGGAGTACTTACAGGTTTCATGTTTCTATATCGGTGAAGAGAAGACAGAGAAAAGAACACCGCCGCCGAAGAGGTATGCAGAAGAAACAAAGGAATTCGTTGGTTAGAGAAAGCTTATCTTTATTTCGAGATTTTGAATAGAATTTAATGATCTTAATTTGACAACCGATTTTGAGATTGAAAGTAAAGTGATTTGAGACGTACCTTTTCCATCATCTTCTTCCTACTCCGATAAATTTCTTGAATAGCTGTTCTAAACGAATCAACGGGCATGTTTTCTAAATTTTTTTTCACTTTAAGCAGTGGTGGGAAAGAATAGTCGGTCATGGATTGCTCTTCATCTTCCGGCCTTTTAAGCCAAGCTATGAAATTGCTGGTCGCAGATCGCTCTCTCGCGTCAAGAAGCATAGCTTCCATTGCAGACACTTTGTTTCTGAGGTGGTCGACGTCATCTTCAAGCTTCAACAACAGTTCAATTTCAGGGCGAATACGGGAGATCATTATGTCTATGATGGAATTGATCGTGCCTTCCGCCATTGATGGTTCAAACTGAAATCAAGGCAAAAATTGTTTGATTATTGCAAGAGGAAGAAAGTGAAATTGTTAATCAAAGGAGATGGGTTGTAGAGATCACCAAACAATACAATAAAACAAAAATAATGTCGGTAGATGAGAAACGGTCCCACCATGGACTTTTATATTTTCACGCGCGCGCAAATTACAATGGCTTCTCGCGATGGGCGCGAGCACATTCACCGTCAACATAACTTTCTCGCGATGGGCGCGAGCATATTCAACTTTAACAATATTAATTGTTTTTATCCATTACTGTCGAGATGAACTAAAATAGTCGTCCTAAAAAAAATTGTAATGACTTTACAAATATATATATATTAAAAAAATAAAGTGGCAAAAAACACTTCTCTTTTCTAATGCAAACCACTAAATACCGACCATTTTAAAAATACAGTCAAACCTTATATTACCTAACCACATCGCGCACGCGTTTCCGTTTAAGCATACGGCTCCACATTTGCCTGCTAATTTTCCAGTAATCTTCTTGCGACAATTTTACGTAGAGGAAGTTAAAGTCTCGAGCTTTTCGTGATGGAAATTAGGCTTATTTTTAATCCCATCTCATTGAAAACTTTCTTAGTTTCTTCGGTTTGCTGTCTCACACCCGACCTGCTCTCTCTTCTCTTCACTTGTAGAAGTACTTACGGTTGAATTTACTTACTCAATATCATGTCTTGCTTTTATTTGCATCATTTCTTTACTTTGAGTTAATATCAGTCCATATGATTTTGTTTTGCTGATTTGTAAGAAGATTTTGATGCCTTTCACCGGCAAATCGTTTATGTTTTTATATTCTTTTCGTTTCAATGATTTGATCTAATTTAAAATTTTCAGATCTCTGTCATGGCGAGCATCGTTAACATGTCATCCCAAGAAGTTATCCGTGAAGGACTTGAAAACTTGCCACCAAATGAGAGCGCGACACCAGAAACCGATCAGTACGTTGAACAGGGAGATATCTACTGTGAGGACTATTTCATGAACTTTGAAAACATGAACTTTCAAGGGAGAGAACTTGAGGACTTCTTAAAGCTTAGTCCGGCCATAGGTGTGAACAACTTGTTGCCGAATGCAAACAACCCTGATCCTAATATGGTACGTTGAATTTACTTATTCAATATCATGTCTTGCTTTCATTTTGCATAATTTCTTTACTTTGAGTTAATATCATTCCATACATGGTTTTCTTTTGCTGATTTGTAAGAAGATTTTTGATGACTTTGACCTGCAAATTGTTTTATGTTTATGTTTTTCTGTTCTTTTCGTTTCAATGATTTGATCTAATCTAAATTTATCAGATCCGTGCCGAGAGGAACGTCGTTGACTCCATCCCTGATGTTTCTCATGATAGCCTTAAAAACTCACTGAATGATAGTATGCCACCAACAACCAATCACATCTATCGAGAGGAAGAGATCTCAAGTGAGGACCACTCACGTGAGAACCACGTGACGCCGAGTGCAGGCATAGGTGTGAACAACTTGATGCCCAGTGCAAGCAACTCTGATCCTAATATGGTATGCGTAATTTTTTGTTTAATTTAATTGTGATGTGTGATATTATCATTTATTGATTCTCTTTTCTGATGCACTAGATTTATTTTTATATGTTATGTTACTTGAATATCAAATATAAAAACTTTAATTGTGTTTTTAGACTTAGCAATATAAGTTCATGTATCTTTTAAGTTTTCCTTTCTTTTTCTTAAACTTCATGCCTCATGTCATTCTTGAACTTAATATCATATCTTGCTTAATACATTGCATTACATGCTCTCTCTTTTCTTCATTGCAATGGAAGAATGTACAGTTCGACTTTACTAATTCAATATCATATCTTGCTTTGATTTTGCATAATTTCTTTACTTGACCCAATATGGTTTTGTTTTGCTGATTTCCCGTTGATCTGCAAACTGTTTGTGTGTGTGTGTGTTTTTTTTTTTTTTTGTGATCTAATCTAAATTTCACAGATCCATGCCTCAATGATGAACTCTGCTAACATGCTATTGACACAACATGGAGTGACACCCGCAACCAATTCCATGAATTTTCAGGAGGGAGGGTTCTCAGTTGGAAATCTTGAGTCTCATATGATGGTATGCACACTTTTTTGTTTAAGTTAATGATATGTGTCATGTTATTATTTACTGATAATGCATGAAATTTATATATTGATGATACATAAAAAGAATATTACTTATAATAATTCTCTTTTCTAATGCAATAGAATTTTTTTGTTTTGCTGAATGGAAAGAAGATTTTGATGCCGTTGTGTTTTTCTATTCTTTTCACTTCAATAATTTGATTTAATTTAACTTTCACATATCTGTGCCAAAAAGAGCATCGCTAGCAGATCAATCCCTAAAGATTCTAATGAAGAGATTGGAGACTTGAGACAATATGGGGGATTCACCTACACTAGAGACACGAACTTCCAAGAGGTAGAGGTTAAATTTTTACAAATTTAATTACTCAATTTAAGTCTCCAATCTAACTTTAATTTGGATTTTCAGACCTCAACCAGAGCTGGGAACCATGATACTTTGGTATGCATAATTTTTTTGTTTAATTTAATGATAATGTGTCATGTTATTATTTATGGATGCTTTATTGTAATCATATATATAAATGTCATTATCATAATTTATGGTTTTTCTTCCGCATATCCGGGGCTTCATATTGTTGATCAAAATATTAAATTTACTAATTCAATATCATATCTTGCTTAATATATTGCATTACATGCTCTCTCTTTTCTTCACTGTAGTAGAAGAACGTACAGTTGACTTTACTGGTTCAATATCATATATTGCTTTGATTTTGCATAATTTCTTTACTTTGAGTCATTATCGTTTTGCATAATTTCTTTACTTGAGCTGATATGGTTTTGTTTTGCTGATTTCTTGTTGATTTGCAAACCGTTTGTGTTTTTTTTGTGATCTAATCTAAATTTCACAGATTCATGCCTCAATGATGAAGACTGCTAACATGCAATTGGCACAACTTGAGGGAGCAGCAACCAATTCGATGAATTTTCAAGAGGGAGGGTTCTCAGTTGGAAACCTTGAGTCTCGTATGATGGTATGCATATTTTTTTGTTTAATTTAATGATATGTGTGATGTTATTATTTATTGATAATGCATGAAATTTATATGTCGATGATACATAAAAGAATATTACTTATAATAATTCTCTTTTCTGATGCATTAAATTTTTTTTTTAACTATGTTACTTGAATATCAAAAATAAAAACTTATGCCTAACATATACTGTTCAATTTTTCTAAAATTTTTAAAGCATTTAGAAGAATTTGGAAGACCATATTTGATGCCTACATTATTTTTAAGTCACATTATAATCATAATTCCTTTTTCATTACAGTTGTGATTTTAGACTTAGCAATATGGGTTCATGTATCTTTATCTTTTATAAGTTTTTTTTTTCTTTTTCTTTATCTTAATGTCTCATGTCATTCTTGAACACGAACCTGCATCTTTCCAGTTAAATATTTTCTTCCTACTGTTTACTGCTATTATACTGTTGTTTTGTTATGCAAACCTTTTGTCCTTCAATCTAAAAAACATTGTTGAAGAAGTTACAAAAATATACTTTTCTTGTTCACCAAAAAACATTTCTCATTAAGATTTTTACTTATTAATAATACCTATTTCATTAACGAACATAATCATCTTGCAATATCCATCACCTATGATTATTTATTAGACCTATGAATTTGTTGAGTACGTGTTAGTAATGACATCACATCAAATCTCAACTAGTACATATGTAAAATTTCTCTACTAACTTTGCATGAGTCTTCCAGTTTCAAATTTTAGTTAAAATCTAAAGCTTTCCGTGATGGAAGTTGGCACTATTTTAAATTCCATGTCAATTCTTTCGTTTCATTAGTTTTACACTTCGACACCGGACCTTTCTATCTCTTTTCTTCACTGTAATAGAAGTGTATACGGTTGAATTTACTAATTCAATATCATATCTTGCTTAATACATTGCATTACATGCTCTCTCTTTTCTTCACTGTAGTAGAAGAACGTACAGTACTTTACTAATTCAATATCATACATTTCTTTGATTTTGCATAATGTCTTTACTTTGAGTCATGATCGTTCCATATTTTTTTGTTTTGCTGATTTGAATGAAGATTTTGATGCCGTTGTATTTTTCTGTTCTTTTTGTTTCAATGATTTGATTTAATCTAAATTTCACATATTCGTGCGAAGATGAGCATTGGTAATAGGTCAATCCTCAAAGATTCCAATGAAGAGATTGGAGACTTAAGACAACACGAGGGATTCACCTATAATGGAGACACGAACTTTCAAGAGGTAGAGGTTAAATTTTTACAAATTTAATTACTCAAATTTAAGTCTCCGATCTAATGTTAACTTTTTATTCGGGATTTTTAGACCTCCACAAGAGCTGGGAATCTTGATACTTTGATATGCATAATTTTTTGTTTAATTTAGTGATAATGTGTCGTGTTATTTTTTATTGATACTTTATGGTAATCATATAAATACCATTATCATAATTTATGGTTTTTCTTCAGCATATGAGGGGCTTAATATTGTTGATCAAAATCTTGAATTTACTAATTCAATATCATATCTTGCTTAATACATTGTATTACATGCTCTCTCTTTTCTTCACTGCAGTAGAAGAATGTACAATTGACTTTACTAATTAAATATCTATCTTGCTTTGATTTTGCATAATTTCTTTATGTGAGCTGGTATGATTTTGTTTTGCTAATTTCTTGTTGATCTGCAAACCGTTTGTGTTTTTTTGTGATCTAATCTAAATTTCACAGAAAACTTCTAACATGCAATTGACACAACATGATGGAGTGACACCAGCACCCAATTCGATGAATTTTCAAGGGGGAGGGTTCTCAGTTGGAAACCTTAAGCCTCGTATGATGGTATGCATACTTTTTTGTTTAATTTAATGATATGTGCCATGTTATTCTTTGTTGATAATGCATGAAATTTATATATAGATGATACATAAAAGAATATTACTTATAATAATTCTCTTTTCTGATGCACTAGATTTTTTTTTTAACTATGTTACTTGAATATCAAATATAAAAACTTATAACTAACATATACGTGTTCAATTTTTCTAAAATTTTTAAACCATTTAGAAGAATTTGGAAGACCATATTTGATGCCTACATTATTTTTAAGTCACATTATAATCATAATTCCTTTTTCACTACAGTTGTGATTTTAGACTTAGCAATATGGGTTCATGCATCTTTTATCTTTTATAAGTTTTCTTTTCTTTTTTTCTTTATTTTAATATCTCATGTCATTCTTGAACTTGCTCTTCGTGCATCTTTTCAGTAAAATTTTTTCTTCCTGCTGTTTACTGCTATTATACTGTTGTTTTGTTATGCAAAATTTTTGTCCTTCAATCTAAAAAACATTGTTGAAGAAGTGCCAAATCAATTGAATTCTCCACCTTGTTACAAACATATACTTTTCTTGTGTGTCTTCAGACTCACAAGCTAAATTTGCATCAACAAATTGTCATGATATGACTCATGATTTCACCATGTTGAGTCTTGAACCATAGTTTTGATATTAGTTGTAGGAATTCTCACTAGCTTACATTGCACGGATAAAACTACAAACCATCCTCACAAAAGATCCCATAAGAATGTCATTTTTCTTCGGCTACATTTATAAGACTATTACTTGTTCACCAAGAAACATTTTTCATTAAGATTTTACTTATTAATAATACTATTTCATTAACAAACATAATCATCTTGCAATATCCCATCATCTATGATTTTTTATTAGGCTCATGAATTTGATGAGTACGTGTTAGTAATGACATCACATTAAATATCAACTACTAATACATATGTTAAGTTTCTTTGCTAATTTTCCCTGAATCTTCTTGTTTCAAATTTACAGAGAGGTAGTTAAAATCTAAAGCTTTCCGTGATGGAAGTTGGCCTTAATTTAAATTCCATCTCAATTGCTCGTTTTTTCAGTTTTACTCTTCGACACCTGACCATTCTCTCTCTTTTCTTCAATGAAGTAGAAGTACGTATAGTTGAATTTACTGATTCAGTATCATATCTTGTTTTGATTTTTCATAATTTATTTACTTTGAATCAATATTCTTCCATATGGTTTTGTTTTGTTGATCTGAATGATGATTTTGATGCCGCTAACCTACAAATCATTTATGTTTTTCTGTTCTTTTCGTTTTAATGATTTGCTTTAATCTAAATTTCTCAGATTCGTGCCAAGATGAACATCGCTAGCACTTCATCCCATGAAGCTATCTCTGAAGGACAATGGAACTACTCGAACCAAGAGAGCGAAGGGTTGCTTAATCGTAACCAGATGAATGACTCAAGTGCAGGCATAGGTGTGAACAACTCGATGTCGAGTGCAAGCAACCCTGTTCCTAAAATGGTATGCATAATTTTTTTTTAATTTAATGATGATGTGTTATGCTATTATTTACTGATAATATATGAAATTTATATATCAATGGTACATAAAAAATTATTACTTATAATAATTCTCTTTTCTGATACACTAAATTTATTTTTAGATATTCCAAAAATCAAATTTTTAACTATGTTACTTGAATCTCAAATATAAAAACTTATCTAACATATACATGTTCAATTTTTCTACATTTTTTAATGCATTTAAAAGAATTTGAAAGGCCATATTTGTTATTGCTACATTATTTTTAAGTCACATTATAATCATACTTTCTTTTTCACTATAGTTGTGTTTTTAGACTTAGAAATAAGGGTTCATGTATCTTTTAAGTTTTTCTTTCTTTTTTTTTAAAACTTAATGTCTCATGTCCTTTTTGAACTTATCCTTCTTGCATCTTTCTGGTTAATTTTTTTCCTGCTGCTGTTTACTGCTACTATGTTGTTGTTTTTTATTATTATGCGGTTGTGCAAAATTTTGTTGAAGAAGTGCCAAATCAATTCAAATCTCCACCTACAGTTGACACCTTGCTACAACATATACTTTTCTTGTATGTCTTCAAAATAGATATACTCATTCAAGACATTATATAAACATTGTTTCACCTCACTAGCTGACATATAGAATCCCAAAAGTTGCACGGATAAAACTACAAACCATCCTCGCGAAAGATCCCATAAGGATGTCATTTTTCTTCGGCTACTTAATTTTATAAGCTAAACCCTATAGTCTATTTATAAAACTATTACTTGTTCACCAAGAAACATTTTTCATTAAGATTTTTACGTATTAATAATACCTATTTCATTAACGAACATAATCATCTTACAATATTCATCACCTATGATTATTTGTTAGACCCATGAATTTGTTGAGTACGCGTTAATAATGACATCACATTAAATCTCAACTAATACATATGTAAAGTTTCTTTGCTTACAGAGAGATAGTTAAAATCTAAAGCTTTCCGTGATGGAAGTTGGCCCTATTTTAAATTCCATCTCAATTCCTTTGTTTCTTCAGTTTTACTCTTCGACACCTGACCCTTCTCTATCTTTTCTTCACTGCAGTAGAAGTACGTATGGTTGAATTTACTGATTCAATGTCATATCTTGTTTTAATTTTGCATAATTTATTTACTTTGAATCAATGTCCTTCCATATGGTTTTGTTTTGCTGGTTTGAATGATAATTTTGATGCCGCTGCCCTACAATTAGTTTGTGTTTTTCTGATTTTGCATAATTTCCTTACTTGAGCCGATATGGTTTTGTTTAGCTGATTTCTTGTTGATTTGCAAACCGTTTGTGTTTTTTTGTGATCCAATCTAAATTTCACAGACCCATGCCTCGATGATGAACACTGATAGCATGCAATTGGCACAACCTGAGGGAGTGACACCAGCAACCGATTCGATGAATTTTCAAGGGGGAGGGTTCTCAGTTGGAAACCTTAAGCCTCGTAGGATGGTATGCATACTTTTTTGTTTAATTTAATGATATGTGCCATGTTATTCTTTGTTGCCAATGCTTGAAATTTATATATAGATGATACATAAAAGAATATTACTTATAATAATTCTCTTTTCTGATGCATTAAATTTTTTTTAACTATGTTACTTGAATATATTAAATATTAAAACTTATGCCTAACATATACGTATTCAATTTTTCTAAAATTTTTAAAGCATTAAGAATAATTTGGAAGACCATATTTGATGCCTACATTATTTTTAAGTCACATGATAATCATAATTCCTTTTTCACTACAGTTGTGATTTTAGACTTAGCAATATGGGTTCATGTATCTTTATCTTTTATAAGTTTTCTTTTTCTTTTTCTTTATCTTAAATGTCTCATGTCATTCTTGAACTTGCTCTTCACGCATCTTTCCGATTAAATATTTTCTTCCTGCTGTTTACTGCTATTATACTGTTGTTTTGTTATGCAAAATTTTTGTCCTTCAATCTAAAAAACATTGTTGAAGAAGTTACAAACATATACTTTTCTTGTATGTCTTCAAACTCACAAGCCAAATTTGCAACAACAAATTCTCACGAAATGACTCATGATTTCACTATGTTGAGTCTTGAACCATAGTTTTGATATTAGTTGTAGGAATTAATGGTTGAAACGTTATCAACACAAACTAAAAAGAAAAAAAATTAGATATACTCAATAAAGACATTATATAACATTGTTAGACCTCACTAGCTTACATTGCACGGATAAAAGATCCCATAAGAATGTCAGTTTTCTTCGGCTACATTTATAAGACTATTACTTGTTCACCAAGAAACATTTTACATTAAGATTTTACATATTAATAATACCTATTTCATTAACGAACATAATCATCTTGTAATATCCCATCATCTATGATTATTTATTAGACCCATGAATTTGTTGAGTACGTATTAGTAATGACATCACATTAAATATCAACTAATACGTATGTTAAGTTTCTTTGTTAATTTTCCCTGAATCTTCTTGTTTCAAATTTACAGAGAGGTAGTTAAAATCTAAAGCTTTCCGTGATGGAAGTTGGCCTTATTTTAAATTCCATCTCAATTCCTCGTTTCTTCAGTTTTATTCTTCGACACCTGACCATTCTCTCTCTTTTCTTTAATGCAGTAGAAGTATGTATGGTTGAATTTATTGATTCAGCATCATATCTTGTTTTGATTTTGAATAATTTATTTACTTTGAATCAATATCTTTACATATGATTTTGTTTTGGTGATCTGAATGATGATTTTGATGCCGCTAACCTGCAAGTGGTTTATGTTTTTCTGTTCTTTTCGTTTCAATGATTTGCTTTAATCTAAATTTCTCAGGTTTGTGCCAAGATGAGCAGCGCTAGCACTTCATCTCATGAAGGTATCTCTGAAGGACGAGGGTTGCGGAGTAGAGGCATTAAAAGAAGCTTGGAAGCTAGAGAAAAAGGCACAGGGGAACAATCCAACTTCCAACAACCACTAGAGCCGAAAAATAAAAAATTAACCCTTGAACAGCTTGGACAGAAAGATGGGAATCAAATAAGCAAGATACTGACAGATCGGCTTAACAGACAGATAGAGCTAGTAAATTCTCCTCTTTGAATTTAATAATTATTTTTATTTATTTATTTTTATATATTGAAGGCAAAAATGCCACTAGCAACTACAAGCTCGGATTGGACTCTGCATTATAAGTTATGCTTCTTTTAAGCTAGTTTATTATTGAAAAGTATCGTGATAAAATGTTTTACAAAAGTGTTCTTAAAATTTTGAATAGTGTTTATCATTTTTGTTAAAATTTGTTTTTAGAAATATAAAACATTTATTTTAAAGCTGATTTTGTAAAATATAAGATTCAACGAGGAGATAAAAAAATAGTTTGATTTAAAAGAATTTTTTCAAAAATCAAAAGCTAAAAATTTTCACTTTGTGGCTTGTTTACTTTTTCTTTTTTTTTTAATTTGAAATCATAATTTGAGTTTAGAACTGTTCTTCAACTTCAATAGTAAATAAAATAGCTAAAATCTGAGAATGATTTTTTCTTTCAGAGTCGACAATATATGGTAGTAGATGATTCAAAAAATCATTCTATCTACAATGTAAATATGTTTGTTTCTTTTAACACCTATTTTGTTTGTATATTTTGGGAAAGGAAGGACAAGGAGACAGATTTGAAATCAGTGCTCGTCGACTCATGGCCAATGAAAGAGGATGTGAAAGAAATTAAGGAAAAGTACACAGTAATAACTAAAAATTATGTTTTAAAAGCACCTGTGGCGAAGCAAAGATTGCTCGGAGAAGCAAAAAATTTGGAGATAGTACAGAAAGCACGTGAGGTATGTTAAATTTTTACAAATTTAATTACTCAATCTAAGCCTCCAATCTAACTTTTTAATTTGGTTTTTCAGGACTCTGGGAACCCTCCCATTAGTATGGTATGTATAATTTTTTATTTAATTTAATATTGATGTGTCATGTTATTATTTATTAATGCTGCATGAAATTTATGTATTAAAGGAAGAAATTATTTGATGGATCATTCCCATCACATCATTTATGATCATTTTTCTAATTATTTAATGATATTTCAGCAATTTTTTTCATTTCATTAACATATATCAAATAAAAAAAAAAAAAATTTTGATGCATTTAGAGGAATTTGGATGGCCATATTTACCACCTCTACGTATTGCTACATTATTTATAAGTCACATTATAATCATAATTTCCTTTTCACTATAGTTGTATTTTTAGACTTAGCAATAATACATTAGATATGGATTCATGTATTTTTATCTTTAATTTATAAGTTTTCTTTTTCTTTTTCTTTTTCTTTTTCTTTATCTTAATGTCTTATGTCAATTCTGAACGTGCTCTTACATCTTTTTAATTAAATTTCAGGACTATATCGTGAATAATTTTGATTTATTTTTCAGCGGTGACTTCATTGAGAAAGTAAAGAAAAAGGTATGATATGTACATTAGCTAACCCAAGTAGTCTTTGAGCACAACCAACCAAAAAAATTTGGGAACATTGTTTAGGTTTTAGAAATTTTTATTCTAATTATAAGCTATTACTTGATCATCAAGAAACCTTGTTCATTAATATTTTTACTTATTAATAATACCTATTTCATTAATCAACATAATCATCTTGCAATATCCATCATCTATGATTATTTATTAGATCCATGAATTTGTTGAATAAGTGTTGGTAATGAATTTGTCTTTTTAAGTACATGACATTAAATCTCAACAAATACATATGTATAATTATATACATACCATTCTGATAATTTATGGTTTTCTATGTTTATTGTTTCAGTTTTCTCCAAATCTTGGTTATGGTCGTTCTGCGAGGTTCTCACATCTACCCTCTGCTTTTAATAATTTGAAAAACCAAGTTTATGTCCGAGGCAACAAGCAAGTGGAGCCAGAAGATTTCCAAGGTTTATCAGAAGAGTTGAAGAAACTTCGCTGGGGGGAAATTCCAAGCTACCTTCAACCTATTGCGAGCCAAATCGTAAAGGATTTTGCAAAAGTTGAGTTTGGCCATACTACGGCTCTAGTTCTGTTTTGTGCTGCAGTAAAAGAGATGGAAGATTTTCCAGCTGAGAAATTGGACTTGGATACGTTGAAGAAGTGGGGGGCAACACTTGAAAAGGCCAAAGAAGTTGGTTTTCAGGTGGGATTTGCTGATAATTTGTTAAGGAATAATTTGCTTGCCTACTTTGCGACACAAATTCTTGGAGGAGACTAAAAAAAGGAGGTTGGAGAAATCAAAGGTGTCTCAGCTCTCATTGTTGAGAATCAAAAAGTGTTTTGCATTCGCAGCAAAATACACAGAACTTATTTGATTTGATGCACTTTGGGTTTCATTATTTACTTTTCTCTATTTAAACTATTTGGTTTTGGATTTTTAAAAAAAAAAAAAATGCTATATGGTTTTGGGTGTTTTTCTTGGACTTGGTGTTTTGCAATCATTTATGTCATATGGTTTTTTAGACATTGATATATTTCATCACCATGTGATATATATATATATATATATATATAATTGTGTTAGTTATTTTACCTAGTTTATTAGGTGTCAAATTTGACTGTGAGTGTCGAAAATAATTATGTATCCGATACGGTATACTTATGCCTCGTTTGGATAGGTGATTGGGTGCGGTGCAGTGCTTTTAGCCTATTTTTTGTCTCGCGTTTCAGTATTGCTATAGTATCTAATCTCACTACTACCGCTGTTTTTACACTAACCGTAGACAAACTCACCGCCCATCCAAACTCACCCTTAATTTTTTTTAAAAATTTTCCATATATTTAAAGGATCCTTGAATGTCGTATATCCCCTTATCTGTGTGATAGACACGGGTACTTCATTTAATACTTATTTTTCTTAGTTATTTTTTCAATACTTAATTTTTTAATTTATTAAATATAGCATTAGTTTCAAATACGATAAACTTCACATATATAGAAAAGTGATATAGCATTTTATTGTGTTATAATAATGTATTTATAGGTATTTTATGTTTATATAATTTTTAATAGATTAATAATAATTTATATTATATAGAATATGAGACATGGCATATGATATCAAATATTGTCTATATTTGAATTATATATCGTTTAATTGTGGCTTTTGTCCTTCTATTATGTTTATATTTAGTATTTAATCAATGTTATTAGTAGCAAAAATTTGACATTGTTAATTGTTGCATTAAAGTGATGCCATGCTTTTTTTTTTTTATAACTCTTTTACAATAAAGATAATTCATATAACATTATTATTGCAATAGTTAATAGTCTTTATCAGTTTAGATAAATTAAGGCAACCTATACATTAACAGTGAGATTGGATTCAAACACAGATATAGAGGTAGGAATTAAAAAATCACTATTAAAAGTATTAAGTTAAAAATTATATGAAATAATAGTTTTAAATTATTTCATATTTCTGAAGTTATTAAAAGTAAGGAAAATTTTATTAATAGTGACCCAACTATTAGTAAATTTAATTTTGGTTGTTCAATTATGAAAAGTTATAAAATGGTCTTTCAATTGTTAGTAAATTTATTTTTTTGGTCACTTAACTATGAAAAGTTATAAAATATCACCCAACTAGTCAATCTCTTCTTTTTTGGCGACAGTTGGCTAACGTAAAAATGAAAATAACCAAAAATCCAAGATAGTTTTTTCTTTTTTTGACAAAAAAAAATCTAAAATAGTTGGGTGACTAAAAATGGACAAAATAGTCATTATACGTTAGATGAAAAAGTAAATTGGTTTTCTATTAAAAGTTTTATTCATTTCTATTGTTAAAAGTTAGTTCATATACGTCAACATGAGGTACACATGGAATGTCAAGTGTCACTATTTGATTATTTTGTTAGTCATGTTAGCTTTTAACAATAGAAATGAGTGAATTTTTTAATAGAAAAAAGCAATTTATTTTTTGATATAATATATATGGACTAATTTACCTATTTTTTAAGTAGGGGCAAAATGCAATTTAACAAATTTTGGTATAGGTTATCAATCCACACACACAAGCAGGAATAGGAAACTTTTGGTCTACCATTAGCCAATGATTTCCACTAGAAATATTGGTACCACATTAGATATTTTGGTATAGTGTTACAAATTTTGGGTGAATTACAAGAGAAAGACAACGCGATTAGTATGATTGGAATCAAAATACCTAGGACAGTGAACACCCTAACCATCAAGTAAGGACACTAAGTCAAAGCAAAAATATAAATGATTGCATGTTTTTGTTGGAAGGTGTAATATCCATTTTGGTCCTCCATTGTCTGTCAAACGTGTGATTTGGTCCTTAATTCAGTTTTAATTAATATAATTTGATTCTGATTTAATTTTAATTTAGTCTGTTTCACTTATTCAGATATTTTGTGTGTATACATTTGGTGAAAAGAGGAAAACCTCTAATTTTGTTCTCAACCAAATCAAATTGCATGAATGACTCGTGCGATCTAATGCTCGAGACATTATGAAAAAGTATTAAGAAATCAAGAGTGAACACGAGGACAACAAATTAACAGAAGATGAGGCGAAGCGGAGATTACTCAAATTAATAGAGAAGCTTAAGAAACTAGAACAACAACAATGAAAAGAGGTACATCAATGTTTGAAACTAAAAGAAAATGCTAAGTTTGATTTCAAGATTTTAAACTTGTGGTTTTTTGAGGACTTGGATAAAGTAAGGGAATTTGAACCAACCTTTGTCTAAAATATGGTATATGCACATGCACACTTCTTATTGACATTAACATATATAGCCCCTTCGGCTAGATGGGAAAATTTTCTTTTAGGCCCTCATAAATTAAAACATTAAATCCAAGTCTTTTTACCCTTTTAATTAAATGGAATAATTTCCTTTTTGGCCCTATGAAAAGTTAATAATTTAATCTAAGCTTATTTTGGATTTGGGTTTTTTTTTAATAGTGTTAACAGAAAAATCTAAATTTTCAATTATTTGATTTTTTTTTTTTTACACTTGTTTGATAATCCAAAATAGAAACAATCTAAAAGAATCTTTCGTACAAAAAAAAAAGTGTGAAAAATTATAGATAAATAAGAGCTATTTATCACTTAATAGAGAATATTTCCAATTAATTCAATTTTATTTTATTTTATTTTATTTTATTTTATTTTATTTTATTTTATTTATTATAATATTATATTATGCTATAAAACTTTAAGTTTAATTTTTGACTTTTATTTAGAATAAGGTGAAATATTTAAAAATTAAGGATAAAATTTAAAATATTTCTTTTTATAATTTAATATTTATATCTATTAAACAATCTAATTATATTCTGTAATTAATTTTAAATAGAACATCAAACAGATTTTACATCTTAAATTTTCAGTACCTATTTTTTCAACACATTTTTTTTAATACTTAATTTTTTAATTTATCAAATAATACCTAAATGCCTAAAATTAGAAGTAGAATGACTAGATTTTTTTTTTTTTTTTTTTGTGAAAAGAATGACTAGATTTTTAAGTTTACAAAAAAGACATGTACTTATGATCATAAACAGCCGTTAGCGGAGATCATCTGGAAACCACCATGGCGAAGGAAGTTCATCAATTGAATTTTAGGCAGCATGATCCCGGAATTCACGTGTCGGGATGCAAATGTGCAGCCATAAGATTCCATTTTGAAGAGAGGTGTGACTAATTTTTTTAATTTCAATATAATGGCTAGGATTACATATAGGGGCAGGACTAGCAACAAAAAGAATAAAGGTAAATTTCACTAATAGTCACTCAATTATTAGTAAATTTATTTTTGGTTACTTAACTATAAAAAGTTACAAAATAGTTACTCAATTATTTTCTATAATTCATTTTTGTCACAAGTTGTCTAATATAAAAATAAAAATATAAAAAATCTAAGATAGTTGGGTAACTAAAAAAATAGACAAATTAGTCATTATATGTTAAAACCAAAGAAAAAATCGGTTCTTCTGTTAAAAGTTTCATTCATTTCTACTTATAAAACTTAATTCATATACATCAATATGAAGTGCACATGACACATCACGGGTCACTATTTGATTATTCTGTCAGCCATGCCAACTTTTAACAGTAGAAATGGACGAAATTTTTAACAGAAATAATCAATTTACTCATTGATCTAATGCACAGAGACTAATTTATCTTTTTTTTAGTAGACAATCTAACACTTAATATGAGGACCTCCATAATAATTTCACCAATAAAGATAACGTTTGTCCATGTGCACTAGCAAAAAGACAATTTCTACTATTTTATTAG
The DNA here is from genome assembly GCA_020496765.1 of Gossypium stocksii. Classification (NCBI taxonomy): domain Eukaryota; kingdom Viridiplantae; phylum Streptophyta; class Magnoliopsida; order Malvales; family Malvaceae; genus Gossypium; species Gossypium stocksii. The sequence continues at coordinate 121,184,448 of CM035626.1, forward strand.
ATTACTTGAGCACGGGTATGTTGAACTATTTTATAAATTTTCTCTTATATTCTGAGGAAGCTGGTCATATCATATATGTATATCTAAATATGTGTCGGCACATGTGGCCAAAATTTTCTAAATCAGGTTGGGTTGATTATTTCGTCATAAGAAGTTATAAAATAAAAATTTGAAGGTTAAAATAGGTTCTAAGTACATACACATTTTGTATGGTTAGAATTAGTCTTTTTAAGAAAAATTAACGACAATGTTTTAATTGAAATAATTAACAATAAGGTAAAAGTTCTATAAAGGTCTTTCTATGAGAAGTCAGATTGCATTTTGCCTCATTTACTAAAAAAAAGGTAAATTAGTCCATATAAGTTAGATCAAAGAGTAAATTAACCCTTCTATTAAAAATTAGTCATTGTATGTCAGCAAAATGTACATGTGGCATGCCACGTGTTATTATTTGGTTAATTTGCCAATCAAGCCAAGTTTTAATAGTAGAAATAGATAAAATTTTTAATAAAATGACTAATTTGCCAATAGTGAATCTTGGGACTAAGTTTAAGGGTGGCCTAGTAAATTTTTCAAAAAAATTTAGGAGTTTAATGAGAAATCTTTTTTAAAAATTAGGGGGTCTAATTTTTTTAAAATTTTGTGAGATTAATGAGAATTTTTAAAAAAAATTAAGAGAGCTTAATTAAATTTTAAAAAAAAGAATAATGAAAGTTTTCAAATAAAATTTGAAGACCTAATTAAACTTTTATAAAAACTTTAAGGGAGAAATAAAATTTTCCAATCATTTTTGGGGTGCAATTAAAATTTTCTAAAAATTTAAAGAGAGAAATAAATATTTTCTAAAATTTTGGAGGGCGGGCCTTAGCTCCGCTAAACTACCATTATGGTCTCTCTCTACCGTTTGCTTTTTTATTTGACGGGTATGGAATATGGATTAATTTATTTATTTTTTGGTTTGGGAAAAAATAAATTAATAAAAGAATAAAATAATCACATCAACATATAAATCAGAAGACAGCAATTGCGAAGGAAAGTTGATTAACTTCTTCACGCATGGAATTTTTCCTAGACAAAATTGCAATGGTAGTAATTTAATTATTTGGTAAGTTTTATTTTACTATTAATTATAAAAAATTATAAAATAGTTATTTAGTTATTTGATTTAATTTTTGATGGGTATCGAAATCATTAAATATAAATTTTTACGATATATATAATAGTAAATTGAAATATAGAGCAATAGAGTCGAATTCATAGAGACTGATTATCTAATTTCACATTTTTTTGTGACCAGATTCGTTGTCGCGGTCACAGTCGGGCCTATTACTTGTGTGTAGTAGTGCTAAAAAAAAGAAATAAAAATGGGTGTTTAAATTGATTAAGATAATAACATAAGGAAATATGAAGTGTAATAAAATAAAATAAAAATAAATTTAAAAAGGTAATTATAAATTTAAAAAATATAATAAATTGATAAATAAAATATTTTTAAGCTTAACCTTAGTTTCAGTATAATCCGATTTTGAATCAATATTTAAAACAAAATTTTCCTTTTAATCAATAAACTAAAAAATAAAATATTTAAAATAATAAACACCTTAACCATAAATTCAGCGCACACCAAATTCTCTATATCTTGATTCAACGGTAATAAGCCTGTGACATTCTGGAAGAAGCTAAATCAACAAATATAGAAAACAATAAATTGTGAGAATGATGTCCGTTGACCCGTTTCTGTCCCCCTGGATTTGCATGTTTTTGTTGGAAGGCGTAATATCCATTTTGGTCCTCCATTGTCTGTCAGACATGTGATTTGGTCCTTAATTTAGTTTTAATTAATATAATTTGATTCTGATTTAATTTTAATTTAGCCTGTTTTACTTATTCGGATATTTTGTGTGTGTATATTTGGTGAAAAGAGGAAAGCCTCTAATTTTGTTCTCATCTATCTCAACCAAATCAAATTACATGAATAGCTCGTGCGATCTAATGTTCGAGACATTATGAAAAGGTACCAAGAAATTAAGAGTGAACACGAGGACGACAATTTAACAGAAGATGAGGTGAAGCAGAGATTACTCGAATTAATAGAGAAGCTTAAGAAACTAGAACAACAACTATCAAAAGAGGTACATCAATGTTTGATAAAGTAAGGGAACTTGATCCAACCTTCGTTAAAAATATGGTACATGCACACTTCTTATTGATATTAACCTATATAGTCCCCTTGGCTAGATGGGAAAATTTTTTTTTAGGCCCTCTCATAAACTAAAACATTAAATTTAAGTCTTTTGAGCCTTTTAATTAAATGGAAGAATTGCCTTTTTGGCCCTATGAAGAGTTAATAATTTAATCTAAGATTTTTTAACATTGGCCCTTCCAGAATTTTATAATTCTTTTTCGGCCCTTAACAAAATTTTTGACTTCACCCCTGCTTGTTTACATCTTGATCATTTATTTATGGCTCAATTAAATAAATTTTATGAACTCATCACGAAGACTCTAGTAAACATACATGCATACATACATACATACATACATACATACAATATTGGTAAGTAGAGGTGTTCATATGTCAGGTCAGGCCTAAATATGGTATTAACATATTTTATTCTTTTCCAAGCTTGGCCCGACCCTAAATATGAGCTTAGAATTTTGTTCAAATCTGCCACTATTTTAAACAAGACTAATTTTTTTATCTAAACCCTCCTAAATTCTGAGTAGGTAACCCGTCTCATGAAGTTTATAAACGATTTCTCCAAATAGCAATTGATAACTTGAATTCTGAAAATATAGTATAACTTCTAAATGTAATTATTTTCCAAATCTAAGAATTTATTAGATGGTTGTTTAGTAATGGATTTAAGATTTTTTTTTTTTTAAGGATGAAGAATTAGTATTACAACTAAACTTATTGATTTGAAGAATCAAAGTCTCTGACAAAAACCACAACAACAAAGTGGAGTTCATTACCAAGGCTTAGAACAAGCATTAAACAACACTGCACGGGGGAAATTCCAAACTACCTCGAACCTATTGCAATATGTATCGAAAATGTTCGAAGAAAAAAAAGTTATTGAAATATTCAAAATCGAAACTCGAAATTTGGTTTGTGAAATTAAGTTATCGAAACTTAAGTTTATTAATAGACGTAAAAGATAAGCACAGATAATAGTTGTTTGATACTGAGTTTGTTGAGATTGTTTAGGTAGGTGTAGAGACGGCACCGACCTCCTAAAATAAAAAATTTAACTTTTAACTCCTTTATAGTTTATAAAATTTTATATTAATATATGATAAAATTATATTTTAGCCCCAAAATGATAAAAATTGATTTAATCATTTAAAAATTATAAAGATATAGGCTATTAAAATGGTAAAATTATATTTTTACTATCATAAAAATATACAATTTAATTATGCTTCCTCTAAAAAATATATATTGGTGTGTCTAAGAGTGATGTATTCGAAAATGGCATGAAGTTTGTAACAGTAATCAAGAATATTTTGCGTTCAAATTTTTTAATAATATTAATAGTTAAACCTGAATTTTTAATGATTTTTTTACACTTTTGATAATCTAAAATAGATACAATTGGATAGAATTTTTTAAATAAAAAAGTGTGAAAATTAGAAATAAATAAGAGCTACTTATCACTTAATGAATAATATTTTTAATTAATTCAAATCAATTTTATTTAGTTTAATATTATATTATTCTATAAAAACTTTAGGTTTAAAATTTGATGTTTGTTTATAATAAAGTGAAATATTTAAGAATTAAGGATAAAATTTAAAATTTATTTTTTTATGATTTAAAATTTATATTTATCAAACAATCTAATTATATTCCATAATTAATTTTAAGTAAAATATTAAATAAATTTTATAATTTAAATCCAATGTTTAGTTTTTCCAACACTTATTTTGTCATCTTATCAAACAACATTTAAATTCCTAAAAATAAAATATAATATCTAAATTTTAAATTTACGGAAAATTACAAAAAATTGTCTATAATATTTGAAAACGAATCCATTATCAAAACGCATAAAAACAGCCGTTAGTGGGGAATTTGGAAGCCAGTATGGCGAGGAAAGTTCATCAATTGTATTTTAGTCGGCATGATTCCGGATTTCACCTGTCGGGATGCAAACGTGCAGCCATGGCCCATAAGATGCCCTTTTGAAGAGAGGATTCCATAAAGAGAATAATACGATTAATTGGATTACAAATAGAAGCGGGACTAGAAACGAAAAAACGTAAGGGTAAATTACATTAATGTCAACAAACTATTAGTAAATTTAATTTTTGAGTACATAATTATGAAAAGTTACAAAATAGTCACTCAACTATTTAATTTTTTTTTTGGTCATCGATTGGCTAACGTGAAAATAAAAACCCAAAAATCCAAGATAGTTAGGTGACTAAAAATGGACAAATTAGTCATTGTACGTCAGATTAAAAAGTAAAATTATTCTTCTATTAAAAATTTTATTTATTTCTACTGTTAAAAATTAGTTCATGTATATCAACATGAAGTACACATGGCACGTCATGAGTCTGTTTGGTTATTTTGTCAACCATGCCAACTTTTAACAGTAGAAAAATACTAAATTACACAATATATAAATGTTGAAGGTCAATTTTTTTAGAATAAAGACACAATTTATAAATGTTGAGAGTTAAAGTTTCTATTATATTAACTTTAGTAGCTGCTAAGTTAACTTTTCATTAGTAATTTAACGGCCCGTGATCAAAAAAGAAAAATTGAATAGTTAAGTTACCATTTTGTATCTTTTCATAATTAGGTGACTAAAAAAGAAACTTATCAACAATTGAGTGACTACTAATGAAATTCACCCTTAATAACGATACCGGATCTAATAATAATGATTCCAAAAGATAATGCATTGTTTTCCTTCCCGTTTCCAGCTTTTTTTTTTTTTTTTTTTGGTCACTTTATTTGAAGAAAAAAGAAAAAGGCAGCCAGAATATCCAATGACCCACTTGGCCTTCTATAATTAGAAGCCCTCCAATGAGTACTCTTCGGCAAGCAGGCGATACTTTCTCTCTTCTTCTCTAACGGTAAGTACTACTAAGTTTACTTGTTCATTATCATCTCTTGCTTTGATTTTCCTGAATTTTTTGAGAAAATTTTGTTTCATATAATTTTGCTTCAATGATTTGCTTCTTCTTAATTTATATCTGAATTTTTGATTTTATTGTTTTTTTATTCAACGATTTCTTCTGATCCAAGTTAAAACTTTCCCGGATCTGTGAAAGATGAGCAATGGTTACAATTTTTTCTTTATGACCCCTTTCACTTAAAAAGTTGAAAAAAAATAAATTTATCAATTAAATTTGATTAGAATTATACTAAAAATAAAAACACCCAAAATTCCAATATAATAAATTTCATATTTTCTCATTGTTTTAAATTTAACCCTCAATGTCACAAAGAAAATTAAAATAGTAAAAAATACCATATTACACAATATATAAACGTTGAAGGTTAATATTTTTTTTAGAATAAAAGACATAATGTATAAATGTTGAGAGTTAAAGTTTATATTATACCAATTTTAGTAGCTGCCAAGTTAACTTTCCGTTAGTAATTTAACGGTAGGTGATCAAAAAATAAAAAAATTGAATAGTTAAGTGATCATTTTGTATCTTTTACATAATTAAATGACTAAGAAAAAACTTATCAACAATTGAGAGACTACTAATGAAATTTACCCTTTAATAACGTTACCGAGCCTAATAATACAATAAAAATGATTCCCCAGAGAGCGGAACAAGCAACGGAAAGATAATGCATTGGATCAAAGAGAGTGGGGCCCGTTTTCCTTTCCCGTTTCCAGCTTTTTTTTGTCACTATTTGAAGAAAAAATCAAAGCAGACACAATAGCCAATGACCAACTTGGCCTTCTTATATAATTAGACCCCCTCCAATGAGTAATCTTCGGCAAGCGGGGAACTTGAACCAACCTTTGTTAAAATATGGTATATGCACACTTCTTATTGATATTAACCTATATAGTCCCCTTGGCTAGATGGGAAAATTTTCTTTTAGGCCCTCTCATAAACTAAAACATTAAATTTAAGTCTTTTTAGCCTTTTAATTAAATGGAATAATTGTCTTTTTGGCCCTGTGAAAAGTTAATAATTTAATATAAGCTTTGTTAACATTGGCCCTTCCAAAATTTTATAATTTTGTCTCGGCCCTTTAACGAAAATTTTAACTTCGTCCCTGCTTGTTTACATCTTGATCATTTATTTATGGCTCAATTAAATAAATTTTATGAACACATCATGGAGACTCTAGTATACATACATACATACATACATACATACATACATACATACATACATAAACACACACACACACATACACACATACATCTTTTTAATTAAATTTCAGGATCACATCGTGAATAATTTGGGTTTATATTTCGAAGGTAGCTTCATTGAGGCAGTAAAGAAAAAGGTATAATATGTACATTAGCTGACCCAAGTAGTATATATGAACTCATCACGGAGACTCTACTATACATACATACATACATACATACAATATTGGTAGGTAGAGGTGTTCATAGGTTAGATCAGGCCTAAATATGATATTAACATATTTTATTTTTTTTCCAAGCCTGTCCTAACCCTAAATATAACTTAGGATTTTGTCCAAATCTGCCACTATTTTAAACAAGTCTAATTTTTTTTTCTGCCCAAACCTTCCTAAATTCTAGGTAGGCAACCCGAGTCATGAAGTTTATGAACGATTTCTCCAAATAGCAATTGATAACTTGAATTCTGAAAATAGTATAACTTCTAAATGTAATTATTTTCCAAATCTAAGAATTTATTAGATGGTTGTTTAGTAATGGATTTGAGATTTAATGTTTTTTTTTTCTTAGTTTTACTCTTATGAAAAATTAGTATTACAACAACTTATTGATTTGAAGAATCAAGTCTATGACAAAAACCACAACAACAAAGTGGAGTTCATTTCCAAGGCTTAGAACAAGCATTAAACAACACTGCACGGGGGGAATTCCGGACTACCTCGAACCTATTGCAATATGTATCGAAAATGTTAGAAGAAAATAAAAGTTATTGAAATATTCAAAATCAAAACTCTAATTCTGGTTTGCAAAATTAATTTACCGAAACTTAAATTTATTAATAGACGTAAAAGATAAGCATCGATAATAATTGTTTGGTACTGAGTTTGTTGAGATTGTCTAGGTAGGTGCAGAGCTGGCACCGACCCCTTAAAATAAAAAATTTAACTTTTAACTCCTTTATAGTTTATAAAATTTTATATTAATATATGAAAAAATTATATTTTAGTCTCAAAATAATAAAAATTTGATTTAATCATTTAAAATTTATAAAGATATAAGTTATTAAAATGGTAAAATTATATTTTTACTATCATAAAAATATACCATTTAATTAGGCTTCCTCTAAAATATATATATACTAGTGTTTCTGAGAGTGATGTATTCGAAAATGGCATGAAGTTTGTAACAGTAATCAGGGCTATTTTGCGTTCAAATTTTTTAATAATATTAACAGTTAAACCTGAATTTTTAATGATTTTTTTTACACTTTTGATAATCTAAAATAGATACAATTGGATAGAATTTTTTATACAAAAAGTGCGAAATTTAGAAATAAATAAGAGTTACTTATCACTAAATGAATAATATTTTCAATTAATTCAAATAAATTTTATTTATTTTAATATTATATTATTCTATAAAAACTTTAGGTTTAAAATTTGACGTTTGCTTAGAATAAGGTGAAATATTTAAGAATTAAGGATAAAATTTAGAATATATGTTTTTAAGATTTAAAATTTATATTTATCAAACAATCTAATTATATTCTATAATTAACTTTAAGTAAAATATCAAACAGATTTTATAATCTAAATCCAATATTTAATTTTTCTAACACTTAATTTGTCATCTTATCGAACAACACCTAAATTCCTAAAAATAAAATATAATATCTAAATTTTAAATATACGGAAAAATACAAAAAATTGTCTATAATATTTGAAAACAAATTCATTATCAAAAAGCATAAAAACAGCCGTTAGTGGGGAATTTGGAAACCACTATGGCGAGGAAAGTTCATCAATTGTATTGTAGTCGGCATGATTCCGGATTTCACGTGTCGGGATGCAAACGTGCAGCCATAAGATTCCATTTCCAAGAGACGATACCATAAAGAGAATAATACGATTAATTGGATTACAAATAGAAGCGGGACTAGAAACAAAAAAAAGTCAGGGTAAATTACATTAATGTCAATAAACTATTAGTAAATTCAATTTTTAGTTACATAACTATGAAAAGTTACAAAATAGTCACCAACTATTCAATTTTTTCTTTTTTGGCCATCGATTGGCTAACGTTAAAATAAAAATACCCAAAAATCTAAGATAGTTGGGTGACTAAAAATGGACAAATTAGTCATTGTACGTCAGATTAAAAAGTAAATTAATTCTTTTATTAAAAATTTCATTTATTTCTACTGTTAAAAATTAGTTTATATATGTCAACATGAAGTACACATGGCACTTCATGAGTCATTGTTTGGTTATTTTGTCAACCATGCCAACTTTTAACAGTAGAAAAATACCAAATTACACAATATATAAATGTTGAAGGTTAATTTTTTTAGAATAAAGACACAATGTATAAATGTTGAGCGTTAAAGTTTCTATGATACCAAATTTAGTAGCTGCTAAGTTAACTTTCCGTTAGTAATTTAACGGCCCGTGATCAAAAAAGAAAAATTGAATAGTTAAGTGACCATTTTGTATCTTTTCATAATTAGGTGACTAAAAAAGAAACTTATCAACAGTTGAGTGACTACTCATGAAATTCACTCTTTAATAAAGATACCGGATCTAATGATAATGATGCCACAAAGTGGGGAACAAGCAACAGAAAGATAATGCATTGTTTTCCTTTCCTGTTTCCAGCTTCTTCTTTTTTTGTCACTTTATTTGAAGAAAAAGAAAAAGGCAGACAGACTATCCAATGACCCACTTGGCCTTCTATAATTAGAGCGCCTCCAATGAGTACTCTTCGGCAAGCAGGCGATACTTTCTCTCTTCTTCTCTAACAGTAAGTACTACTAAGTTTACTTGTTCATTATCATCTCTTGCTTTGAATTTCCTGAATTTCTTGAGAACAATTTGTTTCATATAATTTTGCTTCAATGTTTGCTTCTTCTTAATTTATATCTGAATTTTCGATTTTATTGTCTTTTTATTCTACGATTTCTTCTGATCCAAGTTAAAATTTTCTCAAATCTGTGCAAGATGAGCAACAGTTACAATTTTTTCTTTATGACCCCTTTCACCTAAAAAGTAAACAAAAAATTATCAATTAAATTTGATTAGAATTATACTAAAAATGAAAACATCCAAAAATCTAATATAATAAATTTCATATTTTCTCATTGTTTTAAATTTAACACTCAATGTCACAAAGAAAATTAAAATTGTAAAAAATACCAAATTACACAATATATAAATGTTGAAGGTTAATATTTTTTTTAGAATAAAAGACACAATGTATAAATGTTGAGAGTTAAAGTTTCTATTATACCAATTTTAGTAGCAGCCAAGTTAACTTTTCGTTAGTAATTTAACGGCAGGTGATCAAAAAAGAAAAAAATCAAATAGTTAAGTGATTATTTTGTATCTTTCACATAATTAAATGACTAAGAAAAAACTTATCAACAATTGAGGGACTACTAATGAAATTTACCCTTTAATACCGTTACCCGACCTAATAATACAATAAAAATGATTCCCCAGAGAGCGGAACAAGCAACGGAAAGATAATGCATTGGATCAAAGAGAGTGGGGCCCGTTTTCCCTCCCTGTTTCCAGCATTTTTTTGTCACTGTTTGAAGAAAAAATCAAAGCAGCAGAGACAGTATCCAATGACCAACTTGGCCTTCTTATATAATTAGACCCCCTCCAATGAGAAATCTTCGGCATGCAGGCGACACTTTCTCTCTTCTTCTCTAACAGTAAGTACTACTAAGTTTACGTGTTCATTATATCTCTTGCTTTGATTTTCTTGGATTTGTTCAGAATATTTTGTTTCATATAATTTTGCTTCAATGATTTGCTTCTTCTTAATTTATATCTGAATTTTCGATTTTATTGTTTATTATTCAACGATTTCTTCTGATCCAAGTTAAAACTTTCCCAGATCTGTGCAAGATGAGCAACGGTTACGGTTTCTCGAATGACGAAGATTGGAGTCCCAGTATCAATAATCTCGATGATCCGATACCCGAAGAGTTCAACCCGTCGATGTCGAGTGGAAGCATAAAAAGAAACCGGGATTTAAATCCCGGTAACTCACAAGTAGCTAATGGAAAAGTCAGGAAGAAACAACGCCGGTGTCCGGGAACCTTTTATACCGGTGAATCATCAACTTCCCGGCAACAAGAACGTTTGAAAGGGAAAACCGTGGCGGGAATGGCGAAGCTTTACAAGGATCGTATTAGCAGGCGGATAAAGAATGTAAGTCTCTTATATAAATTCACATTACTATTATGGGCAAATTTCACAAAAGGTCACTAAACTATTAGTAAATATATCTTTTGGTCACTTAACCCTAAAAAGTTACAAAATGGTCAATGAATTGAAAGTTATCATTTATGTCATTGGAATGTTAAAATCAACACTTGTACCAACCTGAATCTCTCATTTTCTTTCTCTTTTACAATTTAGTTTTTTTTTTTATGAAATGACTTTGAAAATTACAAATCTATGAATCAAAATCTAAATAGTTTTTTTCTCTGATCTTCGATGGTAACTATCAGGCCAGCTTGGATTTAAGGTATGTTTTTCTACTCATTTATGGATACTGATTTATCATACCAATCGTCAAATTGTCGCTTGGAGCTAGCTAGATGACCTTTAAAAAAAAATTAACATCTTAGTAACTTAAATACAACTTTTGAATAGTTTAGTGACTTAAATAAAAACATTCAAATGATTTAGTGACCATTTTGTAACAATTTGAAATTGAGAGACCAAAATGTAAACTTACTAATAGTTTAGTGATCTTTTGTGAAATTTACCATATTGTTATTCACTTTATATATATTCCGGGTAAATTAGAAAAATAACCTGTTTTTGAAAGTTAATTAGGGATTTAAGCAGTTTTTATTTCTAGGGAAATAAACCAAATTTGGAGAAAAACTTGTTTAAATTTGGAGAGAAACTACATGTTTAAAAAGGTTTTTTACAAAATGTGTTTTTTTTAACTAACTTGACGTATATTAACTTTTTTTTTTTTTAGTTAGATAGATAGATTTTAGTATTTTGTTTTGAGTTTCGGTTTTGATTTTTTTTTACTCACATTTTTTATTTTTTAAAAATTAATTAATAATTAATTTTTTTTAAATAATAAATTTGGGGAAAACAGCCTAAATCCCTAATTGACTTTTAAAAAGGGCCTTTCTTTTTTTCTAATTTAACCTATATAAAACATCTAATAATGTAATTTTTTTCCTAGGAAAAAAGGTGAGGATGATCTTCACCTTGGAAGAGAATAATACTTTATAATAGATGCAGTTTGAAAACCTTTGTATCAACAATACTTATGCATTGTTTCTTATCACTTGCTTTCTGTATATTTGGTAAAATGAAGGACAAGATAGCAGACTTGGAAGTTACTCTAAGGACAGTTTGTCACATGACGGACATTAATGCCTCTCATCTCTTACCACGAGTTCGACCTGACCTCCAACAGATAAGGCAAGAGATTCAAGAAATCGAGAGCAAATACAAGGACGACAGTTTAGCCGACAAGGCAAAACAAGGATTATTTGAAGTAGGAAATAAGTTGGAGAGATTAGATCAAGAACGGCTAAAGGCACGCTAATTTTTACGAATTTTTGATTACTTAGTTTCTATTTTCCAAGTCTCCAATATAACTTTGTTGTTTGACTTTCAGGATTCAACAAAAGCAGGGAACCTGGATGCAGTCTTCACGGTATGCATATTCAACAGAAGCTATTTTTAATTATGTTACTCGAATTTGAGTGTAAATGTCAAAAATAATTTTATATTCGACACATATTGAATTATCAAATTTAATACTTTTATCTAAATATATAAATCAATAATGTCTTTCCTCGTTACTAAACTTCTTTTCAGACCTAACAAAAAATCATTTTCAACTATTTAACTTTATTTTAGATGTATTAGATATTGTGTGTTCGTATTTAATATGAGTATATTTTTTTTATTATTGAATCTTTCTAAGTAATATATATGTATTTGAAACTATAAACATGAAAAAAATAATGCATATCTTAATTCATCAAGTTATTTGTTTCGATTATTTATTTTCATTTTTCTTAAATTTCAGGATTTTAGCGTGGAGACTCTACAAAAAGAGGTACGATATACATGCATAAATACGTATGTGCATGCATTGATTGCATATGATTCATGTTTTAAATATAATTCATATTATATGATAGAATACGTAAAATGTAAAATTACTCATGTTGTTTTATATTTTTCAAATACATATCACATCATTCTTATAAATTATAACTTGTTTTTTTTTTTTAATTGTTACTAGCTTTATTCAGCATGTCTGTGGCTGATGTCGGAGAAACTACAGCAACTAATCATCTTATTATTGTTGATGAAGATCAAGCTCAGCATCTAACTCCTCAAAGTGTTATACTTCGATTTAGTTATCTGAAAAACCTTCTGACAAAAGGCAACTGTTATGCCACCTTCATATCACCTACGACCGCGGCTCGCCACACGATTGAGCACAGTTTCACCATGAGCTGCCTCCACCAAAAGTGGTTGAGATTCTTCAACTGTGCAAGTCACCTTACATTGTCATGTCATCAATCTACAATATTACATCACCATCTCTACAAAGAGATAGGATGTGACCCTACCGCCAACAAGATACTTGCACATAACATCACCTCTGTCTCATATATAAACTCTCTCACCTAGAGGTATGATCCTCACTCCCTCTCTCTCTTCTCTCTCTTATTATCCTTCATCACTTTATCACAACAGCTCTTCCCCTTTCAAGGGTAACCAGTCACCTCTGTCAACTCTTCCCCTTGTTGATTTCTGATATCAGCAACAAACTGTTTAATTCAAGTTTTCCTGCTTCTCTAATCCTGCATAGACTTTTGCATTTAAACGGTAAGTATTGTTGAATCTTCTTAAGCTCTAAGATATGGATATATGTGTGTGTTTAGCTACAATGCATTACTTGACTAAGTTGCGGAAAGTCTAAGAAAGGAGGTATGGTATGCATATACATAAATACATTTATATTTATACATATTATTGCATTGCACATTGGCTAGCTATTTAACATTTGAGAATTTGGACTTCAAAATGTGATTTGGGTATTAAAAATAGTGCATGTTATGTGATAGAATACATACAAATGTAACATTATGATTTTTTTATACCCATGAATTTATTAAATGCATGGTAGTAATGAATTTGAAATTCACTTTTTATGTAATCTTATTAAATATCAACTAATTTATATATAATCATACCCACGTCGTTCTCATAAATATGACTTGTTTTCTTTCTTCTTCTTCTTTTTTGTCTTGTTGCAGCTTTCTTCAACACGGCCATGGCCTACTAGTGCTGTTCAAGATCAAGATCAAGATCATGAAAGTTTATTAACTTTTGAGGAGTTGCAGTACTCTTTTAGTGAATTAGAAAACCAACTCTGTGACAAGGACAACAACGAAGTGGATGTTACAGACTTCCATGGCTTAGAACAAGCATTGAAAAACATTTGCTGTTATAAAATACCAGACTACCTCAAAACTATTGTGACCCGGCGGATTGAAAATGTTCGTGGAAAAGCTACCGATTTTTGCCATGACAGTATTCAAGTTCTGGTTTTTGCCGCAATCAAAGAGATGGAAGATGTATCAGTTAAGGAATTAAACTGGAAAACATTGAAAAAATGGGCAGCGACACTCAACCAGGCTAAGGAACTTGGTTTTGAAGTGGGATTTGCTAACAATCTGTTGCAGAAGAATCTGTGTTCCTACTATTGTCACTCGAGGAATTTTGGACGAAACTGAAAAAGAAAAAACAGGGTTTTGGAAATCAAATGTGGCTGCTGAGATTTCATGATTTGCAGTTGCAGTTGCAGCAAAATCTTTGGTAAGTCACCATTAGAGTTGAGCTTTCTTGCATTTGAGCGTTTTATATTTACTTTTCTCTAAGACTATATGGTTTTTTGGTATGAAATCGTGTGTTTGTATTGTGTTTCGCATCGTGTTATAATTGCATTTAGAATATTTCGTATTTTTATAATTTTATATAGGTTGATATTTTTTTATAAGACGAGGATTTAAATTTATTCTTAAAAAATTAATATTTCATTAATAGGTAACGACTTAAAAGAGGATAAACACTCGTTTAATAGATCACAAATTAATTTAAATTTATAATTATTAAAATTATATAAATTCTAAGACATTGATATATATATGATCTAAATCTTCAATTTAACTTTTAAGTTTGGTTTTTCAGGACTTCAACAAAGCAAGGAACTTTGAAGCAATCTTCACTGCTAATAATATATATGGTATATGCATATTTCTTATCATTCATATTAACCAACATAACAACATTTTTTATTATTAAGTATATCTTTTAATCATTTAGCTTTAACATATTATAAAATGATCATATTGAATTATTTGAAAATTTTCATTTAAGTCACTAAACACTAATCAAAAGTTTTATTTCCCATTTTCTTCTAAAATGTATACTTATTAATAGTTCAATGATCGTAAATGTAATTTATCCTAAATCAAATTATAATTATTTCATCTTTTCCTATACAATAGGCTTAGTTTTTTCTATACCTAGTAATCATTTTCATCTATATTATTTAAATTTGAGTTTGACTATCATATATACATTCATGCTTGATACACTTTAACACATATTGAATGATCATATTCGATACTTTTATTTGAATATGCGTTGATATATTATTCATTTATAATTCACTTTATAATTATAATTTCTTTCCGCAATCACAATACTTAACCTAGCAAAAAGTCATTCACAATTATGTTATATGATTTTAGATCTAAGCATCAAATACGAATCCGTAACACAAGCATGATTCTGGATGTTATTTCAGACCTTTGTTTTACTAGAGACGAGTTTCTTTGTCCAATTGGATATATTATGAACATCAAAACTTTATATGCTATTCAATGGTCAGGTATTGTTCATATTGAAGTAAACAACTTGTATTGTTCTCAAAGGAGAAATTAAAAAAAGAATTTAGGGATGAAATTAAATGTAATTTTTATAATAGTAAAAATGTAATTTTATTATTTTAATAATTTATGTCTTCATAATTTTTAAAAAATTAAATCAAATTTTTATATTTTTAAGAAAACCAAAATATAATTTTACATTAATTTTTAATTTTAGAGGATGCTAACCCCTGCCAGGCTTAACTGTTCTTAACAAAGTTCCACCCTTACATGACTTAAAAGGCAGATTAAATCCCACTAAATTCTAAGAAAAATGTTTGTTTTCATATGTTGCAAGAACCTAAGGTAAATAATATATATTAATGTACTCATTATCAAATATAATGGCATGGTTATTCATCTATTCTTTTAACTATGTTATCAGAGGTTTAATCTTCGCTCATGTAAATAAAACATATTTTATGTCTAATTGTTTACCTCTTTAAAAAATACTTTGAACACGTGTATACTCACATGAGTATTTGTAATATATATTAAACATAAGTTAAATTAGAATATTTTCTAGTTTAAAAGAATTTTTGGAAGTAATTTTTTTATTTACATTTTATAATTTATTTTTGAAGTTTGTAGTAATATTTCAAATAAAAATGATGATTTCAAGTATTAATAGTAAAAAATAAGGTAAAACTACAAAATATTTACTTTTTGATTGCATTACATTATAAATTTAATCTTTGTTTTCAGTTGACATCAGCTTCAGATCTCATCTTTAGACGACACCTTACTGTTTTTGCCCCTTATATAAAATGTGTATTTGTTGATCGAAAAAAGTAACCATTCCAAAAAAAAACGAAAATAGAGTACTCAATTCTCATTAAACTCGTCTAGTTTGAATTTTAATAGAAATGAAATCAAATTTACTCAAATTCGATAAAAGAAAAAAAAATCAAACGGTAACTTGAAATCATCCAACTTCGTATATCTAAAAATCAAATTTACTCGTCTAGTTTGGGTTCAAGGCTTTCGTTTCTCTCCTTCTCTTGGCTCAGGTTTTTCAGATGGAGAAGACGAAGTGGCTGATTTTTTTGCTTCTGAAGCATTAATGGTTGTTGGCTAAGGCATTGCTGCGTCTGTTTTGATAGCTGTTTCCCATTATCTTTTGCTGTTTTGTCTTTTCACGTTACTGTGCTCTGTATCTGTTAAGTTTTTGTGTCAGCCTTGAGCCCTACACCATTAATATTATCAGCCAATTTTACTAAAAAATCAAAATGTTTTTTTTTTATTCTTAAAAAAGATAAAAATGATCTAAAGTCATCGTGACTCTAAAAAAGCATAGTTGTGAAATTATATGGATTAAATCATTTTAACAAATCCAATAGAAACCTTAAAATCGATTCAGCTAATTAGATTCTAAATAATGGCATATTATTAAATTTAAGGATCAACGATTATATTTTTATTAATTTAATCATTATTTTTTAAGTTAAATTTGATTTTAACTTTAAAAAAATTAAATTATTTTTTAACAAAAATGCTAATTAAATCCACGTATATTTCATGTTAAAATGCTATTGATTATTTTATATGTCATCTCAATAAATAATTTAAAATTTTTTAAAAATTTAAAATATATATATTGAAAAAAATCACAAAAATTCAAAAAAAATACATATAGATTACTATGCAAGCTATCATATTTAAAAATTTATTGTTTAAATCCTAATTTTATATAATAAATAATAATTTAACTCTTTTTAAATGGTTTATAATCAAATTCGATTATATTTTAAAGGTTGTGACTAAATTTAGCTTAAAAATAGAATGAGGTTTAAATTGATAAAAAATATAAATATTGGGGGCTAAATTCAAAGTTACGCCATAAATTAAAAATAACTACCCGGTAGAGACCTAAAACCCTGGTATTCCGCCGTCTTCCTTCGCTCTTTGTTCTCAGTTTGCAGAAACCCTAATCTTGGACCCAATAACACAAACAGAAAGAATCCCAAATCAGAAAATGGTGATGAAGGTGAGACATCCATGCAGAGTTCTTCTTTTCCGAAATTACTATCGTCGATCTCCACTCCGTATTTCTGCCATATCTCAGGTACTCATTCCCTCACCTCCTATTGTTCCCTCCTTCAACAACATTGCTTCTCGTTCCCATTTCACAGACCCCTTCAATCTTATGAAAGGGTTATCCATTTTAAATTACAACAATCAATCTAATAGTTTCTCATCCGAGGCACAAAAAGACCCAGATCATGTTTTGATAAGTAGTGTCACTGATATTTTTACTAAGTTCAGTGGTAAGGATGATATAAAGAGAGAATTGGAGTTGAATAGTGTTGTTTTTAGCCATGAAATGGTTTTGAAAGTGTTGAAGAATGTTGAGTCTAGCCCTGATGTAGCAATTAGGTTTTTTGATTGGGTTTTGGAGACTAATGGGGAAAAGCTTAGTTCCAAATCGTATAACCGGATGTTAGGTATTTTGGGTGTCAATGGGTTGATTCAGGAATTTTGGGGTTTGGTTGATGTTATGAAGAAGAAAGGGTATGGTATCTCTGGTGCCGTTCGTGATAGAGTTGCTTTGAACTTTGAGAAAGAGGGACTGGAGAGTGATTTGGAGAGATTAAAAGGGGTTTTTGCGTCAGGATCTGTCTATAATTCGATCGAAAAGGTTTGTTCCAGGGTGTGTAAGATTATTAAGAGCGAGTTATGGGGTGATGATGTTGAAAACCGGTTACTCAATCTGAATGTTACATTTTCAAATGATTTGGTGAAAATGGTATTGGAATATCTTGCTTCTGAGCCAGCAAAATCATTGATATTTTTCCGATGGATCGAGGAACGTGGTTTGGTGAAGCACGACGGACAGAGTTATAATGCTATGGCTAGAACTTTAGGGAGGAAAGATTGCATCGATCGATTTTGGAAAGTTGTTGATGAAATGAGAAGCCTTGGGTATGAAATGGAAATGGAGACTTATACAAAGGTTTTCGAGCACTTTTGTAAGAAGAAAATGATTAAAGAAGCTGTAGACTTGTACGAGTTCGCAATGGCCGGTTCCAATAAGCCTTCTACGAGCTCTTGTACCTTTTTGCTGAAGAAATTAGCAGTGTCTAAACAATTAGACATGCGTCTGTTTTCAAGAGTCGTGAAGACTTTTGTTGAGAATGGAAATGTCTTGACAGATTCCATGGTTGATTCGGTTCTTAAATCTTTGACGAGTGTTGGTAGACTCGGGGAATACAACAAGGTTCTAAAAGTAATGCAGGAGAATGGGTTTATAACCAGTGGTAATTTACAGTCGAAAATTACTTTTAGACTTGCTAGTGCTGGTAAAAAAGACGAAGCTTCTGAGTTCATAGCATCAAATACTGATTTAGATCACAAAGCATGGGCGTCTTTAATCGAAGGATGTTGTGCTGCCGGTGATCTCGAAACAGCATCAACTTATTTCGAAAACATGGTTGAAAAAAATGGGGTTTCCCATGCCAGCTATGCTTTTAACTGGTTGGTGTATTCATATTGCAGTAGGAAAAGAGCAAAGGATGCTTGTAAGCTTTTACACAAGTATGTTAGTGAGAATCAGTTAAAGCCATGGCATGATACTTACAAGGAATTGATAAGGAAGTTATTAGCTCAAGATGGATTTAAAGATGCATTGAGTCTCTTCGATTTGATGAAAAACGACGGTTTTCCCCCCTTTATCGATCCTTTTATTGAGTATGTTTCAAGGAGGTCCGGTAGTAGTGATGATGCTATTGCTTTTCTTAAGTCTATGACTTCGCAAAGGTTTCCATCTATGTCGGTTGTTCTTCGTGTTTTTGAAGCTTTTTTCAAAGCTTCGAGGCAAAATGAAGCACAGGATTTGTTATCAAAGTGTCCAAGTTTCGTCCGCAACAATCCTGATGTTTTGAATTTCTTTTGCTCGATGAATTCAGGTAAAGTTGTTGCTGCACCTTCTATGGTTGCTTAGACTTCATTAGCTATAATTTATTGCATTTGTTACAAAAATTTCGGCACGAAATCATTAAAGTTCTGCTGTGATAATAAAAAAGAAGATATTTGAGGATTTTGATGATTTTTCCTGTTAGTGCTTTTGAATTATGATGTGTATTTAAGAATTTTAGACTTAATTGGTTTATGTGGTGGATACATGGTGAATTTTGCCTTTCCGACAACATATTTTGTACTTGTTATAAGCTTATTATGTCCGGGTCTGACTCGGATTGATTATAACATGCTTACTACGAGGAACTGTGAGATCAATCCAGATATGCAGGCTATGACCATGATATGATCTTGGGAAGAATATATAGAATCATCATTTTGGTGAATTTCCTTTTTAGTCCTCATCGTTTCTTATATATTTTTATGTTCCTAAAAATGGTGTCTAAATTGATCATAAGTGTTGAATGTTAATGCTTCAATGCTGTTATGTTAGCACAATGTCTTATCCATGCTAAATTAATATGATCCATGATTCATTCTCCTTGCAAAAAAAAGTTTCATCCATTATAAAAATGGAATGTCCTCAAAATCGAGTGAAATAAAATTTAAAATATAAATATTTGTGTTTTTTATTTAAAAAATTGATTAAAAATTATTTTCCATTCATGTAAATACAATTGGGATCATAATTAAATATTAAAATTTGAATCTTAAATTTTCGAGACTTTGGACAACACAGATAATATGTACTAATTTTGGAGGTTGTGGAAGTGCTATAATCTTCTCTATACATAACAGGATACAAAACTTAAATTTTATTTTCTATTTTTCTGAAGGGTAATTGAATCTCGAATTCAAATTTATTTTTTTATTTACAAATACAATTTAAAATCATCTTTTAAAAGGTGATTTTTAAGTGATTAATCACACATAACAAAAATTAAAATCGTGATAATTTAAAATTTTAATTTTTTATATTTTTCTTGAATTCGTACTGAAATTCAAGGAAAGCGACAATGGCCAACTCCAAGTTGGTACCTAAAATATAATATTAGTATAATATATCTTTTAGTGAAAGTATCATGGGGTATTTATAATAAGATTTAGATTGTAATTTGTCACTTTTACTTAGAAAAAAGGTAAATTAGTTTCTAGATCAAAGAGCAAATTGATTATTTCTGTTAAAATTTCCATCTATTTGTACGTTAGAAATGGGTGAAATTTTTAATAGAAAGACCAGTTTTCTCTTTAATCTAACATACAATGACTAATTTATCTATCTTTTGAGAATAGGAAACAAAATATAATTTGACTCTTGATACATAAGCCTCTATGATACTTTTACCTATATCTTTCATGTGATTTGTATTATATTTTGGTCTCTCTACCAAAAAAGGTAGACAAATTAGTCTTTATACAATGATTAGAATAGTTTTATTTCGTTAAAATCGTATTGTCATAAAATTATTCTAGATCATGCCTCGATCGATTCTCAGTCCAATTAGTCTCACCAATAGTATCAAAAAAAACCTAAGACTCAATCCTGAATGATTCAAATCTAAAATCCAAATTTTAAAACCCAAATTGAATAGATATAAATTGACCCGATCAAAAATCAATCCCACCCATCCAATAACCAAATCTACTCCAAATAAAATTTTAGATTGGTTCATCAAAAAGGGCATTCTATTGCTAAAAACATTAAACGATAATGCTAGAAATATTAAAGCAGATTAGTTATATTAGTACCCAAAATATAATAACTAATGGTATATTACAATCAGATCCCCGAAATTCCATCAGCATTTGTGAAATTTGATGTCGGCTGAGACGCAGCTGATGCAAGCCCACCGGGACTCCGGCATGCCGAAGGTGTACTAGGGGTCCGTGGTGTTCTCGGAGACAAGAACGGTGAAAGGGCAGGAGGAGTCCTCGGAGATAGGTTGACGAACTCTAATGCTTGCTGTCTCAATTCTACGGGGTAGTCAGCTACGCACCCGATCCTCGGCCCAGCTCCAGTTGACCATTTACGGGACAGTTGATGTCCTAATTGGTACGATTTAGCTGCCTTCTTGGAGTTGATCCTTTGCAATATGGCTCTTTCAGGCACCTCAGTTCTCGGGCTTTGAAGACCACCGGATAAAGACCTCTTGTAAGTGTCTGTGGTCTTGGTCTGACTGGTTTCGGGTGATTGTGATGACAAATTGTCCTCTGTGTTGTCAGTTTCGAGTTCGGATGGCACCGAGCTTAGAGAATGCTCGGCCAGTGTCCCAACACTAGTGGATTTTCCATAATCGTAACTATCGGAATCATCAGTCGCACGGCGTATCTGAACATGAAACAAAATGTCATATAAGAAACAACACCCAACGAAACATGGAAACTTTGAAATTCTGGTTCGGTAAAAATAGGTAGGCTGAAAGGTTACCTCAACTTCATTGAGGTTCACTCCATTCTCTTTAAGAAACGATAGAAAACTATCAAGACTATCATCTGTCGGCCGATAATGTCCGCTATACGCAGAAATGGACTGAAAGATTTTGAAGAACTATCGAGTCATTCAAACGAAATCAATTCCGAATCAAAAATCATTATCAACGTTACGAATCAATACCTTAAGATCCCCGTGTTCAACCACCAGCCTACCAGCGGCTAACGTCGCTCCTCCGGCTAAGAAACTCGAATGATGAAACATTCCTTTCTTCTTCTGCAAGGTACAACAAAAACACAGGTTTAAGTTTCACGATGTCTTCTACGAAACAAGACGAACAGTTTCCGTTCGTATTTAAATGCTTACCTTGCCGGCATACAATTTCTTCGAGGTGCTCATAACGAATATCCATTTCCCTTCGTTCAATCCTTCGATTGTATCGAATATGTTTCCGGTTTGTTTATGGATAATCTTTCCTTCAACAACAATGTACTCATAATGTACCCTCTCTTGCTGTTCCCCATACCCAAAACACGAAACACGAAAAACACATCAGGATTTCGCAACAACTCGAATTAATAGTTTCATACATCTTGTGTTAGAAATTCGAATCTATATCGAGCCGAACAATATCAAGGCACTTACAGGTCCGAGATACTTGATGCATTGTTGTCGAAGCTTCGATCTCGGGCACTCGTTAATATTAATATCTTTGCCATCACCTAAATCCAACCTGTGAAACAATACAAATCAAAAACTCCATGAGAGCTCGATCGAGATATTTCAAGTTCATAGCTACATTATTCCGACTCTTCATTGTTCCCAAAATACCAACGTCCGATGACCAAATTCTACACATATTTTGGACATAAATCTCCATGAACAATTAATTGCTTAATCACCTCTGTAGCTCTACCATTCCATTTTGCACATATTTGGATATAACCCCTTAAGCAAATCAATCCCGAACACATACCCTAAACCGACCCGGCCTCCTAAAAAAAAAAAACGCACTTTTGATCCTATAAAATTTACAAAATTATAAATTAATACATGATAAAATTATAATTTAACTCCAAAAATTATAAAAAATTAATTTAATCTTTTTTTTTGTGAAAAAAATTTTAATTTAATCATTTAAAAAACTATAAAGATGCTAGCTAATAAAATGGTGAAATTATATTTTAACTCTAATATAAATACATAACTAAACTCCAACCCCAATAAAAAATTTTTAACTTCACCCCTGCCCTAATCCGATACTCACACCCAAGTCCAAGTCCGAGTCCGAGTAACATAGGATTCTCACATTGAATTCAAATCTTACCAGTAGAAAAATGGTTGACCAGCATCAGCTTTACACCACTCTTCATAGTAAATATGCAAATTATGCCCGTAACGATGGCGTGGATCAATCTACAGTTCAAGAATAAATAAATAAATTTTCGTTTAAAAATTTTTTTAAAATTTTTTTTCTGATTTAATTAAGAGAAATTACAGCTTCAATCCAATGTTGAAAAGCCAATTTTTGTGCTTTGGCATCTTCCGACAATCCCTTCCCGATCTGAAAAAAAAAAATATTTTATTATTTATGCAAAGGAATAATATAAAAAAATCAAGAACCGCCGTCAAAACCCAACTTTTAAATTTTAAAAATAATTTTTTAAAAAGTAAACTATTAATCATCTATATGGGTGACTAAAACGCAAACTTAGTAATAGCTTAGTGGTTTTGGTGACATTTATCCAAAAAAATTACCTTAGAAGCATTTACAAGAACACGATTCCACCTTGAAGCAGCAGTTTCAGGTTTTAAATTATCAAAAAACGAAATCGTGCTGTGCTTAAGCCTTGCAAAATCTAAAGCCTGCCACCTGAAAATTTAATAATAATGATTAGTACCCAATAAATATAATTTTTTAAATAATATGGTTTTTGGTTTTTTTATTATTTAAAAATAAAAAAGACAATGTGAAAGACAAAGATTCTGTGAACTTACCAGAGTTCTTCAGCTACAACAGCGGAATCTGCTAACCTACGCCGTGTCCGGTAACTCCTATACACTTTCTGAACCTTAACAGCCGCCGCGTTCGAGTGGCGAAAAACCCCACCGTCGCCACCACCGTGCGCGTGATTCTCGCCTGAATAAGCTCGACCGTCGATCAACGACGACATTTCAAATCCACCACCATTATTCTCCGAGGAAGAAGACATGTTGTAAAACGGATCGAAATTCGAAACAGCTGTTTCGCTTCCGATTATTTCCATTGTTTTTGCTGGTTTTGAAATCTACTTCACTTAGAAAAAAAGAAATGGTTTTAAAGCCAAATAAAGCCTTAGATTTTCAGCAAAATGAAAATTTTAAAAAGGAAAAAAAGCCTCTGATCTTTTGGGATGAAAGAAGGAAATGAGCAAAGAATATATGTGTGTGTGTGTATATATAATGTGAAGATTTAGAGAAACACCAGGGAAACACACCTGTCAATTTTTCGTATCCAACTACGTTTTTTTTTTTTCCAGTGAAGTGCGTGGTTCACGCGCTATGGTTGAAAGTGGGTTTCTTTTGTAACTCGCTTAGAGTAGTCAGAGAAACCGACCAAAAAAAGAAGGGTTAATAGATTATTTGGTATCGGGTTTTGTCTTAAATATTCACTTAGTACCTAAGTTTTATTTTAATTGGATACTTGAGTTTTTTCATTTTTCCAATTAACTACCTGAATTTGGTTTCTATGTTCAAATCATTACTTGAGTTTTTCTTTTTCCTGATTAAATACTTATGTTGTTTTACTAGAGTATACGTGTCAGATATTCATTGTGTCGTCTGGTCTAGGTACTAATTTGAAAATTAAAATTAAACTCAAGTATCAAATTGAATATTGAAACCAAACTCAAGTACTAAATTTTATATTAACACAAAAAGAAGCTAAGTTACTTGAAAAACAATAATATATATGAATAACTTTGTACTCGAGTTCAAAACTATTTTAATGTGATAATTATATTTTTCCTCTAATGTGATTCAAATGTTTGACAAAATTTATACATTTTGATACCAGAAAAAAAATTTTATTAATTTTTTATTATTTTTTTCATTTGAAATTATTAATATTATTACATTTAAATTTTCATAATTTTTAATAAAATAAATCTAATATTAATTGTGAATTTATTTAATTATATATTTTCTTCATTAAATACATTAAAAAATTAATCCGAAGCTTACAAGTAAACATTAAAAAAATTAAATTAAAATATCAAAACATATAATTTTTACTAAAACATTACATTAAAAATGTGTGAATCTCAGGAAAAAAAAAGTAAATTCACTGTTATATTTTAAACAAAAATTTAGGGTTTAGGTTTGGACTTTTTATAAAATATTTCTTTTATATGTCTTGGATTACAGTTTTAAATATTTAGTGACGTCGTCACTTACGATATTAAGGTTAATGTGATCTCACTATCTTTCAAATATTAATAAAAAAGCAAATGTTTTAAAAACTTGTTAGATTTATTCATTAATAAAAATATTTTATATTTATTGATTGAGTCTTAATTTAATTGGCATAGGTATTGTTGCCAATGCAGGAAGACATCTGTTCTAGTGCCTAGAAATGTATTATCCTCTTATTTATGGGTTGTAAAGCGGCTATGAGTAGTTTATATTATGTCAAAAATAAAAGATATAATCAGAACTAATAATAAAATTATTAAAAAATATTTTTTTATATTTTATTAGTAAATCAAATAATATAGACATATCTCTGGTAAAACTAATAAAATATTAAAATATTATAAAAAAACTTATTGATGTTAGAATCTATTTTAAAGTTATTTTTATTTTTATTTAAAAAAAACATAAACATTTTTATAAATATTTTTCCATAATTAATTAATTGAATTGATGTATTAAATTCAATCAATCTTTTAATATAAATTTTTAAAATTAAATAAAAATTTGTAATTTTCAATGAAAATAATTATGTTTCATTTATATTTTATATTATTTATACATCATACATTTATGGTATTTTAATTATTTTTACCATGAATTTTTCTTTAAAAAAAATGAAAATACGTGCATCACGTGGTTAAAATTTTCTTTATATTACTTTGTTTTGGACCTCGCAATACGGTTGAAAGTAAATGGGAAAATATCCAAGTCTTCAATACTTTCGGAACTCTTTTTTTTAAATAATATTTTTCTTTTTTGTAATTTTCAACCGAGGAAGACTGGAAAAGCGTAAAGAATATGCTAAAAAAAGAGGGGGGGGGGGGGAATAGTTTAAATAGGCTCCAAATCTTTATATTTTTGTAAATTTTAGTCTTATTTAGGAATTTAGTTTATTTATTTTTGAGATTTTAAAATTTAAACCCAATTGTTAATATCGTCAAAATTTTTCTATTAAATTTATTAGCGTGACATTTTAAAATGAAAGAATACCCACTTTATAGTCAGGGGCAAATCAAATAAATTAAAGGGCCGGACTAAATTATAATTTTTTTAAAGATTAAAATATAATTTTATTGTATATAATTTGATTATTTCATTGTTTTTTAAGTGATTAAATTGTTTTTTTTTTAATTTTTGGGGAACAAGATGCAATTTTACAATATGTTAGTTGATAATTTAATCATTTATAGGAGGTTGAATCATAATTTTTCCATGTTTGTCTCCTTAAATCCTTAAATTCACCCTTGCTACTTAGGGTTATAAAAAAATAAAGTTATAATTAACCTGAATTTAATAAAATAATTTTAATGATTATAATAATTAAATTTAAAATTTTAATTTTAAAAAATAACGTACTAAATTCTAAATCTACAAAGAATAGAAAAAGTTTGAGCATATTTTAGCAGAAAAAATTATATGATATAAAAAAATTTAAAATAGGGTAAACTATAAAAATAGTCAATTTTGTTTGCCTCAGATTGCATTTTAGTCCTTATGTTTGAAATGTTACATTTTAGTCACTTACGTTATCGTTTTGTTACGAAATGGTCACTCTACCGTTAAACTCCGTTACCTCCCTAACGACAGCCCTACGTGGCAGTCCAAATGAGTTTTAAAAGCCAACTTGGATATCCATTTGTTGGGATGAAAATAGGTTTTTAATTAAATAAATTTAATTTGGACAACCACGTATGACATCTAAGTGGCATTTAAAACTCATTTGGATTACCACGTAGGATCGCCATTAGGAGGTAATGAAGTTTAACGGTAAAGTGATCACTTCGTAACAAAATAATAACAAAAGTGACTAAAACGTAACATTTCAAACATAAATAATTAAAATATAATTTGAGTCAAACTATATTTTTATAGTTTACCCTTTAAAATATTGATTTCGTCGGCAAAGAAAACCTTGGAGATTTTGTTTCACTTTATTTCTTCAAAGCTTTTTTAATTTAATCTGAAGAGAATAAATGAATTTTAATGGAATACCGAAAGTGTTGCAGTTTAAATTCCTTTTAGATTCATGGGATTAACATTTTTTTTAAATATTTATAAATAAATTATAATCGCAAATAATAAATATTGGAGGAATTATTATAATTTTAAATATAATGTAATCATGAATAATTTATACCAAATATAACTAAAATTAATTTAATATTATTAAAAGAGAAAAGCTTAATAAATTTAAATACAATTTACATATTATGAGATTTAAATTTAAAGTAAATATGAGAGAAAACTCATAAATAATATTTATGAATAATAAAATGATGATAATAAATTTTTTTTTTTGCAAGTAATGATAATAATTTTCAAACATTGAAATTCATATAATAGATTTTATTAGGTTTCTCGTCCTATGTAATATTATGTGTAGTGTTCATGAATTGAGCTAAAGTTCGATTTTAGAAAAATTGTAGGCATAAGTCTGGCTCACTTTGACTAGTCTAAAAAACTCATTTCATTGTTTAAAATATAATTAAAACAATTAAATTAAATCGTAAATTTTATTATTATTATTATTTTTCAAGTCGATGTAGGTAAAAGTATCATGGATGCCTTTGCTCTAAGAGTTTAATTACTTTTTTTGTCCTCCCTATTTAAAAAATGGGCAAATTAGTCTTTGTACATTTGATCAAATAGTAAATTGTTCATTAACTCATTTGAAAATTTTCATTCATTTCTGCTGTTAAAAGATGGTCCCTGTATATAAACATAAGGTACAAATATAACTATTTGGTTATTTCGTCAGTCACGCTAATTTTTAATAGTAAAAATGGATAAAAATTTTAACATAAAAGATTAGTTTGCTCTTTGATATAATGTCCAGAAACTAATTTTACTTATTTTTAAAGTAAAGGAAATAAAATATCTAATTCTTAATGCAATAACTTCCATAATACTTTTATCAGCTGATATACATAATTATATCTTAAAAAATATATAACCCTTTACCCAATATAAGATATATAAATACATACATTATGTTATAACAAAAACCATTAAAAAGTTTTAATTTATTTTATTTTCTAAATTTAATTTTTTTTTAAATCTATACAAACTTGAGCTTTATATAGTGCAAAATGATGTACCATTTTTTCTCTAAATTGTCAAAATTTCCTGATCTTGATATGGGTTTTGACTTATAGATCCCACGTTGAACACATGTTTGCCCCATATACACACTTTCCATTTTATGCTTGGTTCATGCACTTGATAATTAATCCAACAAAATTTGTTTTGATAAATTACAATAAAAAAGTAAAGTTCTAACAACAACGTGATTAGCACGATTCGAATTCGGACCACACTCAGATTCTAATCGAATAAAATTCAAGTGCTAAATAATAACAAATGCAAAATTCCAAGAAAATCATCATCACAATTTATATTAATAATATTTATGTATTTCAAATTTATAATATGATTTTGATGACATGATTTTAATGTTTTTTAAATGATTATTGATAGAAAGTCAAAAAAAAGTTGAATTCAAAGGTAATCAATATTGACATTGTGAAATATTGTGAGATTTTTCTTAAGGTAGAAATTTTAAAGTTTTTTTTTTTTTAAACAATCTTATTATAGGTTTTGATCATATATGTTAAATTACCTATAGTTCCTCTTTAACTCATAAATAAGAAGATAATGCATTTCAATACACTCGAATTCTCAATCAACAGAAATTGTAAGGCCTTAAATGGCTTTCTACATGGCGAGTAGACCAACATAAATATTTAGAAATTTCGGAAATTAATTTACATATATGCCTTTTTTTGGCACAAAATAAATTAAAATAAATAAAAATTAATTACTAAAAATTATAGATTAAAAAATAATTCATCCCAACAACATCATCAAATATTATTCAACTTTTACATTTTTCTATGTAGTATTTGAATTTATTTTTTTATATTTTACATGAAATTCTTAAATATTTGATAATCACATCAAATATTAGTTAAATTTAAAGTCGAGTTAGATCGAATTTCTAAACATGAGCTTCAAACCTGATATCTTACTTAAGGGCATCAAATTCCTTATCATGGTTTTTTAGAATGTGAACGTAAATTGCACAAAATGCTTAAATTAAAGGCTTACATGCCAAATTAGTCC
Organism: Gossypium stocksii; assembly: GCA_020496765.1. NCBI lineage: Eukaryota > Viridiplantae > Streptophyta > Magnoliopsida > Malvales > Malvaceae > Gossypium > Gossypium stocksii. The sequence goes on from CM035626.1 coordinate 121,213,720, forward strand.
TTAAACTACAACGCTTCCCTACATAGGTACCTAAAGGTTTTTGGTTAAAAGTTGTACACCAGCCAATAAAAGTGAGACACATGGCATTTTTTTTATAGAATGCCATACACTTCTGGGATAAAATTAGACAAAATTAACAATTCAGGTTCAACTTTTTTAACAAAAGAAACTTAGGTACCTAAATGAAAAAAAAGTATAACTTGAGGGATCAGTTTTTAATTAATCCTATATTTTAGTTATTGTTGGTATTATCATGTGCACTTAGTTTTTTTGTAATCACGACAAATAAAATTTTATTATTAATTTTTAAAATACAAAGAATATTTATATAATATAATTTTTTAAATCATATAAATTAATAAAAAATAGCACGAGTCTCAATTTTTATTTTAAATTTCATTGCTAATAAATATTAAATATTAAATATTAAAAAATTATTTATTAAAAACTTCAAAGAATCAATTAAATATGAAAATTGAAGGACGAAATTAAGTTTTAAAAAATTAAATTTGTGGCCCCCGTGTAGTCAGAGTGCTTTTAATTGCTTTAATTGTGACTTACCAATCAACACCGTACAAAGACGCACATAGAAACGAACGCGCCGACCATGAGTGTGAACAGAATGGACTAAAATGAAAGGATAATTATTAGATTATATGAAAATTGTTGAGATGACATTCCTCCGGAGAAGTCTATTAAGTGTCGAATATTTGAGAGTCAGTCGACTTCTCAACAAGTTTTGTATTGAAATTAAGGTATTTGTATTTGATTTTATTTTAGATTTTATCTTCTAATTTTATTGAAAGTAAGAAAAATTTCATGAAATAATTTTATTAATAACTCAAGATAGTGATGGATTTATAGAGTGAGATAACATTTCTTGTAGGTGAAGTAAAGAAGCTTAAAATCATAAAATTTTGGAAAGGACAAAACCAAAAAATATAGGTTAAAAAAAAGCTTTAAATTTTCGTTTAGGGACAAAAAAATGTAAATTTTCCCTTTTAATAAAAGGTTATAAAACCTTAAATTTGATTTTGGAAGGGCCTAAAAGGAATTCTCCCATTTAGCCAAGTGGGGCTAAGGCTTGGCTTACCTCTTTTGACTACCCGTGGCTGTCACCCATTTAAGGAAATGTCAAGCTGTCAACAGATGAACGGTTTTTGATCTCGAAATTCATTTATATTTTGGGCTCTTGCTAAAATTGAAAAACAAAATTCGAAAATAAATTTGAATATAGATTTTTTGGGTTTAATACTAAATATACTGAATGATCATCGACTCTTTTAAAAATGACACTTCTCTAAGTTCTTCTAGAAGAAGTTAAGTCTCCCTCGACAAAAATAATTATAATATAATTTAAATAATAAGTTGAAATAAAATAAAAATATAAAAAAAAAACTTTAAATACCAACAAATGAAAGTACGGGAGTTGGTTTGGTTGGTAGGTCAATTTCGCATTTACCTTGAACTTTCCTTGCCTCTTTTGCGCGTCTCTATCACGCTCGAATATTGCAACTGAAAAGTGTTGTGTTTCTAAAGTGTCAGCAAAGCTGGATTTAGCGTTGGAAAGATTAAGAAGTTTTATTTTAATTATGGGTTAATATATTACTTAGTATTTGAGTTTAACTTCAATATTCAATTTGGTACCCACATCAACTTGTATTATATGGTTCAAGGAATTTTGATATGTATGCTCTTATAAAAATATATAGGTACTTAATTGAGATAAAAAAACTGAGGTACCGAAGTAAAAATTAAAGCTAAAATTAGATATTAAATTGAGCGGCATCTATTTAAAGATCTCATTATAATGGAATCCAGTAAAATCCTTTTAAATCAACATATTGGAAAAATTGGAGAAAAAATAACATCAACCCACCATTGATCATGTCATATAAGACGTACATGGAGAAACATGAGTTTACTTTTCGACTAATTTGATCGGTTTCAACATTGAAGAAGGGAAGAAATTGATTTCTAAAGAAAAGCAACATTTTTTATAACCGATTTAACAAATTTCAGGTCACTAGTACAAATTCTTAGTTTCTGACGTGACTTGAACAATCAGCTACAATCTTTTAATTTTTATTTTTTAACCATAGTCGTTAATTTAAAAAGAATTTCACCATAAGATCTCATTTTAAACATTACATTAAATTAGGATTAAAAAAACACTCAAGTACTAAATATTAATAATAATAATTAAGAAAAACTATACCCATGCAAAGTCCAAGTCCACTTTTGAGTTAGTAAAACTTAGCTGTCAACTTTCAAGATGATATTTTTAGTAAAAAATCAAATAACTATAAATCTTAAATATTTATTTAAAATGGATACAGATCCAAAATTAATTTATTCAAATTTATGTAAATATATGTAAAATATTTAAATTATGACATAAAATATACGATTTTTTTATTAAATTTATTTTTTCCTTTTTTTTCATACCACGTGATGTGGTTTAGCTATTAATTAACCCCGTTGGAGCTTGTTATTACAAATGTGACATCAACCAGTGGAATTTAATTAAAAAATTATTTTAAGAAATCCAACTAAAATTCTTGTCATTATCTTATCTTAACAACTTTGAATAAATAAATAATTTGGATTAGCTGTTTATTTAGATTTTAATTTCTAGATGTTAACAAAATTTGATGTTCTCATCACTTACAGTGTTAGTTTAATCTGATTGGTTAGTTGGATTGAAAATTTATTATTATATTAGTTTGAATATAAAATTTGAATTGATTTTTAAACGAATCATTCAATATCGATTAAAAACTAAAATTCGTCAATTGAACTAATTTTGTTTTTAATATATATTTTTAATTTTTATGTTAAATGATTTATTTAATTGTTATTGAAACGATCAAATTGAAAATGATAATAGGACTAGTCTAATAATCAATTTGATTATTAAAATTTTAAATTAATAAAATTAATTACTGTTGAATCGAGAATTGATTGGATAACTGATATAAGTGAAACTAGAGGATGGTAGCCAAGATCCTTGGTTCCTGTTAAATAGAAAAAATTATCTTTTAGTGTACTAATTTAGTTAGATCTGTCCTTAGTGGCCCGATCCTAAAGCCCGCTTAAAATGTGAGAGGGCCTTTGGTAAGACTTTTTCCTCCGAGCTCAGCCCAAATTCACTAAATAACCAAAAAAAAAATTTGAAGTTATAAGCCAATTTAACCAATTCACTTATTGATTTTTTGTCTTAATTTCTTACTTTTTATCAGTTCTGAACGAGTCGCTTAGAGATTCAGTCAATTTAATAGATCAATTCAATATAGTTTCCACTACATTCACCTACACTTAAATTAATTATTACTAATGATTTTTTTTTTGCTTGATTAGTATAAATATTATTGCCAATACAGGAGAGCGGGAGTTCGAGTGCGTTGAAGCGCACTATCATATCAGAATCTATAAAAAAATGGTTAAAAAAAATTTATCCAAACGAAAAGTAAGAGACTTAGCATGTGAGGGTTTATTGAAATTATTGCATTGACCAAGTCAACCTCAAATGAATAGGTTCCATTGACCCAACACATTAATCTTATCTACATAGCTTAGTTTAATAACAATTATATACAATAATTATCCAATAAACTTTAATTTCCCATATCTACTTTGATATACACAAGATTTAGTACTTATTAAAAATAATTAAGTCACGTGATTAGTTTATAAAAATTCAAGTAAAAATTGTATTATAATTAGTATTTATTATTCAACGCTTTCCATGCTCCTTCGCTCTCCCTTTAATTAAAAAGAAAATTAAGATTCTCAATATCAAGGATGAGTATAAATTAAAATTTTGAGGAAGGATAATTAGGGTTTTTCTAACACAATATTATAAATTTATTTTTTTTTGAAAAAAAAAATATAATTTCTACAAGAGTAAAAGACAAAGTATCTATATAATTAATTAATGGTTGATATTTCAACAAGTTATACAATATTTTGCCTACCTAAGCTAAGGTAAGCTTCCAGCACTTTAATTTTGTCTCTTTTTTCATTTAAATATAATATTTAATTGTATTTTATTATTTTCGAGATAATATTTTATTTATCATAACTTTTTTTAATTAATTGGTCCCCGACTTAATGCAATAATAAAAACCTCGAGCTTAAATTACTGCATCGTGTTGCTCATGGTGCATGGCTGCTTTTGTTTTTTTCTTCAATGGCTATAGAAACTACAACATACATACATACATACATTTTATAAATTTTAACTCGTTTCTCTAGACAAAATTTCTGGTTATGTCCCTATATTATTTGTATCATCTTTATATATATATATATATATATATCATTGATAAGAAAAAATGTTATCCTAGGAAAAATTGTATGTATGTATGTATGTATGTATAATTCCAATGCTGTGTAGTAATTGGGTAGGGATAATTATAAAGCCAATTGTGCTATTTCAACATCTATAGCATGCGCAAGTACCAAATTTATGTATATGATAAATTAGTCATCTAGTTATTTTATCCATTACATGAAGATGCTACGCATTTAATAAATATAAATTACAAAAATAAATGTCATACAATTTATATAATAGTTTGAATATATTATATTTGTTCATATCTAATTAATACTCTACGAGGCTTAAATTTAAAGAAACAAATATAAGTCTAGACCTAAATAAATACAAATAATTTAGATTAATGAGTAAATTAATCAAAATAATAAAAATCTACTTAAAACTAGTGGCCTATACACATAATGATCAGGTCTCGACTTTCTGTTAAAAGAGATCAAATACTATTTCCCAAAGCACCCTCTGCCTCTCCTATATTATTGAAACTTCTACAAGTTTGTTCTTTAGCTCAAGCAATTAGCACAAAATGAATAAGGAATCTAGTAGTTCTGAATTTGTGAACAAAAGTTAATTCGCAAAATTGTTAAATCTAAGACACTAGTTTAAGCAACCCCGAGCAATAGCAAAAAGTCTATTAAATTAGTAAAAATATTATGAAGGTTTTCGTATTAGGAATTGAATTGCATTTTGTTTTCTTTACTAAAAAAATAATAAATTAATAATTGAATTAATTCTTTTGTTAAAAAATTTTTACTGTTAAAAACTAGTCTTTTTACGTCAAAATATGGTGTACGTAGCACGCCACATGTACATTATCTGATTATTCTATCAACCACACCAGTTTTTAATAATAGAAATAAATGAAATTTGTAATAAAAATGAAACAAAATAAAGTAAAAGAAACAAAATGCAATCTAAATACTAAAGCATGAGCCTCTATAATACTTTTACCATATAAAACCTCGTACACACAACTAATAAAGTATGTGACACCTGTCGATACCATTTTTGTGAAAACAAAACGGATGTCGACTTGAAAAAAAATGAACTGGAGTCGCCACCGATCTTTTTTAGGGTGCGATCGGTCACCTCAAAAGGTGTTGTTTTTGATAAACTATTTGATTTATTAAAACAACGATTTTGGTCCGCATACCAGAAAAATAGGTTCGGGAGTCAGTTACGCACGGGGAAGGATTAGCACCCCCGATACGCCCAGAATCTGGTACCTTGTTGATTAATTGATGTCTTTAAAGTCGATAATTCGAAAACTTGAAAGAATTTTTAAAATACGATCTTTATTTGTTTCATAATCGTTTGGATAAATAGAAAACGTGTAAGAGGCCGGCTTGCCTTTAGGTAAAACGTCACATCCAATACGTTAGGACACGACATTTCGACCATTGAGGCTAACCTTGCTTTTTGTTTAGAATTCGGGTATTTATTTTGAAAGGATGTTCCAGTACTTGGGATAAACGAGGGAAATCAGACCCAATTCGTTAGGGCATGATTTCTCGAGATCTTGAAGTACAGAACATTTGCCTTGATTTTAGAAAATTTTATCCCGGGATAATGAAATATCACATCCAATGCGTTAGGGTGCAATATCTCGAATTCTCAAGGGTAAATTCTTATACTGAAAGATCATGTATTTATTTTGAAAGGCTATTCGGTGATTTACACTTTAAACGAAAAACCGTGACCCAATACGTTAGGGCCCGATTCCCGAGTGTTTAAATACAGAATTTTGCCTTTACAAGGAGAATTATTTGGTAAACGGTAATTTAAAAAACGTAGCGAGCGGGAATGAAAGTAAACATAACAGGAGTAGAATATAGTAATGGAAGGCGGATGTGAATACGAGCAATAATATAGCATGCGAAGTAGAAATAATAAGGTTTTAAACATATGTTTTAAAAGGATATTTGGATATTTAAATTTAGACGAGAAAACCGAAACCCAATACGTTAGGGCACGGTTCTCGAATTTCTAAACATCGAAACATTGCCTTCGTAAAAAAAAAAAATCGATTTGGCATAGGGTTAAACAATGCATAGTTTGTGATAAAAGTGTTTAGAACAAATGGTAGTAATAATAATAATAATAAATATATTAAAAAATGGTGAAAATAATATGATAGTAACGTAATAGAAATAATAATAAAAATAATAAAATCATAATATGTACACGAAAAAAACATATATACGTATATGTGAGTTAATAATGGGAAATACAATAAATATGCTATTGGAGTAATGTTAAAAGGTAATGATATAATATGACATTAAGTAAAATATGATAATAACGATACATATATGTATAAAAAAAATAACAATAGTAATTATAATGGTAAAAATAGAAAATAATAATCATAATAATAAGAAAAATAGTAAAATAATATTAGTTAAAATAGAAAATATAATAAGAACGTAAATATATGATATATATGTAATAATATTAATATAAGGAAAGAAATAATATTTATAATGCTAATATGTACACATACGATATATAAATACATAATAGTAAAAAGAAAATGAGATATTAAAAATGCTAACTAAATAAAACAAAATAATAATGAACACTAGAAATAATAATGTAATAGTAAAAATGAATATTAACAAAAATTCTAAATGTAATGAAAATGTGATAAAATAATAATAATAATAATGGAAATAATAATAATAACAAATGATAATAATATATATATATATATATATATAATAGTAAAAAGTAATATAAAAAAATAATAACATGCATAAGCAACATTAATAATAGTGAATAATAATAATAATAATAATAATAATAATAATAATAATGTGCAATAGTAGCAAAATACAAAAGAAAGGACTCAATTGAAACCAAACAGAAAACTCGGGGCGAATTTAAAAATATAAACACGTGAAAAGGACCTATTAGAACACGGGTTAAACTTAAGGGGATCCCGAAACGCAATTTTCCCGGAATTCAAAAACGCACAGCAGCTTTGGGGATTGAATTGAAAAGCGGAACAAACACTAGGGCCAGATTGCAAGTAATTAAAACCTGATTGCAAACACTCGAAAAAGCGGAAGGACTGATCGCGCAAATAGACCATTGAATTAAAAACACACGGATCTTGGGCGGGTTTGAGTCGGATTTCGGGTCGGGTCATCAAAACGACGTCGTTTTGGGGGCCCCCAAAAACGATGTCGTTTTGGGAGGCTATAAAAGGGCCATTTTAGTGAAAAAAAATCATTTGTGGGGGGAAGGAGAAAAAAAGAAGAGAGAGAGAGAGAGGGAGAAGGGAGAAGGGAGGGGAGGAGGAGGGTTCCCAGTCAAAGCTCCGGTCGCCGGACGGTCACCGGACCTCTGTCGACGCTGCCTCCGGTCACCGTACACGGTGGCCGGAAAAAGTAAGTTTTTTCGTTCTTTTTTTTATTTTTTATTTCTATATTATTATTAATATTCTAAATATATATGCATGTAAAGAATCCGAAAAGTATTTAAAAAAAATGAAATCACCTTAAGTTCCTGTTTTGGTACTGGTTTTTTTGGATTTTGATGATTCGAGGGTATTTCCTTTGCTGCGATATCACTGTTGCTGTATTCGTTTTTTGAGGTTTAATGTTTGTATTCTTAGAACAATGAAATTGCCGAAACTTGCTTCTATTTTTTCAAATCGGGTTCCCCCTTTTTACATTCGGTTTTGATGGCTTTTTATAGCCATTTACATGCTGTTTTCTGCCTCGTTTGCTGCTGTTTTCTGTCGTTTCTGTCTCTATTGCGTGTTTGCAGGTGCATTTGGAACATGGTGGTTGGTGGCAGAGTAGGTGACCGGTTGGTGGCCTTGGCAGAGACAAGTGGGGTGGTGCGGCGCCGAACAGGGCTAGGGTTAGGGTTAGGTGATTTTGGTTTCTGATTTGGGTCTGTTTGTTGGGCTGTACGGGTTTGGGTAAAACGGGTATTGGGTAGCTTAGGTTTTGGGTTGGCTTTGTCGTAACCATTTTTTTGAAGTAAAAAACGGATGTCGACTTAAAAAATGAAAATGAGGAGTCGCCACCAATCTTTTTAGGTGTGATTGGATCACCTTATAAAATGTTTTGGTCTACGAAGAATTAGAGAAAATAGGTTCAGGAGTCGGTTACACGCGGGGAAGGATTAGCACCCCCGCGACGCCCAAAATTGGTACCAAATTGAGCAATTTTCTGTCTTAAGTCGAAATTTAGAAAGATTTGAAAAATAGGATTCTTTTTTGAAACGGGGATGATTAAGTTGAAAAGATCGGGATTCCTTTGCTTCGGTAGAATACGAACAACACATCCAGCACGATTGGACACGAGATTCGTGAATTCTTCGAAACTAGGGATATCTCGCGAGTTGCAAAACTTTGTTTAGAAGGGTATTTTAAGTATTTAGGCGGACGAGAAATCGCAACCCAGCACGTTAGGGCACTGTTTCCCGAATCTCTAAATACAAAAACATTGCCTCGTTTTTGGAACATTTTGAATAAAATTTGAGATGATTTGGATTGAAAAATCGAGATTCTTTCGCTTCGAAAGAATACGAACATCACATCCAGCACGATTGGACACGAAGTTCTTAAATTCCTCGAAACTAAAGTCATCTCGCAAGTTGCAAGATTTAGGAGGGTATTTTAGGTATTTAGACGAATGAGAAATCGCAACCCAGCACGTTAGGGCGCTATTTCCCGGATCTCTAAATACAAAAATATCGCCTCGTTTTTAAACATAAAATTGGGATGATAGCTCGATTGATAGAACCATTAAAACATGATATTAAAGAAGACGACAATGGTAATAGTGTTTACAATGAAAGAAAAGAGCATGTAGTTGTAGCAAGATGTATACGTGAGATAAAACATGTAAGTATTATGAGGTTTAAAATACACGCGACGTAATGCTAAGGTATATATATATACGTAATAATGTCGAAATTCGGTGCATATATTTTAGAATAATAGTAAAGAAGCAATTATTATGAATAAACATGTAAGTATATATATGTATATACGTAATATGCAAATAAATAATATACGGTGAATATAACATAATATATTGGTGATGATAATATTTGGCATTATAAGATATTATATATACATACGGAATATGAAATAATGTAATATTGAAAATATATAACAAAAATACGGTATTTAATCTATATGTAATATATGTATACGTGAGGACAAAATATATACGTAAGTTACTATGAAAAATATATGTATGTGTAATATAAAAATATGTGCGTAAAAGAATATATATTTGAGATAGTATAAAGTAGATAGATAATAACATTTAAAATATATGTAAGAAACATAACGTAATATTAGAAATACATATATAATATGAAATTAAATATATATAAGTACACAGGGCATAATAAAAGAATATATAATACATGTGGTACATAGATTTAAGAAAAATATAATATATATAATATAATTAAAAATATATACGTAAAATATAAAAATATAGCTTTAAGAAAAATTATATACACATGTAATATTAGTACATATTACAAGAATATACATATATAGCATACAAATACATTTATAATAATATTAAAAGCTACTATGATATATATAAGTATAAGTAAGAATAATAATAATAAAATGTTAAAAATAAATATTAGCTTAAAAATTAGAAACGAAACAGAAATAAATAGAAAAGGGACGAAATTAAAATAAAAGGACGATTTTCGGGGCAAATTCGAGAGAAAAACAGAGGGGAAGGACTTGTTCGAGCACGGGTCGAACGTGAGAGGACCGGAAGGGCAAATTTCCCTTCCTTTTAAAACGGTGTCGTGGTGAGGGGGGATTGAATTGGAGATCAGGGCAAATTATCGGGCTAAATTAGAACTAATAGGACTCAATTGCAAATAACTGAAAAAGCGGAAGGGTCGATCGTGAAATATCCCTTCCGTGTTAAAAAACACGCGGATCCTTGGAACGGGTCGGGTCCATGCGCGGGTTAAATCAGAACGGTGTCGTTTTGAGGCTAAAACGCAGCCCCCAAAACGGCACCGTTTCAGGAGGCTATAAATAGCCTAAAACCTTCAAAAAAATTCATTTCTGCTGGGGGAAGGAAAAAAAAGGAGAGAGAGGGAGCAGGGGGGGTACCGGAGGCGATTTCTGGTGGTCGATCCGACCACCGGCCGGTCACCGGACCGGTCGTCGTCCGGTCGTCGGCCGTTCACTGGCGCCGGTGCCGGCCACCGTACACGGTGGCCGGAAAAGGTAAATTTTCTTCTTTTTTTTTTTTTACTTTTATTATTTATTTTGATATTGTTATTTTAGAAATATATGCATAAAATAGAATAATCGTAGAATAAAAAAAATAAGAAAATCACCTTAAGGTCTGGTTCTGTTTTCTGGTATTTCGAGATTTCGGGGGTTTCCCATTCGTTGTTCTTATTACAGCTACTGTTATCAACACTATTATTTGATTAAAACTAAACTTCTATTTCGGGGGCAAAAATCCCAACCTCTTACAATCTGTTTTCATTCGGCTTATATAGCCAAGATTTTTACAAGTTGCTTCCTTTTTCTATTGTTTCTGTCCTTTCGATTTAAATGTTTTGTAGGGACTTTGGGCGGTGGCTACAGTGGCAAAGGGGCGGTGGTAGCAGCTGCTGTCAGAGCAAGTGGGCAGTCAGAGGGCAGAAGGCTAAGGCGACTAGGGTTGGCAACATTTGGTTTTTCTGTTTAGGGTTTAGTTTAGGTTGGGCTTTATTAGGCTGTTCTGACTTGGGTTTGAATTGGGTTTAATTTGTAATGGGTTATGGGTAGTGGGTCTGTTGGATCTAATTTTGTAAAAGAACATTTTGGTTTTGTTTTTGTTTGGGTTCCCCCGGGCCAAAATTGGCCATTATAGCTGCCCCTCTTTGCTCATTGTCGTGTAACCGGAATGGAGCAAAGACTTCAAAAGGGCCAATTTTGCCTGAGCCTGCTGAGTCTTGACTTCTTTGGTGCTCTTTTGTTCATGTGGTTTCTTTTCAAATCCACCGCCTCCTGTGGCTTTGGTTCAATCCATTGCGACTTTATGGGTATGTCTCGTGGCTTCCGTCTGCTCGCATCTTCAGAGATGTAATTATTCAGAGAGAAGAGATTTACGACTTCAATCTTTCTCTACCAAAATTACAAAATGATTGTCAAATCTGCTATTTCGATCTGCTCTCTGCCAGTACAAAGAGATAAGATTTGCCAAAATTTGATCTGTTACCCTACTGCTTAGGGAGTTAAGATCTGTTGGAATTTGATCTGCTCCGCTCCTGCTCAGCGAAGATAATATCTGTTTTGTTTTGCCTGTTACCCTACTGCTTAGGGGGTTAAGATCTGCTGTTTTGTGATCTGCTCCGCTCCTGCTCAGCGAAGATAAGATCTGATGTTTTGCCTGTTACCCTACTGCTTAGGGGGTTAAGATCTGCTGTTTTGTGATCTGTTCCGCTCCTGCTCAGCGAAGATAAGATCTGATGTTTTGCCTGTTACCCTACTGCTTAGGGGGTTAAGGCGAGTGGCTAAAATCTGCCCCAACACTGCTGTATAGAGATAAGATTCGCCGAAATTCGATCTGTTACCCTACTGCTTAGGGAGTTAAGATCTGATAGAATGTGATCTGCTCCGCTTCTGCTCAGCGAAGATAAGATCTGATGTTTTGCCTGTTACCCTACTGCTTAGGGGGTTAAGGCGAGTGGCTAAAATCTGCCCCAACACTGCTGTATGGAGATAAGATTCGCCGAAATTCGATCTGTTACCCTACTGCTTAGGGAGTTAAGATCTGATAGACCGCGATCTGCTCCGCTCCTGCTCAGCGAAGAGAAGATCTGCTCTGTTTTGCCCGTTACCCTACTGCTTAGGGGGTTAAGGCGAGTGGCTGAAATCTGCCCCAACACTGCTGTATGGAGATGAGATCCGCCAAAATTCGATCTGTTACCCTACTGCTTAGGGAGTTAAGATCTGTTGAATTTGTTGTTTCCGTCAATCTTGCTACATTGTCCCCTGGGGGAATCTATCTGTAGAATTGATTTCCTGAGGTTTATGCTTATGCAAATGATTAGGATGCCATGATCAAAATGAGTCAAATGTTTCCTAATTGCACACATTATAATGCAAAAATGTTATGAGAATGGTCCCTATTTCGGCTATCATTACTCATTTATCCAAGCTTTACTCGAGGTGTCATTCACAACCTGCTCGTATGCCCCAGATCAAGTTGGTTCTATTATGAAATGCCGACAGTGATCCTTTCCTAGGATCGAATTGTTTGAATTTTCTAATCATCACTTGAACTTGAAAATGAAGTTTTCCTTGAGTGTACCCAACCTTTACGCATGGGGGTTCTTTAAACAATCGTCCTGTTTTAGTTTCCTGTATTATCAGGAGATTTTACAAAGCAATATACAGGACTTCGTTTGTAAAGATATTTTAGTTCATCAATCGTTATTTCAATGTAACACATTTTATAGATAGTGGAAGGTAAAACCTTGAAGACAGTTAAATTCGAACAAAGTCATCAAAGATACAGAGGAAATTAATCTGACAACATATCTTTGAGAAGATCAAAAGATAATGGACAGGACAAAAAGTCAGATGCCCTAGATATCGTCACTTGAGTTTCTATATACAAACTCCATGAAGACTACTTTGGGTTTGACATGTGTTCAGAAGATCCAAAGTACTTTGTTGATGCCCCGGTATGTAATGTACTCCAGTTCTTGTCAGGTCAAGTATAGTGAGGTACGTGTCGTTCGAAATTTGAGCCGCCCTTTCGGGTTTTCGACTCAAAACCCCTTTAGTCTCAAGGTGCCCTTTGCGGGTTTTCACCTTGGCTTCTCCATTTTTTTTTTTTTGTTTAGATAGAAGTCTCAAAGTGCCCTTTGCGGGTTTTCACCTTGGCTTCCCTTCTTTTAGACAAAGTATTTCTTGACTGAGTCTGAATTCACTGGATTGGGTAAACTTTTCCCATCCATTTCTGCTAGGATCAATGCTCCACCAGAGAAAGCCTTTTTTACAACATACCGCCCTTCCCAATTTGGCATCCACTTCCCTCTAAAGTCCTTCTGTATGGGAAGGATCTTTTTCAGTACAAGGTCCCCCTCGTAAAATTCTCTCGGACGGACCTTCTTATCGTAAGCTCGCATCATTCACTTCTGATACATCTGACCGTGATGAATCGCCTTTAGCCTTTTCTCTTCAATCAGGTTCAATTGATCATATCGCGCTTGAATCCATTCTGCCTCATCCAACTTTATTTCTGACAAGATTCGAAGGGAAGGTATTTCCACTTCAATGGGTAACACTGCCTCCATCCCATAAACCAGCGAGAATGGGGTTGCCCCGGTAGATGTTCTAACAGACGTTCTATAGGCAAATAGTGCAAATGGCAGCTTTTCGTGCCAATCTCTATAGGTCTCAGTCATCTTCCCAACTATCTTTTTAATGTTTTTGTTGGCCGCTTCCACTGCCCCGTTCATCTTTGGGCGGTAAGGAGATGAATTATGATGTTTAATCTTGAACTGGCTGCAGACTTCTGCTATCGTACTGTTATTCAAGTTCAGTGCATTGTCTGATATGATTCTCTCAGGCATTCCATATCGACATATGATTTCTTTCTTTAAGAATCTACTCACTGCTGACTTGGTAACATTAGCATAAGAAGCAGCTTCTACCCATTTCGTGAAGTAATCAATGACCACGAAGATGAAGCGATGCCCATTCGAAGCTTTCGGCGAAATTGGGCCAATTATATCCATGCCCCACATGGAAAAGGGCCATGGCGAAGTTATAACATGTAGAGGTGAAGGCGGTACATGGATCCTATCCCCGTAAATCTGGCATTTATGACACTTCTTGGCATAGCTGATACAATCTCCCTCCATAGTAGACCAATAGTATCCAAATCTCATAATTTGTCTTGCCATCGTGAAGCCATTAGCATGTGTCCCACACACACCTTCATGCACTTCTTCTAAGATTTTCCTAGCTTCCATAGCGTCGACGCACCTCAAAAGCACCTGATCTTTCCCTCTTTTATAAAGGATATCTCCATCCAATACGTAGTCGCAAGCTAACCTTCTCAAGGTTCTTTTCTCATTCTCCGTTGCCTGTTCAGGGTATTCACGATTCTTCACATATCGTAATATATCCTGGTACCAAGGGTGGTCATCCTTTTCTTCACCTTCGATGTTACAACAATGAGCTGGAGCTTCAGAAATGCTCATTTGAATCGGCTTCATATCCTCCTCTTTGTTTACTTTAATCATGGATGCCAGGGTTGCCAAAGCGTCCGCCATCTGGTTCTCATCTCGTGGGAGATAATTGAAAGTGATATCGTCAAACTCCTCTAGTAATCCTAAAACTACTCTTCGATAGTTAATCAACTTGGGGTCTCTTGTCTCCCATTCTCCTTTGAGCTGGTAGATCACTAATGCGGAGTCTCCGTATACTTCCAGTACTCTAACCTCCCGTTCTATGGCCGCTTGAATCCCCATGATACATGCCTCATACTCTGCCATATTGTTGGTACAGTCGAAATCTAATTTGCATGTGAGTGGATAATGATCTCCCTCTGGTGATATTAAGACTGCCCCGATTCCATTCCCTACTGCATTGGACGCTCCGTCAAAGTTCAATTTCCACGGACACCTTTCGGCGGTTGCCACGTACATCAACTCCTCATTAGGAAAATCAAAGCTCAATGGTTCGTAGTCTTCCAGAGCCCTGCTAGCCAGAAATTCAGCTATTGCACTTCCTTTTATAGCCTTTTGATTCACATATACTATATCAAACTCAGAAAGCAGTATCTGCCATCTTGCCATTCTTCCATTCAGGGCTGCTGACTCCATCATGTACTTTAATGGGTCCATTTTCGAAATCAACCAAGTTGTATGATATAACACATATTGTCTCAACCTTCGGGTTGTCCAAATCAAGGCACAACACAACTTCTCAATCGGCGGATATCTCATTTCACAATCAGTAAATTTCTTACTGAGGTAATATATCGCCTTCTCTTTTCTTCCTGACTCATCGTGTTGACCTAGCACACATCCTATAGAGTTGCTGAACACCGATAAATACAGTATTAGCGGTCTATCTGGACTAGGCGGGGATAGTACTGGAGCGTTTGACAAATATTGCTTGACTTTATCAAAGGCATTCTGACATTCTTCATCCCAGGTACCCTGGTTGTGTTTCCTCAGAAGGCGGAATATGGGGTCACATTTCTCCGTCAATTGTGAAATGAACCGAGCAATGTAATTCAACCTCCCAAGAAAACCTCGAACTTCTTTCTGAGTATGTGGTGGCGGCAGCTCCTGTATGGCTCTGACTTTGTCTGAGTCAACTTCTATTCCTTTCTCACTGACTACAAAGCCCAATAGTTTCCCTGACCTGACTCCAAAGGTACACTTCGCCGGATTGAGTTTCAACTGAAACTTTCTCAATCTCAAGAATAATTTCCTCAAGGCTTCGATATGTTCCTTTTCAGTTCGAGATTTGGCAATCATGTCGTCCACGTACACCTCGATTTCCCTGTGCATCATATCATGAAATAAAGTCACCATGGCCCTTTGGTATGTTGCACCTGCGTTCTTTAGGCCGAATGGCATCACTTTGTAGCAAAAGGTGCCCCACAATGTTATGAAAGTGGTCTTATCCATGTCCTCAGGATGCATCTTTATTTGATTGTACCCCGAGAAGCCGTCCATGAAGGAAAACCATGAATAACCCGCTGTATTATCTACTAGGGTGTCAATGTGTGGTAAGGGAAAGTTGTCTTTTGGGCTAGCTTTGTTCAAATCTCTGTAATCGACGCACATTCGTACCTTCCCATCTTTCTTAGGAACAGGCACAATGTTAGCTACCCATTCTGAGTACTTGACCTCTTTTAGGAATCCAGCATCAAACTGCTTTTTGACTTCCTCTTTGATCTTCAGCACGACGTCAGGCCTCATTCTTCGTAATTTTTGTTGAACTGGCTTGTAATCTTGTTTTATTGGAAGGCGATGTACTACGATGTCGGTATCTAGCCCCGGCATGTCCTGATATGACCACGCAAATACATCTTTAAACTCTCTCAGTAGCTCAACAAGATCTTGCCTAGTTTCCTCTGAAATGTGCGTCCCTATTTTCACTTCCTTCCCTTCTTCCAAGGTTATGCTCTCTATTGTCTCCTTCTCGTGGGGCAGAATTTGCTTCTCTTCATGTTTCACCATTCTCGACAGATCTGGAGATACGTCACAATCCCTATCATCTTCGAAGTCCTGAGGTTCCTCTAAACACATGTCCTGCTCAAAGGAAACTTCATGATTTGCAGTATCGTCGCTCATGTCATTGATATCCAGAGACCTGTGGGGTATGAAAGAAGGTGTAAAGAATGAATGAATTTAAGAATGGTTGTCTTTTATGTTACGAATGAGTTAAAAAATGAATGAAGTTAGAAGGTCAAAAGAATGTTTATCGATAGAAGAATGAAAGAAGTTTGCTCGATTTGACAAAAGTGTTCTTTATTGAAACCAAAATATCCGAACATAAGCCTATTTCACAAACGAAATCTCATTGCTCCTAGGCTTTAGAGCAACAAGAGTGTTCTGGAAAATTACTCTGTAAAGTTCCTAAAGGTTACAGGAAGTTCTTCAGCAGTCCAATTGTTTAAAGAGCTCCCCGGTTCGTAAGGACGGATGTCTTCCAAATTCCTTTGCTCAGTCTCTTCATCATGTATGGCGTTAATGTGATAGCTTCCTTTCTCGAGTGACTCCGCCTCAGGGTGAATTATCCCCCCTGACACAAAAGTCTGGGATATGTGAGGGAACGTCATCGATTCCCACTCAACTTCTCTTCCGCTCAAACGCGCCTTCCTTCTTTCTTGACGCTTTTCTATCTCCTTCTTTCTCTGTTGTTATCTGGCCTAAATCTTAGGCCAAAGCGATCTCTTTTTTCCCTAATATCGGGGACTCGGATTCCACCTTGGAGGTATTTGCCTAACCCTTTTCCAGGCAAAGCTCCTTTTCCTACTGTCATTTGCAAGCTCATCTTTGTGGTCTTGGATATCTTAGGCACTGGTATCTCTTTTCCTTCCGAAATGAAGGTTGCATTGACAAATTCCAATGAGCGGAAAGAACATTCAATTGACTCTTCATCTGCCTCCACATAAGGTGCGTTACTGGTAACCGCTGCTATGATGTCTTCTTCCGCATTTATGGTCACCAGTCGTCCGTCTGTCACTAACTTCAATTTCTGATGTAAAGAGGAAGGCACCGCTCCTGCCGAATGTATCCAGGGCCTTCCCAACAAGCAATTATAGGAGGGCTTGATGTCCATCACTAGAAAATCCACCTCATATGTGTTTGGCCCGATCATTAAAGGGACGTCAATCCTTCCCATCACCTTTCTCTCTGTGCCATCGAACGCTCTCACTATATTATGACATGCCTTCATGTGAGAACCATCTCTTGGCAGTCTATCTAATGTGGATAATGGTAGGACATTCAGGGCTGACCCATTATCGATAAGCACACTTGGCAGCGTATACCCTTTGCAACGAGTGGTGATGTGTAGAGCTTTAGTTGTTTCCCTGCCACCCGGTGGGATTTCTTCATCATTGAAGTAGATGAAATTGTTGGCGCTTATGTTACTGACTAGACGATCCAGCTTATTGACGGATATGTCCTTAGTAACATAGGTTTTATTAAGCACTTTCATCAATGCCTCGCGGTGTACTTCTGAACTCAGGAGCAATGCTAACACTAATATCCGGGCCGGTTGTTTGCGTAATTGCTCGACTACGCTATACTCGCTATGTTTCAGGAATTTTAGGAATTCTTTAGCCTCTTCCTCCTTTACTGGTTCATTAACAAGTGTTTCAGCCCTTTTATCTTTTTCAAACCCTAAGGCTTTTGCCTTTATGGGCTCGATCCTGATGCCTCCTGCATCATAACGCTTTCCGCTACGCGTGTAAGAACTTTCGACTTGAGTTTCTTTGGAAGCATTAGCTATCCCCTCTTCTTCCGGCATCGCTACATTGCAATCATAATTCCAGGGCACCCTTTTATTATCCTTATAAGGAAAGGAAACGGGTTTGCGAATAATGACTTTCGGTGCTGTTTGCACTCCATCCTCGTCATACTTGGGTAGAGAGATAATGATCCTCGGCCGGTTGGTTCCTTGATTCGTCGATTCTCCTTCCAAGGCGCATATGTGTCTTGCATCCGAGCTCTCTTCATAAAATTCCAACTCCTTATTATCCATAAGGCTTTGTATCAAAGTTCTAAACTCAACACATTCCTGGATCTCGTGCCCTTCGACTTGATGGAACTTACAGTAGTTCCCCGCTTTTTCACTTCTTTCTTCAGGAACCAACATTCCTCTCTTTGTCATCTCCTTCCAAATTACTTTCAACGGTGTCCTTACTTCAGCAATGTCTTTTTTGACCCTTCTCGTATCGGTTTCTCCAATTGCGTTCACCCCTTGATCGCAGTGGTTCGGCAGTGGGTTTTCCGTACTAGGAGTATCGTCAAATTTCACAATCCCCATTTTGATAAGTCTTTCCACGGCCTTTTTGAAGCTGACGCAATTTTTAATTAAATGCCCTTGCACTCCGGCATGGTATTCACATTTGGCATTAGCATCATACCACTTGGGATATGGGGGTTGCAAGGGTTTCAGGTGATAGGGAGCTATTGCGTGTGCATTATATAAGCTCTGATAAAGTTCCCTATACGTTACTGGAATAGGTGTGAACTGTATCTTCTCAGAGTTCTGTCTTGAACTAGATTCCTGCTTTTGAGAACCCTGTTGCCCACCTGTAGCCGTTCTCGGCTGGCTAACCATAATTGCCCTCGAGCTGTAACTACTCGCATTGTTCACTTCATTATCCTTCCTTCTTGGGGCTAGCCTTTTAGTGGTTTCTCCTTCTATCTTACCACCCCTTATGGCGCTTTCAATCATTTCCCCCGCCATAACTATGTCGGCAAAGCTCTTAGTGGCACTTCCAATCATGTGAGTAAGGAATGGGGCCTTCAGGGTATTTATGAACAGCATGGTAGTTTCCTTCTCTAATAGTGGTGGTTGAACTTGCATTGCGACCTCTCTCCATCTCTGTGCGTATTGTCGGAAGCTTTCATTGTGTTTCTTTTCCATATTCTGCAGAGTGATCCGATCGGGCGTTAAGTCAGCCACATGGCTATACTGTTGCATGAAGGCGTGTGCCAAGTCTTTCCAGGAATGGATCCTATCGCGGCTTAATTAGTTGTACCATTTAGCCGCGGCCCCGACTAAACTGTCCTGGAAACAATGAATCAGAAGTTGATCATTATTCACGTATCCTGTCATTCGCCTACAGAACATAGTGAGGTGGGCTTCAGGACAGCTAGTCCCATTGTATTTTTCAAACTCTGGCATTTTGAATTTATGGGGGAGGACTAAGTCTGGGACCAAACTAAATTCTTTGGCGTCCATCCCTTGTCGCCCATCAGCACCTTCTAAAGCTCTAAACTTTTCTTCCAACCACCTGTAGCGTTCCTCTAATTGTCTTGAGGATTCAATCTTTTCCCTCTCCTTCTCAGCCAAGTCCAAATCAGGGGTGAGTGAGTTGATGAGATTATCTAACGGGTTGGACCCCGAGCCGTCTTGTAAGTTCACAGGTATTCCAATATCAATTTGCCCCTGTTGAGGCCTAACAGTAACAGACGGCCTTTGCAGGGGAGCCTCCGTCTGTGTTTGAGTACGGGGTGGGGTGAAACCTGGAGGATAATCATCATTATCTTCCGCGGCGGTAGCCATAGGGGCCTTTCCCTTATCCATTGCTCCTTTCAGCAGCTGGGCCATTTCGGCCACCATACTTCTCTGAGCTTCCATCATCTGTTCACGCATATCGTTTTGCATTTTTACCAATTGTTCTTGCAATTGCTCCTGCATTTCTTTTTGAAGCTGCTCGAATCTTTGATCCATATTCTTGGTTTTAGCACGTGTACCGTAGGGATGTGGAGTTTCCAGATTCTTTCCTTCTCTGTAATAACTTTCACTAATCAGGGTCTTTTCGGTTTAAAATGCATGTGATGTGATGCAATGCGAATGCATGAATGCAAAAGATATCGATCCCGATTCAGTTTCAATTTAGAAAACATTGTTTAAGGAACAAAAATCCTTACACAAAACGGATCACAGACACTTTCATCGTTAGGTCTAGAGTTTCAATTTTCAAATAACAAGAACAAAAAGTTTTTACAATAAGCTGATTACAGATATGCCTTTGCCTTTAGGCCTAAAGTCT
This sequence comes from Gossypium stocksii, assembly GCA_020496765.1. Classification (NCBI taxonomy): domain Eukaryota; kingdom Viridiplantae; phylum Streptophyta; class Magnoliopsida; order Malvales; family Malvaceae; genus Gossypium; species Gossypium stocksii. The sequence goes on from CM035626.1 coordinate 121,234,324, forward strand.
TAATTTTCCTAAGCAACGCCACCAATTCTCGACCTCGGTCTGATTCTTGCTCGTATCTGACACTTAACACATCGGCTTGCACTGCCAGGTCCTGCAGATGGTCAGCGACTTCTCGAATCTGGACGATGGCCTCCCCCATAAGGTAATCTCTATCTCTAACTTGGTTTTGGAAATGCTGAAGCTCTCCCTTCTAGTGTTCCTCTCGTGCTTCGAGCTGCTCAATCTGGAGTCCGCAGTCTTGTAAGGCTGCTTCTAGCCCCTCAATTTGATGTTTCATTTCCTCAATTTTGTCTTGACTAGCTTTCAACTCGGCCGCGGAGTTACGCCTTTGGTGAAGATGAAGAGCCCGTCTGAGTTCGGTTACTTTAGCTTTTAGCCCTTGATTCTCTTTCTGATTCTCGACTAAGTTCTTTTCCAGGACTTGATTCTGTGTTCGCATTTCCTGAAACTTTTTCTCCCAACGGTCGGCCTTGCCTTTTTCCTCCCGAACCTCTAATTGCCATTGTTCAGAAGTCTTTCCCAATTCGGCTCTCTTCCTTGATAATTGCATTCTCTTATATCATTCCTTCAGGTCATCACGATCTTCTTCTATTTTCCTTTTTTCTTTCTTTACCTTCTCAACCTCAGTTTTCTGGACATCAACATCTAAGCTCAGATACATCTTCTCTTCTTCTAACTTCTCTATCCGTTTCGCGAGCTCTAGATTCTTCCTCTCAAACTCTGACTTCACGAGTTCTAATTCTGAAGGAATCACCCGTAAGCTTTCCTCCATTGATCGAGCAGTTTCTAGACTCGGCCTTGGGATGTTGTCATTGATCCTTTTGTTAAACCATTCTTTGTACTCAGGGGTCGTCGTCGGGCCATCGGTCAAAGCCTTCATAGAGCAAATATTTTTCCAGGCGTCAGAAATCTCTCGTATCTTCTTTTTATAATGATCACCTTTTATGAGAAGTCACTTTGGGCCAATCCTCGTGTTGCCGGTATAAACTGTTCCGCTTTGTACTGCCTCAGAACAAGTAATGGCGCATACCCGATAACTCCCCAAATTCCAGGAAGAGGTACCCAATCGAAAGTCCCGCAACGATAAAGGATTTCTTTGGGAGCCATCCAAGGAGCGTTCCATACAATATCTTCTTCCCGGAGATTCCGAAGTATCTCTATCCATCTTTCTTCTGTGATGTCGTCTCTTCTAGGCAATGTTGCTGCTTCTTTTAAAGGAGAATAATCTTGAAAGAACACACGGCATGGACCCCTATCGTCCCTCCAAAAGTGACTGTGGAACCAAACCAACAACAACTGCGCGCAACCGATGAATCTGCCTTCACCTGCTTTTCGGCATGCACTGAAAGATCGGAATGTTTCCGCTAGGATTGCGGGCACTGGTGTGACTTGCTTGCCGAGTCGATCGAACAAATCTGTGACCGCTTCGTCTACTTACCCTATAGCCTTCGGGAAAATCACCAACCCATAAATACATAAGGCCAAGACATCCACCTTTCTCTTCGCGTCGGGATGCGTCAATATCAGATCCCTTAGGCTTGCCCACGGAATACATTTGCTATCACATTTTTGTTGGATTCGAGCCGCAGCCCACTGCTCACTCATTCCCGTGATAATCATTAACTTTTTCACGAAAGTGGGGAGATTGACAGCCCTAACATAAGCTTTGTTGTCTTGAATTCTTGGACAGCGGAGCAGAACGGTATATTCTTCCAAAGTGGGTGCTAAGTCTACCTCACCGAATGTAAAACAGCTATAGGCAGGGTTCCAAAATTGTACCATAGCCCGAAACAGATGCTTATCCACCTTAATGTCTAGCAGATAGGGAAGATCTCCGTAATTTAGATAGAACAGCTGTTTAGCTTCGTCATCCCATTGGGTCCAAATATCCCTCAATCCCTGAAGCTCGTTCTGTGCTGAACTGATACGAATAAAGTCCCACAGCTCCGACGTATACCCCTCGGCGACACTATCTCCTTTTTCTAACTGGGCTTTCTCCGACCATGCACGTATGTTGGCGTTGTCTTCCACTTTGTCAAGATATTCATTCCCCATTACAAAACTTTCTAACTTAGAAATAGAACCGTGAATCGATACCTTTAAATGTTGGATGACATGCAATGATAACAAAACAAAAAAGGGTCAGTGTCATATATAATAGATACAATTCAAAGACAATAAACAAGCGCCTACATGGGTAGTCACTAAAGGTTACCTCCGTACTACCTAGGGCAGGCACTTAAGGCTTACTGTATGCATTTCGGTTCTAGAGAGAAGGGTACCCGAACCAGCAGATTCCTCGATCCTCACCCATTTTAGGCTCATATGGACCAAGTTCAGTTCAGGGGGACACATTTCCCTATGGCCATGCGGAGATGAAAATCTCACGAAACCATAAGTATGGATGTATCCCGGAAGCGATTCGCCAGCCCATGCGGAGGTGAAAACCTCACGAAAGCGTAGCTCCTCACTCCCACTTAAGGGTGTGACCACAACGGTCATGCAAATGCAATGTGTGCGAGGAAAGGTAACAAACATATACAACAAATACATGTAAAAGATCGTAATTAAAAAAATTTTGAAATTTCTAACATTAAGACAGAAAGTGTTCAATTTTCGGCTCGACTCACTTAGTGTCCCCAGCGGGGTCGCCAAGCTGTCGTAACCATTTTTTTGAAGTAAAAAACGGATGTCGACTTAAAAAATGAAAATGAGGAGTCGCCACCAATCTTTTTAGGTGTGATTGGATCACCTTATAAAATGTTTTGGTCTACGAAGAATTAGAGAAAATAGGTTCGGGAGTCAGTTACGCGCGGGGAAGGATTAGCACCCCCGCGACGCCCAAAATTGGTACCAAATTGAGCAATTTTCTGTCTTAAGTCGAAATTTAGAAAGATTTGAAAAATAGGATTCTTTTTTGAAACGGGGATGATTAAGTTGAAAAGATCGGGATTCCTTTGCTTCGGTAGAATACGAACAACACATCCAGCACGATTGGACACGAGATTCGTGAATTCTTCGAAACTAGGGATATCTCGCGAGTTGCAAAACTTTGTTTAGAAGGGTATTTTAAGTAATTAGGCGGACGAGAAATCGCAACCCAGCACGTTAGGGCACTGTTTCCCGAATCTCTAAATACAAAAACATTGCCTCGTTTTTGGAACATTTTGAATAAAATTTGAGATGATTTGGATTGAAAAATCGAGATTCTTTCGCTTCGAAAGAATACGAACATCACATCCAGCACGATTGGACACGAAGTTCTTAAATTCCTCGAAACTAAAGTCATCTCGCAAGTTGCAAGATTTAGGAGGGTATTTTAGGTATTTAGACGAATGAGAAATCGCAACCCAGCACGTTAGGGCGCTATTTCCCGGATCTCTAAATACAAAAATATCGCCTCGTTTTTAAACATAAAATTGGGATGATAGCTCGATTGATAGAACTATTAAAACATGATATTAAAGAAGACGACAATGGTAATAGTGTTTACAATGAAAGAAAAGAGGATGTAGTTGTAGCAAGATGTATACGTGAGATAAAACATGTAAGTATTATGAGGTTTAAAATACACGCGACGTAATGCTAAGGTATATATATATACGTAATAATGTCGAAATTCGGTGCATATATTTTAGAATAATAGTAAAGAAGCAATTATTATGAATAAACATGTAAGTATATATATGTATATACGTAATATGCAAATAAATAATATACGGTGAATATAACATAATATATTGGTGATGATAATATTTGGCATTATAAGATATTATATATACATACGGAATATGAAATAATGTAATATTGAAAATATATAACAAAAATACGGTATTTAATCTATATGTAATATATGTATACGTGAGGACAAAATATATACGTAAGTTACTATGAAAAATATATGTATGTGTAATATAAAAATATGTGCGTAAAAGAATATATATTTGAGATAGTATAAAGTAGATAGATAATAACATTTAAAATATATGTAAGAAACATAACGTAATATTAGAAATACATATATAATATGAAATTAAATATATATAAGTACACAGGGCATAATAAAAGAATATATAATACATGTGGTACATAGATTTAAGAAAAATATAATATATATAATATAATTAAAAATATATACGTAAAATATAAAAATATAGCTTTAAGAAAAATTATATACACATGTAATATTAGTACATATTACAAGAATATACATATATAGCATACAAATACATTTATAGTAATATTAAAAGCTACTATGATATATATAAGTATAAGTAAGAATAATAATAATAAAATGTTAAAAATAAATATTAGCTTAAAAATTAGAAACGAAACAGAAATAAATAGAAAAGGGACGAAATTAAAATAAAAGGACGATTTTCGGGGCAAATTCGAGAGAAAAACAGGGGGGAAGGACTTGTTCGAGCACGGGTCGAACGTGAGAGGACCGGAAGGGCAAATTTCCCTTCCTTTTAAAACGGTGTCGTGGTGAGGGGGGATTGAATTGGAGATCAGGGCAAATTATCGGGCTAAATTAGAACTAATAGGACTCAATTGCAAATAACTGAAAAAGTGGAAGGGTCGATCGCGAAATATCCCTTCCGTGTTAAAAAACACGCGGATCCTTGGAACGGGTCGGGTCCATGAGCGGGTTAAATCAGAACGGTGTCGTTTTGAGGCTAAAACGCAGCCCTCAAAACGGCACCGTTTCAGGAGGCTATAAATAGCCTAAAACCTTCAAAAAAATTCATTTCTGCTGGGGGAAGGAAAAAAAAGGAGAGAGAGGGAGCAGGGGGGTACCGGAGGCGATTTCCGGTGGTCGGTCCGACCACCGGCCGGTCACTGGACCGGTCGTCGTCCGGTCGTCGGCCGTTCACTGGCGCCGGTGCTGGCCACCGTACACGGTGGCCGGAAAAGGTAAATTTTCTTCTTTTTTTTTTTACTTTTATTATTTATTTTGATATTGTTATTTTAGAAATATATGCATAAAATAGAATAATCGTAGAATAAAAAAAATAAGAAAATCACCTTAAGGTCTTGTTTTGTTTTCTGGTATTTCGAGATTTCGGGGGTTTCCCTTCGTTGTTCTTATTACAGCTACTGTTATCAACACTATAATTTGATTAAAACTAAACTTCTATTTCGGGGGCAAAAATCCCAACCTCTTACAATCTGTTTTCATTCGGCTTATATAGCCAAGATTTTTACAAGTTGCTTCCTTTTTCTATTGTTTCTGTCCTTTCGATTTAAATGTTTTGCAGGGACTTTGGGCGGTGGCTACAGTGGCAAAGGGGCGGTGGTAGCAGCTGCTGTCAGAGCAAGTGGGCAGTCAGAGGGCAGAAGGCTAAGGCGACTAGGGTTGGCAACATTTGGTTTTTCTGTTTAGGGTTTAGTTTAGATTGGGCTTTATTAGGCTGTTCTGACTTGGGTTTGAATTGGGTTTAATTTGTAATGGGTTTTGGGTAGTGGGTCTGTTGGATCTAATTTTGTAAAAGGACATTTTGGTTTTGTTTTTGTTTGGGTTCCCCCGGGCCAAAATTAGCCATTACAGGCTTGTAACGGGTTATTGGGCTTGGGGGGTTGTAATGTAATTGTTTTAGTTACCTAGGCCAAAATTGGCCTGTTACAACACCTTTTATTCCAAACCACTCACTTTATAGTTTATACTTCCTATTGTTTATAACCACACCAAATTAAGCATAGAAGGGTACACCGGAAATAAAACTCCGGTACCTTTCAACTCTTTTTTCTTTTTTAAATTGTCAAGTTTCCTCAATACAACCTTCCAAAATTCACATTAAAATATAATTTTCAAGATTTTGAAGCAGCAATTTAATAATTTATGTCATCTCTGTAATTTTTCAGTTTAAAAAAAAAGCACTATAAATAAACAAACCATTAGGTTTATAAAAAAAAAAAAGCTCCTGAAAATTATAATAATCATATGAAATAATAATAGAATATAAAAAAACATGTATATGAAATATTGGTGGTCATCTTTTTTCATTTTTAGGGTACACTATTATATAATTAAAGTAACAATAGCTATAAATATAGCTAATAAATAAATGTTTTAAAATTTAGATAATATCAAATAAATTGTTTGGTGCAATGGTAGTATTTGGAAGAGTATAGTCCATAAGAGTATTTTGTCGTCATTCATCAACAAGAGTTGGCATAATTAGTCATAAATTAAAATGCCTTTTTAGGCTTTTTTACTAAATTAACCCAAAAAAATAAATTAATTATCAAAATAACCCTCATTTTTAATTAAATATAAAAATAATCCGTTTTCTACAGTAAAAAGTGGTGGAGCCATATCATATGGTGCCACCACAGTGCCACGTCAGCCAGGGGTGATAAAAAATTATTTTTTGGTGGAGCCATATTGAATGGCGCTATCAGTATAAAATACCAGGAAAATACTTAAAATTCTAGAAAAACGGGGGACTTAAAAAAAATATATCATTTTTGGGGTGGAGCCATTCTAAATGGTGCCACCACTTTACTGACACGCCAACTTTTTTTTTTCCTTTTATTTTCATATTTCTTTTTTTTTTACTTTTTTATTTTATTGCTTAATAAATTTTATCCTTTTTTTTTACTTCTTTTATTTTTTTATTTTATTTTGTTTTATTTTTTATTAACTTTAAAAAATTTATAATGTATATTTAAAATACTCTATAATATTTTTTAAAAGTTTAATTATTATTTTTAAAAATATTTTTTTAACTTTATATATATTTTTGTGAAATTAATTTTTTAAAAATTTTAAAAATGTATTTTGCAATTTAATTTTTTCAAATTTTAAATATTATTTTTTAAATATTAACCATATTTTTAATAATATAAAAATATTTAAACTTTTAAAATTGGTAAATACAATTTCTTTAATTTCTTTTTACATTTTTTAACCTCCTTTTTAAATTTTTGAAAAGTTTAAGGGACCTCAATATAATTTTTTATTTTTCTGGTGGAGCCATTTCAAATGGGGCCACCAGTACTGCAAGTTTTTTTTTATTTTTTCTTAAATTTGGTCTTTTTCTTAATTTTTTTATTTTTTAAGTTTTATATTATTTTCCTATTTTATTTTGTCTTTTTCCTTTTTCTTTTTTTTACTTTTTTGATTTTTTATTTTATTTTGTTTTATTTTTTTATTAACTTTAAAAAATTTATAATGTATATTTAAAATATTCTATAATATTTTTTAAAAGTTTAATTATTATTTTTTAAAATATTTTTTTAACTTTAGATATATTTTTGTGAAATTAATTTTTTATAAATTTTAAAAATTTATTTTTCAAATTAATTTTTAAAAATTTTAAATATTATTTTTTAAATATTAACCATATTTTTAATAATATAAAAACATTTAAACTTTTAAAATTGGTAAATACAATTTCTTTAATTTCTTTTTACATTTTTTAACCTTTTTAAAATTTTTGAAAAGTTTAAGGGACCTCAATTATAATTTTTCATTTTTCTGCTGGAGCCATTTCAAATGGCGCCACTAGTACTGCCACTTTTTTTTTATTTTCTCTTAAATTTTGTCTTTTTCTTAATTTTTTTATTTTTTAAGTTTTATATTATTTTCTTATTGTATTTTTTTATTTAATTTATATTATTAATTTTAAAAAATTTGTAATATATATTTAAAATATTTTATAATATATTTTTTTAATGTGATAGTGCACTCCCCACACGGCATAATGAATGTGTGGGTCTCAGTACACCACCGCTCAACTAAGGCGGACAGTAAGTTCGGCCTCAAGTCAAACCTCCGGATCAATGCGACGTCCCCAAATCCGGCCAACCGTAAGTATGGCATGATCCGCTCGTCCGGATCGTACTTAGGAAAATGATGTCACAACCTCAAAACCCGATAACCATCCTGTATAGTAAATTTTTTTTAAAATATGATAAATCAATTATCTATATAATTTAAACATAAAAATATATATTCAAGAGTAAAATTGAAAGGTTGAGAAAACAAAAACATCACGTATTAATAATAAAAGAATTTTTTTTATTTAAGTTAAATTAAATAAGTAATAATATATTAATAATAGAATAAAAATTTGTCATAAAATATTAATAATAACACGTAGAAATCAAATGTGATTATTATATCCTATCCATAGTTAAGTATTAAATTAATTAAAATAATTATATTAATAATAAAAGAATGGAAGAAATTACAGGAATATGAACTAGGGATTAGTAAAATTACAAGAAAAGAGAAATTCATTGAGCAGCAACTCAAACTCCACCAGTTTAAAAAATAAGTCCAAACCAGAAAGCAACCAAAGAGAAGATGATTGGTTCAAGCAAGTTCAATTTGACACCAATGGCTACAATACGTATATATTTCTAATTTTAAAATTTTATGATATCTTATTCAAATTTTATTCAAATTTTAAAGTGAGTAATAGCGAAAACTTGTTTTTCAAGGAATACTAATATTTTTTTTATATTATAAAATTTAAAAACATAAAGTAATTTTTAAACAAATACTTATGTTTTCTACTTATTTATAAATTAACTAGTAAATAATCAAATATATTCACTTTTATTATTATTGTTTTAATAATATATATTAAAATTAAAAGAATTTTTTTTCATAAATTGAGCTCGTGAAGTAATAGTTTTGCGTATTAATCCCTAAACACCGTCTAATAAATTAAGTATGAAATTAGTAAAAATTGTAACACCCTGTACCCGAGACCGTCGCTAGAATCGAGTACGGAGCATTACCGGTCTTATCGGAACGTTACAAAATTTAACCGGAATTGAACGTAAAATATTGCATAAACATTCATATCAAGTGTTATCGAGCCAATTACGAACCTTTCGGATGCGTAGGATTCGAATCTTATCGTATCAGAGCTCGGAAAAATTTTCACTATTTAAACAACGTCACACGCCCGTGTAACTCAAGGCACGGCCGTGTGGTAAGGCCGTGTGGTCCTCACACGCCCATGCCTAGAGGCCGTGGAACTTATTGACTTACTCGGCACGGCCCCATGAATAGATCACACGCCCTTGGGAACAGGCCGTGTGCTTCACACGATCGTGGGGTTGGCCCGTGGCTCGACCACGGCCTAGGCACGCCCGTGCCCCTACCCCGTGGGACATTCTGTCGATTGCCACACGGCCAGGACACACGCCCGTGTGCCCTGCCATGCAGGCCGTGTTAGGCTATTTACCAAGCCTTATCCTCCCTGAAACATGATCACACCGACATATCACTCAAATTACCCAATTCCAGTGACAACACTCAAAAACTACATTCATACATCACTTACAGAACATATTACACATATTCATTTTTCTCATTTTGACCTACTAAACATCATTTGCACAAGACTAGTCAACTATACATGCCAATCTCAATTTATCAAACTATAGAACATACTCAGTAGCAGCTTGATAGTGTGAGACGAGCCTCCTTTGATCCCAAGTCCAAAACGCCCTTATCTTGAATATCTAAAGGAAACGGAAAGAAAGGGAGTAAGCTACAAGTAGCTTAGTAAGACATAAGCAAATTAATTGCTAAATGCATTTTACCGAAATAAGATAATTGCCTTGACTTATCAAATTTGCATTATCGATATACTTACTCATGCTCTTTCTTACCGAATTATCCAAACTTTGACATTTACAAATATTTCGTATTAAACTAATTCCTTATTCTTAACCTGCACCATCACTTCACATTTTCAAGTTAGTTCTCCCGTTGAATATTCAGAACAGAAACGGATATTCAGAGGTTGACACCGAAAGCTACCATGGATCACAGACGTATTCCACGGGCCTGCTCACACAAGCTGACGGGCGACTGCAATACATACTAGTACACCCAGCACCCGGGATACGGAATCAACCATAGATCACAGACGTATTCCACGGGCCTGCTCACACAAGCTGACGAGCGACCGCAACACATGCTAGTACACCCAGCACCCGGGATACGGAATCAGACAGAATCAGAATCCCTCTAGTGACATGTCACCCATATCCGGAAATATTCTTACAGTTCAAACGGGGTTTACCGAATAATCACATTTACACATTTACTTGATTCGGAATTCGTATTTACATATTTTCATATCGTATTCGTCAATTAACTAACAATAATGCAAATAAGCCTTAATTTACTTATGACTTACCTCGATAGTAATTCGACTAACTCGTGTTACTCTACTATCTTCTCTTTTCCTCGGTTTTGGTCACCTTCTTTTCTTTCTTGATCTAAATAAATACAATTAACACATTTTATCAATATTCTATCAAATTCATTCACAATTCACCTACAATTACCGTTTTATGAACAATTTTCCACTTTTCACATTTTAGTCCCTTAGGGACGTTTTTATTGAAAACTACTTGTAAAAACACGTAAATAACACATCACTAACCCGATTACTATCAAAATTCATCAAAGAACACAATTTCCCTAAAATGGGTATTTCTCAAACCCTAATTTCTCCTCAAACAATTAATAAAATCATGCAATTCAAGCTTCATGGAACTCAAAAATACGAAAATAATTGAAAACGGGGTTGAAATACACTTACAATTTGATTGACAAAGCTCAAAACCCCTTTAGCAATGGTGGAGAGAAATTCAGCAGCTCAAAGAAGAAGAAGGTGAACATGTTTCATTTTTTTCTCATATTTTATGACAATTTTTATCAATTGGACAAAAATGCCCTTAGTCTTGTTTCTTGAAAATTTCTCTAGAAATGCCCTTTTATGTCCATACACTTAATTTATGGTATAATTGCAACATAAATACTCCAACATTCATATCTCAATTCAATCAAGTCTCTATTTCATCTAATACTCATAATTTCCCCTATTTGCAATTTAGTCCATATTTTCCAATTAATCACAAAAATTGCAAATTGCTAAGAAATTTTCTCACAAAACTTAATCAATAAACCAATGCAATATAAGGTTCACAGAATTTAACTAATTCATCTCGGATTTGTGGTTACGAAACCACTATTCCTATTAGGCCCTATTTCGGGCTGTCACAAAAATAGAGTAAAGTTTTAAGTAAGTCGATTTTAAGGGGTAATTATTTAAAAAAATGAAAATATCCTAATTTATTTTTATAATATATCTATTCTATTATAATTTGTGTGATTAAATTTGATCTTTGGAGGCGAGTGATATTAACTTTTTTTTTTAAGCATACAAATACAATTACAAATAATGTATATCTAAATAAATTATAACAAAAATAAAGTATTACAAAGTATAATCAAATTAATAATCTAAAATGTTCAACAAAAGCTAAATAACAACTAATTAGAGATAAGTATTTTAAAGCAGTCAAAACATGTTCAACAGAGTAGCAATTAGCAAAAAAAAAAAAAAAAGGGAAACTAAACCGATTTTTTATTTAATTTATAATAAATTTTACTGTTTCGTCGATCATCGATGAAGTGTGAACCGTATTTGCTCCAGAAGACATCTTAAAATCTGTATAATATAAAAAAACAGAAATACAATACAATCATTTATTATATTACATTAACTATAAAATATAAAAACAAAAAAATAAAATAAAATAACAAACGTACCTTTTTTTTTCCCTCACTCAGCTTCTTCATCTATACAAGGGGGGGACCAAGCCCCACCCATATATATATAACAAATTTTTTTCTTAAAATAAAAAAGAGTTAAAAAAGAAAATAATATATTTAATATATTTTTTAATATATTTAAATTTATTAATAGTCACATCACTGACATGATGTGACTAGTTATAATAAATATATATATTTTTTAATTTAAACTTTAAAATTTAAATATATATATATATATCTAAAGTTAAAAAAATTTTAAAAATATTATTTAAAATTGTAAAAAATATATTATAAAACATTTTAAATATACATTACAAAATTTTTAAAATTAATAATAAAATAAATAAACAAAATAAAATAAGAAAAAACATAAAATTTCAAAAAAGTAAAAAAGGAAAAAGACAAAATTAAAAAAATTTAAAATATTATAATTTCTTATATTATTAAAAAATTATGATTTTTTAAATGTATTTAAAATTTGTATTTAAAATTTAAAAAAATAATCTCAAAATACATTCTAAAATTTACAAATATTATAAAACTGATAAATTCAAAACTAATTTGGAAAATATATATTTAAAATTTATAAAAAATAATTTCACCAATATATATCTAAAGTTAAAAAAATAATTTTAAAAATAATAATTAAACTTTTAAAAATATATTATAAAACATTTTAAATATATATTACAAATTTTTTAAAATTAATAATATAAATTAAATAAACAAAATAATATAAGAAAATAATATAAAACTTAAAAAATAAAAAAAATTAAGAAAAAGACAAAATTTAAGAAAAAATAAAAAAAAACTTGCAGTACTGGTGGCGCCATTTGAAATGGCTCCACCAAAAAAATGAAAAATTATATTGAGGTCCCTTAAACTTTTCAAAAATTTAAAAAAGGAGGTTAAAAAATGTAAAAAGAAATTAAAGAAATTGTATTTACCAATTTTAAAAGTTTAAATATTTTTATATTATTAAAAATATGGTTAATATTTAAAAAATAATATTTAAAATTTGAAAAAATTAAATTGCAAAATACATTTTTAAAATTTATAAAAAATTAATTTCACAAAAATATATCTAAAGCTAAAAAAATATTTTTAAAAATAATAATTAAACTTTTAAAAAATATTATAGAATATTTTAAATATACATTATAAATTTTTTAAAGTTAATAAAAAAATAAAACAAAATAAAATAAAAAATAAAAGAAGTAAAAAAATGAAGATAAAATTTATTAAGCAATAAAATAAAAAAGTAAAAAAAAAAGAAATATGAAAATAAAAGGAAAAAAAAAAGCTGGCGTGTCAATAAAGTGGTGGCGCCATTTATAATGGCTCCACTCAAAAAATGGTATATTTTTTTAAGTCCCCCGTTTTTCTAGAACTTTAAGTATTTCCCTGATATTTTATACTAGTGGCGCCATTCAATATGGTTCCACCAAAAAATAATTTTTTATCACCCCCGGCTGACGTGGCACTGTGGTGGCGCCATATGATATGGCTCCACCACTTTTTACTGTAGAAAACGGGTTATTTTTATATTTAATTAAAAAAAAGAGTTATTTTGATAATTAATTTATTTTTTAGGTTAATTTAGTAAAAAAACCTGCCTTTTAGGGCACAATGGAACCATATGCAAGTGTCCCACTGTTTTTAATCACAAAATGAAAATCAATTGCTTGAAATAAATAAATAAAAGCTAGACTCTGTCAGCTCTCGTCAGTAATAAACTTAATGCCTTTCTCAATCAGTCAAATCATTTATTATATATGAAAACCTACCACTAACAACCAACCATCTCCTTTATAGCCATCTCAGTTTAATTAGTTTTTATGAAATGATAAGATTTTGAGGAGTGAATTGAATTTTTAATTTATATGAAAGGTCAAAACTATAATTTTCTTATAAGAGCTAGAATAGCAATTTTCTCCATTTACTAAGTGGTGCCCCTTTATCCCCTAGCCTCTAAGGTTAAGAAGAAAATCGAGAAAATTTATAATCTATTGTAGTATTCAACTCGATTTTGATTCAATTTTATTGAATTCAACTAGAGTATTGTTTAAACCTATTCAGATGGATAAAATTGTAGGTTCACAAGACAATAAAGCCCATTATTATCTAATTTGAACCGAACAAGATTTTATTTTTATTTAATTTAATTATTTTTTTTACAATTTCTATATAAAATATAAAACAAACTAATAACCTTAAAAGAACCTATAAAAATTGTTTTAAAAAAATTAAGAACCAATGAATCTAATCAATCCAAACAGATGAAATTCAAGATAACCATAATATATATATACTTTTTGTTATCGATTGAAATCGAACCTTTATGGTTTTTAATATCATCTTTTAAATATATAAAATATTATGCCTAAAGCCTAGCCTTGAAATATTATTGCTCTTTAGACGGTCCATTTTATTGAGTAAATCTATAACAAGATTGGGCCTTGAATAAGGTATTATTAGATTTGAGCTCCACCCAATTAATAATAAAGGTGTTTTATTTAAATATTTATTTAAATTAGTCTAATATAAATATAGTCTTCGACAAAATTTGAAATGCATTTTTTAGATTGTGTTGGGCTCAGACAATATGGATACTATTAGGCCGCGCATCATGGTCCTAGTTAGAGATGACAATGAGGTTGGGTTGCTTGACCCAAACTTAAATACCCAAACAGGTCGAAAAAAGAAAAATTCTCAATTTCTATCCAGCCCATCCCGAAATTTTAAATAATTTCTATAAAGTTAAATAAAATACATGTTATAAAATCTTATAAAAATTAAAAATATGGAATTAATATATATAAGTTAATGTGTTATACACTCATAATTAAGATATATACAATTAAAAATCTAGTCATAAATTAAAAAAAAAAAAAGAATGTTCTTTTTTTTTTTTAGATATAAAACAATAAATAAAAAATCAAGTAAAACAAAAATAATATTATTATTGTTAGCTATGTTAAAATTAAATAATAAACAAGCTTTAGATATGAATGTACTCATGAACATCATATACACTTACATATATACAAAATGAGTCAAAACTTAATTGTCAAAAATGGTTTAAAATTATACATACCAAGAAAAGTCAAAACCTATATTATTCGAGTTCGGATGTAAGTGTCTGAATATATGTCCAACATGAGTATTTCAAACAAGCACAGTTGACTATTAAAACAAAACCATTGTACAAGGGGAGAATGAGAATGGGCTATTTACAACTAAGGCACTAACCATCTCAATAAATTCATCTTTACACCAATTAGATTGGCCACTCATCAACTCGGGTGGCCGAAGCAGATGATGCCGAAAGCAAAAAGGATAGGCTAGCATCAGCAGTATGAACCAAAGAAGCAAGCAATTCTCTTTTGTGTTTTGCTTACGTGCATTTGTATGTGTTTCACTTGGACGTTTTGTGATTCAAACAGGCCATATATATATACATGGTTAAAATCTGTATTAGTCCCTGTGATTTGCAAAAGTTAGGGATTTAATCCCTATATTTTAATTTGATCATTTTTAGTCCTTATACTTTTCAAATTCTAAAATTTCAGTCGTCATCAAACGAGAACTATTAAACTCCTTAAGTTCCACTATTTCCAAAATTTAACGTCACATCAGCTTGTTATTTCCACATACTACTCACTAAAATTTAGTTAATAGGTTAACAACTATCATTTGTGTCAAGACTGAAATTTCAAAATTTAAACAATATAGGGACTTGAAATGATCCAATTGAAAAATACGGACTAAGTATATGATTGTACACATAGTACAAGACTAGTAATTGAATTTAACCAAACAAATTTAAATGCTATTGTTTGGGTCAAGACTAACATTTGATTAAATTTAAGTACAGGGACTAAATCCACAACTTTCACAAAGTACAAACATTAATAGCAGAATTTAACCTATATATTGTAAACACTTGAATCCATGCATATTGCTCAATTTCACAAGCATATTGGATGCGAAGGCATGTGAAATGAACTCAACCTATCACAAAAAATGGGAAATCTAATTAACATAGTTGCTTATGGTGACAAACTGATACCCGACAACATGGCAATAGGCAAATCTAGGGGAGAATGCAGAGCCGTGATCACAAAAAAATGGGAAATCTAATTAACGAGGCCGTGGCTGAAGATAGTGATTTACTGATATAGATAGAACAATGCAAACAAAGACGAAAATGGAGTTCCAATTGTATTGTGATCACAAAAGGAGAGTTCTAGGAATTAACTTGTATACCACTTAACACGTCTCCAGAAAAACAAAAATGCCAGGGGTGAATAACGACTAAGAATGGAGCTAAAGTGGCTAATAACTTGCCTGATCCATGGAGGACTGATGACATGTTTTTTTGTGATGAGATGGTAAGCTAGAGTATAGGCTTGAAACCCCACATGTACAAATCCAGTCACATTTACTGATAGACAATACCTGTAAAAATACACATTTAATGAAACAGAGTAATGTAATTCATTAAATCTACATACATAAATTAAGGGTCTTGCAGTTTTGCTAAGCAGACAATGTTGAAGATTCGCTTTAATATACACAAGCGTCCACAAGGTTAACCACTAAAAAATGTCAATCCCCTTGTAATTTCTCCCTAAATCCAGAAATCTCTTCTTCTTCTTGCATTTGAGCAAACTTATAAAGCTTTTCATTGAAAACCAACAGTGGATCCTTATCAATTAAGTTACCATTCTCATCATACCCATCCTTCAAAAACACCGCCCAATTCATCTCCGTCCCAGCCAAATAAAACGTCCAAGGTTGTCTCTTGAGCATCTCATAAGTTTGCCTAGTCAAACTAAACTCCTCCTTGAACTCCACAATATGATGTATCAAAGCTCGTTTCTCCAAAGTCAAGCTCAAAAACTCATGTATAATTCCAACCCTATATTTTTCCGCTTCCAAACTCCACGAGTCCAACTTCCACCCGTCAGAATAAGGTGAAACTAATGGTAACGTGTTTAGCAAATTAAGCTTCTTCACATCATTTTCCTCCAATCCTAAATCTTTACCATACTTGACCGGAAACTTGAAAGCTTTCTTAACCCTATCTTCATTCACTAAAAACTCCTTCTCCAATGCACTAACAGCTAAACTTGGATCCCAATTTACTAACTCAAGGATTTGTTTCCCATCATCTTCAACCACGAGACGAAAATAATCAGGGTATTTCCCGATTTTGTCTCTGAAATCCTCAGGAATTCCAAATATAAGCCGTTTATGATAAATTTTGCTTAATGGAATCCGTTTATTCTTCGACATCATTAATAATTTACGGATTCTCGTGACTCGATCTTCTTCCATGGCTTCCATGATTGATCTCTCTTCAAGGAGTAATTGGTCCATAAAATCAGTAAACCCGAGCCAGATTTTATTGTCGGAGTGACGGTAAGAGGTGAAGAGCAGCGGGTAGCGGGAAATGAATTTGGTGACTTTACGGCCGCGGGGGAATCCGAGTTCCCGGTAGAGTTTTCCGGCGTCGTCGAGGCGGAGGATCTGTTCGGGTTGTTTGGATAGGAATTCTTTGGTTTTGGTGAGGAATCGGTACTTGGCATCACGGGCGAGGAGGGATTCGAAATGGGGGATTTTGTTGGAGTCGGGTGTGACGGATCTGGTGCGGGGAGAATCGGGTTTGGGGCGTTTGGGTTTATGTTTCTTGGGGGTTTTGGTTATGAGAAAAGAGGTGGAGAAGGAGCGTGGATTTGGGAATTTAGGGTTTAAGAAGGGTTTTGAGAGGGAAAAAAGGCGGGAAGCCATGGCGATTCAATTGGTTCGATTGCGAAATACAGAAATTGTAATTTCACCAAGAAATCTAAGCACAGATTAAAGCAAAGACATCTAAACTCAAAACAAGTTCAAAAAAAAAAAGGAATCGATGAGCAAAAAGCGATCAATGAACCTTAAAGCAGCGACAAAGGCATCGATAAACAACGTAAACTCGAAAACAAATACAAGAAAAAAAAAATTAAAAATGGAATTGATTAGCGAAAAAGTGATCGAGGGAGCTTAGATCAGCGACAAAGGCATCGATAAACAACGTAAAACTCGAAACAAATTCAAGAAAAATAATAAAAATTTGGAAGCGATCGAGTGAACTTACATTGGCGACACCATCGCGAGAGGATTCATCAAATACTCGAAATGCTTTTCTGCCATTAATGGTGGGCTGATGGTGAATTGGACTATGTCATTGATTTTAAGCCCAATTTTAAAATTAGGTTTGCTGTTACTCGTGAAATATTACGAAAAAATATTTTAAATATTCCTGAAAATTTTGAGTTAATTGCACTACATGTCCCCAAGCTATGGTTCATGTTTTAATTGGTCTCTGATTTTTAGAACGTTTTAAAGGAGTACTTGAAGTTTTAGTATTGTATCAAGTAGGTCTTTCCATAAGCTTAATTGTCTAGTCGAGCATTAAGGATTTGCTTGGTACGAAGGAAAAAAATTAGGATGATGGAAAATTGAAGGTTGGAAAACTTGAAGGATGAAAAACATAAATTTTCTTTCTGTAGGTGTGCTTGATAGGATTTATGGAAAAATAGAAAGCAAAAAAAAAATTATTTCCCTCCACTGTTGGGTAGAGTTGAAAAATGAAAGAAAATAAAATAAAGCAATTGAAAATTGTATAATTTGAATTAACATACACTTTTCTCTCGTTCTCTTTTTTCTCATCATTTTAATTTGAAAAGATTAATTTTTATACATTAAAATGAAAAATGGACACGCCTTCTATTTTTTCCCTCACTTTTCTTCCTAACCAAGGGTGAATTTAAAGGGGACAGGGGGACCTTGCCCCCTCCCCCCAAAATGAAAAAAATTAGACCTTGCCCCCTCCCCCCAAAATGAAAAAAATTAACATGCAAACTTGTTAAAATGTTTAATTTATAAGTAATATATGGTCAAATTATACTTCCCCCCAAAAAAATGAAAGAAAAATCTATTGAGTCCCTTCAGAAACTAATGAAATCATAAGTTGATACATGATAAGATAGATTATATTTTGACTTTTCAAAAATTTATAATTCAATTCCGGCCCTTAAAATAAATTTTGGATTTGCCTCTATTCCCAACCAAGCACACTCAAATTTTATTTTCTTTTCACTCCCTTCTCTCCTCTCTCCATTTTTTACCCAACCAAGCACATCCACAATGTTAACTTGAATCTAGTATGAAACATATTTAAAACATATGAATCAAATTTTAAACATATGTGTGGCTATCGCTTGCACAAGTCAGACATTAATTGTTAAAAACAAATATTGTTAAATTTTAATGACACCATGTTTTTTAATACATTGAATCCAAACTATCCAAAATTACCCACATGTGAATGTCAAGGTTTTCAAAACTAAGACAATGTGGAATTGGGCAAATCATTTATTCTCGATTCAATCAATTTATCTGGTTTCATTAAATAAATTATCATTTTTATTCAAATCGAGGTTTTAATTGGATTTAACCAATTCTAAATAATTAAAAGATCAACCAATCTAATTCCTCTCTTTAGACCAATACTTTAGTTGATTATCGGTTCAACTTAAACAATATTGCTAAATATATACCATGTCAAATTAGAATTAACATTTAATGCCTAAGCCGACAATTAATTGGCAAAAGGACCTAACTCATACAATACTAATATTTTAATAATTTAATTAAAATTTTAAATTTTGAATAGATATTTTTTTTTCCGATTGGAATTTAATTGAAAAAAAAGAGGCTAATTCTTTAGTTTGAATTATTATGGAATTCATAAAATAATAATATTTAATATTAAAAAATAAAAATTTAAATATGTAAAATTCTACAGGAGACAGTTTCTATATCTTGTAATAATAGGAGAGTGACAGCTGTGAAATCTAAAAATTTCAGGATCAGTAGCATAGTACGGTAGCTATTATTTGGCCACGTGTCGCGTTAATAGAGAGTAACAGCTGTCAATTTCCATTGGCCGCAACTTGGATTTAAACATTCATAGGATAAATTATATTATTATTCACTTAATTATTAATATTTTTTTTTGTCACTTAATTATAAAAAATTATAAAATTATCATTCAACTATTTAATTTTAATTTTTTACCAACAAATTAATGGTGGCAGCTTTTAAAATTAGTAAATAACGACTTCAACTCTCAAAATTTATACATTTTACCAATTTAAGCTTAATAGTAAAAAAACTAACACTTAATATTTACATATCGTGTAATTTAATTTTTATTTTTTAACAATTTTATTTTTCTTTAATATTTAATTTAACACCTAATTTTTATCTTAATTAAGTACATGCGTTTTTTATAAAATAATATATCAAATATTATTAAATTATACAAATTCATTCCATGTGGATATTAGATTAAACATTAAAATTAATAAATTAAATATTAAAATTAAACTCAAATATTAAATAATATATTAATACTTAGTTTGAAATTTTTCATTAAAAAATTTGATGGTTTGTAATTTTTTTATATAAAAAGGAAATAATAAATGAAAGAAGAATATAGTCATTTCCTTGTCAGCATCAAATTTATATAAAAGTTTGTAATGATATATAGTACAAGTGTAACATCAGTCAGTAGGCGTCATGGGCATGGCCCCACCTGCTGACACTGCTTTTATGTCTTGTTCTTTTTTGGCATACAATTGCATTTGCTTCCCCCCATTATTATTGTTTTGATTCCTTAAGATATTTTTTTTCTTCTATTTTCTCAACCCATTTATATAAAAAAAAATATATATATATATATTTTATTTAAAATTCAACTTATATTCACTTAAATAAATAAATTATTCAGTGTCTAATTTTTTTTAAATTATCACTAACTTTAAGGGATAACATAATTTTTATCCAAAACATACTAATTAGGTCCATTTTGATATATCATATATGTACTTTTTTTATTCACTCTGATAACTAAACTTCGCAGCTAAATTTATTTTGTTCATAAACTAGAAAATACATATAATGAATTTTATTGACATATTTTTTAGAATTGAGATAAAAGTGATATAATTTATAAATGTTGAGGATTGAAGTTACTAACATGTCAATTTTAAAAGTTATAATATGTAGTTAGCTGATAATAAGAAAACACAATTAAATAGTTGAGGGACAAAAAACTATTATTAATTGAAGGACCACTAATGTAATTTACCCAATTTATATAAAAATTAATAGAATCCAATTCATTTTGAAATTAGATCGATTATTCAAAAGAAAACAATAAATTCATTAAATAAGCTTTTAAAGTTGGCAAATGGGTTCGACTTGAAAATAATGGCAATTACAGGATAAATTATTTTATAAATCATTTTTACCATATTATTTATGACTACTTTTACGTATTCTTCTTATCTTAAATCTCGAACTTCAAATCTCAAATTTTAAGTTCAGTCTAAAATAAAAACAGTAAATTCTGAACTCTAAACCCAACCTTAAATCTGATTAGACTATTATAAAGTAAGGGTTTTTTTAAAAAAAAATAAAGAAATCCCCTATTAAAGGGGTTTAGAAAATAAACAAATAATTCGAAACATCACATCACTGATCAGACTTGGAGTTGCTGTTTTAACGAAAACAATATTGATGTGATCAGACTTGGAGTTGCTGTTTTAACGAAAACAATATGGTGCCACGTCTTGGAGCAAAACTATTAAAATTTTAAAATTTTTAATTAGCCCTCAAAAAATTTGAAAATTGTCATCAAGTCTTTTAATTTTTTTAAAAATTTTAATTAGACCCTTTCATTTTTTAATTCTCAGTAAACCCCCAATCTTTTTAGAACTTTTAATTAAACTTACCAATACTTTTGAAAAATTCTCATTAAATTCCTTACAAATTTTAAAAATTTTAGTTAAACTCCCCTAAAATAACAAAATCTACACTGGTCGTCCTTTAAATTATCTTCGTTTTATACGGACTCGAAAGCATATAAACTCATTTATTTTTTTCTCGGAAAGAGTTTTCCCAAATTCAATCCATAATTGAAAATTTACAAACAAATATGTTTTTTTGTCTCAAACAAAATTTCGTCCAAAACTAGTATGTTTATGTAATTTAAAGATCTTAAATAGCATTAAATATTTTTATTTGGTACATTTCAAATGTAATTTTATAATGGTTAAAATATGCTATAAGTTTTTGTACTCTTTGTAAATTTATATTTTGGTTCATGTACTTTTATTTCTAGGAATTTAGTCTCTCTACTTTTTAACTTTTCAAAATTCTAGTCTAAATTTTTTGTTAAATTTATTAGTATAACATTTCAAAATTAAAAAAAAAAATTAATTTGGTAGCCATGTAACTAAAATTTGATATTGTAATGAACATGAATTTAACAAAATAATTGTAACTTTGTTAACAGTTTAACTTGAAATTTAAAATCTAAAAAGTAGAGAAACTAAATTTTAAATTTTGAAAAGTACAAGGGCTTACGATGTATTTTAACCTTTTTTTAATTTCACATTGGTAAAGGCTAAGAAAAATAGGTAAATTTGTCTAAAGGTTGAGAACAAAACAAAGCTATCACTCCATGGACAAAAATATAAGAAAAAAAGACTTACCTTTTTTCTCCCTAAATTTAATTTAATTTAATTTATTCAATTAAATAAGTGTTATATATATATATATATATATATATATGAAATTTGTACAATAAAGTCTTATATACCTTGGCTTTTAAGACAATGACAAACACCAACCATCCTTTTCTATGGAGGTGAGCATAACATGTGAGAATGATGATTCTACTACTTTATTGAAAATTTTCAATGGTATCTTTTATTTGTGGTCCAATAATTTTTATATTTTTATTCTTGTTTAAATATTATGTTAGTCCACTGTATTTGTATAGAATTTGAAATTTAGTCCCTGTAATTTAAAATTTAAAAAATTCAATCTCCTGTTTTTTCAATTTAAAAATTCTGGTCCAATCATTGTCATTGTAAGTAGTTTCTGTCAAACTTATCAACTTATTATGTTCATGAAGACATCCTAATCAAAATTACAGATTGATAAAATTTTGATAGAAAATATTTTCGATTTTAATAGTTGGATCGAGAATTTTATATAAAAATGCAGAGGTTTAAATTTTATCTTTTTAAGTATAGGGACTAAATCTTAGATTTTATCAAAATACAATGACTAACAACAGTATTTAACCTTTAATTTTAAACATATTTTTTTCCTCTTCAAAGCATCTATATACTAAAAAGGAAAAAAAATAAACCTTGAAGTTTGTGTGTGTGTAGATTTTCAAAATTTGCATGTCAAATAAAGAAAATAACTTTTAAACTTTTCCCTCTCCTTCTATAGGCTTTAGGGTTGTTTTTTTTTACTGAAAAATATTTTTCATCTGGTCCCTAAGCTTATTAATCCTTCCTTTTTTCTTGATAGGAGGCAAAGCCAAGAATTTCATTTTGGAGTTGAGTTAAAATTATAAAATTTTAAAGGGACTAAAGTTTATAAATATTGTGTCACAATGGTTTAGATTGATTTATTAATTCTTGAGAGAGACAAAAGAATGCAAATATTCCATTTAATTAAGGGCTAAAAGTATAATTACCCATTTACCAAGGAGTGGCAAAAAAAAAAAGAAAAAAGAAAAATATGACAACATTTTAATTTTGATCCTAATATTTTAAAATTTGATTTATGGTAAGTGAATCAAATGCTAAAAATTATTGAATTTTTTTATTATTGTTTGAAGTGACTAACTTACAATAGAAAATAAAATAAAGAATTAAGTTTGCATAAATAATGATTGGTATAATTGCAAGTGATCTAAAATGACGTGTCTAAAAAGAAATTAATCAAAATATGGAAAACTCTCATGGCATCATTGCAGAATATATATATATATATATATATATATATATATATATAATATATAATTTTGGGACATTGTTGTTTATGTAGGAAAATATAGGTTCGAGTGTGTTAAAGAGCATTATCTTCCTATTTATAGATTGGGGAGGGACTATGTGCAGTTTTGAGTATCGTGATTTAAATTTTAGTTTATGTACTTTTTTAATTTAAAATTGAAGTCCAATTGTTAATATCGTCATAAATCTTTTATTAAATTTTTTGGCGTGACATTTTGATTAAAAACAACCTTACTTGATAATCATATAATAAGAAAAATTAATTTTAATAGAATAAATATAATGGTGTTAACAATTGGATTTATATTTTCTTAATTCAAAAAATGAAGGGGCTAAATTCATTAAAAAGGGACTAAATCCTAAATATATAAAAAATACAGGGACTAATAGCAATTATAACCCAAAAATTAAAGGAAATCTACCTTACATTCTTCATGCGCCGGCATGGTCGACGCCGAAGGATATAGTGTCGGCATACCTTTTTTGAAGCAATCAAATTTTTTAATTAATTATAATTATAAATGACACATATTTAAATATTTATAATAAAAATAATGATAAAAGTACTATAGAGGCCCATGTATTGGTCGTCAGATTACATTTTGTCTCTTCTACTAAAAAATGGGTAAATTAGTCACGGCACATTAGATCAAAGAGCAAACTGCTTCATCCATTTTTACTATTAAAAACCAGTCCATGCATATCAAATCATGGACGTGCCACATCTACTGTTAGTCATGTGTAACTAGTCTATGAACTTTGGTAAAATGTGCAATGCCACGTATAAACTTTGATTTTGCGTAATTTTATATATGAAAATTTAATTTGATTTAGTTTTCACAAATTATTAATGACATTATCGAATTAACACTACTCTGTGTTCATATATTGCACACACAAACAATTATATTAAACCGATATAAAAATAAATGTACATATTTATTGTTTTTAAACGTGTACAATTGAATGACCAATATTTTAATATTTTAAGTATATATACAAATCATAATTCAAGTTTCATATATATGTAATTATATAAAATTAAAATTTATGTATCAAATTACACATTTAGCTAAACTTTATATATAAATTTGATATTCAACCTTATTTCTTTTTCCATTTTCAACGCAATTGAAATCCTTGGAAATTTGACTATTAATAACGCATGCTGTTTGCTTTGTTGTTTAACGACAATAACTTCTGTGTGTCAATGATTTGAATTTTAGGAAAAAAAATATTTATTTATTTATAAATACAATAATAATAAATAATTGAATATATATTATAAGAAATATATGTGGTTGGATCAAGAAAGTGCCCAAAAGGAAAATGTGCATCCCAAAATCCTTCCAGCCAGTTCTGACATTGTATTTCCGCCCAATTATTGAAGGGTATTTCAATAAAAATAATAGAACATTTTTAATTGTTTTTTCATAATTAAATTTTAATAAATTTTTTTATTAAAACAATTACGAATAAAATTGCACGAAAGACTAGCCCAAAATCATTATTCTGAACCGGTAAAATTTAAAATTAAATATTTAATGGTATAATAGAAAAATTAGTCCTTAACATTTATTTTCATGTCATTTTAGTCTCTAAACTTAACAACTTTAGCAAATTGGTCCCTAAACTTTTATGATCCACTTTAATCTCTCAATTTAATAATTTTTCTAGTCATTGAACTTAATTCCATTGATATATGATGACGTGATACTCTAAATTTTTAAAAAACAATAAAACCTAAAAAATATTAAAAATATTAAAGAATTATAAAGAAATTATAAAATTTTTTAAATCATGATGTGACATAATTTTAGAGTGATATGTCATTAAATTTCAATAAAACTCAAATTCGAGGACCAAATTGAGAAAAACTGTGAAGTTTTATGATTAATGTGCGCCAAAAAAAGTTCAAAGACTAATGTAAGAAAATTTATTAAGTTTAATGATTAAATCATTTTTTAATAAAATATAAAGATTAAATTCAAATAAATAAATAAAATTACTTTATCGATTTTCAATAAAATTAATAATTAAACTAATTTAAAAATTAATATATTTTAATATATCCCAACATACTTTAAAATAATATAATTATAAAATGTGTAATATCATCCTTTTTCCAATTCCTTCCATGCTACGTGAGACCCACTTTAATATACGGTGGGCCAATTTCAACATTAAATAATTAAAAAAAAGGCTTAAGAGGAAACAACATGCTTTTTTGGCTATTGTCTTTGTCTCTCTTCCCCATTCTATTTTTGAGTTCTGTTTTCATTCTTTAAACCCACTTTCCTCCTTTGATCTTTTGTAAATTTCAACATTTAATGCATTTTGGCCCCAAAAATCCAATAATATATTCACCAATGCCTGTTCTCTCTTCTTTCTTAAGGTACCATTTCTATCTCTTGGTTCAAATTTTGGCTTTTTTTTGTTGTTTGGGGGGGGGGGTGGGATTAGATCCTTTTTTTCTCTTTGGTTTTGAGTTGGATTTGATCCAGGAAAGAAGATTTTAATCATGTTGGAGATTTCAAGTTCTGGGTTCGTTTTGATTTTCAAGTTTTGTATTTCCATTTTTCAGTGTTGGGCTTTGATTTGAAGATAAATGGTGTTTTTTTTTTGTGTGTGTGTGTTAAGCTGCAATTTCGATTTTGTTTCATTTATGTATAGAATTTCTGATTCATTGCTTTTAAATGGAAACTAAAAGTAAAATTTGAGCTTGGTTTTTTCATTTTAAATATTATTGTTAGTAATCTTTTGTTTTTTTAGTTTAAATTTTTAGCATGTAGTTTATTAATTAGTGATGATATACATGGAAAGTGTATAGCAGTGACTTTTAGTTATTTAAACTAGTTTGTTTATGATCATAGTGAAATTTTAAATTTAAGCAACATAATATTCAGAAGACAATGATAAACAGTATTTACTTCAAAGATTTAAGAAATTTAAGCAAATCCACTTACGGTACTTGTGATATTGCATGATTTTCTTTGAAAATTTTGTTGCCAATGTATGTATGTATGGATGGACGTACGGTCGGATGTGTGTGGAGTTGGATTGCATTTTGCCCCTCTACTAAAAAAATGTGTAAATTAGTCCTTGTTGGTTATATTAAGAGCAAACTAATATTTCAGTTAAAAATTTCATATATTTTTACTTAAAAATGGGCGTGGCTGAAAGAATAAATAAACAGTTACAAGCGACAATTTTATCAGTAGAAATGGATGAAATTTTTAACAAAAAGGATTAATTTGCTCTTTGATAATAGGGATTAATTTTTCTATTTTTTGAGTAAAGGGGACAAAATGCAATCTAACTCCTATATAGGAGTCTCCATGGTACTGACTGGTTCTTGGAATATTTGAGCTCTTGAATTAATTTAATGAGAGAAAAGTCACCAATTTTTCTTCGAAAAATTTGTTGCCTATATATGTATGTATGTGTGTATATCCAAGTTGTTTTTTCTGGCCCTTTTGTACTTATGGTTTTTAATGGTTTTCTAATATGGTAACAATGTTTAGGTTTCTTGGAATATTTGAGCCTTTTGAATTGATTTAATGAGAGAAAGGTCACAATTTGCTATGCATTCGGATCTTTGAAATCAGTTGATACAATGAATTAGTATTAATTTGGAGGCCTAGGGTGATATCCCGCAAGCGAATTTAGTACTTTGTAGCAGTTAGAATGGGTTCATATACTGGTACTTGTGAAATCGTTGAGGCAGGCAGAGAGTTGAAACCGGTACAACGATCTGTCCGGCCATCTCGATTGCATTCTGGATCGGGTTTAAGTGACAAAGATTGGAAGCCACCTGTGTTGAAACTAGGATACAAGGATTCTCTTGAAGGTGATATTAATCGGCTTTTCAAGGCTATCAATCTTAAAGGTCCGAAAGGTTTAAGTGTTTCGTATCAAGGAGATGCAAGCTCAAGCTCTTTAAAGAAAAATGCTTTGAAGAAACCGATTGCAATGGGGGTGCCCCATTCCCCGAGAATAGGTGGCTCGGAGCGGTTGTCATTGAAACATGCATTAAGGGATCTTTGTATTTCCAGGGCATCGGAAATGGCTGCTATGAAAAGATTATCGATGTCAACTAGTTCTCCAAGGTTCTCCGAAGCTGGAAGGATAAAAAGTTTGTTCGATTCGGTTGTAGTTGAATCTAGCGGTGGATCTGGTCATCGGAAAGATGAAGGTAACCGAGGCGTGGTTGAAATATCATTGGTGCCTGAAGAAAGCAAATTGAAGTCATTGAGCCAAAGTACTAATTCTTCACCTCGGTTTGTTCGTGCCACGACAGAAATTAGCACCGAAGCTTCTACATCGACTCGAACTGATGTTTCTGCATCGAGAAAAGTTGGAACTAAAGCACCAAAGGCAGAGCTTCATCGGAAAGAGGAGCATACTTCTGCTGGTAATAATACAGTAGAACCGGAAAAGACTGTGCCAGCTTCAACAAAGTTACCAAAACGAGCATCAACACCAAAGTCGGGACGAAAGGTCCGGCTGCAAGTTGTTGCTACTTCTAGCTCAATGTATGGCAACAAGGTAAACAGGATGACGAGAAATGCACCACGGGTAGCCAAAACGGTTGTCCGGAACAAGAGTTTGGTCAAGAAGAAAATAAAGCCGGAATCCACTTCCACTACTAGCAACGGAGTTAATAGCAGCTCGGATTCCACTACGAGTAAATTAGTTTGTCAGAGATGTCAACGCTCTATGAAGAATTCAAGTAACGAGTCTAATCAAGATTCCATGAAGTCAAATGCATCAGGGATTAGTGCTGAAGTTAACTCAAATCCTGTGAAATTGGCTGAAAATAATTCTAACAAAACCCAACCTCCCATTTCGAGGGCTAACAAAAAGAGCCCAAAATCGAGAGATAAGGGAGACTTTTCCCAAAGTCCGAGTAGCCTTGGCGATAGTACTAGCACAAGCATTAGTGATTACAGCAATTTAAGTCGGTCTAGCTGTGGGAACAGACCTCACATGTCCAAGGACGTTAAATGGGAAGCCATCCGACATGTTAAGATACAAGATGGAATCTTGGGGTTGAGACATTTCAATCTTTTAAAGAAGCTCGGTTGTGGGGACATTGGGACAGTATATCTTGCTGAACTTATTGGTACAAACTGCTTCTTTGCGTTAAAGATCATGGACAATGAATATTTGGTAAGAAGGAAGAAAATGCCGAGGGCTCAAACTGAGAGAGAAATATTAAGAATGCTCGATCATCCTTTTCTACCAACGTTATATACACAATTCACTTCCGATAACTTATCTTGTTTGGTTATGGAGTATTGTCCGGGTGGAGACCTTCATGTCCTTCGCCAAAGGCAGCCTGGGAGATGTTTTTCCGAGCCTGCGGCTAGGTAAGATGCTTAGATGAAGAAATGTTTAGTTCATATTTCCTTCTAATGGTTTGAAATATCTTTTATCTTGCATGTTTGGGGGTCATTCATTCAGTTTGAACATCTAAAGCATGATAAATTCTGATCATTCATCGTTGTTTGTTTGATCTGAAATCGGTGTATTTCCGAACCGGTTATATTTATGCAGGTTTTATGTAGCTGAGGTCCTTCTTGCCTTGGAGTACTTACACATGCTTGGAGTTATTTACCGTGATTTGAAACCCGAAAACATTCTTGTTCGAGAAGATGGCCATATTATGCTCACGGATTTTGACCTTTCACTGAGATGCTCGGTTAATCCAACTCTTCTGAAATCCTTGTCGAATTTGGATCCTGCAAGGATGTCTGGTTCGTGTGGAGGATCGGGTTGTGCCGAACCCTTTTGCATTGAACCATCGTGTCAAATCCGTTGCTTCAGTCCTAGGTTATCGCCTGCTCCTACCAAAACAAAGACGGTAAGACCAAGCCATGCTTCCCGAGTTAGATCATTGCCACAACTCGTGGCTGAGCCTACTGATGCAAGATCCAATTCCTTCGTTGGAACACACGAGTACTTGGCTCCCGAGATCATTAAAGGAGAAGGTCATGGAGCTGCGGTTGATTGGTGGACTTACGGTGTCTTTCTTTATGAGCTTCTCCATGGTAAGACACCGTTTAAAGGTGCAGGGAACGATGAAACGCTAGCTAATGTCGTGTTACAAAGCCTTACATTCCCGGACAGTCCTATTGTTAGTGTCCAAGCAAGGGACCTCATTCGAGGTTTGTTGGTAAAGGAGCCTGAGAATCGTTTGGGAACGGAAAAAGGAGCTGCCGAGATCAAGCAACATCCATTTTTCGAAGGTTTGAATTGGGCTTTGATACGATGTGCTGTCCCACCGGAACTACCTGAGTTGTACGAATTCGGGTTTCCAGCCGTGATGTCCCCGAAAACAAAGAGCAATTATTTGGAATGTAAAGCTGCTGGAGAGCAACTTGAATTTGAATTATTTTAACTAAAAGTAATTTGAAAGAGTTTTTTTCATCATCAAAGGATCTCTTTAGCTCATGATGTAGATTTAATGGTATA
The DNA here is from genome assembly GCA_020496765.1 of Gossypium stocksii. Lineage (NCBI taxonomy): Eukaryota > Viridiplantae > Streptophyta > Magnoliopsida > Malvales > Malvaceae > Gossypium > Gossypium stocksii. The sequence continues at coordinate 121,264,324 of CM035626.1, forward strand.
AGATAGATTGCCAAATTTTGACGCATCAGAGTTATTTGTATTAAGAGTTGAATTGTTTTTTGTCCCATTTATTAAAAAAGTGAATAAATTAGTTCTTGTACGTTAAGTTAAAGAGTAAATTAGTCTTTTTGTTAATAACTCCAATTCATTTTTACTGTTAAATATTTTGCTGGACCTCTATATAAGGTATACGTGGCACATCATATGTAATTATCTGACTATTTCGTTAATCATTCAATTTTTAATACTAAAATGAATGGAATTTTAACCAATATTTTTAGAATTGGACCAATGGTTAAATCAATCGAATATCAATCTAAATAAAAATTTATTGAAAAGTATAAGTTAAATATATTAAAGATTTTTTACTATCAATTTGGTTTGTTTTCCCCTAAATTTTTTTTACAACATCCAATAAAAATATGCCATATGTTGAATTTTTATCTACTGTTATTGTTTCTTAGTAAACTGGTAAAAAAACTTTAAGGATCAATTTGAAAATTGAGATATAGTTTAGGGGCCAAATTACGAATAAAACCAAAAAAATCACATGTGGCCTTATGCCGGGAAATTTCCAAGAAACGGTGCGTTTTAGGCAACCGATAAAACTTCATTTTCTTTTCGTTTATCTATTGATTCTCCGGCACCGATCTTTAGCTTATTTATCATTATATTACAGTTGAAGCTTCTTTTGCTTTGCTTCCGTTTAGCTTTAATGGCGTCAAGCTCCGGCAACGATGAATTTGTTGTTCTAGTATGCTCCGATCCTAATAACCAGATCGAAACTGATATCTCCAATGAAGAAATCGTTATTTCCACAACGGATTTCTCCACTTGGGATTATCCTTCCACTCTCTCTTTCTCAACGCTCAAAATCCAAGCTCATCGGAAAAGGTAGTGGATCCAATCCTATTTTCTATCATTTTATTAATTTTGTCTCTTTTTCTCCGAAATAAATTAAGAATTTAGCTTTGATTTTTGACGTTAGTTTCGAAATTCTTTCTTGTAGGCTTATTGAGGAATCTTCTTACTTCCGTGGCCTTCTCAGTGGAAGTTTCAGGTTTTTTTATTTTAGAAATAAATTTTAATTATTAAGCTAGTGCTAATTAGTATAATTCTTGATTAATCCTCTGAACTGTAATTTGCGGAAGTATTGTTTAGCTGTAAAAAGTTTTTGATCGGGTAATGGAAGTAATGCTTAATGAGCTTGTTATGAATTTGGATTTGTTCACAAAACGGTGAATAGATTTTAGAAAGAAAGTTTAATTTTAAGCTATTTGATTAGTATAACTCTTGATTAATCCTCTGAAATTTAATTTGCGACGTATTATTTAGCTGTAAAAAGTTTTTGATTGAGTGATGGAATTAATGCTTAATGACCTTATTATGAATTTGAGTTCGTTCACAACTGAACAAATTTTAGAAAGAAATTTTAATTATTAAGCTAGTAATGATTAATAGAATCCAAATTTTGGAAAGAAATTTCAATTATTAACCTAGTAATGATTAATATAATTTTTGAGTAATCCTCTGAAATATAATTTGCTAAGTATTATTTAGCTGTAAAAAGTTTTTGATTGAGTAATGGAATTTATGCTTAGTGGCTATCTTATGAATTTGAATTTGTTCACAACTCGGTGCAGTGAATCATGCTTGGACCATATTTCAATCCAGTGGCAATTGGAAACGTTTTTGAATGTCGTTAGATGCATCTTTGGCTTCCGTTTAGACATCACTTCTAAGAATTTCATCCCTCTTTTCCAGGTGAACATTTGGCTGCTTCAAACATTTCTGCTAGCGTTTTTTTTAATGCCTCAAATAAAGATGGGTTAGAGAGCAACTTAGCTGCTCCTAGGTGGACACTGAAATTTGCTACAATAATTTATTTAGTTAGATAATTGCCATTGTCTAAGTTTACCACTCTCATTTTATTTGATTGAATTTTGCACTAAACTTCATTGAATGTTTGGCACTCAATTTTGTTTTTTGATTAAATTTTGTTACTCAATAGTGACTTTGGATACTTAAAGACAAAATTTAACAAAAAAATTCTTTAATTGTTTCATTTTAATAATTAAATACAATAAATTTATAAAAATATTAAAAAGTAAAATTATCATGGAATTTTGATTTTATAAAAGAAGACTTGAAAAAATTAAAACAAAGACCAAATTAAGTGAAAAAAAAGTCTGGGATTTTATAAGATAAAAATTCTATGTAAAATTTCCAACTTAATAATCTTTTGTAAACTAATTTTTTTTGTTAATTGTTAAAGTAAAAGATTTGTGATAACATTTTTTTTTTAATTTTGTGTTGAAATCATTCAAAATTAAAGTTGATAGACAAAATTCAATAAAAATAATAAATCAAAATTTAGTGAAAATTTTAGTCGATAAAAGTAGAATGGAAAAATACAGTATAATTGCAAATTTATCCTTGATCGTGAAAGTACAATGATAAATATTAATCAAAGTAAATTATAGTAACAAATATCAATATCTAGTTATAGTATGATGGAAATTTTCACTTTGACACAATAAAGAATAACCACATTGCTGTAACTTTGGAATATGAACTCTCCCTATTATATCTTAAACCAAGTTGGTTGCCTTTAAATTTCTGCACCTCCTTCCAGGCAGCGCTTTATTTCGGAGTGGAAATGCTTCTCATGCAGTTGAAATCTTGGCTTTCTGAGGCATCCTTATCCAAGGATCCTGGGCTGTTTCAAATACAATTGGAGGATCTGATCGATATATGGGATTTTGGTTTAGAACTTGGTAAGGACTTACTGTGTATTTCGAGATTATTAGAAATAAATAGAGATGCTTATTTTGTTAGTCATTGCATTTCTTTTGATGTTAATGGGGTGGTGTCCAACTAAAAGATATATTTTGAATATGTTGCAGATAATGGTTTTGTTCAAGAAATATGTGCAAGCTACCTAGCAAGAAACTTTGTATGTGCTAAACTTCCATTCAGTTTTTGAGAAATCACCAGTAATGTCAGCTTGTGACCTTGTTACAAGTTTCTGATTGATCAAATCTTCTATGAGCAAGTCAGACCTCACTTGAAATTTTCATATTAACATTCTGTCATAGACTTTAAGCTGTTACTGAGTTGAACAATGTCGATTATCGTGACAGTTAGGTTGGGTTGGTGAGTAGTTGGTCTCCTCTTGTTATTAGACTGGGCTTAGTCATTCCACTGGAAGAAGAGTAAATATTAAAAAGTGCACTCATTTCTTAACTTATCATCCGAGCACTGTTCTCAACAAAGGATGTTTGCGTTAGCCTCTTAGACTTATCATGAGGGTGGCAAGAACATTGTAGTGGTGAGAGTGGCATGTTTGCCAAGGATTAACTTAAATGTGTCTGTTTAGATCGAGCTGTAGGATGTTTCCATGATTGATTCTTCTTTTGATTGTTGTCTCTCTTGTAGGCTTGATATTGTTTTTTAAAATAACTTTGGAGAAGCTTGTATTGAATCAGCTTGCTCGTGCATTTGACTTTTGTGATGCATTCGTTTTAGACCATATTAGAAGCTGATGAACTATTGTTCATTTCCTGCAGATGTGGGCCATGTCTAATAAAACTTTCAAAGACATGCCTTATGAGCTGTTGTTACTTTGCATAAAGCATCCCCATTTGACTATAGACAGGTTAGTAATTACTGTTAAAATATTCTGATATTCACTTTTACCAAGTGTTTTCTGAAGTTTGATGGTTTTGTAAACTTCCACAGTGAGAAGCACCTTTCTGATGCACTATTAATTTGGCTTCATTCTAATACAGAACAGTTGGAAAGATCAAGTAAGGCAGAATGTGAATTTTTTGACATTTTAAAGCAGGTAGATTTTTACATTTCCATGGTAGTTCCTCAGGGATGTAGCCATGAATTTTATATTGGGGGCCTGGGGTAAAAGGGTATCTGATTATAAATTTTCTTCTGGGGGTGGGTGGGTGGGGGGGAAACAAAATAGGTTTTTCCATTATTCAAGTAAGACAATATTAAAAACCTAGGAAGTTTGATAGATCCTAGCTTTGCAGAATGGATGGTCTAAGATTTTACCACTGCAGAATTAGACTTTTTAACAGCAAAGAGTTATTTTAAGATGAAAGAAGATAAATCTTGTTTGAACAAAATCTTTTCCAAATTTTATTTGATTGTCATATGTTCTGATATTATTCATGTTATTGATGTTGAGCAGATCCGCATTAGCCTTTTGCCATTATGGTTTGCCGCTGGTATGTTCAGTTATGTTGTTGTTTTATTTTTTGGATGATAGGATATTTTTATTTTATTTTCATTAAATTAACAATGATGTTATTCAAATTTATATTGCAGGGAAAAGAAGTTCTATCAGTTTTTCTGAGCTTGCAAATGAGAGTGTTGACTCAATTTTTAAACTAATGAAAGTTACACCAAAAGGATCAATGAATGTTTTAGGCGATGGTGACTTGAGTCATCTCAGAATTCGATTGACCAAATATTCCAAGGTCTTTCCTTCTCTATCTTTCTAGCTGCCATCCATTCACTTGGGATTTCCAAGAGGATTAACCAATAATATTTTAGATTTCAATTGAGAGATATTGTGACTTGTGAGAATTTACGTCTTTTGGCAATTTCATTTGTATATAGTACCCAAAACCCGTTACACTTGAATTTGCATGATTTTTGCAATTTCAGCATCTAGAAGCATTTCGTAAAAGGCAACAAAATGCTTGCATTTTATTCTCTGATTAGAATCATCATTTTGTCAAAGTGGACATACAGTATGCTAGCTTTTGGAGTTTCCAGAAGTTATATAAATGGGATTATGTGGGTCTAAAATGCATTCAGCATGGTAGGGGTCTCAAATACTCGTAAATCATGTGAGTAACCATTTATGCTTAGCCATCATGTTTACTTAATTGATATCCAAACCTGCTTGTCACATGGCTCCTTTTCATTTTTTTTCTCTGTGCAGAAAGTGGACCTTTCTGGTTGTCCACAGATAACACCAATGATTCTGCTCTTGTCTTTTCTTCCAAATAACCATAATTCATATTTGGCGTTGAGAAAAACTATCAAAGAATCTGCTAGTAACTTTGAACAAGCTGATGGAACTAAATGTCAAATCACAAAGAATTTGCTGCCTACTTTGTCCTTTGAAGCGGTACTAGAGGTGGATATATCAGGTTGTCTGAAGCTACCTCTTGAAGATGCTATTGATTACTTTTCAAATTCATTTCCATTTTTAAGAAGGGTGAAAGCTGCTTATCTTTTGAACTTCAAGATGACCACTTTGTATAGGTTGATTCAGAAGTGTTCTCTGGTCTCTGAAGTTGATATAACTGTTGACGTAAATCCACTTATTTCATCACAACTGTCTGTTATATCCTCAAGCTCAGCTGTAATTTCAATGGCACCAAACAGGGCATATTTTGTTGGTGATAAGTTTTCTATGACATCTCTTTATCATTTGGGACCTTCACTATCAAATATCACAAAGCTGACATTGGAGGGCAGAAGTGATGTTTGTGGTGAGATGTTCTTCCTGTTCTTTTTGTGAATAAGAGTTGTTCCCAACTAATTAAAAAAAATGTTATCATTACTCTGATCAAGAAAAGTTTGCGAACTTTGAAGGTTATTCTTAGCCGTAGGCCCTTAGTAAGTTTCATCAGGATTCTTTTTTTTTTTTTTTTTTCAATCTTATAATTTTTTTCTTGATGGAATGGCAATTCATATTTGCATCACGTCACTTACAGTGACCAGTGAGCAAAATACAGCGATGTCAGAATATATTTTAACCGTCTTTGCTATTGATATTTTCTTTAACCATGAAATCAGTGACTGGTGAATCTTTTGTGTTGCCATGTATGGTTTTTGTAACTTCAATCACTTTGTTTTTCTGCTTTTTCCTCTTGGCAACCCTTTCTAATGTTTCCCCGATTTTTGTTCCAGATTCGCATGTCCAGTATATCTCAAAATTCTGTGCCTCCTTAGGTTATTTGAATCTTAAAGGGTGCATCTCAGTGACAGATGTCTGCATGGCAAATCTTATTCGCAGATGTACAAAGCTACAGTCACTTCTAGTTTGTCATACATCTTTTGGAATGAATTCAATTCTAGCTCTTTGCAATGCTAGTCCTAGTTTTAGTAATTCTCCGTCTGCACAGTTTGGAAAAAGACCTTTGGATTCATTGGCGTCTAATCTTCAATTACTGCACATGGGTGGCTGCAAGTGTAAGCACGTCTTCCTTATTAGATAAATTATTTATTAATTGCAGTATGGTCTCCATTTTACTCCTAGTTATTGACCCTGGGTCATTTGCTTGTAATTTCTTACATTTTCCCTTCTCTCCCATGCTGTTTTGGACTTCTATTTTTTTCACATAAACTACCATCATCTCTTCTCACAGCCTCAATTACACATTTTGATCTCCTCTCATTTACTTTTAACTTTTATGAAAAGAACACCTCTTGATGAAGGATGTCATTGATTATATGATTGCATGGATGGTACGAGTCATATGACTATAGGGATGCAATGTAATAAAATGGTCTGGGTAACTAATATCTAATAAAGCCATATATTGGCAACTTGAGGTGAGAAATCAAAGATTTCTCTGTCTGCCTAAATTTCAGATTTTAACATTGACGTCGTAGTTCAACCATGGACACTTTTTGGGGGTAATTGATATCGAAGAAAGTTCATAAGCTAGGATCCAAAGCTTCAATGAAGTTAATGCATTTTATCAGAGGGCTAGCTTTCTGAGTTTCCTTATTTTGTTTTTGCCATTAAAATAAGTTTTGCTATTTGGATGCCTAAAAATACATGACTTGTCTGTTCTTCCACAGGTGCCGATGAAGCTTCTTTACTAGAGCTTTTGTCCCAAACACAAATGCTGAAGAGTCTTTGCTTGAGGGACACAAATCTTGTTGACAATGCTCTTTGTAGCTTCTCAGGTTCTCTCTTGGAGGTGCTTGATGTTTCAAATACAGTGGTTAGTTAGCAAACTCACTGGTCCTTCTATGTATATATTTTATATATATATGATGTTGCATTTCAAAATGAAGTATAGAATAAATGAGTAACAAACTTGGTATTTTGACACACTTTTCCATGTCCTGAAATTCTGTATTTAATCTATAGCTGCGCTCTCCATATGCTTATAGAATTTGCATTCATATTTAGGCCATTTTATACTTGATCCATAGCAAGCAGTGGTTTCTGACATGCGTGAAATGTAATTCTGCTCGAGTTTCTGATAAGATAGGTGCTGTAAAATGAAAATTCAGTTGTCTCACCTCTCAAATTTTCAGATTTCTGGCGCGGCATTACATCATGTTGTCTGCACAAATCCTGGCCTTAAGTGTTTGAATGCAAGAGGCTGTAAAAATTTGTTTCAACCAGAAAATAGAAAAAAAGAGGCAAATATCTCTTCCTCATATTCATGTGAAGAACTCTTTATCGAGCTTGGTAAGACATGCAGATTAAAAGAAATTGCACTGGGATGGGGGCTTTCATACTTTTCTTTACAAGCCCTAAAACCTGCAATTTTGTCATTGAGAGCAATGACTGTGGGTTTGGGTGGAACATTACCTGAAGATTCACTGAGATTACTGCCCACCACATGTCCTTTGCTGGAATCATTAGTTCTTTATTTTCAGGTAAATAATCTATCCATTAGCATGCTATCAGGTGGACATATTATCCTATCGGGTTAATGGTTCCACGCTTTCAATTTCACAGTGATTAAAATCCATCTACACTCGTGTTAGCTGCTTTGAGAATTTAAAAAATGCAACAAGTTTTCTCTGCCTGTAGAGTTATTTGAAAGAGTATGCTTAAGATATCTTCTAAATGGCATATTTTCTTTGCCACGTCAGATCACGTTGTTTCCTTGTCTTTGCATGAAGAAATTAACATGTGATTTCTTAACTAGTGATATAAATACACAATTACTTTAGTGAAACTGGTTGAGGATGAGGCCAGCTGTTCTTGACTCGAGTGTAGTCCATGTGCATCTATTTAAGTCTTGTCTTGTAATTGTTGAAATGCACTTATATACAGACTTTTGTTTATTATTTATCTTTTAAGTTCTTTGTAGGTAATATCTGATTGCATGATAATCAACATACTGACATCCTTAAGGCAATTGCGAACTTTGGCTTTGTGCTACTGTCTTGGTGATATATCCATTTCAAGCTTCAACTTATCTATGCCAAATCTGCGGATATTGAAGCTCGAGAGAGTAACTCCTTGGATGACTAATAATGACTTGGTTCTTCTGACTCGGAACTGTTCAAACTTGGTTGAACTTTCCTTGTTAGGATCCAAACTTAATTCGGGTAAAGAGACTATTTTTAAAGGATACAGTTGATGTGGTACTAATCTTTGCTTGTAATATGTACACATTTTTTTTCTTGTTTCTTATTTCATGAGCTAATTTTCAGTATCCATAAGATAACACGATGTTGATGTGATTATTGATGGACTCCCTTTTGCTGTGCTATTGGATCGTATATGATTTTTTAATGTTCTGTTTGTATGTGACTCAGTATGTCTACAGTTGAAGTTTAACAAAAGTAATACCTTTTGCATGCGATTGAGGTAGTCACCAATATTCCCCGTGTTATTGTTTTGTTTCCTCAGATGCTCAATGTATCATCTCACACGGATGGCCAGGCTTGATTTCTCTCCATCTCGAGGTTTGTTATGCTCTGTACCTCTAGAATTTAGAAAAAAAAAAAAATCTCGGTTCTTCTGTTTTCTTCAAGAGGATTCCATGAAGGTTTGATGAACTTAATACACTTGTGTAAAATGTTTTGTTCTAAATTTACGGGTCAGTTTTCAAGCCAATATGACTATTTTGTCCAGTGACATTTCATGACTTCCTTTTTTTATTCCAAAATATAGAAAACATATTCGTCTGGCAGTCCCGAAGCCGATTGTGGGCTTCCCTTTTGTCCTTTCTCTCTTTCCCTATAAATGAATGATCTAGTTAAATGCATTCCACACACACTGTATTTTTTATGACTTGATCCTTTTGTCGCATAGGACTCTGGAGAAGTGACTGAAAATGGCGTTTCTTCTCTTTTCAACTGCATTGCTCTCGAAAATCTCTTGCTTCGCCATAATGTGAGTATTTGCTAATGCATTCTCATTTACCCTAATCAGATATGTGTCTATTTCGTATGCCCATTGTTAGCCCCTGTAGAATACGAAGTTTCAATACAGAACCCTGAAATAGTTAGCTTTTAATCAACTTTTTCTAATGTTATCCGGATTAAAGATGTGAGTGCTGCATATGGGTACATGTCCAACACAGCTATGTGTAATTATAAAGTTCTTTCATGTACTTGAAAGGTCATATCTGCATACCCGTATCCAGATATGTATCAGATATGGGCGTCAAACACGGTTACTTCAAAATAAGTGAAGGGTTAGAGCAACATAGGTCTAATGTTCTTTAATGTACTGAACTGATGCCCAGACCTATAGTGTTTTTGGATCTCCCGAGTCTCTAATGTTTTATGGTATTACCATAATTTCTATTAAATTGTATGTGTGTTAGCAGCAAGCAATTACTCTTAAGAATTCGAAAGCATATAACATTAATAGAATTTGTACGGATTTTAACGTCATTGTATTGTTTAGCATCAATAGCTAATGCATTGCCATTATTTATACAGGGCTCTGGTATACAAAGAAACTTCATCCTTGAAGCTGCTTCAAAAGTAATCTCTTTATAAAATAAACATGCTAGTTCATTTTTGTTATACGACTTTCTTACGTACTTCAGTTTAGTACGTAAATATTGATAACTGTGCCTTACTGCAGATGCCAATGCTTCGGCAAGTATCGCTCGATGTGTGTGATGCAAAAGAAGGTGATTTCGACCTTCCAGATGTAAGTTAGAAGTTTACTTGCTCTGCAGTTGTTACTTGCAGAATAAGTTTAGACATAGTGCATTCGAACATTCACTTGATCCACAATGTTAGCATCTTGATCAAGTAGACCTGTCGATTCTGACCTGAAGCCAAAAACCTGCCCTGATCTAATCCGATTTGATCATAAGGAGACAACAACTGGAAACTGAAGAAAGAAAAAAAAAGACCCGAAACCGAACCAGAAAATAACCCGAACTCAAAATGACATGAATAGAAAATGACCGAAATCCAAAATGATCTGAACCTGAAGTTACTCAAAGATGTAACTTGAATTGATCCAACCTGAAAAACCGACCAGCAAATTCAAATGACTTGAACTCAAAACAACCTGAAAATTTTAAAGCCTGAATTGGTCCAATTCTCGACCCACCCAATTGATATGTTTACTAACAAGTATTATAAATCCATCTTGAATTACTATGATCCTTTACAACTTTAATAGTTTATGTTTCTGTAAATTCAGTCCATTGTGTGTTATCAGGCAAACAAACTGAAACATCGTTCTCGAATATTATCGCAGGATGCTGACAGATGTTCTCTGAGAAGTGTGAAGATTGCCCGATGCAAGTCGACTAGATGCAATGTAGGCTCCCATTTTGCAGATACTACTAGAAAACCAGTGCATAGGGAGACACTAGTACTGGTATGGAACAGCACAAATGTTGTTAGAACAGTCGTGAAGGAAAGGCTATAGCCTTTGAACGAAAGGACATGCCGGCATCGGCAGCATGAAACAAATAGAAAAGCCAAGTGATTTCAGGTTCGAATCGTATAGGTTGTTTTTATTAGACATGGAACTGTTTTCGTATTCAACTATGGTAGTAAATTGAATTGTTATGAAGGGAAGGCTGTAGCCTTTGAATGAATGTACACTGGCATCGGCATCGGCATGACACAAATATGAAGGATGTACAGTTTAGGGTTCGAATCATGTTGGTTTTTATTGAATATAGAATCACTTTCATATTCAACAGTTCGGTTTCAACAACATTGCTTTTAAGAAAAAAAAATCCACAACAATATTTCTATCTTTTAAAGGTACAACTATTCTTACTAACTAATGTTAAAAACCAAATTATGCCAATTTAAAATTCAGTGATTAAATCACAAATTTAGCAGATTAGTTGGACTTAACTAATGAATCAAATTGTGATAAATTAAAATACAAGGATTAAATTGTAAATTTTAGTGCAGTGACTAAATTCATTGGACCAACTAATGACGTTATGGAATACAAAGAGTAAATTGCAAATCTGAGGATAAAACAGTTTTGAAAGTCACAATTTAACCAAACTAATTGTACAAACTAAACAGAGGACCAAATTGTACTAAATTAAAATATAGGGGTTAAATCTCAAATGTAAATAAAGTAGAGAAACCAAAATCACAATTTAACCAGAAGTTAAACACTTTCGGAGTAGGAATTGAGCACACACCCTGTCGGACCAGAACTTTAATCTTGACCTTTAGATCAACATTTTTAAAATATATTTTTATTCTTTTCCCTAAATTATAAATATTAACTAAGGTCTCATCTCAAGTGGCCTTGCACTAATTACAAAGAGGTTAAAAGTTTCCCTCAAATGGTATTTTACTCCTTTCGAACTTTTTTGATTTACACAAGAAATGAAAACTTAATTGTGCTTTATTTTTTAGAACTATTTATACCTGTTCAATGTTGGGTTATTCACCCCAATGTCGTGTTATATAATTATAATAAAATAAAAATGGTGTGATGAATCTACTTCTGTTGGTTCTTTATATCAACAATGGTGTGACGAACGTGGATCGAATACGTGACCTTCAGATCCAGGGAACTCATTAGCTTTCGAGTTAGAAAAGGAGCATGGATTGACGAATTAGCTTCGGATTTAACTGAAATCGGAGCGATTGAAAACAATATTTTTGAAACGCCTCCTTCGGCCGTCTCCTTTTGAAAGGCAAGTAAAAATTCCCATATTTTTGCTGTATCTGATGAGGCTGGATATGTGAACTTATTTGATTCTCGACGGAAGCTTTCTTCTGCTCATCTTACCGTAAAATGCAGAAGAAGCAAGAATCGATGATTGGAAGTGTGAAATGTTTGGGTTCGCATCCAACCAATTCTGATCTTTTTCTCTCTGGGTCGAGAGATGGGTCCTTTGCCATTTGGGACCTAAGATGCAAGAGTAGCTCGAAAAGTAGATTGATGAAGTCTGCCATCCATCAACTTCCATGGTAAAAGGAGCTCATCTTTCCTCTCAAGCAAGGCTGCTGTCGCTGGAGTGCCTTTTGTAGATGTCCTGACTACAAAGGTACTTTCTTTCCCCTTACAAAATTTGATTTTCCTTTTTTTCTGAATCTGAAGCAAAAACAGATCTTTTATGATGCAAACATGCATTTCCCAGTTTATGAAAAACCCAGAAAATCAATTGGTAACCCCAAAAAGAAAAATGTTTTTAATACTAATTATCAACATTAAGAAGACTAAAAAATTAGGAAGAACAAGGACTAAAAAATTAGGAAGAACAAGGATACTGTCTGAAGAGGTTACTAATAAACACCTTCGATTAAAATAACAATCCGTGTAAAACGAGTGTTTAAAGAAACTCACTGAGTTATTTTTTATAAAATTATTTGTTAATTTCTTTAAAAAATAATGTATGGAAATGATTTTTTTTAGAGAGTAAAATAATTGTTTACATTTGAAGTCATAAAAAGTAAATCGAAAAAAAAATGTTTATTAATACAAGCATGTTTTAAGTGTCCAAAAAGAAAAGACGAGACTTTACCGAATTTTCTTCAAAATTAATGATAGAAGCATGTGAGCAGTACAACCAAAAATGAAAAAGAACCAAAAACATACAGATTTTCTGAAAAAATAACTCTTCTAAAGAGGAAATGTAAAGTTGAAGTTTGGTTTAAATGGACTGCCTGACATATCTGTAATTGAATTTGCTGTTTATGACTTATTTCCTTAAATATAGATGTTTTCAATGTATGCCTTATTGCTTATAGCTAGGGAGTAAGGACCTTGTTTACTGAATTTGTTTTGAGTATTGATTTTGATGAAATGCTTGAGATTGGAAGATAGAAAATATGAAAAAAAAAAAAAAAAAAAAAAAAAAAAAAAGCTCAGATGTTCTTTGAGCTAGGAAATATAGAGTTCAATAGATTGGACAAAACATTCTAAAAGATGTCAGAACTCAGAAAATAGCGGACATTTGTAAGTGTGATTTAAGTTTCATTCTATTAGAGATGATCACTATGCAATTTTCTTGTATTCAATATGATTGCCTTAGTTTTGCAGGGTTCTTGTTCTCTCTTCGCAAGCATAATTTTTTATTCTTGCAGGTGATATTACTTAGGTTCGCAAGTGAAGAGTTGCAGCCTTTCAACACAGTTAACAAGAGTAAAGTTTTCAGTTGTTATATTAAGGCTCGTATGTGAAGAACAGCAGCTTCCAAGTTAGTGATAGCTCAAACTCTTAACTGTGATCTTAAAGCTCGTTGGTTTAATATCGTGACTTTTAAAACAACTCGCGGACCTACGTTCTTGACTCATATAGGTTAGCTAATTTAAAATTGTAACCTTCAATTATTTGAGTTAACTGATTTAAGACCACAGCTTCACATAGCTTGCTGATTTAAGACCGTAGCTTCACACAACTCGTTGATTTAAGATCGTAGCTGTCATCTCAAGCTCGCAGGTTAAATACTGTAGCCTCCAAAACACTTGGCGCGAGCTCAAGCTCTCAACTATCATCTTAGGCTCGCAGGTTCAACACTACAGCCTCCAAAATAGTTAGTGCGAGCTTAAGCTCCCAGCTGTAATCTCAGGCTTGCAGGTTCAACACCGCAACCTTCAACACAGTTAGCGCAAACTCAAGCTCCTACCTGCAATCTTAAGGCTCGCCGGTTTAATATTGCGACCTCCAAAACAACTCACAAACCTATTTTCTAGCTGATATTCTAAAGGCTTGCGGGTTTAATATCACGACCTCCAAAATAGCTCGCGGACTTACGTTCCCAACTCATATTATAGAGCTTAGCTGATTTAAAATTGTAACCTTCAATTATTTGAGTTAGTTGATTTAAGATCACGGCTTCACACAGTTCGTTGATTTAGGATTGCAGTCTCTAAAAAACTCACTGATTTAAGATCGAAACTGATATCAAATAATTTTCTATGAGTTCACTGATTTACAATTTTTTTTCTTATGGGAAATACAATTCATAGTATTCTGCATTACAAGTCTTCACTCTTGTTTCACAGACAACAAAATTTGTTTAATAAAGTTTCAAGTTAAAATTTATATAGTAAGCCCCAAAATAAACACGCCATAAGTACAAGTTTATCTTAAAAGGGTCACTTTATAACTCTATCGATAATATGGGGGGACAAATTGTTATATAATTATAATAAAATAAAAATGACCCGGTCCAAGCTAATATAATAAAAGGAAATCCTAAAACCTCCTACCTTCATTTTCTCTCTAAAACAAGAGGAGGCCACTTTCTCTCATCTGGGTCCTCCATTTCTACTTTTGTTGATTCTTTGTATCAACAAGTCGAAATTTGGAGGGATCTCATAAAATTATTTATTTTGGGAAATAGATTTGAGTAAAAAAAAATTAATTCAAGTTTATGACAATTTTCTAACACCACATTACATGTGGCCCATATAACTCTAGACAGGTACTCAAACATTGAAGTGCAAATGAAACCTAAGTTAGAATAACTCTTGGATAAGATTTATTAGATTTGTTCATGGGTTAGGCTGTTTATCCAAGTTCGAAAGCTCACCTAAAATTTAAGAATATTTAGATGAAAATATTAGGTTCTAAAAATGAGCATAGGCAAAAAAAAAAAAAAATAAGTCTGTTCAAAATATGGGTAGGACTTGGACTTGAACATTTAAGGTTCGTGGTGGACATGGCTATGTTTTAAATTTTTGTAATGTTTTATTTTATTTAATTTATAACACATAAAAATTAAATCTATAGTAATATATAATACTACAATAATGTAAACATTAAAAAATGTCATATAAAATCTTAATGAATAAAAATATATAAATATAATAAATATTAAATTAAAAATAATATAATATAATTTTTAAAAAATAATATGGACGACCTAAAATAAGTTTAAGTTAGCCATTTATAACTATGAGCGGATTGAGAAAATTTATGCCCATATTTAGAGCATGACCGAGCTTGACAAGCATAAAATGTATAAATACCATACTTTAAGCTAGACTCAACTTGAAGCTGGCCCAACTCAACCCATAAATACCTTTAAGTTTAAAATATAATAGGATTTAAGCAAAAATAAATCTCTATTTTAAAACAAGAACTTAGAACATGAGTGTTCAAAATCTGAGACCTAAAAACTTTGTCAAATATGTGAAAGCCTCTATGCCAATACAATATATTTTTAGCTATTTTTCAAGTGGATAAATATAAATCCTAAATCAACTCATAACGCATGTAGACATGTACTTTTAAATACATCATTTGAAAATTAAAAATTTAGAAATTTTAAAAATAATGTAAAATAAACTTATATTTTTCACTTACAATTTAAAAAACTTAGAAAATTTCCACTTTATAAAATAAAATCAAAATTAATAATATAAATTTATCTTTTTTCACGAAAAAAATAAAACTTAACACTTTATGAAATAAAAAATTAAAATTTTAAATAATAAAATAAAATTATATATTTTCACTTAAAAATAAAAAAAAGAAAATTATAAATTTAATTTTGAAAAAATGAATTTAATTTTTTTCACTAAAAAAAGTCAAAATTTACCACTTTATGAAATTAAAAAAAATGAAAATTTCAAATAATAAAATAAAATTATTTTTTTTTCAAAAGTTGCAGGCTGTGGGGTTCGAACCCACGCGCACTTATGTGCAGAAGATCTTAAGTCTTCCCCCTTAACCTCTCGGGCAAACCTGCTAGTTATTGTAAGCGTTACACAAAAAGCTATATCTACTATATAAAACATAATTAAAATTAGATTTCTTATTACTATGATTTATTACCACCGTCTTCTCCAAAACACCTTCAACAAACAGAACCAATAAAAACAAAAACTAAAGAAACAGAAAAATCAATCAACGATCAACAAGAAAAAACAGCAGCCCCATCTCTTCTGGATTCCTCATCAGTGTCACTACAACCATCACTTTGCTCTCTCAGATCAGTAGCATTCAGCGTTACCACTTCTTCTTCTCCAATGTACAATATCAACCTTTACAGCAAGGGCCACTTACTTCACGACTTTGACATCCAGACAACTACTACTGTAATTAAAGTTAGATTTATGACTGCTTTTTCTTCTCCAATGTACAATGTCGCCATTTACAGAAAGGGCCACGTCCTTCCCCAGTTTGACATGGAAACAGGGGCTCTTCCTTTCGGGGTTTAGTTTTCCTTTTAGTCCACTTTCCGTATAAATACTCTCATAGTGAGTTGTTATTATAAGCACATTGATCAAGTTTAGCAGACATGGCAGCAATATCAAACGTAGGAGATCAATATAGGAGCACTTTGTCAGTTCAAGAGCCGATAATAACAATCCCTCAACACTATGTTCATTTAAACCAGCAACCTTCTTCACCTGACGCTGCTCCTCCCTTCCAAATGCTCCCTATCATTGACGTTAGATCAAAACTCATGCCTAAGGACAACGTGAATTGTTCACCTTAGACGCAGTTCTCTTGAAACATCTTTCATTTATGGAAGCCGATTCAAAGCCAAAGAAACCCGGAGCTCGACTGTGTTGCGTTTGTAACCAGAACAGGGCTGCCCTCAAAATACCCAAAACCCTAGAGCAGTAGGATTTGGCAATATATATGTAGGTGCTGAGGTTAAAAGTGGACAGAGCTTTGAGGTTGAATTAGAGGATGATGGCAGTAGGATTTTGCATATTTCACAGGTTATTAAGGAACTCTGATTTCCACAATTAAATGAAAAAATTGCCTTTTTAGCCCTATGGAAAGTTAATAATTTAATCTAAGCTTTTTTTAACACAATTTTTTTAGCATTGGCCCTTCCAGAATTTTATAAATTTATCTTGCCCCTAACAAAATTTCTGGCTTCGGATCATTTATTTATGGCTCAAAATTTCTGGCTTCATATCATTTATTTATGGCTCAATTAAATAAATTTCAAGAATTCATCACAGAACTCTAGTAAAGAAGGTATGATATATACATACAATATTGGTAGATAGAAGTGTTCATAGACTAAGTTGAGCCTACGTATGATATTAACACATTTTATTCTTATTTAAGGTAGGTAACCTAACCGATGAAGTTAATGAACGGTAATGGTTTCTCCAAATAGCAATTGATAACTTGAATTAGTATAACTCATAAATGTCATTATTTTTCAAATCTAAGAATTTATTGGATGGTTGTTTTGTAATGGATTTGAGATTTCATATTTTTTTTTAGTTTCACTCTTATGAAGAATTAGTATTACAACTAAACTTACTGATTTGAAGAATGAAGTTTATGATGACGACAACAACAACAAAGTGGAGTTCAAACATTTCCAAGGCTTAGAACAAGCATTAAACAACACTGCTCGGGGGAAATTTCCGGACTACCTCGAACCTATCGCAATATGTATCGAAAATGTTTGAAGAAAAAAAGCTACTGAGATACTTGAAATCGGAACTCAAATTCTGGTTTGCGCTGCGATCGAAGAGATCCTTAATCAAAGGTTGTTTTGCAGTTGCAGACTTGCTGCAAAATCTTCAGTAAAATCACCATCAGAGAATGGTTTTTTAATTTGTTTTGTCATTGACTTTGGGTTTTCTATGAAGTTTATGGTTTGTATTAGAGATTAAAATTAAATTGCTCTACTTGGCTTGATTAGGCTATTTTATCCAATGATTTAAACAAAAAATTTCGAATAATTTAACGATTATTTTATAACTTTTTAAAATTAAGTTACCAAAACGTAAATTTCTTAATAGACGAAAAGATAAGCACCGATAACAGTTGTTTGATGCTGAGTTTGTTGAGATGGAAAGTGTCTAGGCAGGTGCGGAGCCAGCACCGACCACTCTAAAATAGAAAATTTAACTTTTAGTCCATTTATAATTTATAAAATTTTAAATTAAAATATGATAAAATTATATTTTGGCCCCCTAAAATTGATAAAATTTTAATTCAATCATTTAAATTTAATAAAGATATAAGCTATTAAAATGATAAAATTATATTTTTGCTATAGTAAAAATATATAATTTAATTATGCTTCTTCTCAAACAAAATTTTAGTGTGTCTAAGAGTGATGTATTCGAAAATGGCATGAAGTTTGTAACAGTAACTAGGGCTTCGGTAATCAGATGAGAAGAAAAAGGTGAGAAAAAACTAAAAATGATTGTTTGGAGTCCTTCACCTTTGGATTATGTAAAGATTTAACACCTCATGTTTATTAAATTTTCTTCTTTAAAAGCAATTTGAAAATAACATGTTAATTTTTTCTCAAAAAAGAAAAAGTATTCATGATTACAGTGAAAATAATAAAGGGTTGGATATTTTATCATATTTTGATTTGATTTTTACCGATTTATGATGGAACCGATGAAATTTTTTTCGTTTGTTTTAACTTTTTTTTTCACCTCTTTTTTTTTGACAAGCACCTTTTTTAAAAAATTTATCATTGTTAAGGCCGCACTACAAAAAAATAAAATTTTTCTTGTATTTTTTTTCTATTGTATAAATAAAAAATATGAATATTTTTTAAAAATTCATACCGGTGCCGCCAATGTGTCAGGCAATAACATTCAAAAAAGTAATATTTTTAAAATCGTAGTACCGCCAACTAGTCAAGCGACACCTACTGTTGCAGTAGAAAATATCTTATTTTCGTAAATAATCTAGATTCCATATCATTTTCATAATTAATTATTATTTTTATAAAAAAAACCTTTAAATTTTATTAAAATTATGCAAATATAACTAATATTTATAAAAAATATTATTTTTTAAATCATTAAAAATTGTAAGGATTACTTAAAAATTGTAAAAATTAAAAAAATATTGAAAATTATAAAAAAATTTACATTGTTATTGTAATAGGCCAATTTTGACCTTTCTTAGTTTTGAAAATAAAACCCAAATAAAATGAATAAAAAGAGTCCAAAGTTAATAGTCCATTTAAAAAAACCAAATAAATTAAAGCCCATTGCATATCTAGCCCAATTCTGACCCTAGCCCAAAATGGCCCAAAACTGAACTAGTTTTCAGCCGAATAAAAAGGAAAAGGAAACCCTAGCCGCTCCTCCCTCTGCCGCACACGCTACCGCCGCTCGAGGCTCACCAACCACCTGCAAAAACAAAGCCAAACACGCAAGCAGAGAAGACAAAGAAGAAAAAACAAAGAGACCGTAGCAAACAAAAGACAACAAAACAAAAGAGAATCTTGTGTTTTGGCTTTAAAAACCACATCAACTTCATTGTATTTTTTTTTTACGAACACTTACGAGCTGAGAAAACTGGACCGCAAATAAGATTGCTATACAGAGGTCGGATTGACAGACAGATAGAACAAGTAAGTTCTCCTAATTTAATTTAATAATTATTGTTTATATATCTATCGTAGTAGATGATCCAAAAAATCCTTGTATCGACAACGTAAATATGTTTGTTTCTTTTAACACCTATTTTGTGTGTATATTTTGGGAATGGAAGGACAAGAAGACAGATATGGAATCAGTGCTCGTCAAGCCATGGCCAGTGCAACCGGATGTGCAGGGCATTCAGCAAGAGTTCCGAGAAATAGCTAAGGCCAATTTAGAACCAGAAGAGGATAAGGAAAGATCGCTCGAAGTAGCATCCAAGTTTGATATATTACAACGACAGCGTAAAGAGGTATGTTAAATTTTTACAAATTTAATTAGTTAAATTTTTACAAATTTAATTACTCAATCTAAGTCTCCCATCTAGCTTTTTAATTTGGTTTTTCAGCGCTCAAAAACCGCTGGGAACGGTGACCTATTGGTATGCATAATTTTCTTTTAATTTTATGATGACTGAACCTTGAGCTTGCCTTTCTTACATCTATCTAATTAAATTTTCAGGATTACATCGTGAATCATTTAGGTTTATGTTTCCAGGATTCCTTTTTGGAGAAATTAAAAGAACAGGTATGACACACACACACATATATATATATATATAATGCATTGAACTGACCAAGTAGTATTTGAACATAAGCATCTTGCAATAGACATTACATTAAATCTCAATTAATCATAGACATGCCATTCTCATAATTTATGGTTTACTTTTCTATGTCTATTGTTTCAGTTTTCTGTAAAGTCTCCATCTCTACCCTCTGTTTTTAGTGTTCTGGAACACCTAGTTTATGATAAAGCCAACAACAAAGTGGTAAAAGAAAGTTTCCCAGGCTTACAAGAAGAGTTGCAGAAAACCGATGGGGAGGAAGTTCCAAGCTTCCTTCAATCTATTGTGAGCAAAATCGAAAAGGATCGTGGAATAGAGACTGATTTTGCCTATGAAGCTATTCAACTTCTGGTTTTTGCTGCAATAAAAGAGATGGAAGATTGTCCAGTTAAAAAATTAGACTTAGATAGGTTGAAAAGGTGGGGGGCTACACTTAATAGGGGCAAGGAAGTTGGTTGTGAGGTGGGGTTTGCGAATGTTTTGTTAAGGAAGAATTGTTTTGTCTACTTAGCCTACACAAATGTTTTTGGATGAGACAAAAAAAAGGAGGTTCAGAATCAAAGGATGTTGGTATTTAGGTTGAGAAAAGAGTATTCATTAGGAGCTTAATCAATTTAGATAATCAATGTTGATATTTTACATGGGAATGGATATTCAAATCTTATATTTTTGAGACTATTGATGCCTTGCTGAAAGATATCAAACACTACTTTCAGAAGGTTTGTTTCTCAACCTGAATACTCTTTTATTGCAACGTTGATTATCTAAATATCAACATTGATTATCTAAATTGATTATCCATTCCCATGTGAAATATCAACATTGATTATCTAAATTGATTAAGCTTCTAATGAATATTTTTTTCTCAACCTGAATGCCAACACCCTTTGATTCTGAACTTCCTTTTCTTTGTCTCATCTAAAAACGTTTGTGTAGGCTAAGTAGGCAAAACAATTCTTCCTTAACAAAACATCTGCAAACCCACCTCAAAACTGACTTCCTTGCCCCTATTAAGTGTAGCCCCCCACTTTTTTAACCTATCTAAGTCTAATTTTTTAACAGGACAATCTTCCATCTCTTTTATTGCAGCAGAAACCAGAAGTTGAATAGCTTCATGGGCAAAATTAGTCTCTATTCCACGATCCTTTTCGATTCTGCTCACAATAGATTGAAGGAAGCTTGGAACTTCCTCCCCATCGGTTCTCTGCAACTCTTCTTGTAAGCCTGGGAAACTTTCTTTCTCCACTTTGTTGTTGGCTTTATCATAAACTGGGTGTTCCAGAACACTAAAAGCAGAGGATAGAGATGGGGACCTTGCAGAAAACTGAAACAATAAATATAGAAAAGTAAACCATAAATTATGAGAATGGTATGTCTATGATTAATTGAGATTTAATGTGATGTCTATTGCAAGATGCTTATATTCAAGTACTACTTCGGTCAGCTAATGTCCAGTGCATTATATATATATATACACATACACACATGTATCATACCTATTCTTTTAATTTCTCCAAGAAAGAATCTTGAAAATTTACAATTAATAAAAAATTTTAATCGACCTCCAACTAAATTAGATTGATTAATCAAAATTAATAATCTCTAACAAATAAAATAAAACCAAGACAACTTTCTTCATCAATCCTTTACCATTTGTGGACTTTAACTAATTCTATACCCATTTATTCACATGGGTTAGCCCCACAAAAGTCATTGTATGATTGCCATCTGGATAATTGTATGATTGCCATCTGGATCATCGTATGATTGCCATCTGGATCATCAACTGCCTTTGATGGATCATCTACTGCTGGATCAATTTGCTATGATGGTGAGTCTTTTGTCCCATCCCATCATGTAAGGGGCGGAGCTAAAAAAATTTTGGAGGTAACCGAAATAAAGTTATATATTTTTATAATAATAAAAATAAAATTTTATTATTTTTATAATTTATATCTTTATAATTTTTAAAATATTAAAATAATTTTTTCTCGTTCTTAAGGAGATAAAATGTAATTTTATTATATACTAATTAAAAATTTATTAAACTATAAAAGAATTAAAGGTGAAATTTTCCATTTTAGAGGGTCAAGATCCAAATTCTTGTCAACCTTCCTTGACTCTGCCCCTACATTATATATCTTTCTTTTTTTACTTACGTGAAAATACTTTAAATTTATTTATTTTTATAATAAAATATCATGTCATCGTTTTCACAAAATTTAACAGAAAATAATACCACATAGATAACGATATTAGTGATACAGGAAAACTGAATTAAAATTAAATTTGTGTATATAATTAAATAACGTTTATTTATATAATTACATATTGGTCGAAAGTTAATATATAATTTTAGTATTTATTCGTTTACTATACCATAAAAGATGTTTTCATCAAAGGAAATAATAACTAAAACGTGGCATATAACACAAACACGTGTCTAAAACTACTTAACACGGGTTATATAAATATATAATACTTTAAACACAATCATAACAAGAGAAATTGATACCAATATGACATAAATTTTTGCCATAGGCAGAACACAATTTTATTTAAGATAACCTAATAATTTGCAAATACTACTCATTTAATACATAAACCATCAATTTAAGTCACCTAAAACATTTAACTAATCATGTTCGATTTCCCCATTCCATGTTTTGCCTTGGAATGAGATTGCAAGGCATTTTCAGAGCCAAATGACCTGAAAAGTTTTTTCAAGCACGAAATGTTAATCCAAATTTAAAAAAAAAAAAAATTTAATCCATGTACTTGGCAACTTTCCCCATTTTATTCCGTGAACTTCTTTTTCATTCATATTAGTATCAGAACTTGGTAACTTTTTTCAATTTAGTCCCTAAACTTGGATACGCTATGAGATTGTGTCATGTCATCATACCTTTACGGAAACAAGTTCAGGGCCCAAATTGAGAAAAGTTGTCAAGCTCCAAGACTTGAGTAGGCCAAAAAAATGTTACGGACTAAGTTGAGAAAAATTGCCAAGTTCAAAGGACTAAATGTTTCTTTATCCCTACTTATTAAGGAACTGACCTGCCGCAAGACTTGCAAAGAAATGATGAACCGCCTGGCTTTGGACTCTGACTCACTTGACCGGTGGTAGCCAATGCCTTTCTGGCTTGCTTTGAAGGATGAGGAGTTGCTGTATGTCCACCCACTTTCTTGCCATCTGCATCAAGGATTTTGCAACTCTTTAACAATATAAATTTTAATTAGGGAAAAAAAAAAAAAAGAAAACTGTCAATTGAAGAATGAGCAAGAACAGAGAATCAGAAAAAGGCGCAAGCAAACATTTTATAACTAATCAAATTTGTATTATGATCCCTCATTAATCATTTATCAATCAACATCTCAAGAAGATCACATATATGAGGCGAAATTGTACCTGTCTTTTGGGGAGTGACTAGCTTTGCCTTCTTTTCTGGTGCAGGGGCCTTTGTAGCTGACTCTGCAGATCTCTTCTTGCTCGGTCCGGCCTAAGGAAAACCAATCACCATTCACCAGTAATTAGAATGAGAAAGTACAAACTCAGCTGAAGCCCCTGAAGGTCATGAATGGATAAGCTTAAAGCATGTCTTTACCTTTTCCATCTCAGGAGTCTCACGATCCTCATCTGAACTTTCTTCTTCACTATCATCCTCATCACTGTCAGTATCATTCTCACCATTTACTAACATGCCAGGTTCCTAAAATGATAACTCAGAATCAACAATAATTAGACATAGTATTCCATCAAAAACTGGATTATAAAAACAACGATAAAAATGGCTTTATCGAATTCAAAACAATGGCTCCTACCAAGACCAAGCTAGAAACGGTAAACATTTTGTTCAGCAAATTTTCATGTGAAAAAGAAAAAACAATTAGATTCAAGGATGGCTGTGTCCCTAATGTACATAAATCATTAAAACATTTAACACTCTATTCAACTATTCATAATTATAATTCACCATAAAATCGTAAAGAGCATATCAGCTGGTTATGATAATAATTGCTAGACATCTACCTGATCCTCACTGGACATTTCATCCTCGGTAGAAGTATCATCTTCATCCTCGTCATCACTACTATCCTCTGCTTTTTTTGGTTCCACAATCTTAACCTGTTTTGACGTGGTAGGATCAGATGCTGTAGCATGAGGCTTTTCAGGATTAACTATGGGTTCAAGAAGCTCCTCTTCAGACTCAGAACCTGTAAAGTAAAAATTGAAACATGATTTTCATATTTAAATATTACTAAAAGATACCAAATAAATATAAAACGCTAGCGGAATGACTTACCACTACCTTGAGGAGTATCAACATAATACCCAGTGAAATAAACACTGCCATTCTTCCAGGTATGGAACAACTCAAATTTACTATGCAATGCCAAATCCAATGGCATCTGGGGGAATTTATCATGGGAAAGTGTTCCGATTACAAACTTTTCATTATTGAATTTGAGATAGATGCAAGCAGTTCCATTTCCTTTTTCTTTTTTGTTATCACTGGTCACCTCACCAAGGGCAGCCTGTGAGTTATATATAGCGACAAAATTAATAGATATATAACTACTGTCAGAACACAATAACTATGGAAATCAGAGTTCCTTAATAACCTGTGAAATATGCAAAATCCTACTGCCATCATCCTCTAATTCAACCTCAAAGCTCTGTCCACTTTTAACCTCGGCACCTACATATATATTGCCAAATTTCAGAGGATGACAGGTTTTCATGATTCACTAGACCCAAGAACATTGAAAGATACAATGGATAAATGAATAAACCAACGTGAAATTGCAAATATGTAACAATCAAAAAATATTTGACAAGCAATCATCATTGAGATGTAAAAAACTACAATAACATCAAATGATGAAACGCAATACCAATAGTAGTAGCAGATAGAACATATTCTAAAAAGTTTCCAACAGGGTAATCCAATTCAAAACATCAAATTATAAAAGATTATTTCAAACCCTTAATAGTGTCCAAAGAAATTACGATTTAACAAGGAAAAAAGGTATCATTTTCTTTTTTTCCCTTCAATATTCATAATGAGTAAATTATAGGGAAATTTTACAGAGAAATGCTTGAAAAAAAATTGTATAAAATAAGTAATTTTCCATTAATCAGACCTGAAATGAAACTAAGAAAACAATTTAAAAGAACAAAATCAATATAAATACCAAACCTAAATTCTAATTCAAAAGAGTGTATGAATCTATCTGGGAGAACATGTATATATATAATTCCATGCCGCAATCTTACATACAAAATCAAAGATAAAAACTATCATATTAAAAGAAAAATAATTAGCAAAAAAAACAGCCTGAAACATCAAATCCTTACTAGAAGACAGCATCAGAACATACGATTAGCATTTTCAAAGAAACGTAAATAATCGATAATCAAACATAAATAATCATTAATTTCAACCAATTTCGCAATTGAAACACAGAACAAATTTGAACTGAAAGAAAAGATTGTAAGATGTAAAGGAAAATTTACCCCAAAATTCCATTGAAAATGTGAGAGAAAATAAGGTTTAGGGTTTTGTTTTTAAGGAATGAAAAATCGACAGTCAACGACGTAGAGAGAGTGTAATTTCTTTGTTAGTGCGTTGACGTGTTTTTCTTTTCTGTTTTCGGAAAAGGAGTGAGGAGCGGGGCGAGGCTGTGATTTGGTGTTTTGCGGAGCAGCGTAAAGGATTCTGATGTGGGCTTTTTTTTGGGTAAGCAAGAGTTTAGGCTTTTCTGAAAGAATATACGGCCCAAATTTCTTGGATCATGTATTTTTTAAATCCAAAAATAAAATCAAAATAAATACCAAGCAATTGCGTTGATTAACTCGAATTCGAAATAATTTAAATTTATTTTTATTTTTATTTTAAACAAAAAATAATCATACTAAATTTTGAATTAAATCAAATTAAGTTTATTTAAACTAAAATTAACACTCGAATTCAAAATATTTTAAATTTAAATTTATTTGTATTTTAAATAACAAAAAAATAATAAATTTTGAATTAATTTTATTTAATCCGAAATTAACTCAATCCGATGAAGCAATAAAAATAAAAATAAAAATAAAAATAATATTTATTATTTTACTAAATTCATATTTTGTTGAGAAATAGAAAATTGATTTATAAATATAAAATCGAATCTTAAATCTCACATCAATCAACTTAAATTTTATACAGATTTTATGACTGAGTCAGTAACTTGGTGGGCTAAATTCATTTACGTATCTCTTGGTTATATTTCAAAAGGTTTAATATATCATTTGGTAACCGAGTTTGACATTTTTTTTAAAGTGGTACTTATATTATTTTTTAGTTTAATGTGGTATCTGTATTTGACAAAAGTTATATATTTTGGTAGTTAAAGGTAACAGTGTTAACATTTTAATTTATAATGTAAGTGAAATAATTCAATTCAAACCAATGAAATTATCAATGATCCAAAAATTCAACATTTAATTTTAAATTTTATGCTGATTAATTCTTAGCTCAATTGGTATAAGCATTATTGTTATTAATGTAAGAGGATGTGAGTTCGAGTATGCTGAAGCGCATTATTCTTCTATTTATAGGTTGATGAAGAACTATGGATAATTTTAAGTATCGTATAAAAAAGAACAGATATGTATGATTTTTTTTTTATATTTATTGTGACTCAAGTTTCATCATTCATAAATTCTACTCAAATATATTATGATCTAAATCTAGATATATTCGGTTTTCAATCTGATTATTTTTTACACTAATTAATTATAATTATAATTAATCAGACTTATTTAAATTACAATTGGGATTATTCTTTTACGTTGAACCTTAACAAAGTTACAAAGCTGTCAAATATTCTTTTTTAACTTCATGTAGATAAGTTTATATAAATATTATATATTATTTTAACTTTTATTTTCTCTAAAAAAACAAATAATAACGTCATAATCCCTATTTTTTATAAGAGAAAATTTCAGTAAACTATCAATAAAGTCTTTAAATTCATAAAATATAAAAAAAAATACATAACAATTTTTTTAAAGGTATGTTTAGATAAGTGTTGTGTTTATCTACAATTAGTGAAAAAACAACAATGACGATAAGATTAAATACTGTAACATAAAGCAAAAAATAAATTAAACACACCGCACCATACTGCCATCTAAACTCACACTAAGAATATTTATAAAAACAACACACCACCAAATACCAGATACTAATCCATATTATAATGCTTAACTTTTCACCTACAAAATCCAAAACTTCCATTAAATTCTGGTAATGATGCTGACATTTGAGAAAAAGATGTTTTCTCCAATCACACACATGTACATATATTTAATCATTTATTAATGGGATAATGTATCATTTACTATCAGAGTTTAATTTTAATATTCGATTTGGTACTTAAATTTAATTTTAGTGTTCAATTTGATACTTAAACCAAAAGTTATCATGTAATGTGTGATACTTGTGCTCTTGTAAGAAAATATAGATACTTAAATGAGATATAAAAAAACTTAAGTATCAAATTGAATATAAATGAAGCAAATTTCTTGGATCGTGTTTTTTAAAAGATATTTAAGGCTCAATTTTCCCTTTTTTTTTTCTTTTTAAACCCAAAAATGAAATCAAAATGAAAATTAAGCATTTACTTCAATTTTTTATTGATTCGAATTCTAACTCAATTTAATTTGATTAAACCATAAAAAGTCAATAATCTAAATTTGTCTAACCCGAGCTTAAAAAACCCAACAATAAATGATTTGAACTTGAAATGACCTTGAATCACTCAAACTTGAAATAATCCAAACTAACAATTACTTGAATCTCAACTTGAAATGACTCGAACCTGAGTTTCATACTCAAAATGATACAAACTTTAAATGACACTTTGGAATCTTGATCGGTAAACTCGAATAATCTTAATACGGAATAACTTGAAATATAATCCAAATCCTCAATGACTTAAAAAAATAAAAAGTAAACTTTGAATTAAGCCGATTTAAATTTAACTCAATCCAAAACTAACTCAATTCACTCAATTGAGAGGTCTATTTTAAAGATTGAGGACTCAATCAATCAACATAAACCCAGTTAAGTAAAGAAAAAAGACAAAAAAAAAAACTAAATTTTATTTTTTTCTTAAAATTATTTTTTCATAATAATGATGATGCCAATTAATTTAAAATTCACATAAATTTTCCCACTCTATAATTGAATTATGTAATCTGAACCAATCTTAAACATATATAATCTCTCTCTCACACACATATATATCATTTAAAGTTTATATATATATATATATATACACACAGATACACACATGCATATCATAGGGTTTTGGTTCTTTTTCCTAATTGTTAACAAGAATGCCGTAATCCCAATTTTACATGCAGATATTATATGCTTAATTTTGTACCTACAAAATCGAAAGCTTCCAAGAACTGATGGTAATGATGCTGACATTTGAGAATTGAGATTTTTTATCCAATCATATTGTGTGTGTGTGTGTATATATATATATATATATATATATATACACTAAAGGTCAAATTCTGCTATTAGGTAATGTATTTTGTGTAAATTATGAATTTAGCACTTATATTTTAATTTTGAAATTTTAGTCTAACTAAATGGTGTAGCATCTAAATCTATTTAGTTAAATTATGCAATTAGCCTTTTTTATGCCTAAAATTATAGATTTAGTCCATATTTTTTAAGTGGATTATTTTTAGCCATTATTTTTTTTAATTTTGAAATTCCAGGCTTAATGCAAATTGTAATCATTGAATCTATTAACTGATTTTTTTATAGTAATATGTGGAAATAACAAGCTAGCTAATACATACACATAATAATATATTTGACGCATCAAATTTTGAAAATAACAGAATTTAACTTAATGAATTTAATAATTATTATTTGTTCAAGACAAAAATTTTTAAATTCTAAAAGTACGAGGATAAAAAATATCAAATTGTACTTAATCCTCAATTTATGCAAAGAGTTTTGAGCAGATAGGTACAAAAAAATTTTCTACATTAGTGTACAAAAGTTTTTCAAATGATTCCAAGAAATATTAAGAGATGACTAAGAAGAACTTATAGCCATATTTTTGAGATATTATCCAACCACTAAATCAAATATCCATCTTTCAGATAATATAGTTTAACCTAATAATGTACACCCATAACTAAAAAAATTCCCCAATCATTTAAAGGTTAAATTTTGCTATAAAATTGTAAAAATATTTTGTTTGCATTTTGCTTTCTCTACTTAAAAAAGGTTAAATTAATTTTTATACGTTAGATCAAAGAGTAAACTGGTTCTTCTGTTAAAAAACTTATCTATTTTTACAGCTAAAAATTAGTCCTTGTATATTAGCATAAGTTACAGTTTGGTTATTACGTTAGTCACTTCAGTTTTTAACAGAAAAGATTGATGTGCTCTTTGATATGATGTATAAGAACTAATTTATTCGTTTTTTTAAATAAAAACGATAAAATGTGTCAAGATGATTATCATCATTGGCCCAAACCCGTCTCAAGTTTGGGTCTGGGCCAGATCCTAATGAGCTCGCAGGCTTGACCCAAGTACGAAGCTTGTAGGGTAAGTGCGCAAGTTGACGAATCAGACTTGGTCACTGTACTGCGAGGTTGCATTTGCATGAGCTTGAAACCATGAAGACACTTGTCTAGACTAGAATAGGAAACATGACTATATGCATGGAGCCTACCTAATCTGTCTTATCGATGAAGAGTACCCTATGAATGACATAAAAAAAATACTCAACAAAATGCAGTTGAAGTCTTCTATTATTCACAACAATTATAAAACATTATTCCCAAACTAAATAAACATTATTCCTAATTGAAATATATTGCCAACTACCGGCCACCATGTTGTTCCAGGTGGAGGTTGACCTATCTCTTCCAATCGCCATCGCTCTGTCGTTATGGCCCATGCAACCCATAGCAAAAGTGCTATACTTAACCCTAAAATTTCATACTCCATTATGCATATACAAATGTGTATATATATATTTTTTGTTTAGATCATATTACAATGGTTTCTCATATTAGGGTAAGCACTCTTTATAAAAGCTTGTAGATTTAATTAGATGACAAAATCAAGCAGGGACGTAGGATGTGGGAAACTCTTTGAGAGGATTCTTCATTGCAAATAAATTATTTTAAAAAATAATAATATTTTGGAGTTAATTAATTAATTTATTACATTCCAAGTTAAAAGAAAACAAGAACACATAATCTTGATTTGATACGGATGTCTTTTAAAATTCTAAAATTTAAATTTGGTCTAACTGTGATTTTAGTCCCTCCACTATTTTAAACTTAATTTCACTATTGTAATTTCACGTAATTTGATAGTATTTTTAGTTGTTGCTATTAAAGTAATAACATTAAACTTTTATTAAATTATAAAAATAGACAGACTAAATTCTAAATTTTAGCATAATAGAGGAGCTAAAATTATAATTAAAATATTAAATTCTCACCCAAATATCATGTTCATTATCGATGAATAAAAAATGGAATAAAGAAAAACTTTGTTTTATTGGTGCCCCCAATTCAATCGATTCAGATAAAGTTAAAATTTTAAAAATATTAAATACATTGCCTTAATTTATTAAAATATTTTGACAAAGAAATTACGTGCGAATCTGATATAGTTCAAATCTTAACAACTTTATGATAAAATTTAATAATATTATTAAATGTAATAATATTAATTTAATGTTAGCTCGATTGGAATAAGCATTATTATCAGTGTAGAAGGACGTGGATTCGAGTGCGTTGAAGTGCATTATCTTCCTATTTATGGATTAAGAAAGGGGTATAAATAATTTTAAGTATTATGTGAAAGAAAGTAGATATAATCAAAACTAGACCTAATAAACTATTGGTTTCAATTAAATTAACCATCAGCTTGATTTAAGTTTTTATAAAATTAATTTTTCTTTTTCTGAAAAAAGAAGCATATAAATTTATTTGTGGTCCTTAATTTTTAATTTCTTTTTTAAAAACCATATAAATTTGTTTGTGGTCCTTAAATTTACCAATAAATACTTTTCTAATCAATATTTAGTAATAAATCTATTTTATTTACATTCAATTATGCAATATTAATATAAATAATTGTAAAATGAAAGTACAATGACATGTGCTACAAATCGAGGAAGATTAATTAATTAATTAATTAATTAATTTTAAATAAATTACATAATAGAAAAAATAATAAAGAGATGGAATTGATTGAGAGTGACATACTGATAAAATCAATGGAAGGGCCGACAGGTGTGTATAAAAAATTAATTTTAATTTTATAAAACAAAAGCTGATTTTGATTAAAATTAAAATATGTCCTCAATAATTGTACTTTGTTAAAGTTTAAAAAATAATTTATGTGCTTCAAAAATTAAAATTTTTTTTAAATTTAAAGTTTTCAATTGGATGATTCACATTGTTAAATTTTAAATTCAATTTTATTTAAATGAAAAATAAAAGCTTTAATTTTAATAAATTTACATGAAAATACGATTTTTTTCTATGATAAAAGTTGGTTTTTTTTTTCTGAAATTATGGTAGTTTTGATTTTTGAAAATTTTAATTTTATTTCTTTTTTAGTTTAATTTTTTGACAAGTGAATGGGTAAAGTTAAATTCATTGAAATTCAATAGCAAGCTGTCTCAAACAATCGGTTTAGCGATTCTTCGAATCATTTATGGTGTAAATCACTTCATTCTAACGACTTTTACACCTCATATTAAAGGCATTAAAGGAGCAGGGGCTTGCGGAGGCTCCAACCCCCTAAAAGAGAATTTTCATTTTTGGTCTTTTAAAATTTATGAACTTCTATGTTATTATATAATAAAATTACATTTTAACCCTCAAAAATGATAAAATTTTAATTTAATCCTTAAAAAATTTAAAAAGATATAAGCTATCAAAATAGTAAAATTGCATGTTAACTATCATAAAATATACAATTTAGTTCTGCCCTTTGAAAAATTTTCTGATTTCACCCCTACCCCATATTGTGTCAACTGCCCCCACTGTGCTATTCAACATCTTGTGTAACTTAATTATTATAATACAATTCGATATCCTTTAAATAAGGTTTCGAGTTCGAATCATGTAGACGAAGAAAATAACATTTAGAGCACTTCTCCCATTGTCCAACCCAACTCAACTTTGAATTTAATTGAAATTTATTATAACTTAAAAACATTTGACCCAAAAATGTATAAGGTAAACTACACTAGTAGTCACCCAACTATTAGTATTTTTTTTGGTCACCCAATTATTAAAAGTTACAAAATGATCACCCAACTATAAGTAAATTTCTTTTTTGGTCACCCAGCTATGAAAAGTTACAAAATAATCACCCAAACTACTCAATTTGTCTTTTTTGGTCACCAACCGACTAATGTAAAAAAGGAAACACCAAAAAATCCAAGATAATTGGGTGACTAAAAAAGACAATTGAATAATTGAGTGACTGTTTTGTAATTTTTCATAGTTGGGTGACGAGAAAATATTAATAAATTATGACTATTTAATTACTTTTCATAATTAAAAAAATACTAATAATTAAATTACTACAAATATAATTTATTGAAATATATATTAGGTGATAGATTCATTTGAATTGATTCTCAGCAACCTTGAAAATGAAATTTTATACTTTCATAATAGATAAAATTAAGTTGTATTTTATGCATTGATTGAGCTTACATAAGCTTTTGGTCGCATTTTTTCTTTCCGTCCCCCACACTTCAAATATTATTTGCAAAAAAAAAAAAAAAAAAATGAGATTTTAAGATTTTTATCATATAATTAAATATCAACTTTTTTTCTTATCTTAAAATAAAGTTGAAAAGAAATCATGTTATATTTACATGATTAATTATATTAGACATTTTTAAATTTTAAAATGTTATAATTGAGATGTCAAATATTAGTATCGTATCAATCAAGTCCTTCGTTTGAATGTTGAATAATAGTTTGGATTTAATGTGAAACAATTTAAAATATGTTGATCAAATTTAAAACACACCTTTTACCCATGGCATGTATAGCTAGGATTTAATGTATTAAAAAAAAATACCCCTTCTAACTTTCAGTGACATTTTTTTCAAATAGGGGCAATGTCAGAATATTTTTTTAGAGAATGCCAAAATTAAATTGTAATTTTTAATAGATTAAATCAAAATTTTATTATTTTTAGGGGGCCAAAGTGTAAATTTAACTTTACTAATTTAAAATTTTAAAGGTACTAAATAAAAATTTTTTTATTTTAGAGGAGCCGAGGCCCCTACCAACCCCCTAAGTTCGCCCCTGTTTTCAAATGCAAATTGTTCATACATATTTAAGTTTTATTTAAAAAAAAAAACCAAATAATTTATACGTGGCCCTTAATTTTACTAATAATTACTAATATTTAATTTTTAGTTTTTGGTCCTTGGTTTTTTTTTTTTTTCATTTTTAGTTCGTGGTCCTTTGAATTTTGATATCAACCATTGAAAGTTGCATGTATATATAATGGAATTCCAAAACTAAATAATTTACAATTTAAATATATATATATATATATATATATATTATCGTGAATGAATTATTAACATCATCAAATGTTTACTCGAAAAAAAATTAACATCATCAAATGTAGACAAATACTTATCGTTTTGATGATGAAATTATCAATGCCGGGAGTATTAAAACAAGATAAAAATTATTTTCATATTAATATTTATATGTTTTGTAAGTAAATTTAAATAAAATATTTCTTCATTAAATAAATTTGGTTCGAATAGACTTAAATTTATAAAACTCTTATGTAAAACTCAATAGCCCGACCGTCAACTGAGCTCGTGGTGTAATAATAATAATAATAACTTGTATTGAAATAAAGTTTTAGTTTTGAAATTGTAATATTTTAAATTACTCTTTTACCCTCATTTAATCCACCGGCCTAAATCTAATCATGGGCCAGGTCATTTGACTCAACTTGAAAGTTTGTCCGAAAATTGAAAGGGTTTGGATAAAAATATAAGCCCAAAAATGGGCATAAGCAAAAAAAACGAGACCTGTTTTTAAACAAGCCAAACCTCAAATAAATTTTTCGGCTTAAATCCCACCCAAATTTATTTATTTTTATCTAGGCGGGTCAGACCAAGCTCAGGTTTTGACTAAGTTTGAATAAAATTTTAAACCCATTATTTGGGCCAAGCTGAGCTCAAACCTAAAATTCTAAAGTCCTAGCCCGAACTAAGCCCATGATCATCTCTTCACCAGCCTAATTCCCAACAATAATTTTTTAATTTTCATCTTTGAATCCTGAACTGAACACTTTCCTTTCTTCTTTCAAGGGGTTAAAGATTTTTTTTTTCTTTAAACAAATTTGTCTAAATTTATAATATTTTGTTTTTTCTCCTATTCTTTTATTTATTTGTATTTTATATTATATAAAATTAAATATATTATATTACATTATAAAGATTAAAAAATGTTGAATTATTTATATTTAAAAATTTAATAGAAAGAAATTTAATAGTAGTAAAAAAATATAAGTATTAAATATTGAATGGAAATGACATATTTTTAAATATATTTCATATTATTTAACAACTAACTTAGAATAACGGAAAGATCTGGCAGAGACTTGAAAGACTCAATTAAAGCTCTAAGAAGTTTAGGAACTAATTTAAAATCCACGCAATAGATTAGAGGCGTTAAGTGAAATTAACCCAATTTAAAAAAAAAAATGACGGGCTATCTACACTACTCGGCCGAGATTTTTACGGGCCGAAGTACTCTATAAGGCCCATTCAATGATTGGGTAATTTCGTAATTTAGTAAACAAGTTTTTGTTCGTACGCAACTCCAATTTAATGAACAAGTTTTTGTTCGTAACTCTGATCTATATAAATAAAAACAACGTTGATAGGGTTTCTAGGGTTTGCATAGTAAAAAGAAAACAGGTAACAGAGAGTAGCAGCGATGGTTCCCAAGTACGCTTCTCCCTTCTTCTATTCCTTTGATTTCAATTAAATTTCTTTATATATACCATGAATTTAATGATCTGTTCTTGAAATATTGTTTCTTTATTTTCGTTGAACATTGCTTGAAATACAAGTTTCTTTATGTTAATTTCAATGTTAACCGGTTTTTCGTTTAAATTTCGTCTTTGAAATTTTACATTTTTCAATCGATCAACTGGACATAGGATTTGATTAATGAAGCTAATAGTTGTGAATTAACGAAAGGAAAAGGTTTTAATGCCTGCTGTAATTTGATTGATTGGAACACTACATGGTGTTTAAGGCAATCTATTAGTTTCATTGTGAAAATATATCTCTGTTTGTCTGTTTTAGCTCATTGGATGGTAGCTCTATAAATAATTATTTTTGTTTGTCGGCTATGTTGCTGCTGTTGAATGTTGATATGGGTTCGAGTTTTCTCATTTAAGTTTTACATAAATTTGGAGGTAATGTTAATTAGACTCGGGTGTTTGTGTAAGATATGTGTATGTATGCTTCATAAGTGTGTTCTTTTATGTATTTGGGAATCTTTGGAGTATATTAATGTCATATCCATGCCCAAGGATCTGTTGAACATTGCTTGAAATACAAGTTTCCGATACGGGTATTTTTGGAAAAATGAAGAGTACGAGAGCAGCTTACAAGTTGGAAATGGGAAATTAACTTGCCCCTGCTTCATACTATGGTCTATAAGATGGATATTATGTTTTTTTGCAATCAAGAGCTAGTGTAAGGGGTAGTTGTTTGTAGAATTCTGTTTATGTTAATGGTGATTGTTGTTCGATCTTGTTAATTATGTAATAAGCTCGTAACTCGTAAGTAGGGATGTATAAGATTTGGTTTAAAATTGCATTGCTGAAAATCGCATTATCTATAAACTTTCTTGCATAATGCCAAAATTTGGATTTTGAATTTCTCAATCCCTACACTTATTTTTTTATGTTGGCATGTTAGGACGGAGCGTTGTCGGTTTAGTGGTGCCAAGATATACCCAGGAAAGGGCATCAGATTTATTCGTTCTGATTATCAGGTAAATTTCCATCCAATTCTATATTGAAGTGGTTGATATTCGGATATTCTTGCATGGACTTGTGAAGGTCTTCCTTTTTTCAAACTCAAAATGCAAGAGGTACTTCCACAACCGTTTGAAGCCATCAAAACTTACATGGACAGCCATGTATATGAAGCAACATAAGAAGGTTAGTGTCGGCTTTGTGAACCCAATTTCATTTTGGTTTCAGAATTGCATCTTGGTTGCAAGTAAAATTATTTTTTACTCAATAGTCGGCTTTTATTACTATCATGAACGTTATTTTATTCCAATCATTTATCCGATAAAAGTTATATTAGTTTTAATAATAGTGATCATACGTCCATGTAGGACATTGCTCAAGAGGCCGTTAAGAAGAGGAGACGTGCCACGAAGAAGCCATACTCCAGATCCATCGTCGGTGCCACCTTAGAGGTTATCAAATTCTATTCAAAATCTCGAAATAAAGATAAAGTCGACATGAAAAAAATATTGATTTGATTTAAACCATACATGAAATGAAGAGTGGAAGCAATGAATCACGTAAATGAACTTTTTTTTCTTCTTTTTGTTAATCTCATAGACCCAACTTGCAAGCTTTCTCTAACCAACGAATTCATTTGTTTTTCCTGCTTTACTCTTCGGCGGCGGCGGCGGCCTTTTCTCTGTCTTCTCTTCACCGATATAGATAGATGAAACCTGTAAGTACTCCTAAGTCTACTAATTCGCTATCATATCCTTCTTTATAATTTTTCTGTTGTTCTGAATTGGGAAATCTGAGTTAAATTCCTCAGATCCGAACAAGAAGATGGGTTGTGGCATGGCAGAATTCGAGCTCCTGGACCGACTAGAATCATTAATAATAAATGAAGAGGAGTTTATCAAGTCATCCGTGCCAGAAATAGTGGAAATTTATGATGATCCAACCAAAAGAGGGATAAATAATGTTAGTCTCTTAATCCAACTTACTAATTCATATTCAATTTATAGCTCATGAGCCGATTAAGTATTATTAACCTAATCAAGTATTACTTTTTTTCCCACCTTCGATGGAAGGTAAAAGTTACTGCAACCGATGATCTAACTCGTGAAGGAGTACAATCTAAATTCCATGATTTGGAGAACAAACTTTATGATAAAGGCAACCACAAAGTGAAATGCAAAGATTTTCCAGGCTTGGAACAGGCATTGAAGAACACTGTTAAGTGGGAAATTCCAGAGTACCTCAAATCTATTGCAATCCTAACCGAAAAAGATCGTGGAAAAACTACTGAATTTTATCAAATCAACATTCAAATTCTGGTCTGCGCTGCGATCAAAGAGATGAAAGATTTCTCGGTTGGGGATTTGGATTGGGACACCTTGAAAAAGTGGGGCGCCACACTTAATTGCGCTGAGAAATTTGATTTTCAAGTGAGATTTGCTGATAATCTGTTGAAGAAGCATTTGCTCGCCTATTTTGCTGCTCAAAATATTCCCAAATCGACTGCAAAAAAATAGCTACGCAAGAGCAAATGGTTGTGTTGTTGTTGGCGGCTTGCTGCTATATCTACAATAGTTTTGGCTTTAATGTGTTTGTCCTTAGACTCTGGATTTCTATATGAAGTTTGTCTACAATAGTATTGGCTTTAATGTGTTTGTCCTTAGACTCTGGATTTTTATATGAAGTTTATTTTTTGAGATCAATATTATGTTTTAAAAAATTTAAGCACCAAATAAATTAAGGATTGAATTTAAGTTATAAATTAATATAACATCATTTTAAATAACTAATACAATTATTGATATAACATCATTTTATGTTTATAGAATGCATACATAAACAACTATATTTATCCAATGTAAAAATAAATTAATTATTTATTTTTTAAATATGCATGATTAAATCAAAATTAATTATTTATTTTTTTGAACTATAATTTTGAGATTTATCCACTTGCTTGCTCTTTTTCTCCTCTCTTCTCTTCACTCCATCGAAGTAGTAAGTGTTACCGAATTTTCTAATTCATTTTACTTAATCTCTGTTTTTTTTTCCTTTGATTTTGCTGAATTTCCTTTTTTTTTAATGGAAATTTCTTTAATTAATTGAGGAAATTTTCGTTGATTCAAAGAACATTTCAATGCTGGTTGACTTGCTTATTTCTTTCTATTTTTGTTCTAAATTGGAAAAAAAGAACAGTTAGTATTTCAATAATTTGATCTGATCTGACTTAAATTTAGGATGGGGGCTTGGGATGCAGAACTTAAGTTTAATGTTGAGGATGGCATTTGGCAAAATACCCAAATTCTCTACTATCGTGAATTCTAAAGGCAAAATATTACCTAGAGACTATCTTTATGAGGTCGAATTCAGGGAGTAATTCATCATATACCTAGAAGAGTATATGGGCCACCAAGAGAGTGCTGCAGGAGGGGATGTACTGGCAAGTGGGGGCAGGGACTAATATCTCAATTTGGGAGGATGTGTGACTACCGAGATCTGTGGACTTCAAATTCGTTGAATCTATTAACTGATATTTTTATAGTAATATATGGGAATAACAAGCTAGCTAATACATAGGGAATAACAAGCTAGCTAATACATACACACAATAATATATTTGACGCATCAAATTTTAAAAATAACAGAATTTAACTTAATGAATTTAATAATTATTATTTGATCAAGACTAAAATTTTTAAGTTCTAAAAGTACGAGGATAAAAAATGATCAAATTATACTGAATCCTCAATTTATGCAAAGAGTTTTGAGCAGATAGGTGCAAAAAATTTGTTTAACCTAATAGTGTACACCCATAACTAAAAAAATTCCCCAATCATTTAAAGGTTAAATTATGCTATAAAATTGTAAAAATATTTTGTTTGCATTTTGTTTTCTCTATTAAAAAAAAGGGTAAATTAATTTAGATTAAAAAGTAAACTGGTTCTTCTGTTAAAAAACTCATCCATTTCTACAGCTAAAAATTAGTCCTTGTACATTAGCATAAGTTACAGTTTGGTTATTTCGTTAGTCACTTTAGTTTTTAACAGAAAAGATCGATGTGCTCTTTGATATGATGTATAAGAACTAATTTATTCGTTTTTTTAAATAAAAACGATAAAATGTGTTAAGATCATGATTATCTTCATTGGCCCAAACCCGTCTCAAGTTTGGGTCTGGACTAGATCCTAATGAGCTCGCAGGCTTGACCCAAGTACGAAGCTCGTAGGGTAAGTGCGCAAGTTGACGAATCAGACTTGGTCACTGTACTGCGAGGTTGCATTTGCATGAGCTCGAAACCATGAAGACACTTGTCTAGGCTAGAGTAGGAAACATGCCTATATGCATGGAGCCTACCTAATCTATCTTATCGATGAAGAGTCCCCTATAAATGACACAGAAAAATACTCATACACATAAGAGCACAAATTAAAATGAAGATAGGATTTTTTCTAAAAATCCGATCAATTGATGCAGTTGTTCATAACAAGTTTAACGATTCGAGTTTTAGTGTCTGAAATCAGTGCAAGGTATTGCTAAGGCCTTTAAGGGCACAGATTTCCTCAACGTTATCCCCATTCTCTCACTCATATCCAAATCTTTAGGCTTAACCCCGTCAGCCAAAATCCAATCAAAGCAATGCAACAACGACCCGAGTGCCATCGGGAGCAGTCGAGACGTGAGTGGCACCGTCGAGCACATCCGACGACCAGACCTTAAAGGAATAAACTCGAAATGGTGATCCTTATAATCCATTGTATTCGGCTCAAGAATCGTTCCGGTCTGAACTCCGACGGGTTTTCCCACGTTTTCGGGTCTCGTTCGATGGCCCAAATGTTCACCAAAACTTGGGTTTCTTTAGGGATATGGTAATCCTACATCTTACAAGAGTCCATAGCCATGTGAGGGACTAAGAAAGGGAGTGGTGGGTGAAGTCTTAGGGTTTCTTTGATTATTGCTTTGAGATATGGTAGGTTTTCAATGTCTTTTTCTTCAAGGCTCCTCCCATGGTAGCCTAAATGGTTCCTCAATTCAGCTTGGACTGTTTTTAATGTCCTTGGATTGTGTAGAAGCTCAGCCATTGCCCAATCTATAGTTCTTGTACCAGTTCCTGCAGTGAACATCTCCTGGCATATACCATAAAAAAAATTAAAAAGTTTAGGGGGCAAAAGGAAAATTTTTGTTTAAGAAAAGATTTATTTGATATTGATAAGGACTAAAAGTGTTTTTATTCCAATCAACTTGTGCGCAGCATATATATATATATATATATATATATAACTTAACCTACTTAACCTACATTAATCAGTTTTGTCCCATGCGAAGGGAGGGGTAAGGAGTCGTCGTTGGCCCCTCCAAAAAAATTGCTTATGTAATCCCTTTAATTTTTAGGAAATCACATGTTAGCATGAAGATAAAATTATATTTTGCCTCCCAAAAAAAGTTTATTCATTTTAGCCCCTAAAACAATTTCCTAGCGTCCCCCTCTACATATATATTATGAAAGAAAAATAGTATTAAAAGGAGTCAAGTAGTGTTAACTTACAAAAACAATAACATTGATGGTTCGAGAGGAAAATTTAGAAGGTTCTTCTAAGTCATCACCACGAAACTCCAAAAGAACATCCAAGAAGTCGTTTCTTTTCCCTTCATTTTCTCCGTATCCAATGCTTTTTCATCCTGTCTTTAATGAATCCTCCGGCAATTTCAAATGCTTTTTTTAATTAAATTGGGTTTTCCTCCTTATATGTTGACCCGTTTTAGAACAGGTAAAAAACCTGCAACGTTCGGTTTACCGGCTAACTCCATCACTTTCCCAGCATGGAAAAAAAATTTGGCACATTTTTCCGATTTATGATCCAATAAATCTTTCGAGAACATGAGGTTTCCTATCAAGTTGAACGCCATTAAGAAAACGAACCGCCCCACGTCAATTGGTTTCTTGCAATTTGCACCTGCATCTTGTACGGATTGCAACATTTGATCGATGCACCGTCTTCGAACTCCTCGCATGGCATCGAGACGGCTTGTCACGAGAAATTCTGTGGTACACAATCGTCGCAGCATCCGCCAATGTGGGCCGTACTGGGATGTTATAAGGGATCCCCCATGGCCGAAATCTCCTTTCATGGCTTCGTAAATCTTCCTGCCAGCTAACACCATGTCATGGTTCTTGAACATCTCACGAGCCACCTCGTTGGACGAGATGACCACGGTGCTCATTGAACCTAACCATAACGTCATGATGGGTCCATGTCGACGAGCCAACTTGGCAAAAGACACATGAGGTGGCGCCAACCCTAATTGAAATATATTGCCAACTACCGGCCACCATGTTGGTCCAGGTGGAAGTTGACCAAGCTCTTCCAATCGCCGGTGGCATCACTCTGTCTTTATGGCCCATGCAACCCATAGCAAAAGTGCTATACTTAACCCTAAAATTTCATACTCCATTATGCATATACAAATGTGTATATATATGTATGTATATATATATTTTTTGTTTAGATTATATTACAATGGTTTCTCATATTAG
Source organism: Gossypium stocksii (assembly GCA_020496765.1). Classification (NCBI taxonomy): domain Eukaryota; kingdom Viridiplantae; phylum Streptophyta; class Magnoliopsida; order Malvales; family Malvaceae; genus Gossypium; species Gossypium stocksii. Next base: position 121,306,079 of record CM035626.1, read on the forward strand.
GGTAAGCACTCTTTATAAAAGCTTGTAGATTTAATTAGATGACAAAATCATGCAGGGACGTAGGACGGGAAACTTTTTGAGAGGAATCTTCGTCGCAAAATTATTTAAAAATTAATAATATTTTGGAGTTAATTAATTTATTTATTACATTCTAAGTTGAAAGAAAACAAATCCTTACTAGAAGACAGCATCCGAACATACGATTAGCATTTTCAAAAAAACGTAAATAATCGATAATCAAACATAAATAATCATTAATTTCAACCAATTTCGCAATTGAAACAAAGAACAAATTTGAACTGAAACAAAAGATTTTATACCAATCAACTTAAAATTTATACAAATTTTATGACTAAGTCAATAATGTGGTTGGCTAAATTCATTTACGTATCTCTTGGTTATATTTCAAAATGTTTAATATATTATTTGGTACTCGAGTTTGATAATTTTTTTCTAATGTGATACTTATATTATTTTTAGTCCAATGTGGCATCTGTATTTAACAGAAGTTATATATTATGGTAGTTGAAGGTAACGGTGTTAACATTTTAATTTATAATGTAAATGAAGAAATTCAATTCAAACCGATGAAATCAATGATCCAAAAATTCAACATTTAATTTTAAGTTTTATGCTGATTGATTCTTAGCTCAATTGATATAAGCGTTGTTATCAATGCAAGAGGACATGAGTTCAAATACGTTGAAGCGATTATTCTCCTATTATAGGTTAGGGAGGGGCTATGATTAATTTTAAGCATCGTGTCAAAAAGAACATATATAATTAAAACTTATAATGAAATTGTTCGAAAAAATTATATTTTACATTTCATGTTCGAGTTTTTTTCTCTATGATTTTTTTTTTATATTTATTGTAACTCAAGTTTCATAAATTCTTCTCAAATTTATTACGATCTGAATCAATATATATTCAATTATCAATCCGATTATATTTTATACTAATTAATTATAATTATAATTAATCAGATTTATTTAAATTACAATTGGGATTATTCTTCTACGTTGAACCTTAACAAAGTTACGAAGCTGTCAAATATTCTTTTTTAACTTCATGTAGATAAGTTTATATAAATATTATATATTATTTAAACTTTTATTTTCTCTAAAAAAAAATAATAACGTTATAATCCTTATTTTTTAAAAGAGAAAATTTTGGTAAACTACTAAACTATCAGTAAAATTTTTAAATTCATAAAATATTAAAAAAATACATATCAATTTTTTTAAAGGTGTATTTAGATCAGTGTTATGTTTATTTATAATTAATATAAAAATAATAATTATAATAATTAAATATTATAACACGAGATAAAAAATAAATTAAACACACCACTAGTCATCTAACCCAAACTGAGAATGTTTATAAAAAGAAACACACCACCAAAATCCATATTATAATGCTTAACTTTTCACCTACAAAATCCAGCACTTCCATTAAATGCTGGTAATGATGCCGACGTTTGAGTAAAAGATATTTTCTCCAATCACACACATCTACATATATTTATTCATTTATTAATGGCTTAAAATATCATTTAATATCGAAGTACAATTTCAATATTCGATTTGGTACTTAAATTTATTTTTAGTGTTCAATTTGATACTTAAATCAAATGTTATCATGTAATATTTGATACTTGTGTCGTTTTTAAACCCAAAAATGAAATCAAAATGAAAATTAAGCATTTATGAAATTTTTTTATTGATTTGAATTCTAACTCAATTTAATTTGATTAAACTATAAAAAGTCAATAATCCAAATTAATTTGTTTAGCTCGAGCTTAACAATAACCTAACAATAAATGATTTGAACTTGAAATGACCTTGAATCACTCAAACTCGAAATAATCCAAAACCCACAATTACTTGAATCTCAACTTGAAACGACTCGAACCTGAATTTCAAATTCAAAATGATATAAACTTTAAATGACACGATCTAAAATCTTGATTGGTAAATTTAAATGATCCTAATATGGAATAATTTGAAATTGAAATAATCTAAACCCCCGATAACTCAAAAAAATTAATCTTTAAATCAAATCGATTTAAATTTAACTCAATCCAAAATTAATTCAATTCACTCAATTAAGAGGTCTATTTTAAAAGTTTAAGAACTCAATACCCAGTTAAGTAAAGAAAAAGGGCAAAAAATTTAAATTTTATTATTTTCTTAAAATTATTATTTTTTCCTTACAGGGACCATCATGCCAATTAAATTAAATTTCACATAAATTTTACCACTCAGTAAGTGAATTATGTAATCTGAACCAATATTGAACATAATGTCTCTCTCACACATATATCATTTAAAGTTCATATATATATATATATATATATACACACACATGCACATCGTAGGGTTTTTGTTCTTTTTCCTTACTAATAAGAATGTCGTAATCACAATTTAGATACAGGTATTATATGCTAATTTTGTACCGACAAAATCGAAAGCTTCCAAGAACTGACGGTAATAATGATGCCGACATTTGAGAATTGCGATTCTTTATCCAATCATATTGTGTATATATATATTAATGGTCAAATTCTACCATTAGACCATGTACTTTGTGTAAGTTACAAATTTGGTACTTATATTTTAATTTTAAAATTTTAGTCCTAACCAAATGGTAACATCTAAATATGTTTAGTTAAATTATGCTATTAGTCATTTATTATGCCTAAAATTATAGATTTAGTCCATGTTTTTTAAGTGGATCATTCTTAGTCACTATATATTTTTTTTAATTTTAAAATTTCAGGCTTAATGCAAACGATAACCGATGAATTTATTAACTAATTTTTTATATTAATATGTAGAAATAATAATATTTTTGACGCATCAAATTTTAAAAATAACAAAACTTAACTTAATAAATTTAATAATTATTATTTAGTCAAGACTACAATTTTTAAATTCTAAAAATATGGGAATAAAAAATATCAAATTGTATAAATCCTCAATTTATGCAAAGAGTTTTGAGCAGATAGGTACAAAAAATTCGTCTAAATTAGTGTACAATAGTTTTTCAAATAATTCCAAGAAGTATTAAGAGATGAGTAAGAAGAACTTGGAACCATATTTTTGAGATAATGTCCAACCACTAAATCAAATATCCATCTTTCAGATAATATAATTTAACCTAATAATGCACACCCATAACTAAAAAACGTCCTCAATCATTTAAAAGTTAAATTATGCTATAAAATTATATAAATGGCATAGAGGATTTTGTTTGCATTTAGTTTTCTCTACTCAAAAAAATAGTAAATTAAATTTTATACGTTAGATTAAAGAGTAAAATGGTTCTTTTGTTGCAAATCTCATCCATTTCTACAACTAAAAATTGATCATTGTATGTTGGCATAAGTTACAATTTAGTTATTTCGTTAGTCACTTCAGAGTATAATAGAAAAGATCAGTTTCCTCTTTAATCTAATGTATAAAAATTAATTTATTTATTTTTTAAATAAAGACAATAAAATGTGTTAGGATGATTATCATCATTGGCCCAAACCCATCTCAAGTTTGAGCCTAGGCAAGATCTTAATGAACTAAGAGGCTTGACCCAAGTACGAACCTTGCGGGGTAAGTGCGCAAGTTAACGAATCAAACTTGATCTTTGTATTGCAAGGTCTTTGTACTACGAGATTGCATTTGCATGAGCTTGGAGATCTGTCTTATCGATGGACAATACCTTATCCTATAAATAGGCAGACCACACATCTAAAGGACAAACACAAAAATGCTCAACAAAATGCAATTTAAGTACTTTACCACAGTGTTTCTATTATTCACAACAATTATAAAACATTATTCCCAAACTAAACACACATACACATAAGAGTGCAAAATAAAATGAGCATAGGATTTTATAAAAATCCGATCAGTTGATGCAGTTATTCATAACAAGTTTAACGATTCGAATTTTAGTGTCTGAAATCAGTGCAAGGTATTGCTAAGGCCTTTAAGGGAACAGATTTCCTCAACGTTATCCCCATTCTCTCGTTCATATCCAAATCTTCAGGCTTAACCCCGTCAGCCAAACTCCAATCAAAGCAATGCAACAACGACCCGAGTGCCATGGGGAGCAGTCGAGACGCGAGTGGCACCGCCGGGCACATCCGACGACCGGACCCGAAAGGAATAAACTCGAAATAGTGACCCTTATAATCCATCGTATTCGGCTCCAAGAATCGTTCTGGTCTGAACTCTGACGGGTTTTCCCACGTTTGCGGGTCTCGTCCGATGGCCCAAACGTTCACCAAAACTTGAGTTTCTTTAGGGATATGGTAACCCAACATCTTACAAGAGTCCATAGCCATGTGAGGGACTAAGAAAGGGAGTGGTGGGTGAAGTCTTAGGGTTTCTTTGATTATTGCTTTGAGGTATGGTAGGTTTTCAATATCTTTTTCTTCAAGGCTCCTCCCATGGTAGCCTAAATGGTTCCTCAATTCAGCTTGGACTGTTTTTAATGTATTTGGATTGTGTAGAAGCTCAGCCATTGCCCATTCTATAGTGCTTGTTGTTGTATCAGTTCCTGCAGTGAACATCTCCTGGCATATACCATAAAAAAATTAAAAAGTTTAGGGGGCAAAAGGAAAATTTTTGTTTAAGAAAAGATTTATTTGATATTGATAAGGACTAAAAGTGTTATTATTCCAATCAACTAGTACGCTGTGGGCTGTCTGCCTGTCCAATAGTTCATCATATATTCATATCCATATATATATATATATATATATATATATATATATAAAACTTAACCTACCATCAGTTTTGTCCCATGCGAAGGGAGGGGTAGGGAGTCGTCGTTGGCCCCTCCAAAAAAATTGCTTATATAATCCCTTTAATTTTTAAGAAATCACATGTTAGTATAAAGATAAAATTTATATTTTGCCTCCCAAAAAAAATTATTCATTTTTAGCCCCTAAAACAATTTCCTAGCTTCCCCGTCTACATATATATTATGAAATAAAAATAGCATTAAAAGGAGTCAAGTAGTGTTAACTTACAAAAACAATAACATTGATGGTTCGAGAGGAAAATTTAGAAGGTTCTTCTAAGCCATCACCACGAAACTCCAAAAGAACATCCAAAAAGTCCTTTCTTTTCCCTTCATTTTCTCCATATCCAATGCTTTTCATCCTTTCTTTAATGAATCCTCCAGCAATTTCAAATGCTTTTTTAACATGAAATTGGGTTTTCCTCCTTATACCTTGCGGGTCGACCCGTTTTAGAACAGGTAAAAAATCTGCGACATTCGGTTTACCGGCTAACTCCATCACTTTCCCAGCATGGTAAAAAAATTTCGTACCTTTTTCCGATTTATGATCCAATAAATCTTTCGAGAACATGAGGTTTCCTATCAAGTTGAACGCCATATAGAAAACGAACCGCCCCACGTCAATTGGGTTCGTGCCATTTGCACCTGCATCTTGTACGGATTGCAACATTTGATCGATGCACCGTCTTCGAACTCCTCGCACGGCATCGAGACGGCTTGTCACGAAAAATTCTGTGGTACACAATCGTCGCAGCATCCGCCAGTGTGGGCCGTACTGGGATGTTATAAGGGATCCCTCATGGCCGAAATCTCCTTTCATGGCTTCGTAAATCTTCCTGCCAGCTAACACCATGTCATGGTTCTTGAACATCTCACGAGCCACCTCGTTGGACGAGATGACCACGGTGCTCATTGAACCTAACCATAACGTCATGATGGGTCCATGTCGACAAGCCAACTTGGCAAAAGACACATGAGGTGGCGCCAACCCTAATTGAAATATGTTGCCAACTACCGGCCACCATGTTGGTCCAGGTGGAAGTTGACCTAGCTCTTCCAATCGCCGGTGGCACCGCTCCGTCGTTATGGCCCATGCAACCCATAGCAAAAGTGCTATACTTAACCCTAAAATTTCATACTCCATTATACATATACAAATGTGTATATATATGTATGTATATATATATTTTTTGTTTAGATCAGATTACAATGGTTTCTCATATTAGGGTAAGCACTCTTTATAAAAGCTTGTAGATTTAATTAGATGACAAAATCATGCAGGGACGTAGGATGGGAAACTTTTTGAGAGGAATCTTCATTGCAAAATTATTTAAAAAATAATAATATTTTGGAGTTAATTAATTAATTTATTACATTCCAAGTTGAAAAGAAAACAAGAACACATAATCTTGATTTAATACGGATCTCTTTTAAAATTCTAAAATTTAATTTTGGTCTAATTTTGATTTTAGCCCCTCCACTATTTTAAATTTAATTTCACTATTGTAATTTGACGTAATTTGATAATATTTTTAATTGTTGCTATTAAAGTAATAACATTAAACTTTTATTAAATTATAAAAATAGACGGACTAAATTCTAAATTTTAACATCATAGAGGAGCTAAAACTATAATTAAAATATTAAATTCTCTCCCAAAAATCATGTTCGATGAATAAAAAATGGAATAAAGAAAAACTTTGTTTTATTGGTGCCCCCAATTCAATCGATTCAGATAAAAGTTAAAATTTTAAAAATATTAAATACATTGCCTCAATATATTAAAATATTTTGGCAAAGAAATTACATGCGAATCTGATATTGCAAATCTTAACAACTTTATGATAAAATTTAATAATAATATTAAATGTAATAATATTTATTTAATGTTAGTTCGATTGGCAGGATGTGGACTTGAGTGCGCTGAAGTGTATTATTTTCTTATTTATGGATAATTTTAGACATTATGTTAAAAAGAGTAGATACGATCAAAACTAGATTAAATAAACCATTGATGTCAATTAAATTAACCATCATATTTTTGTACAAAAATTGCTTGATTTTCAGGACCAGAGCTGTAAGGTAATTAATTTAAGTTTTTATAAAATTAATTTTTCTTTTTTTGAAAAAGAAGCATATAAATTTATTTGTGGTCTTTAATTTTTTTTTTTAAATGATATAAATTAATTTGTGGTCCTTAAATTTACCAATAGATACTTTTTTAATCAATATTTAGTAATAAATCTATTTTATTCACAATCAATTATGCAATATTAATATAAATAATTGTAAAATGAAAGTACAATGACTTGTGCTACAAATCGAGGAAGATTAATTAATTAATTAATTAACTAATTTTAAATAAATTACATATGAGAAAAAATAATAGAGAAATGAAATTGATTGAGAGTGACATACTGATAATATCAATGGAAGGTCCGACAGGTGTGTATAAAAAATTAATTTTAATTTTATAAAAGGAAAGCTGATTTTGATTAAAATTAAAATATGTCCTCAATAATTGTACTTTGTTAATGTTTAAAAAATAATTTATGTGTTTCAAAAATTAAAATTTTCAATTGGATGATTCTCATTGTTAAATTTTCTTTTCAAATTTATTTAAATGAAAAATAAATGCTTTAATTTTACTAAATTTACATGAAAATACGATTTTTTTTTCTATTGAATTTAACATTGGTTCTATTTTTCTGAAAATTATGGTCGTTTTAATTTTTGAAATTTTTAATTTTAATTTTTTAGTTTAATTTTTGGGCAAGTGAATGGGTAAAGTCAAATTCATAGAAATTCAATGCCAAGTTGTTTCAAACAACTACTTTAACGGCTCTTCGAATCATTTATGGTGTGAATCACTTTATTTTAACGGCTTTTGCACCTCATATTAAAGGAGGGGCTTGCGGAGGTTTCGACCCCTTAAAAGAGAATTTTTTTTTGGTCTTTTAAAATTTATGAAATTCTAAGTTATTATATAGTAAAATTATATTTTAACTCCCAAAAATGATAAAATTTTAATTTAGTCTTTTAAAAAATTAAAAAAATATAAGTTATTAAAATAGTAAAATTGCATGTTAACTATCATAAAATATACAATTTAATTCTGGCATTAGTAAAATTTTCTGATTTCATCCCTGCCCCGTATTTTGTGAACTGCCCTATTGTGCTATTCAACATCTTGTGTAACTTAATTATTAGAACACAATTTGATATCCTTTAAATAAGGTTTTGAGTTCGAATCACGTGGACGAAGAAAACAACATTTAGAGCACTTCTCCCATTGTCCAACTCAACTCAACTTCGAATTCAATTGAAATTGAATATAACTTAAAAACTTTTGACCCCAAAATATATAAGGTAAACTACATTAGTAGTCACTCAACTATTAGTATTTTTTTTTTGGTCACCCAATTATGAAAAGTTACAAAATAATCACCCAACTATTAGTAAATTTCTTTTTTGATCACCCAACTGTGAAAAGTTACAAAACAATCACCCGAACTACTTAATTTTGTCTTCTTTAGTCACCAACCGACTAATATGAAAATGGAAACACCAAAAAATCCAAGGTATGGGTGACTAAAATTGAATAATTGAGTGACCATTTTATAACTTTTCATAGTTTGGTAACAGAAAAATATTAATAAATTCTGACTATTTAATAGCTTTTCATAATTAAAAAAAATACTAATAATATAATTAAATTACTACAAATATAATTTATTGAAATATATATTAGGTGATGGATTCATTTGAATTGACTCTTAGCACCCCTGAAAAATGAAATTTTATACTTACATAATAGATAAAATTAAGATCTATTTTATGCATTGATTGAGCTTACATAAGCTTTTGGTCGTATGTTTTCTTTGGGTCCCCACACTTAAAATATTATTTGCAAAAAAATGAGATTTGAAGATTTTGATCATATAATTAAATAATTTTTTTTTCTTATCTTAAAATAAAGTTGAAAGAAATCATGTTGTACATACATGATTAATTACACTAGACATCTTTAAATTTTAAAATGTTATTATTAAGATGTCAAATATTAATATTGTATCAATCAAGTCCTTCTGACAGCTTAATCTAATGTTGAATAATAGTTTAAATGTTGAATAATAGTTTGGATCTAATGTGAAACAATTTAAAATATGTTGATCAAATTTAAGGCGCATCTTTTACCCATTGCATGTGTAGCTGGGATATTGTAAACCCCAAATTTTGGGCCTAGAAGTATTGGGCCTTAGTTAAGTTTTGGATCCTAGCTTAGTATTTTTAAGAGTTTAATTTTGGCCTTCTAGAAGGTTGGAAGTGGCATGAAGATGGACTCTGATAGGGAGTGATCATGAGAAAATTTTAAGGTAATGATAAAAGAGAAATATTAGGAGATTAAAGAGAAGAAGTGATGGTGCCGAATTGGACTTTAAGGAGGGCTAGGTTCGGCTATTGGCTATTTAAGGAGTGCCGAATTTCATAGTAGGGTTTTCTTTACTTTGCTATAGTTCTTTTTTCTCCCCTCTTCTTGCCGAATTCTTCTTCTCCCCTTTGTTCCATCTTTGCCGAATTTTTCCTTTGCCATTTAGCCATCTACTGATTTGCCGAATACCCATAGTTTTCTCCCTTTGCTGATTTCTTAAAAGCCGAAACCCCTAGTGACTCCCTTCTTCTGCTAAAAAGCCGAATACCACACCATTGCTGAATTCTCTAGTAACTTCCTCCACACAATCGGCTGCTAGTATCCTTTTCTTCTCAAGCTTTAAACGCCGATCCTCGTCAGTGGTTATTCATCCATTCCGGCTTCTGGGGTAAGTGATCGTAATCCTTAGTTATATGGCCGAATAGCCTCTGTTAGGTTGAAAGGTGACTTAAATGGATACAAGTCACTTAGTTCTAGTCTTTAACGATTCGGTTAACGCAGATCTCAGAACGGTAGCTAAGGAAAGGCTAGAAAAGCCAAAGGTCCACGGTAGGGCTACGGTAAGGCTTCGAGATTTGATAAAGTTTTAATAAGGTTTGAAGTTGATTTGGAAGTGGTTTTGATTGTAGGTCAAGGCTGAGGATAGTGTAAGTGCGAGTCGTCAATCAGGTGTGTACATACACTACACACACGGCAAAACGGCAAAAGCTGAAAATCCCGAAATCCCGAATGGGCCTGCCAAATTTGTGGGCCCAAATTGGCAAAATTGTGATATGAGATATTATGTTGAAATGATATGCATGAATTGTATGATTGGATTATGATTGGGCTTAATGGGCTTTATAAGCATGTTTGGGCTTTGTGGGGTTGTAGGAATGCATGTTAGAGTTTAATGGACTTTAGGCCTAGTTAAATAGACTCAAATTTTCATAAAACTTAACTAAGTAATAAACCTGTCTGTGGACAAGTCAATAGACTAAGGTGTGGCAACCGACATATGCATATCTAGGATTGGATCAGGGAAGAGCCTAGTACTTAAGCGGTCCGAGTGACCCACCTTCTCTTCTCTTGACTCCTACCTGGTGCATAGTGTTCGTTCATCTTAGTCGCGAGGACTTGTTGATGGGCCAAAATTCACAACTAAAATCTGTATCATTAGGAAATTACAAAAATACCCTTCTAGGATAAAATTACGAAAATACCCTTCTAAGGTAGAATTACGAAAAATGCCCTGTAAGGTAGAACTATTGAAATACTCTCGTAGGGTAGGAGTACCGTAATACCCCTGTAGGGTAGATTTACGAAAATACCCTTGGGTAGTGAAATGACCAAAATACCTCTAAGTGCTTAATATGTGAAAATGTGTATGATGCATTCATGAATTGTATGTTGCACTTGGGTGGGTTTTGATGATATGGAGGAAGTGTTTTGAGGATCGCATAGTTGCTTGACGACCGTGGATCCACCGTAGGCTTTCAAGCCACCGAGTAGCTTGGCTACACCGTACAGATATAGCAGCCTTGCTGCAACGCGAGTAGTGCCGCTGTGTGTGCTACCATTGGTGTGTAGAGGATGGGTGGGTTGATGTAGACATCCCCACAGGTGTGTTGGGCTGGTACGGGTGGTGTGTAGCGGTTGGATTTGGGATGGGAGCTTTTGCATTCATGAAATTCTGAAATGATATGAGGTCAATGTGGGCTAAGGCCCAGGCCACCGATATTGATTAGGGCTTAGGCCCAATGTGATATGTGCATACTGAATTGATTTGATTGCCAAGGGTCATACACACTAAGTTGCGAAACTCACACCCTTAATTTAAATGTTTCAGGTGACCCTTAGTAGGCGACTCGACGTGGGAGAGGACTCGGAGATGGCTACACTGCAAGCTACTTAGGAATTTTAAATAGTTTCGAAATGTTTCTTTTTAATGACTTTAGTTTTATTACTTTATTTTCAGTTGATGTAATAAGGCCTTGTGTCTCCAATGTGACTGTATTTAGGGTTATTAATATTTCAACTGCCTAGTTTTTAAACTTAGATAAATTTCTCAAATTAAACGTAGTTTTCAAATAACTTTATCATATGGGTGTTTTTATTTAAACATGGGCTTCCATTATGGCCCAACATGAATTTGAATTTCTAAATCACAAACTTAAGTTTTTAACCAAGTAAATTTTCCACCAAACATGTTCTTAAATGAATAAAGTCGTTTTGAAAAATAGTCATTTCAATGTGACATCGCCTGATTCGGCCATAACGTCTGGGCCGGGTTTGGGGTGTTACAGATATAATATATTAAAAGAAAAAGAAATACCCCTAACTTTCGGTGACATTGTTTTCAAACAGGGGCAAAGTCAAAATATTTTTTTAGAGAAGGTCAAATTAAATTGTAATTTTTAATAGATTAAATCAAAATTTTATTATTTTTAGAGGGGTCAAATTATAATTTTATTTTTACTAATTTAAAATTTTAAAAATTTTAAAAGTGTCTAAATGAAAAATTTTCTATTTTAGAAGAACTATAGCCACTGCCAACCCCCTAAGTTCGTCTCTATTTTCAAATGTCAAATGCAAATTATTCGCACACATTTAAGTTTTATTTTTTTTTGAAAGAAAACATATAATTTATTCGTGGTCCTTAATTTTACTAATAATTACTAATATTTAATTTTTAGTTCGTGGTCCTTGAATTTTGATATCAACCATTGAAAGTTGCATGTATATATAATGGAATTCCAAAACTAAATAATTTACAATTTAAATATATATTATTATCGTGAATGAATTATTAACATCATCACTCGAAAAAGAAAATTAACATCATCAAATGTAGACAAATACTTATAGTTTTGATGATGAAATTATCAATGCCAAAAAAAGGGGAGTACTAAAATAAGATAAAAATCATTTTCATATTAATATTTATATGTTTTGTAAGTAAATTTAAATAAAATATTTCTTCATTAAATAAATTTGATTCGAATAGACTTAAATTTATAAAACTCTTATCTAAAACTCCATAGCCCGACCCTCAATTGAGCTTGTGGTGTAATAATAATAATAATAATAATAACAATAATAATAATAATAATAACTTCTATTGAAATAAAGCTTTAGTTTTGAAATTGTAATATTGTAAATTACTCTTTTACCCTCATTTAGTCCACCAGCCTAACCCTAATTATGAACCAAGTCATTTCACCCAACTTAAAAGCTTGCTCGAAAAATAAAAGAATTTGAAAAAAAATATAAACTCAAAAATAGACATAAGCAAAAAAAATAGACCTATTTTTAACCGGGCCAAACCTCAAAAAAGTTTTTTTCAACTCAAATCTAACTTAAATTTATTTTTTTATCCAGATGGGTCAAACCGAGCGTAAATTTTAGCATTTTTATCCAGACTGAATTTAAGTAAAATTTTAAACCCATTATTTAGGCCAGGCTGAGCTCAAACTTAAAATTCTATTTGATGACCCCAAATAAGAGCTTTTGATACGCTTCAACCAGTTTGTAGTATAAAATTAGGTAAATGTTGTTATGTTTAGAATAAAACACATGGCAGTTATTCAAAAAGAAAAGAAACATAAATAAAAACATAAATTGAGACTTGATAAGCAATATTTGAGAAGCCCTTATTTGACTTTTTTGAAAGGTTTAATCCTTATACAAGCGATTCATAAAAAGTTCGGTCCTATTTTGAACATTTAGCCTACTCTGGAAGACTAGTTATTAAATATATTTGCGTATTCTATCATTAAAAGTGTAGAGGAACCATTGGATTTTCCAAGGTATCAGATTCTTACCGAATGTTTTCCATCTTCTTGCTCCAAGCTGATTCCCAGATTTAATCTGTAAGGCGAAAGTATTCTACATCATCCTTCCATCCGTATTGAATTCCACCATTTCCAAACCTCTTAACAAGAACAAAGGCTCCATCATTTGGTTTTGAGTTTTGAAACCATCCTATCAATACATAAGAACCAATGTAAGTGAGGATCCAATGAGCTTTGATTAGATTTGTCATGCACACACTTCATACTAAATAGAAATGGAAGTATTGGAACAAATGTTTTCATGGCATCGGTTTAGAGTTCTCACCTATGTTGCTCTAAGTCTTCATTTTTCTTCAACTATCCATGTTTGACATATATCTGAACACAAATACAAGGATATGAAAACATACTCGTATACACTAAAACTCGAACTTCCTAACAAGAACACAAGCTCCATCAATGGTTTGAATTCTTGAAACCATCCTATCAATACATAAGAACCAAAGCAAATGAGGATCCAATAAGCTTTTATTAGATTTGTCATGCAACACTTCATACTAAATAGAAATGTAAGTATTGTAAGAGATGTTTTCATAGCATCGGGTCGGAGTCACCTATGTTGCTCCGAGTCTTCATTTTTCTTTAACTATCCATGTCTGACATATATCTGAACACAAATACGATGATATGAGTCTCTAAATACATGAACAACAAAACATACCCATATATACTAACACCTGACCGCAAGTAAAATTTGTTCTCACCCTCCTACACCATCCTTCATGATCCGCATTGAATTCCACCATTTCCGAACCTCTTAACAAGAACAAAGGCTCCATCAATGGTTTTGAGTTCTTGAAACCATCCGATTAATACATAAGAACCAATGTAAATGAGGATTCAATGAGCTATTATTAGATTTGTCATACACACGCTTCATACTAAATAGAAATGGAAGTATTGTAAGAGATGTTTCATAGCATTGGGTTGGAGTTCTCACCTATGTTGCTCTGATCCTCATTTTTCTTTAACAATCCATGTTCGACATATATCCGAACACGACAGGATATCTCTCTAAATACATGAACAACAGAGCATTCCCATATAAACACTAACACCCATTTGCGAATAACATAGGTTCTCACCCTTCTAATTATCACAATCTCGAGATAAACAATAATCAAAATTGTCAGCAATTCAAGAAATGGATCTATAAATTTGCAAATAATAAAATTTATGATACATTGTTGACAATAATAAGTTTCATTTAAGACAACTTCCTACTTCTAATTCTAATCTATGAGTATTATCAGTGAACTAGAAATCTCACAGATGTCTTTTTTGTAAATCAGTAGTGGTACATTGCAGCAACCATCTTCCATAGGTGATGATTCAGTAAGTTGATACTATTTCTAATGCATTTAAATACACTAGATATTAACGCCATAGGAATTATGGATTTACGATAAAATTGGCAAGCTGGACTTATATCGATGGTCACAACAACTGGGAATGCATTGGATCAGCTTATCCTTCCAGTTTGATCGATCAACGTACCAACTTGGTCTCCGCATAATGCTTTCGAGATGTTTCCAGGCTGAAGAAGATTAAAGACCACAACTGTACCAAAGTAAATTGATTAGTTCGTAAGAGATGGTCTTAGATGTAACCTTGGATTTAGAAACTTATATCGGTAGCTATTCATAAAAATTCAGGAACATGGAATACAAACATGAAGCATGGTTTGACAAGAAAACCAACCCGGAATGCCATTTTCTTCACAGAAGGTCAATGACATCATGTCCATGGTTGTGGCACCTCTCGAGACTAGATCTCGAAAGGAGATGTGTTCAAATGTAGCATTGTTGTCCTGGGAATGACAGTCATAAACACCATCGACATTTGTACCTTTAACAACTGCCTCGGCATGAACTGAAGAGAAAGTAGTAGTAGCAGTAGTAGTAGACATGTCAAATGTTGAGAGCCCCAAGAAAAATGAAAGAAAAATGTGTTCGCATGTGCACAAGTGTTCCGTGTCAGAGATGTAAAGGAATCAATAAGAGAGTGCCATTATAGTTCAAGAGATTGAATTGAAAGAAAACAGAAAGAGACGGGCATACTTTCTGAAGCTCGAAGTGCTGCAGCTGTATCAGTAGAAAAGAGTGGATTTCCAGTGCCGGCACCAATGCCACCAAATATTACAACTCTACCTTTTTCAAGATGACGTATGGCCCGTACCCGGCTGTACGCTTCTGCCTCTTGCACAGAAAACGCCGTTTGCACACGGGCCTGAACACCCATCTTCTCCAACAATGATTGCAGTAGTATAGAATTCATCACAGATGCCATCATGCTGCAGTATATTGCAGAATCATGGCTTTGATTAGTTTCATAACACAATATGAACATGCAAGTCCATAAACAAATTTATTTGGAAGCAACACGACCACCATAGTACACTTCAAGGAACTAATTCTGGTATCGTTAGCCCATTAAGATCGAAAGTCCAGATAACAAACGGATTCATTAGCTCTGGTTTTTTTTTCTTTTGATCCACCCCATCATTTTCAATGTTTATTCGATATAACATGCCTACATTTCTCCAACTCTTCATTTTTCCCAAGGTATCCATACCCGAAACATATTCAAACATGAGTATGGGGATATGATCCCCCCTCCAAATACATTAAAAAAAATGAAAACATTAAGCATACTCATGTTAAACACGTATCCATGTCCAACACTTAAACCCGAACCCGCGAAATATAGTATAACATACAACAAGTTTGCGAGCATACATATTATGTACAACACCCAACTAAAGTCATTTCTGGAAACAACCGAGAAGTATTGGCTTATAATCATAACCCGAAGAACTATAAAACTATCAAAGACACCTATATATCAAGCAAGCCTAGTTTTACAGCCTCATCATAGGTTTAAGCATTAGACTCAATTTATATTCAACATTAAACAAAAGTTGGTTTGCAGACATTACCCAATTTGATATGCAGTACTTCTATCTAAACCGGTAGCTGCAACCCACGTGTCTCCGCAAAAGAAATTGCGACCTCCAACAACGATTGCTACCTTGAATATCACCCAAAAGAATTGCATCTTAAAAGAATTGCAAACATCCGCAATCATAAGAGATAAAAAGGCAGTAACAATTACCTCTACACCAAGGCGGCAAGCAATTGCAACTTCCCTAGCAATCAGCATTGCCACCTGATAATGAGAAAAAAACCAGCATATTAGAGAATGCAAATCGACAACCATATTATCACAATTCCAAACTTTATATAAGAAATTCATGGTGAACCTTGGGGTCGATATTGGAAGGACCGGTGCAAGCAAGAGCGGCACCGCTAATTTTGAATACCACTCTGCGCCATTTAGGACTTTTTGATTTCATGGTAATCATCTGACCTACAGGGTTTGGTGCAGCTGAAGTATATCTGCTGATCAAACAACCACGAGTGCATCTCTATCATTATGAAAAGAGCAAATATACGAAACAAGATCTTTAATCACAAACTAGGGCATCAACATTTTCATTACAAGCCATAGTCAAGAACAATATCAAAAGAAAGAACCCTTCAAATACAAATTTACTAAAATGAAACAATAAAATCTATAGAGACTCAAATTTCATTGAAACAACTCGAAAATAGCATCATTTTCAAATGAACTCCATAAAAGAGTGAAACTGAGACTAATAAAACCAACATTTGAGGTAGTGAGTTTTGTTGGGAGGTCAAACCCTCAACAAGTCCGTTATTGTCCCTAGTCGAGGTCCTGTCTCCTAACTTTGTCAAAAGCATTGGCAGATTCACAGAATCAGAGTGCCTCAAAGTGTCTGAACAAGCAAACTGTGGAAACTGAAAATTTTGCGCACAATTGAACTCAACCCCATGACCTAAAACACATACTCCTCAGTCTTCACAGTTCACCTGTTAAGGCACTCCAAAACACTCATTTGTGAGCCTGCCAAAGCTCTTCGTGGTGTTGGAAGATAATACCCTGATTGGAGACAATACCAGACTTGTTGAGAGTCCAACCCCTCAACAAGTTTGATTGTTGATAACTATAATTAACAGTCTAGCAGTTGCGGGCAAATATTAGCAACAGATTCTAAGTGGAAGCAGATATGAATCTATGAATGTCTCGAAATCTATAGTACTTATATGGACAACGGATTAAGGAACCCAAATTTCATTATTCGAATTTGCTTTACTTTTTTGCGATTTGAATATCCTGAACAACCATTTGTCTAAATTTACTCCCTAACCTTGAGAAACATTAGCAAACTAATGACCATAAACGTAAATGGAATCAAAATTATACCTTTTGGATTGTCTAACAACGGCTCCCGGAGAAGCGCTACCCTTATCTTCTTCAACCACCGCCTTTGCAGGCAGAGAATTACCAACAATCTCTTCCATTTTCTTAAACCAAGGCCAATGACTCGCCGTGATGCCACCATCACTCATCCTATGCCTCTCAAGCTTATACCGTTTCTTCAGATTATCAACCTTGTTCTTGCACTGCTCCACACTCTTGCTCTGCTTCTCGCACCGCTCGCTAACCGCCGCCGCCACCTCTTCCCAATCCCTTCCTCTAAGATTCCCCCTGTTCAGCTGCGTTAACTTCTCCATATACGCCTCCAACAAACACCCGATCGCGGCATCGCTCCATTCTTCCCTGTCTTTCCGGTACTCAGTCGTCGCCGATTGCTTCGATCTCTTCAAAACTCCATCGTTTATCTCTTCTTGGTCCCTCCTCTTCTCGATCCGTACATCGGAGGACGTAGCGTTACTACTGTTGTTGTTAACGAAGTTGGCTCCGCGGAAAACAGAATCAGAGTCATCATCGCCGTTGTGGTTATCGGGTGGCGGCGCGTGGACCTGCGCGTAAGAATGGTGGTGGTGGAGAACGTGGTGGTGGCTAGGGTTAGTTTCGTGGTCGTCGATGAGAGAGAACTCGTCGTCAACGGAAGAGGCCATAGGCGGACGTTACGGACGGAAGACGTTAGGGGAGGAAGGAGAGGAGAGAGTAGGGGGGTTGATGGTTTTGACGGAACATGATGGGCCGTGACGGTTCCGTTAAGTACTGAGGGAAAGAAGGAAAATGGATCGGGCACGTGTGTGGGACCTGTGTGGGTATGGGTCGGGTTAGATTCGATTTGACAAATTTGGGCCTCTTTGGAGACAGCCAATAAAATTGGGTTCATTATGGGCCTCTCATCGAAGTTCTGACCCTGGCAAAATGTTTGTAAGCGTAAAATATATGCAAGGTTATTAAACTATGGATAAATTTATGTTTTAATCACTTTCCTTCGTGTAAAGTTATAAAATGGTCACTACATCATACAAATGTTTTCATTTAAATCACTAAACTGTTAAAATTATTTTTATATAGCTTGCACCAATCAACAATTTTTCTTTCCTTTTCTATTCTTTCATTTTTGACACTGATTGGCAAATTGACCTGGATCTAAAATATATTTTTCTAGTCATTAATAAATATTGAACAGTGCCAATCATTAAGTTATCACTTGAAACTCGTTAATTGAATTTTTAAAAAAAATTAACAACTTAGTAACTTAAATAAATATTTTTAAATAATTTAATAACTTAAATAAAAATTTTTAAATGGTTAAATGACTATTTTAAAATTTTTTAAAATTGAGTAACTAAAACATAAGGTTGTAAATGAACTGAGCTTGAATGAACAAACCTCCGTTCATGTTCATTCGTTTGCTTTTAAGCTTGTTCATGTTCAATTTGTTTTCATTATGAATTTCAAGTTTTTTATCCATGTTTGTTTATTTAAAATCATGAATGTTTATGTTCATTTGTTTAATGTTCACGAGCATGTTCATTTAACTTAATCGAACATATTCACTAACATTAAATGAACATGTTCATGAACATATAATTGAACACATTCACGAATAATATTAATGAATAATAAACAACCAAACAAACAATAAATAAATAAGTTCAAACATATATTATTTTAATATTTTTATAAAAAAATATCATTAATAAATAAACAAGTTATAAACGAGTTTTTCCGTGAACATAAACAAGCTGAATGCACCTCTATCTGCGTTCATTTGTTTATTAAATGAACAAAAAAATTTTGTTCATATTCAAAATAAACAAACGTCAAAATAACAGTTCACAAACAATTCATTGATCGTTACATTCATTTACACCACTACCAAAACATAACTTAAGTATAATAAAATCGATCAAGGTTTTATGTTTTATTTTTAGATTTAAAATATCCTTCATACTCGTACTCAAGCTTATAAATATTTTATATTAAAAATTCAATTTAATTAATTCGAATTGATAAATCAACAACATAACTTCTTTAAATTAAAAAAAAAAAAAAACCATAAAATTACTTGATAACTTGAATTCAACATGAGGTCATGGTATATAATACGCATAAAATAAAATAAAACATAACCAAAGAGCCAATTCATACCATACAATGCTTTCATTAAATTTGAAAATACTACCTATTTTATCAGGGTAGGGAAAAAGGGGAACATAACCCAGCCTTTCAACGCTTTCCACCGCCGCCGCCAAGCTTGGGACCTTTCGGTGCACCACCCTTAGGAATGTTACCTTTGCCCTGTGTCTTTTGTTGCTTCGCCGCTACTTCGGCTTTCTTTGCTTTCTTTTCATCCTTGGTTTTCTTGATCCTTTCCTTGATTTCTCTGCACAATAGGTGGTGTTATAAACGTCAAAATTCAGCAACGAGAAAGTTGAAAGAACAAATGAAAGTGATACATCAAAGGAAGAAACCACACACCGGAGTGCAGCTTCCCGAGCAGCATCACGAACTTCAGGTTTCTCGCTCCTCTTCTTTTGGATAACCTCTAAGGTCGCACCGACGATGGATCTGGAGTATGGCTTCTTTGTGGCACGTCTCCTCTTCTTAACGGCCTCTTGAGCAATGTCCTACATGTACGTATGATCACTATTATTAAAACCAATATAACTTTTATCGGATAAATGATTGGAATAAAATAAGGTTTCATGATAGTAATAAAAGCCGACTATTGAGTAAAAAATATTTTACATGCAACCAAGATGCAATTCTGAAACCAAAATGAAATTGGGTTCACAAAGCGGACACCAACCTTCTTATGTTGCTTCCTATACATGGCTGTCCATGTAAGTTTTGATGGCTTCAAACGGTTGTGGAAGTACCTTTTGCATTTTGAGTTTGAAAAAAGGAAGACCTTCACAAGTCCATGCAAAAGGCAGTTAATAATCAGCAAGAATATCGGAATATCAACCACTTCAATATAGAATTAGATGGAAATTTACCTGAGAATCAGAACGGATAAATCTGATGCCTTTTCCTGGGTATATCTTGGCACCACTAAACCGACAAAGCTCCGTCCTAACATGCCAACATAAAAAAAAAGTGTAGGGTTTGAGAAATTCAAAATCCCAAATTTGGCATTATACAAGAGAGTTTATAGACACTGCAATTTTCGGCAATGCAATTTTAAACCAAATCTTATACATCCTTACGTACGAGTTACGAGCTTATTACTAATTGACAAGATCGAACAACAATCACCGTTAACATAAACAGAATTCTACAAACAATTACCCCTTACACTAGCTCTTGATAGCAAAAAAGCATAATATCCATCTTATAGACCATAGTATGAAGCAGGAACAAGTTAATTTCCCATTTCCAACTTGTAAGCTGCTCTCGTACTCTTCATTTTTCCAAAAATACCCGTATCGGAAACTTGTATTTCAAGCAATGTTCAACATATTCTTGGGCATGGATATGACATTAAAATACTCTAAAGATTCCAAAATTCATAAAAGAACACACTTATGAAGCATAAATACACATATCTTACACAAACACAGGAGTCCAATTAACATTATCTCCAAATTTATGTAAAACTTAAATGAGAAAACTCGAACCCATATCCAACATTCATCAGCAGCAACATAGCCGACAAACAAAAATAATTATTTATAGAGCTACTATCCAATGAGCTAAAACAGACAAACAGAGATATATTTTCACAATGAAACTAATCGATTGCCTTAAACACCATATAGTGTTCCAATCAATCAAATTACAGCAGGCATTAAAACCTTTTCCTTTCGTTAATTCACAACTATTAGCTTTATTAATCAAATCCTATGCCCAGTTGATCGATTGAAAAATGTAAAATTTCAAAGACGAAATTTAAACACAAAACCGGTTAACATTGAAATTAACATGTAAATATAACCTAAAAAACCAAAAAATTAATCATGTTCTCAGATTTCAGGCCGAAATGGAATGAAATGAAAGGCAGATCCATTTTTTCCCAAAAAAACGAAAATAAAGAAACAATATTTCAAGAACAGATCATCAAATTCATGGTATATATAAAGAAACTTAATTGAAATCAAAGGAATAGAAGAAGGGAGAAGCGTACTTGAGAACCATCGCTGCTACTCTCTGTTACCTGTTTTCTTTTTACTATGCAAACCCTAGAAACCCTAGCAACGTTGTTTTTATTTATATAGATAAAGAGTTACGAACAAAAACTTGTTTATTAAATTACGAAATTACCCAATCATTGAATGGGCCATATAGAGTACTTCGGCCCGTAAAAATCTCGGCCGAGTAGTGTAGATAGCCCGTCATTTAAAAAAAATTGGCTTAATTTCACTTAACGCCTCTAATCTATTGCTTAGATTTTAAATTTGTCCCTAAACTTCATAGAGCTTTAATTGAGTCTTTCAAGTATCTGCCAGATCTTTCCGTTTTTCTAATTTAGTTGTTAAATAATATGAAATATATTTAAAAATATATCATTTCTATTTAATATTTAATAATTATATATTTTTACTACTATTATATTTCTTTCTATTAAATTTTTAAATATAAATAATTTAACATTTTTTAATATTTATAATGTAATATAATATATTTAATTTTATATAATATAAAATACAAATAAATAAAAGAATAGGAAAAAAAACAAAAATATTATAAATTTAAGTTTTAAAAAATAAACTTGGAGTCGGACTAGAGTTTTAAATACTAAAACACGAGTTTACACCATCCTAATCAATGTACGGTCTTCCAAGTCTTCCTGCATAACCTAAAGAACCTCACTCGGTGGTTGATTATGAACATAGATGTCAATCCCTTTTAGAAAAGCCAACGAAGCCATTCTGTCTGCCGCCCTGTTGCCTTCACAATGAACATGAGTTGTAGCCTTAGCTACTAGTCCCGTTGCAGCAGCTTCCAAATATCCTGCAATATCGCATTGCTACCATCACCCCTGATCTGTTCATTAATTAGCTGGGTAGCCACTAAGTTGTCTGATTCCGAAGTGATCCTCCGCGTACTCATATTCTAAACTTGCATCAACCCATCATGAATTTCCCATAATTTGGCCTGAACAATTGAGCAGATGCCGAAATAGCGGGTAAAACCAGTTTTCCAATCTCCATTATGATCGCATATAATGCCCCTGCTGCAGCAAGTCCCAATTGGAGTTGTCTTGCACCATCCATGTTTTTTTCAAAGTCCACGAATTATATATACCAAAAATAAAACATCCTTTTAACAAATAATATAAATAATCCTAACAAGAAAAAACTAAAAAAAAAAAGTACTGTTGAGAAACTTTTGAAAGTCCACTACTTAAACTTGGATATTAAAGCGAAAAAAAGAAAAAACAAGAGCTGAACATCCATGGAGTCTATCATTGAAATGCTTGTGACAGCCATATATTTGTTGTGTTTCAATTGACAGCAACACCAGCAGAAAGGAAATTGGGATGAAGGGCATCTTGGTCTGTCACTTTGGCATTTGAAAGCTTAAGAACCCCGGCAGCTTCTTCCACTTTAGATGCTAATGATTCTGGTGATTCTAATAAAAGCAACAGTTCTGAATTGTCCATTTCTAATAGCATCCCTGTGATCTTTGGAACCAAATCAGGCTGTAAAAACAAAGCAAAATAAGAGAAAAATGTATTAATATAGGAAGTATTCGTGTTTAATACAAAACAAGGTATAATGATTAGGGTATACATTATACGGACACGAAAGCGAGTGCTGAATATGAGTATGTGTTAAACACAAATATGTTTTGTTTGGTAAAAATATGTCATAAGTTTCTATATTTTTTTTTAAATTTTAAAGTTTAGGTCAAACTATTAATACTATTTTTCTTTGTTAAAATATCACACTAACAAATTTAATAAAAAAAATAATGCTAACAGATGGATATGAATTTGAAAATCTGAAAATTAGAGGAGCTAAATTCCTAGAAATAAAATTACATAAATTAAATTCTAAATTTTCAAGGAGTACAGGCATATTTGGAACCAAATCAAGTTGTAAAGACATAGCAAAATAAGAGAAAAATGCAAATATTTGTGTTGAATATCCATATTTGACACATTCGAGTAGAAGGAATGATGATTTGAAAAATAAGAGAAAAATGTAAATATGCGTGTTGAATGTCCGTATTTGACACATTTGAGTACAAGAAATGATGATTTGAGTCTAGGTTATTTAGACTCAAATGTGAGTGTTGAATATATGTTATGTGTCAAACATAAATATGTTTTGAATTTGAATATGTACTTGAATTTGCATATGTATAGGACACAATGTTAGTAGAGATGGAACCCACATAAAACATTAGGTTGGTCAAAAATAAAAAAAAATTAGGGTGGTCAAAAATAAATTTTAATAGAATCAATAAAATACAAACATTAGGGTGAATTGACAGGTTACAATTGAGAAATATGGCTCTATTGAGGGGGTCAGCTCTCTTTCAGAAGAAGTTATTGGAGTATTCTCTGTTGAGTAATCAATGTGATCCTTGAACGATGAAAGAATTATGCTTAAGATGTCTATGCTTGATTTTAACCCCGCGTTTTGTTTCTCGAGTTTGAGAAAAGTCCTCCAAATAAGTTTTCACAGTTTAAGAAGTACTTTGCCAGCAAAGAAATGTTTAGCATTTAGCCTTGGTGAGAACACCATATGAGGGCATGGGTTTGAACCTCACTAAGGCCAAACACTAAACATTTTCTTGATGGTGAGGCACTCACTAAACTCTATGAATTTGTTTGGGCTCTCCTCAAAATCGAGAGGCAAAACTCAGGATTAAAACTGAAGATAGACACCCCAAACACAATACCTCTACTGTTTGAGAACTAATCAACTACTTAACGGATGACACTTCAAAAACTTCTCCCGAAAGAGAGCCGACCCCTTCCACATGCTCAATTTTGAAATAGTTAAGAACTGAAGAGATAGGTTAAACTAGAAAAATTGGAAAATAGGGCTTAATTTGTCTAATTTTGATACTGGCAGGAACCTAAGAGGCATTAAAACCAAAAAAGATTTTGAGGGGGCCAAGGCTCCATTTATCCAATTTCGAAATCAAGTGGGAACTAACCCAAAAAATTTGGACGGCCAAGGCTCAATTCGTCCAATTTTATAAATTGGGAGGGACGTAAAAGCTGGGGGATGAGTTCAGAGCTACCTATATTTTTGCAGTTATGTTTGATCTAGACTGGGCGAATTAGATAATGAACCAATAAGATATTCTCTCAAAAAATAGTATCAAATCGATTGAACTATTAATTGTTACGGATAAATTGAATTGATTGAACTGAAATTTTTATAATTTTTTAATCTTAGTGATAGAACCAGAGAATTGGTGGCTTAACAGATTCGTCCACTTTGGGTCCTAAAAACATTAAAATTTTTCTACAAGTACTACTTTGTCTTGTTCTACAACAATCCATCTGCAATAGCTTTATTTGATATATTATGCGAGGATATGATCACCCAAGTATTGAAAAAAACAAACGATATAATATTAAATATATTCAGACAATCGTGTTCGACATATACCCGTATTAGAAGCTCATTGAAGAATCAAGTAACACGGTCTAGTATTATAGGATGTAGAAATTAATTACCTGGTGCTTTTGAACAAGAGGATAAAGTCTTTCACCAAGTATTGTTTTTTGCTGTTCAGGTGAAGCAGCAGCAAGCATACTACTCAGCATCTCAGTCCCTTCTGTCAAAGCTGCTGCTGCAGCACCACCACCGGACCCTTCTCGAGCTTGACCATTCGGTGCAGATTTAGCTTGTCCAGTCTGCTGCAAAATCAAATGTCGGAGCAATGTAGACTCGAACACATATAAAAAGGAGAGGAAAAAGAATGAAAAAACAACCTGTTGGTTACTTTGATCTTTTGAGGAAGTCACTGTTTGATTCGGTTGTTGCAATTGCGGCACATATGTAACCGAATGAGAACCTCCAAGAGTGTTGCCGTTCATCTGACCACGGTTTGGCCTGGTTTGTCTTGGAGCAGTAGGGAACTATGACATGGTATAGTAAGTACTCATATTGGTATAGTTCGAACCACTAACGTACTTGTATATAAATACACATACCAGGGGAAGTGATGAGTATTGAAAGACTGGTCTGATTGGTGGTGCAAAGCCATTAGCTCTCCATCCTGGCCTTAAACCTAAAGGTTGGTGCATCATCCCGGGCCTTAGGGGTACTTGTGAAACAATGCCGGTTGGAGAAGCATAGTAAAGCGGAGGGTATCCTCCCGGGAGAACAACTGTTGAAGGCCCTGCTAATCCAGGCATGCGTTGAGCATACTGAAGTTGCAATTGTGCTTGTCTATCCTCTTTCCTTTGAGCTATCGCGACGTACAATGGCTTGCGGTGAAACATATATCCTATGGAATGCAGGGATTAGAGATAATTGACAAAAACAGTAAGGCAATGAAACTTAAGAAGCAAGTAACGTGTGTATAACTTCCTAGATGCTCTACATTTCGATTTTAATCACTAAAGGTAGCTCGTAAAAGTCATAAAGACTCGTTTAACTTTACCATGAAACGTGCTGACAGCTTGGTTTAACTTACCATATATCCTTAACAAATGGAAATGCAGGGATGAAACTTAAGAAGCAAGTAACATATGAATAACTACCTAGATGCTCTCCATTTCGATTTCAATCACTAAAGGTAGCTCATTAAAGATATGAAGACTCGTTTATCTTTACCATGGAACGTGCTGACAGCTTTAGTGGCCTCCTGCGGAGCAGAGAAACAGACAAATCCAAAACCTTTGTTTATTCCTTTGTCATCTCGCATAAGTTTTGCAGACGTAATCGTACCACATAGACTGAAAAGGTCTCTCAGCTCATCATCGGTGACATCATCATCAATGTTCTTCACATAAACATTTGAAGCCTGAAATTTCGAAAATGGTTAACAATGGTGATCATGAATTGCATCATGTAGAGAAAAACTTAGCTTACTTTATATTTCATAATCTGCTCCTTTCGTCGTTCCTCAAACCGATTCCGTAATATTTGCTCTCGTTCCGCTTTCTTTTGTGCCCTTGCTACATATAGAACTTTTGAACCTAATAATACAACCGTGCATCAAAATAAAGTAAACCGTATTAAGCGTCGCTCGCTTTAAGTGTCGGATATAAGAATGTACCGAGTTGTGATCCGTTCATCGATTCCATTGCCTTCTTAGCATCATCAGGACATTCGAAATTCACAAAACCAAAACCTCTCGAGGTTCCATTTTCATCCCTTGCTACAACCAAGCAAGCAATTTTCCCAAACTCGGAAAATTTCTCTTGTAAAACCTCTTCATTGATATCTGGATCCAAGTTCTTCACATACAAATTTGTATATTTAACATCAGGACTTGGTAGAACCCTATCACACTTTTTCATAAACTTCCCGACATATCTGTTCCCAAAAAACAAGAATTAAACATTCATTTCAAGAAGAGATAAATAACAATTGAAGAGAAAATAAAATTCACATTACATTTCCTTATCACCAATCATGGTATTATCAAGCTTTTCAATTGCAGCATTTGCAGATTCCTCTGATTCAAATTGAACAAATCCATATCCCCTGCTTTTACCATCTTCAAATGTGGCAACTTTGCAAGATATTACATTCCCAAACTTTTGAAATAACTCTTGTAACCCCACACTATCGATTGATTCACTTAGATTCTGAGTAAATACCAACAAATCCGCATTCAAATTTTCCACTAATGAAATTAAAAATAAGTATAGTTGAGGGGATCAGCTCATTCGGAAAAAGTTTTCGAAGTGTCGTCCGTCGGGCATTCAATTCAGTCCCCAACAACCGATAGTGTTATCTCCGTGTTGGGATTTTATTTCCATGATTTCTCAATTGGTGGAGATAAATACCTGCAAGACTAAGGAGTCGTGTACACAACTATCCTGATACAACTATACGACGAATGACACTTCGAAAACTTCTTAAAAAAAAAATCAATCCCCAAACAAGTAATCTAAATACATATATGAGTTAAACGAAGGACAAAAGGATTTTGTACCTTAACAAACACATTTCCAACTCCACTTTTTCTTGCATCAGGATCTCTAAGTGACCATGTCACCCTCATCATTTTCCCATTAAGCATGCTGTGATTCATTTTCTCCATTGCAAAATGTGCTAAGCCATATCAAAAAAAGAAAAATATGAACCATGCATAAAGGTTAACTCATTGACAAATTTTTTTTATTTGGAGAAATGTATTAATCATGTGGATTGAGCTACGATTTAATTAACATTAATTTTAAATTTAATTATTAAATAATTTTTATTTTTTTGATGATAGTGGGAAATTTTCACTAATGCATTTGCTTCAAAGTTGTTTATTATAGCAAAATAATGCTCAATGATAGATGGTTTTAAAACACAATAATAACAAAAATTTGTCTTCAAGTTAAGTTAAGTTAGGATTTTGTTTATTACTGCTTGAAGATATTGTTTCTAACTGCAGATTCACAAAACAAGAACAATTTATTGAAATAGACTGTATACGCCCCCAACCTATATATGCTATATAGGACATCATGGGGAAGCGTAGTACCACTTGATCTAGTTCCTTAAAAATGACCGTGTTATAGGTACAAAGTCAAAGTTTATCAATGGCAAATGATCACCATTTTCTTTTAGTAGGTACATGACTCCATCAATATATAGTCGCTCTATAAACCTATGTTCTATATACTCTTTTCAAGCATTTAATTTTCTTACAAAATTATGAAGAAAAACTTAGATTCAATTCAAAACAATAAAAATTCATTGAAGGATTAATCGACTCACTTCAAAAATTTCTTTGAAAAATCCGCTCAACAATATTCATATCAAATAACACAATTTTTAATACTAATTGAAATTAAAAATATAAATCTAAACAGTGATTTAAAAATCAATCAGAACAGAAAATTCTTAGAAGATAAAAATTAGTGAAAAAATGTCATACATAAATCAAAATCCAAATGAAAATATTAGATAGTTTAAAATTAACAACAAATCATACCATCCTGAAGAGAACTGAAATTAACATAGCCGTAACAAAGAGACCTTCCCGTCGAGGAATCTCTACAAACACGAACAGACGATATTCCCTTAAACTCATTAAAAGCGTCGAAGAGAGTGCCGTCGGTGATATCGGGATGCAAATCTCCGACATATAATGAAACCGTCGACGCCGGTAACGTCACCGCCGATGGAACCGCCATTGATCTTCCACTATATACCAATATCGCAAAAACGATTTCACTCAAAAATCAAATCAATTTTTCAATGGAAACAGTGAGAAATGGGGTTTCAGTTTTGGATTTAATTCCTTCTTTTCCTTTTTATTTAGTGAGTGATTAATGAAGAGAAAAATTTTTGGATTTTGTATTCAAAATGATAATAAAGAGTACTATTTTTATTTAATTTTTTTTCCCTTTTTTGCATGGGAGTTTCAACTAAAAGGAATGTAAGATCCGTTACATTATGCGCTTTTTCAGAGTGTATTTTTTTATTTTTTACAATTTCACAAATTAAATTTAGTTTTTGTAATTAGATAATATAGATTTTCCTTCAAATATAATTAAAAATAAATAATATATGTGATAATTATGAGTGCATTTAAAAAATTATCTATCAAAATTGAAAATTTTGAAATATTAAATAATTATTATTATAGAATTTTATAAGAAATGATAAAAATATTTTATTTTATTTTATTTTTTAAAAAAATTAATAGTAACAGGTGAGTAAATGCTATATTTTTATTTTCGAAAAGGATTTACATTTGTGAAAATAAAATTTCAAAGGTATAAATAAATGTAAAAAATGAAAAAGTGAGTTACCCTAAAAGAATGCTTCAAAATGAACAAAAATTAGAGTTTAAACCTATAAAAGGTAAAATCTCACTGTTATTTTAGGGAAACCAAATATTTTACAGCCTCAAATTGCTCATTAGGCTTTCATTTGCATACACATGTCATCTATAGCTTATTGATATCCACTCACTAAAATTATTTCTCATAAGATTTAAAATTTTGTAATAATTTAATAATTATTTATTTAATTTTTATATTATAATAATTATTTTATTTTAATCAACATATTTAAAAGTGAAATTAAAATATATAATAAAATTTTTTTAAATTGCTTCTTTAAATTTAGACACGTATTTTACATCAATTTTTCGGATTGAATATTTGAAATATAATCTCTATAATCTATAATATATATAAATATATTAATTTAAAAAAAAATTCAACTCAACGGAAATATTTTTATTTTTATCATATTATTAAATTAATATTTAAAAATAATTATAGTATTTAATTTAAAATTATTAATTAAAAGAGTTAAAATGTAATAAAAGTTGTGATAATTATATATTTAAAAATAAATATAATTTAACATAATTTTATGATAATTACGTATTTAAAGATAATTATAATTACAATTACAATTACAATTATTAGTTAAAAAGTTGTACTCATTTTACGTATTTAAAAATTTTTATTATAATATTTAAAAAATTATTATATTTTAATTATATTCAATAATTCAAACAAAGAATATCATTATATATTAATTATTATAATTAAAAATATAATATTTAAAATTAATTAAATATTAAAAGGATAAAATCATACACAATGCATGTCAGAGCATTCGATCAAGTCAAATTTATTTATTTTAATTAGATAATACATATTTTCTTTAAAACATATTTTAAAGTAAATAATATTAAGATGTGTTTCTTAAATTATTTTTATTTGATGTTTAATAATTTTACGTAGTTTTTTTTATAAAAAATAAAAACATAAAGAACTAAAAATATTTTTTTAATATTTAAAAATTATAATATTATATATTTAATTTTCATAGGAAATATATTACAAAATACGAAAAAATATATATAAAAAAAAAAACAGGGTGAGTAATTAAAATGTAAAATGAAGGAGAGAAGGAAGGTGATGGCGATCAGAAAAATAGGAAGGAAATAGTCAAAATGTAAACAGTTTCCCTCGGCCTCTTTCACTAGCCTTTCTTCTTCATCCTCTCTATTATTTTCACCGTTTTACGAGTTAAAAGGTAGTTTAATGCGCTATGCCCAACAATTCAATTCTCTAACATTCTAACCAAAATTCTGAAACAAGAATTCGTTGTCTTTCTTATCGGACTAAATGGGCTTCACCGAAGATCAGAAAAACGCCATGAAAGAGGCTTTCACTCTTTTTGACACTGACAGCGATGGCAAGATAGCTCCGACGGAGCTCGGGGTCTTAATGAGGTCCCTGGGCGGTAACCCCACCCAAGCTAAACTCAAAGAAATCGTGGCTCAAGAGAAATTAACCGCACCCTTCGATTTCTCACGCTTTTTGGGGCTAATGGAAAAGCACTTAAAAACGGAGCCGTTCGAACAGCAGTTGCGCGATGCGTTCAAGGTGCTGGATAAGGAGGCGACCGGCTTCGTCCTAGTGTCGGATCTTAAACACATTTTGACCAGCGTCGGGGAGAAGCTGGAGCCAACAGAGTTTGATGATTGGATCAAGGGAGTCGATGTCGGCTCCGATGGGAAGCTCAAATACGATGATTTCATTGCCAAGATGGTTGCTAAGTGACACAGAAGATCATTCAATATTTCTTATGTTTTGTTCTTCCTTTGTCAACAAATGCTTTTTTTCTTCTTCTTTTTTAATTTCAACATTAGTGTTTAAATGTTTCAGTAATTTCAACAAAATTCTTTTCAAATAGAAAATTTAGATCAGAATTTTATTATTCGATTCTGGAAAGGGAAAAGAAATTCGCGTTGTAGTGATTTTAGTTTTTGTAATTTGAAATCAACATTGTAATTAAGCAATTTTTTTTAATATCAATTTTAATTTTTTAATTTATAAGACATACACGAACACATACTTTACAATTAATATATTTATCAAATTCAAAATGGAAACACTCCGATATTATTAATCTTTCATAAGGATATTGAATAGTAAACAATTTGTGCAGGACAAGGTAATCATGAAACATTGGCAACGTACTTTGTTGCTCGAACTGTTTGCCGGCTATAATTCATGAACCCAATTACCATAAGCAACATATTGTAAATACCTATGAATAATTTTATGTTCGTTTATTTCTCTTGTTTGAACCAAATCATGAATTTCATATTCTTTTTAAGGTAAAGTCTAAAAATTGTAACTAAAGTATTGTTTGTGTTTTATTTTAGTCACTTTTTTCCATCACTAAACTATTCGGAATCAAATTTTTTGGTCACTGAATATTAACAATTATTTAAAATTTGACTTAACGAAAGTACTGACGTGATTTTTTCTGTTTGTATAATGACAATTTAAACCCTTTATTGTTTACAAATTTTGTCATTTTAACGCTTCTCTTTAGACTCGTATTATGTTCTTTTTAAATTTATGATTAAAAAGTTATTTTATTTAAATTTAATTTGATCCGATCCAATTCAAAGCAACTTATGAACAATATTTAACTTATAAATTATTATAAAATTAATATTTAGAAAATGTCACGTGTCAACAAACTAACTAAACATGTGTCGTGTAAACAATTTTTAAAATATATGAATTACTATAAAATAAATGTTTAAAAATATTATATGTGTCAACTAAAAAACTAAACACATGTCGTGTAAACAATAGTTTAGATAGTATTTTTAAATTTGTTTCTTAAAGCAATCCTTAAAAAGAAAAAAATCTTTAAATATAATAAATCAAATCCTAACAAATTATTCCTTTTAAAACAATCCTTAAATATAAAAAAATTTGAAATTAAAAAAAGTAAAACTAAAAAATAATAACTTTTAAAGATACCTCTTGTTAATTAAGCATTTTAAGATACCTCTTGTTAATTAAGCATTTTAACGAGTATTAAGTATATAATTTCTTAAATAATTTTTTAAATATATAATAAAATAATATATTTCATATTTTTAATTAATTTTAAAATTCTTAATAAATAAAAAATAATAAAAGTTTGAAAAAATAAATTTATTAAAAATAAAAAATAAAACTCTAAAATATTTATTATAATATCATAAATGAGTTATAAGAGTTAAAAGGAAAAAAAGTAATTTTTTAAATTATAAACACAAATTTCGTATTATAAATAAAAAATTTAACTATTAATAAATGAAAATATTAAGTAGATAAGATAAATTAATTTTAAATACATTAAATCTAAGCACATTATTATTTATATCAATGTAATTAACAATATGAAAACTATCTCTATTTCCATCCTTATTAATCTCTTCTATTTTTAGAATTTTCAGATTTTATAATATTATCTTTTTCACTTTATTTTTTTAAGAAGTAAATTAAATAATAAAATAATTAGTAATGGGTACAATTTTATTAAGGTACAATGTTGAAACCATTTTTTAAAATTTTGGAAAACGGGATCGATTTAAAAAAAAAAAAAGGGAGTCGCCACCATTCTTTTTTGTTAGGTGTGATTGGATCACCTTTCTTTGAAAATTTTATTTGGTCTACGAAAAAAATAGGGTTCGGAAGTCGATTACGTACAAGGAAGGGTTAGCACCCCCATACGCCCAAAATTGGTACCATCTTGATTAATGTTTGTCCAAGTATTGAAACCATGAAAGAACTTGAAATGCAATTTTAAAGAACATTTGGTTTGAATTGAGCTTTAGGATTCCCTTGTTTTAAAGGAACAAAATACCACCTCCAGCACGTTAGGAGATACTATCTTAAAACCTTTAATATCGAGTTCATCCTTTGATTTTTCAAAACATGCAATTTAAAAGGTTATTTAGTTATTTGGTCAAACGAAAAATCGCAACCCAGCACGTTAGGGCACAATTTCTCGATTTTCCAAATACTAAACATTGCCTCATTTAAAAAAAATGTCTAAATTGGTTTTTTTTGAAAAAATGATTTTGAATACTTGGTTTGAAATCGAGTGAAAATTAGAGTTGAAATCATGATTCTAATGCGCATGGCAAAAACACAACCAATAATCTCGGAATAAAACATATCACAAAACTACTTCTAAAAACGAACGATGATCATTCGAAGATATAGTATTCCACCACATGAACATCCATATTAAAAATAAAGAATGAATTAACGATTAATGCCAAACAAACTTTCATAAGCATGAGATAATAGATCCTAGAACGAATAAAAAAAAAGGAGTTTGAAATTATTAATATACAATCAATAAAATATATAAGATTTGATTTGAAACTAAGTATAAGAGTTTAACATAAAAATATACCAATTTTGAAATAAGTTCCTTTAAAAGAAAAATGGTGTTATATAGTACAATTTAAAACAAGTTCCATAATCAATAAAAAACCAAAGTTATACAATATAATAATAATACATGCAAAAGATAAAAATATAATAATATATTGGTATTTTGAAGGAATATAAGTAATTTAAATTTACATATACAATAGAATACATAATATATATAAAAATGATTTAATGAATCTAAAAAATATTTATACATGAACAATGAAATCTATGGGATATAAATTATTAATATACAAAATGATTCATGAATAATAAAAATAATAAGATATTAACCAAAAATTTAAATAGAAATGAAATATTTATACATATAAATAATAGAAAATGATTGAAATAAATGAAATATAATTCGAAATAAGGTTTTTAGAAGAAACAAAGTATATATGTGTACATAGTTTAAAATAAAATACATATACAAAATAATATAAAGCTTAATATATACGCAATTTACAAATAAATAAATTCATTCAATAATAAGGATTAAAATAAAACACATACATATTAGTAAGGACTAAATGTACAAATATTACAAAACGTCAAAACGCAGAGTTGAAGTGGACTAAAAATAAAAAGGTGCAGGATTCTGTGGCCAAAATTAAAAGAATAGAAAATGGATTCAATTGAATGACGACGCAGACAAAGGGATCATTCACGCAAATATTCCCTCAGATGCCTGAACACGCGGGTTATGTGGTATTCGGATCGGGTCATCGGGTGATCCATGCGGGTTTTCTTTGTATGGCACCATTTCAAGCATTAAAACAGATTTAGATTAAATAAAAATTTTATTATTCAAAACAAAAACCCTAACATCTAAACAAACTAAACTCTACCCCTTTCCCCTCCTTTGTTCGGCCGAAAATAGGAACTCGCTTGGCCGACTGGTGAGAGACCTTACGATCGGCCAAAACTCCATTGAGATCGGCGATTGGCATCATGCATAGGCAGATATGACCACTATTAAACCCCTACTTCGATTTTAATTTCGACAAAATGATAGGGGTTCGACGGCGACCAACAACCTGAGGCTTCTTAATTTTGGCCTTGAAATCTCCTCAAAACTCCGATGTCGACGAAGAATGAGCGAATTTCAATGGCCTTTGTAAAGGTAAATCTCTCTATTTCGAACCCTAAACTCTCTTTAAACCTAAATCCAGGCCCCAAATACCCGAAAGTTCCTTCAGAAACGAAGCAAACAAACTAAACTCTTCGGATTTGGACCCCGATAGCCCCAAAAGGTAAAAAGTTTGCGTTTTTCTTACTATTCTATGTATGTAGTAGATTAAGTGAGAAAATAGGCTGAGAAAATTGATTGAAAATACCTTTTCTGTTTTCTATTTTAGTATTCAAAAGCGTAAAAAAATATAGTGGTTCTTCGGCCCTTTGAATAGCCGATTACAAAAAAAAATAAAAATGAAAATACAACTCTTTTTTTCTTTTTGTTTCTGTATTTGCTGTTGCTTTCTGCCTTTGTCGTTCTTCTTTTGGTCTGTTTGCAGGTAGAAAGGGAGGTCAACGAGTGGGTTTTTTCCGTTTTGGTGCTAAGGACCCGACTTAGCCGAACCTTGGGCATTGAAGGAGCACACGTAGCGGCGCCTTGGGCGCTGGAGGTGCTGACGAGGCACGTGGGAAGGGTACGGCGCTAAGCAACCCTAGGGTTTCGGCCTGGCTGAGATTGGTTTAGGCATTGGGCCTATCGGGCCACCAAAGTTTAGGGCTAGGGGTTTATTTGTAATTTGGGCTAAATATTTTAATTAGGCTTGTAAAATTGGGTCTGTTGGACTTTTGGACTAATGTAATTGGGTCGGGGTTAATCTGTAAATGGACTTTTATTTTGGACTTTTAATATTTTAGTTCTGTTTAGTTTTGTTTGGGCCCGGGCAAATTTAGGTCCGTACATACAATATTAAAAAATATATAATAAACTCTATTTTTAAAAGAAATTACCCGATAAAACCTAACAAATGTGTAACATGGAGGCAATAAAAAATATTAAATTAAAAAGGAAAAAATATTAAATTACCCTAAAAATATTATTATTTATTTAAAGAATGCGATTCACACGCTCTTTCGAAGAGTTTTATTTTTATTTTCTAATAATTTTTTATTTTAAGTAAAAGTGTATTTTTTAATATTTTAAATGTGTTTAATAATTATTTCAATTATTTTACTTAATGTAAAGTTTTAAACAAAAAAGTGTTAATAAGATAAGTAAGTAATAGCTACTTATCACTTAATATACAAAATATTAATATGATGTTTTGTAAACAGAGTTTTAGGCCTTTTTTAATTGATTTGAGCACAAATGGAGGATTGAGTAGTCAAACTCTCGGGTTTTTTATCCCATTAATATAAAAAAATAATTATTTACCAAAATGGGGTGTTAGATTTATTATTTACCAAAATAGGGTTTTTTTTGGGTCGAGCCTATCTGACAGGCGCTATCCAATATTTTAATAATAATTTTTTTTATTTTTAAATATTATTATTTTAATAATTTTTTTATTTTAGATTAGTATAAAATACGGGTTGCGCCTACCAAGACGGCTCAACATGTTGAGCCTACCTGACAGGCGCAACCCGTGGGGCCCACACATTAAATTTTCCCTTATATATCCCCCAAAAATTACATTATATAAAATTTACATTAAAAAAATTACAAAACACTAAACTAAAAACAGTAACAATTTATAATCATAATTTACTACCACAAAATAACTATAAAATTATTATTTTCTACATTACATTTCTAAAAAATCATAATACAGTAAACCACTAAAAACTAACAATTTATATAACCTAATCATAAATTACTAATAAAATAGCTATAAAAATATTTTTTTTAAATACATTACCAAAAAATCACTATACACTAAAACATTACTAAACCACTAAACACTAACAATTTATATAACCTAATCACAAATATTTTTTTTTTGAAATTATATTTTTACTATCATAAAAAACATTTAATTTAATTCCGATCTTCCATATTTTCTAACTCCGCCACTGATTTAATATACTAACATTAGGTAATTCAATTTTGCTTTTTCAATTAAAAAATTTGATATTCGGTAAATGAAATTTAATTAGAGTAAAATTAGGTAAAATTTAAGGAAATAAAGTACGGTTTGCACAACCATTTTAAAAAATAATTTTATTGGACCAACGTTTTGCTTTTTCAATCTCTTGTTCCACATTTTTGTATCAACAAAATTATACAATAAATTAGAAAAAGAGATTGAGAATGAAAATTAGAAAAGATGGACGAAATTGAAAGAAAAAAGATTTATACGGTGAAGGGTTTATATAGTATTAGAGTTTCAGGGTAATAAAATTTTTAAATTTTGGTCCAATAAAATTATTTTTTAAAATGGTTGTGCAAGCCGTACTTCATTTCCTTAATTTTCACTTGATTTTACACTAATGAAGTTTCATTTACCGAATATCAAATTTTTTAATTGAAAAAGCAAAATTGAATTACCTAATGTTAGTATATTAAATCAGTGGCGGAGTTAGAAACTATGGAAGATTGGAATTAAATTGAATGTTTTTATGATAGTAAAAATATAATTTCAAAAAAAAAATAATTGTGATTAGGTTATATAAATTGTTAGTGTTTAGTGGTTTAGTAGTGTATTAGTGTATAGTGATTTTATTGATAATGTATTTTAAAAAAATAATTTTATAGCTATTTTATTAGTAATTTATGATTAGGTTATATAAATTGTTAGTGTTTAGTGGTTTACTGTATTATGATTTTTTAGAAATGTAAATTTTTTTAAGAAAATAATTTTATAGTTATTTTGTGTTAGTAATTTATGATTATAAATTGTTAGTGTTTATAGTTTAGTGTTTTGTAATTTTTTAATGTAATTTTTATATAATGTAATTTTTGGGGGATATATAAGGGAAAATTTAACGTGTGGGCCCCACAGGTTGCGCCTGTCAGGTAGGCTCAACATGTTGAGCCTTCTTCGTAGGCGCAATCCGTATTTTATACTGACCTGAAATTAAAAAATTTATTAAAATAATAATATTTAAAAAATAAAAAATATTTATTATTAAAATATTGGGTCGCGTCTGTCAGATAGGCTCGACCCAAAAAAATACTCCATTTTAATAAATAATAAATCTGACACCCCATTTTGGTAAATAATTATTTTTTTATGTTAACGGGGTAAAAAACCCCAAACTCTCTATTTGTAGTATTTAGTGAATGGAGATTTGTAAGAGCTTGTTGAGCTAAAACCTCCAAAATAAAAAGCACAGGGATAAATAATTTTTTCAAAGCTAATTGGAAATGTGATATTGGAATGGCATATCTGACCATCGATACTAAAAAATTATTCCCTTTGCCATATGCTCCCAAACCTAATAGGGGTGTCAAGATACCAATAGTCTCCATTATAAAAAATATTCATTAATTAATTTATGTACTCTTAATTTAGTTTCAATTTACTCGTGTAAAATGATTACTTATGCAACTTAAGAAATTTGTAAATAAGGAACTTAAGAAATTTGTTTATTTAAATTTTCAAAAAATTCACTAATTAATTTTCGTAATGGATGTTTTAATTCATTGGTAATAGTGATTTATTTCATTAATTTCACATAATAAATACTAAAGTATTATAAATAAATAAATACTTAACAATAAAATGTGTCATGTCCTTATTTGATGGTTTACACATATCAGCTTTCAGTTATCAACTAAGTTTTATCAAACACTTTTAAATAAATAGTTGGGCAAATCAGTTGGGCAAATCAGTTGGTCAAACCAGTCACTACAATCAGCCAATTGCCAAACAGGACCTAAGTTGGTTTTATTTTATTAAAAAAAATATCTTTTTTTTTAAATGAGATATTTAAATTAGCATTTGCATCTTTTATCCAAAACTATCTAAAATAACATAAAATATTATATTAATAAGATTAAAATTAAAAATAAATATTTTCCTAAAATCAATATTTACTTTTATCAAACAATATAATTATATTTACTAATTTAACGACCAATTTTTTAATATAAGTTTAACACTTATAAAATTTATCAATAAAAATTCAGTACTTAATTTTCCAACACCTAAATTTTTAGTTTACAAAACCCACCCTAATTTTACATTATTTATTAATAATAATACTTTTTAAATTTTTTCACAATTTTAATTTTTTTTAAAGTTTTTCTTAAATGTTGTTTTTTTATTTATTTTTTATATCTTTTAAAATTTTTATTTATTTCAATAAAATAAATATATATTAAAAGAATACGAGAAAATAAGAAAAAATAATTGAGAGGACTAAATCCGGCGTTGGATAATATAAAATTCATACGAGTCTAACTTGATAAAAAATAATACTCATATTTTAAATTAGATAAATAAAAGTGGTTAATATCATCCTTAAATCTATTTTGATTCGATTCGATTTAACTTATAAACATATTAATTAAATTAAATTATGACTTACTATAAATTCAATATTTAAAAAAAGTTGTCAAACGTTAGCAAAAGAACAATTGTTTAGAATATCAACTCTTGATAATCGAAATTAATACCTTCAAAACAATCCTTAAATACAAAAATAATTATTTTAGAAAAAATAAAACTAAAATAATAAATGTTTTTAAAAATACCACATGTTATTAAGTATATGACTCTTGAAATGACTTTTTAAATATATAATAAATAATATATTTTTATAATTAATTTTAAAATTTTTAACAAATGAAAAAAAGTGTTTTTAAAATATATAATAAGTAAGATTTGTGTATATAGCTTTGATTTACTCGAGTGATGTATGCAGGGGTGAAACCGGGGGCTCTGGCAAGATCTCGCTCCCTAAAATGAAAAGATTTTCATTTAAGTCTTTTGAAATTTTTAAAATTTTAAATTAATAAAAGTAAATTTGTATTTTGCCCCCTAAAAATGATAAAAATTTTGATTTAATCCTTTAAAAATTATAAAGATAGAAGCTATTAAAATGAAAAAATTATATTTTTAGTATCGTAAAAATTACAAATTAATTTCAGCCCCTTAAATAAATTTTCTGACTTCACCCTTGGATGTATGAGCAAATAGTCTAAAAAAATGGGTATGTATTAAATGACAATCACGTAAATACAAGAATATCAAGTTATATATTTTTATTTTTTATTTGTCAAAATTCCTAAATCCGATCAAACTCAAACGAAGAGATTTCGCCCACAAAGGGAACCAAACAGACCATACTGATTATGAGTCGGGTCATCTATTTAGATTCGAAAGTGGAAGAGTTTTGACAAAAATATAAACAAAAAAAATGAATTTGGACAAAAAGTAATGCTCGTTTTCTTAACGAGTCAAGCTTTGAATAGGATTTTTTGGCCCAAGCTCAGCCTGAATAAGTTGTTTTGCTATTATTTCATTGCTGTTTTGTTACCATTTCGCTATTATATTGTTATTATTTTGATATTATATAATTATATAATTATTATTAATTTTGTTACTATTTTAAAGACATTTGTTTGCTAAGTTGTAATTAATTTAGTATTATTTAAATATAAATATTCTTTTTAATGTATTCTCAAATTGTTAGGAAACATTTATTTTAATGTTTGTAGTGCATTTGATTTTAAATAAAAAATAATATAAAAAATTAATATGAATGGGTCAAGTCAAACTTAAGTAAAATGTTAAGCCTATTTTTCGAACTTAACACAAAACCTAGAAAATAGATCGAATCAGCCGGACCCATGATGAAATATACATACAACCCACAAAATTAAAGAGAAGACAACTCCACTTTTCTTTAATTTAGACTCCTGCTGCACTAATTATGATGTACAAAACAAGGAATTTCACCTAATTACCCAGCACACTAATAATTTTTTTCAATCTAATGCAATCTCAGTAATAATTATGCTGTACAAAACAAGGAATTTCACCTAATTACCAAATAGACCAATAATTTTTTCACCTAATTATTTACTTCATGTAATTTTCAAGCAACGCTGATGATGCTATTGTTATCCCCATTTGACATGACGACGAGAGTAGACGAGTGTGCAGCTGCTGTTGATTGCTCATCGGCGGATGGTGTCGAGAGTTTTAGCGATAGAGGTAAACGGTCTTCTTCGGCTTTCTGGTTTATATTAAGATCAGCCATTTTAGATGATGGAGGAACGGGAAGAACCGGTATTGGACGGATAAGATAAGACGAGGTGTTTGCTTTGGGGCTCGGCGGCCTTGATATGAGCTTCCCCGTCGGGTTATTATTTTCTTTTACTGATATATCAGTCAAACTTAGAGTTGCCGGAAACGTTGTCGGCATAGAAAATCCATTCATCTGTGGTGACGAAACGTTTTCTTGATGGACGACTTCATCTTCTTCCAATATGGTCGAATTTATGAACTGCAGGATTCATCACGAAAATCAAATATATTATAATTTATGAACCGTAGGATTGAATCTGATACCTATGCATAGGTCGGGTTAAACACCCGCCTAAAAAATAAGAGAGTTTAAATAAAAATATAAACTCAAAAAATGAGTTTGAGCAAAATATAAGACCCATTCAGAAAATGAGTCAAGCCTTGGGTAGAAATTTTTTGTCCGAATTCAGCCCAAATTGGCCAAAAAAACTTGTTATTTTACTACTGTTTTCCCACTATTTTTGTTAGGGTCTGAATACAGGCTAAGCCGTAGGGTTTTTGGGCCCGAATACAAGTTAAGCCGTGCTCGAGTTTAACATCTATAATCTGGATTGAGTTTTGGCAAAAGTTTAGACCTATTTTTTTTAAACCCGGACCTATCAAATGAATCTATAATTTTGTTAAGGCCTGACCCGACTCACAAACAAGTCTAGAATTAACAACGAAAATCAAATTTAAATAAATATTTGTAGATACTTACCGAATCAGTTGTTATATCAAAAAGGCTAGATCTACGACGCCTCCGATTCAAGTTATTTCGCCTAAGAAAATACTTTTGAGCATGACTAGCCACTTGGGTAGGCGTACGTGTCTTCACAAAATTTCTTGAAATTCCTCTCCAATCCCCTTTCCCTACTTTTTGCAACCCCAATAAAAATAATCTGTGTTCCTCTTCCGTCCATGGTACACCTATAAACAAAATCAAATTTTCAAAATAAAAACTAAAAAATCAACATTAATCTATTCATTAATATATAATTCGATCATGAGTATTTGAATTATTATACCTCTCTTGCGCTCACGGCTTTTTCCTATTCCAGATCCATGAAGAACATCATCAGAAGCATAGCCAGCATCGGCGTTAGAAACCTGAGGTTGATCGAACTGAGAAAGATTATTCATGCTAACACTTTTCCTGAACGACCCTTCCATGACTCGAACACCGAATAACATGATACCCTTCTCTCCTCCTTCTCCACTTCCACCGCTGCCATTGCATGCATCACCGGCAACAACACCGCACGTACGAGAGTTGTGGCCGTTGTTTCCACAGTGAGAGCAGCTACGAGACATACTCGTGGTCATGAAAGGGAAGAGAATCGTTGAATCCAAGAAAAATGGAATATAAGAAAAGATAACTAAAGGAATGCTATGGTTCATATATAGTGCAAATTAACCAGTGCTTTACAAGGACTCACTGAAAGCTACATCATGTCTTATTGAAGTTCAATATCTACCATAAAATCTTGATTTTCTAGATCATGAATCAGGACCCTCCAATGTGCCCAACCCCTTTAATGATTTAAATAAGGCGATGTGTTTTAATAATACTTGAGTTGGTACATTCATCACATGGTGGATGTTTTATTTTGTTTTCACTTCAACAACTAGTTTAGAAAAGAGTAAAATATTTAAGTGTTTTCCTTTGGGTAAAGTGCACATATAATCATTCTATTAATAAAAGTTTATAATTTAGACATTCACATTACGTAATTCGTTTATTTTGGTCATTACGTTAAAATCTCAAATGAAAACTTAACATGACACTTTTAAAAATGAACGAACTATGTAACGTTAGGGGTGTCAGTGGGGCAAGTTTTGCGGGTCCCGCCCCACTTCGCACTCAATTGGATGGAGATGGGTACAAATTTCGCAGGTAGTGGGGTAGGGATGGGGACAAAATTAGACCCGCAATGGGTGGTAAGGCAAGTATAAGTATGACCTTGTACCCACCTCATCCTCACTTGCGCTGTATATTATAATAAGCATATTTAAAAATTAAAAAAATTAATTTTGATAACAATACTCAACTCAGATTCAATACTATTTTTGCACTTGTGTTGCATTTGAAAACATTTATAATGTATTTGAGACATTGTTTGTATTTGAATATTATGTAAGGACTTTATTTTCTGAGATTTTTAAAGTAGTGTTGAAGTTATATTTTTTTTTTACCAATTAAAGGGTCGCAACGATTTTTTTTTTAAATGGTGACAGTTGAAATAATGTCACATATGCGGTGGATGTCTAGAGGACAGGTATTTCATACTTTATTTATAAAAAAAATTGATTTATATTTATTTAACTGATACTTATAGAAATATCGTATGAAGTGGGTTTCTGGGCGAGTATAGCGGGGATTAGGTGAGTTTGAGGACCAACGTGGATGGTGGGACGGGGATGGTTTAGAGTTTCGTACCCACAGTGGGTTGCAAGGCAAGGATAGGGATGAAACCCCCACACTCGCCTCGCCCAATTGACATCGCTATATAACGTGGATGGCTAAAATGAAAATAGTTTGTAGTTGAGTGACTATATGTATAGTTTACCTTTTTTCTTGGACTTTCAACATAAACTCAAATTGCAATCTTAATAATCATATTATTAGGAGGAGCAATTACGAACCCCACAAGAGTTCGTGTTAAAAGATTATAAAAGAGACAAAGAAAATATTTTCACCGTCTTCCCTAAATAATTAAATTAATTTTGTGTTGATGTGAAAATTGAATAAATTATTATTATTATTTTTTAATTAGGTAAAACTATTTGAGATTAAAAATGTTTAAATAAGATAATTTAAACATGGGCATATTCTAAGTTTCAACCTGGACGAGATATAAATCATGGGGCCATTTGGGTTTGGGTACAATTCCAAACAATAATTTAAATGATGTGAAGAAGTGGCTAAACTATACCATTAGTCACTAAACTATAAGTAAGTTTTCATTTTGGTCATTTAACTTAAAAAAGTTACAAATTGATCATTAAACAATTCAAAAGTTTTAATTTAAGTCAATGGAAAATTAAAAACAATATATGACTTTCTCTGTTTGCATTGCCTACACCAATCGAAAGCTTTCTTTCCACTTCTCTTCTACAATTCAATTTTTTTATGAAATTGCTTTGGACGTTATAAATTTACGAACCAAAATTCAAACTCAAATCTAAAATCTACTCGTCGATGGGTATTAATCTATCATATTGATGGTCGAATTATCGCTTGGAGATCGTTGGTGGAACTTAAAAAAAAATTTTAACAATCTAATGAATTAAGTAAAAACTTTTATATAATTTAATGACTTTAATGAAAATTTTTGAATAAATTAATAACCAAATTGTAATATTTTTAATTAAGTGACTAAAATAAAATATTTACTTATAATTTAGTGACTAATGGTGTAATTTAACCTATGAGAGAATGTAAATGATTAAAGAAAAGGGATGGTGGAGGGACTGAGCATGTCACTACCATCAACTTGGCATATTCGCTGCTCCTCTATGTCACCCTTCTTTGCTTATTTATTATCACCCTTAGTGGTGGGTGTAGATGATAAACATGGACCCCAATAATCACCCACTTTCTATTATGGCCATATAAATAAATAATGGATTTTGTAAAATAAATAAAAAAACAATCATAGATGAAAAAAGGTCAAATTTTGCTATTAGACCCTGTGCTTTGAATATGTTGTGGATTTAGTACTTTTACTTTAATTTAATTATTTTCAGTCCTAACCAAATGGCAATTATTAAATTC
Source organism: Gossypium stocksii (assembly GCA_020496765.1). NCBI lineage: Eukaryota > Viridiplantae > Streptophyta > Magnoliopsida > Malvales > Malvaceae > Gossypium > Gossypium stocksii. Next base: position 121,350,747 of record CM035626.1, read on the forward strand.
ATTAAGTTGTTCAATTATTTTCAAAATCTGATGCATCAAACATATTATTACATGTGTTAATACATGTCAGCTTACCATTTTTACATATTACTCACACACACAAAAAAAGAAAAGTTAGTATATTTAATGACTATTGTTTACATTAAGACTACAATTTTGAAATCTTAATCTGTTTGTTTCATTGAAAATGACTTTCGAAAAATGATTTATGAAAAAATTAATATTTTCTAGTGTTTGAATAAATCTGTGTAAATTATTTTCTGTTGTTAAAAATGTGACATCAATAAAATTAAAAAAAATAACAATGTTAATAATTGGACTTAATTTTCCAATTTAAAAAGTAGAGGAACTAAATTCTTGAAAATAAAAATATAGATTTTAAATTCCAAATTGGTGAAGAGTATATAGACTTATGGCATATTTTAACATTTATATTACAAAACATTTATTATTAATATAGTTATAATTGTAATAAATATTTATTATTAAAAAATTAATATTAATATTTTTCAAAAAAATATTATTTAAAATTATTATTAAAATAAAAATAAAATATTAAATAATTTATTATATGATTAGATATAGATAATTACATATATATGTTGAATAATATTAAGAAATATAATATTTTATTAATTTTAAATATTTTTTAAAATAAAAATATATTATAAATATAATAATATTAAATTTAATTTGTTAATTTTTATATAAAAATAAAACCACTAGTAAACGTGCTCTTTTATAGAAAATGATTTATATTTTTAAAAGAGTAAACTATTTTTTCTATTCATCAAGTTGATTTTTATGAAATAAAAATAAATACAGAAATAAATCCAACATGTTCGGCCCTAACACAAAACCGCAAGACATCATCCTAATAACCCAAATTGTTCAACTAAATTATTGTAAGCATCATAGCCTCGTGAAGATTCCTCTTTACCAAACAACTGATCAATCCCTGCAAAAAGAACTTTTAAAAAAAGAAAAAAAGAAAAAAAAGGGAAAGTTGTGATTTTGACACAAGACCAAATGCCACATTTTAGTACCTGATTCAGAACCTTGGAAATAGAAGCTTTCAACCCCCTGTGAGAAGTTGTCAATGAAGTCCAGACCTACTGGTTTGGTCTTTTTCTCTTTTGTGCTCACATCTGGTTCAGACTCAGCATTGACTGAACCTGTAGAGACCTGAAATTTTCTTTTTGAACGAGCACGACGATTCTGAAACCAATTATATACATTTGATTCAGAAATTGGACCATGTTGTGCTAGTTCAGATGCTATCTCTTTGATTTTCTGCTTGCTTGGTGTCCCGATTCCTTGCTCATATATTTTCTCAAGAATTTGAAGTTGTAATGGCGATGGAGTCCATCGCTGTCTAGCAGTGATCTTGTGCCCAACGGAGGCTGATATTGGATCACAGTATAGCTTTCCCAACCTTATGCCTGAAACCAAAACAGCAATTGATGATAGGACTAGAGACAGCCCGCCAACGATTTTCTCTAAGCTTTTAACTCTATGGTACTTAGACCAGATGCAGTACGAGGAACAAAATCGGAAACAAAATCTGTTATTTATTTGGTAAGCATTAAACAAAATCCGATTCTCACGATTTATTTGAATATAATTGATTTTTATAAAATATAATTAGATCTGATCATGGGTCAGTCTAATGCAAGATTTTATGTTTAAATCCGACTCAAAAAATAATCTAAAATTCTACTTAAACTCTGCCCAAATTAAAAATGCTAAACCCAAATCCATTCCAACCCACTCGTATTAAATTAATTTGAATAACACTAAGATAAATACATTTTATCAAGCAGAAGTGTCTAAATTAATAATAAAACAAGAGTTCTATAATATTAAAACAATAACAACAATATAATAACAAAATGATAGTAAAACAACAATAAAATAACCAATTCAAGCCAAACCAAAGCAAAAAAAATTACCATATGAGGCCTAACTCATTTAGAAAATGAATATTATTTTTTATCTAACCCTATTTTTGAGTCTATATTTTTAATTAAACCCTTCTACTTTTCAAACAACTTTTCAAGACTCCGGCCCATATTCTAAATATAATATATTTTTTAAATTAATTAAAAGAATATAAATATACCATCTACATATAAAATAATTTAAAAAACCCAAACATAACAATATTTTTAAAATGTTTGTAAAATACTATATAATTTTATTCTAGAAACTGCTTGATATTTATTTTTTGAGCACAATGGTTTTAGAAATTAATGAAAATTTCCAACAACATTTGCTACTTAAAAAAAACCAAATTATATTAAAAATAAAATCCAACATCTAAAAAAACGTGGCCTTTCTTTAAAATCTTCATCTTCCCAAAGAGAAAACTGCAGCTTCCACTGAAAGCTTCTTTTTTTTTTTTTTTTTTTTTTTTACTTTTGCTTCTGTAAAACCTAAATTGCCGATTTGGATCAAATAAGAATTCGAATGGTGAACTCAACTGGGGAACAAGTCGAAAGAAACAAAAGAAGCGAAAGAGAAGAGAACCAGTAAAATCGTGGTGGGCAGACATGGATTTGTGCAACTCAGCAAGCTGTTCAGAAATGGCGGAATAGGCAACGATCTGTTTCTTCAGTTCCTCTACCTGTTCATCACTCATCACTTTCCCGCAAACCCCATTCTGAATTTGGTTCTGCAAATTCTCTTCTCCTCCATGTTGAATCTCCCACTCCATTTCTTTTTTATCTCTGTATTCCCGTTAGAGACTTTTTAACTTTGGAATATCTGTTTGTCAATTTATGGGAGAAAAAGCTATAACAAAGAGCAAAAAGCTATCTTGAGTAGCAATTTTGAGGAATTTAGGGAGCAAAAAGCTGCGTTAATTAGCAGAGTAGAAGATTCTTCATCATTGACTTTCTGACTGATTTGGATGAGGGTATTTCCATCAATTATGTTACAAAATTTTGGACTCTTTTTATTTTTGGTATGAAATTACCAGAGTTAACATATTTTTTTTTAATGAAAATGTGATATTAACTAGAGGTATTTATGGTTTGGTTAAATTCGGCTTAGGCGAGAGGTAAGTATAATATTAAAATATTTTATATTTTTTTATACTAATATTTTTATCTAAAATCTTTTAAATTTTATTTAAATCTATTTTGCTTTTGCAAATTTTCCAAAAAAAGGTTATTATATTAATTTTACTTAATAAAATTCGAAAAAAACGGATATACATTAGTTATGTCATTTGTAATTTATTAACTCTTTACCGTCATTTTATTAAATAATTTGAAAACATTACTTTATGAGAAAATAATTCTGAATAACTATAAAAAGCTAAACATGTTATTATCTTTAAATTAAAAATATATTGAATATTAAATATAAGCGATAAAAACTAGTTTCTTATTTAAAAAAAAAATATTTTGTACTTATTAAATGAATATTAAATATAAGCAATAAAAACTAGTTTCTTATTTTAAAAAAAAATATTTTGTACTTATTAAATGAATATTTTGCTACGATATTTTTTCTCTTGTTGAATGTTATTTTACTTTTTGATCTTTGAAGATTCTGTTTCCAATAACTTTTAAATTTGTTTTATACCTCTCTCCTCAATAAATTCAGTCGACTATTATTATTAAAAAAATTATTGAAATATTCAATAAATAATTTAATTAAGTCGAATTTTAATGGTAAAATTCAAATTTAATGTGACTGAGATTTTAAATAAATGTTGATGGGTCAAGTATTTAAATAAAACATACATAAAATTGTAGATTGTTTGATCAAGTTGGGTCTTATATGGAAATTAAACTTTCAAACTTTCGATTCCGTCCCTTATGAAGTCTCAGACATCTTTCAACAAGATAAAACGAGGAGTGCTTTTAATCTTTTTAATTTAATGTAGTTTTAAATTTGGAATAATCTTAATCACCAAAGTTTAAAGAAAAGCAAAAGAAGTTAATTGCTTAATTTGTATTAGATAAGTTTATTTTTTTACTTAACTAATATTTAGATACTATTTATACTTATATATTTCAATTATTTAATTTTATTTTTACTAAATTAATATTTAGATGCTACTTTGTATTAGTTTATCAAATTGAACTAAAAATGTTACTAAATTTATCATAAAAGTTATAAATTCTATAAAAAATTAAATTAAAAAAAAACTTTGGAGTTAATAAAGGACTAAAAATGATTATCTTTTTAACAGAAAAAATGATTATATTTTTAAAAATATTTTAAAATTTTTAGAGTTAGGAATAAATTGATAGATTTTTAAAATTTTAAGGGCTAAATTTATTAATTTTTTTTAGAATTAGAACTAAAATGATAAATTTTGTAAACATTAAAAGCTGGATTTGTTAAAATTTATATTTAGGTTTAAATTAATAGAATGTACAAACGCTAAAGGGTAATTTTGTTATCATACCAAAAAAAAAAGCCCATGTCAGCTGAAAGGGATTAAAATATTTAATTTCGAAAAGTTTAATGACTAAATAAAAAATAATAATAGTTGAGTGACCAAAATAAAACAAAAAGTATAGTTGGGTGGCTATTTTTAAAATTTACCCATAAAAATTAATTTTTAGTATTTTCCACATTATTACTTAAAAGAAGGATTAATTTGCACATCTCAAAATGTATAATGATTAATTTTCTAATTTTTTGATAGAGGGGCTGAAATGCAATCCGTCCCTAACTAGACGGGCTTCCAAAATTTGGAAAACAGGCCTAAGAGTTTTGGCCCTTTTACATTTTAACCCAAAAAAAAAAATCTTAAAACTATATAAAAACAAAAGGGTGTAGTCGTGTACCTTTCCTTCTTCTTCGTGGAAGATTCAACTCAATCAAAAGCATTTGTTTCTTTCTTTTTTTATTCTATCGATTGGGTTCATTTTTTGATTACCCGACGACAAAGGAGCCTCCCTGCTCGAGCTATGTTCAAGTTCTGGTGCTGTTCTTATTTAATTCTTTAATCTCTTTTCTTATTTAATTTTCAATTGGCTGTGATTTTGACTTCAATTATAATTTCCGTGAAATTAAATCTGAGTTTGTTTTATTTTTAGGGTTTTCATGTTAGTTAATCTCAGTTCCTTGCATTTTTAATATAAATTGTATATTTAGAATCATCATTTACCTTTTGTTTGTTGGTCTCTTCCATGATCAGGGATTAAATTTTGAACAATTGGGTTATTTTCATTTGTAGCATAAAAAATGTTTTTAGTTGGAATAATTTGGGGAATTTTTGTCGCATTGGTGCTTTTTTAACGAAAAAGGTAAATTAGAAGCATACAGATCAATCACTAGAGTCAGATTACATTTTGTTATTCTACTAAAAAAGAATAGATAAATTAGTCATTTACATTAAATTATAGAACTAACTAGATACTGTTAAAAATTTTCATTCATTTCTACTGGTAAAAATTGGTTCATGTAGGTCAATACACATGTCATTGTTGGGTTATTCTATTCAGTCATATTATTCTATTCACTCATATCAGTTTTTAACAATACAAATGAATGAAATTTTTAATAGAAATTATCAATTTACTCTTTAATCTAAAGTATGGTAGACTAATTTGCCCATCTTTTGTAGAGGGGGCAAAATGAAATCTGACTTTTGCTACAGGGTCTTCATGGTACTTTAAAATATGTTTGTTTCATGGAAAACATTTCGTAAACGGAGCCTTATAACATATTTGTCTTCATGGAGTTTGATACAAGGATGAGCTTCTCTTAATTGCTTTACATTTTAATGTACAATTCACAAATGCGGACATGTTTCAAAGTATTCTTTTTTGTGCTATTACCTTATGTTGGTTTTTCAATGGGGGGCAACACTGTCAAAATCTCGAGCATTTTCTGAAAAGTTGTGTGGTTATACGAAGTTGTGTTGACTGTCAAGGTTGTAGTTGTATGATACAGTTGAAACTCACACAATTATGATCTTTTTGTGATGTATTTGCTCGTGTGTGCTTATATATATATGTATACTGGTTTCACTGAAAGCTCGATCATGTTGCAGGAATTCACACGTGCAACAAGATCAGCCACATCCACAAGAGGGTTCTTCCTGTTCGTGGTACCCGCCTTCCGTAGTTGGCTCCACTAATTCTTCCCGACCTGCAACACCGAGTAGCAGTGCTTCTAACAGCTTCAACTTGCAAAGGCCTGCAGAATGGTCGCATTCTTCGTCACCGGTTTCGCCTGCTGAAGCAGCTGGAGTCATTGCTCTTTTAAAGGACAAAAGGTAACGGGTTTGGTTTGTGCATTCTGTTTCGGTATTGGCAGAGTAATCTTGGTTACTCTTAAATAATGTTTGTCGAAATCTTAATCACTTTCGTATTTTTCTCAGTGTTGATGAATTACGGAAGCTTTTGTCTGATAAGGATGCGTACAATCAGTTCTTACTATCAGTTGATCAAGTTAAAATTCAAAACAATGTAAGTAACAAAATCACTTTTGTATTTGCATGTTGTTTTGTCCTTTTGCACCATGCTTCATGTTCTCGGTTTTTAGTCCACTTTTCTAGCCTCAAAGGTTTCATAAAGTTCTAATGTTTCAGAATTTAGTGGACTGCATTCCCTTTTATAAGGGATTATTCAGTAACTCAACTTGAATTACCGAGGCAAAGATGATCTCATGGTTGTATTGGTCTCGGAGATTGTCTCATGTTCAAACTTAATTAGGAGTAAACCTATAGTGGTTAGTATACCAAATTCTGTTATCCAGTTCACCTTGGTGTTCTATTTCAACATAAACCGTACAGATCGTTGCTATTCCTTGTTGGCATCATAACCCAGTTGCATTTTAGCTATTTGTCGATACCCTTTATTTGAACTACACATGCATGCGACAATACAACTGTGTTTGTTGTTACTTTGTATTTCATCAGTTTCGTACTCATTCGAGATTTAATGTTTTACCAGATACGAGATGAACTCCGAAACGAGACTTTGCAGCTTGCTAGTGAGTTCTTATTCCATGAATATTATGATAATGCCATAAATTTTCATACACAGAAATTCCCATTAACATGTTTTTCATAAACAGGGAACAATTTGGATAAGGAACCACAAATAATGGAGCTAAGAAACCAGGTGAGGTTCTCTGAACATATTTTCGGTTTTACCTCACTGATTTAATGCATGTAATATCGATACTAAAACCCTTTTTCTCTCTCTTTCATGTGATCAGTGCAGGATTATCCGCACAACCGAATTGGCTGCCGCTCAGGAAAAACTAAACGAGCTCAATAGACAGAAAGAAGAAACTTTGAAGTTCTACTCCCCTGCATCATTTATGCATAGGCTTCAAGGTACGTATTAATAATATCACCTACTTGGACTCAGATATGAGTGTTTGATTGGGGTATATGTTTGACATGGGTATGGTTACATAGTATATTTGCTATAACAAGCTCGGTAAGGCTTCGATACATAAGAAATAAAAGACGGTTCTTCTTTGTAGATGCAATGAATGTGACGGAAGAAGAATCAGAAATTGTGAACAGGCAACTTCTTGACAGGGAAATAGATTTGGGTACCTTTGTACAAAAGTACAAGAAGCTTCGGATTAATTACCACCGACGAGCTCTCATTCATCTAGCTGCTAAAACATCTCCTATCGGATGAAACGGAGATCGATATTTGATTGTATCTGTATAAACTTGATATCGACAGATTGTTTCTTGTTCTTGCTTGGCTTATGAAATCACATGTTTTGAACCTTTCCACTTTTTCCAATAAATACAAGTTTTGTAGTTTGATTGTGTTCAGTAGGTTAATTCTGCAATTTTGAATTTAATTTCTATATTTTTATTAGATCAATTTTAGTCCTTGAATTTTTTGAATTTTGAAAATTTAGTCTTGATCCAAATATTAGTAATTAAATTCATTTGGTTAAATTCAATTATTGGTTATGTACTATGCGTACAATTATAAATTTAATTCATTTTTTCTAATTAGATCATTTAAGTCCTTAATTTTTTTCGAATTTCGAAATTTCAATCTTAACGCAAATGATAGTTGGTAATCTATTAATTAGATTTATTTTTCGTGCATCAGATTTTGAAAATAGAACTTTACTTAACAAAATTTAATGATTATTGTTTGGTTAGGATTGAAATTTTAAATTTTAGAAAGTAAAAAAATTAAAAGTGATCCAATGAAAGTATAAAGATTAAATTCACAACTTTTACTAAGTACAGGGACCAATAGTAAAAATTTAACCTGTTCTATATCCAGCTGCAAATGTCACAGTCCGTGCCCTTAACGGCCAAAATGCTAAAGTCTAGACCCGTGACACAAATTTGAATTAGTAATACATCGAAGTGTATCAATTGCGAAAAGAAAACAAGAACATGGCCTACTCTTCCGCCTATTGCCTATGTAATTCACGAGACCGTGAATGGCAAAAACTCGTTATAGTTCGTCGTTCAAATACGGTGCATTATGAGTTATGACTATAAACATGATACGATTTGATACGGTAAATAATTTGCGATTTACTTGAAAGTTGACGAACTAATATTGGGCATGCGTTGGCTGAGCTTCATGTACAAACCCTGCAATAAAAGCACATTGTCAACAACCGTGCCCGATGAGAGATCTTATGGTTAACGAAAAGAGGTAAAGTTACGAAGAGAAATTACGTTTGTTGTATGTATCGTAGCTCCGGTGGTCATACTAATGTTTTGATCCGGAACCAGCTCAAAATTCAAGCGTTGAAGGAAAATTGCAAGTGCAACAATGGCTTCTAGTAAAGCAAATTGATCACCAACACATTTACGAGGCCCCCCGCTGAACGGAATGAACCTGAAGATGTTCTACCCTATTAATATGATGAAGAGTATGTAATGCAAATGTGGGAAGGATATCGGGGATGGGGAGAAAACTAGTAAAACACGGTTGTTTTTCGTACCTGTAATCTGTATTTGATTCATTAGGGACTGAGCTTTCCAAGTCGAACCTCTCCGGCACAAACTCTTCAGCTCTTTCCCAGACCTGGAAAGAAGAAAAAAACAGAATATCGGCTATTGCTGTAAGAGAAAACAGATGGTAGGAACCGTAAAACTCCCTATTTTCAAACGTTTAGAATATTCTACTTGAAGGAAACAAAACGTTGATCGGTTATGCAGTCTGCAAATTCAGCATAGAGATAGTGCATGTACAATTTGATACGTAGGATGCGAACAACGGAAAATGAGGTATTTCACAGAGGATGTGGGTATATTCAAAAAATTTTCTAAGTATTCCAATATATTTGGTGGGGTCTTTTAGGTTATATACATCAGACACAGGTATCAAACACAGGCATTTTAAGAAAAATGAAGAAACGGAACACCATAGGAGTAATAACCAGGAAAAAATTCAAAGAAAAAAAATTACGAGTATGATGAAAATAAGCAAGCACCTGTGAAGAATGATGTATATTATACACTGAAATCATTATGTCTTGACCAGCCTTAACTTTATAGTCTCCGGGAAGAACATCGTCAACTTGAGCTCTCCTTATCAAGACCTACAAGTACAGGAATCCAGAAAGTATAAAACACTGGTCAATTAATCGAGAAAATATGCAAGAAGTTACTAGGTTTGTCTTCGTTGTCTACTAGAAAGGTTGCAACTTACAGGAGGGTGTGGATATAGACGCAATGACTCAGTTATGCATCGAGTTAGGAACTTGAGATCCTTTATGTCTTCATAGGTCGGGTTCCGTCCCTCTAAGACTCTGTCGACTTCTTGTTGTGCTTTTAGCAATGCCAAGGGATCCTGCATTAGAAAATGGAGGAATAAAGCAAAGTTACTCACATTCTCGTTTTTCTAAACTTGTTGATCTAGCAAATCCAGAATGTTAAAATCGAAAAAATAAAAATTGGGAAGGAAAGAAGATTGATGGACCTTGAGTGCCTTGTATTAAAAGTAATTTTCCATCAATGTTAGATCGAATGACCCGAAATGAAAACAAATCCTTAGTAATGTAATGCATGAGACAGTGCCTAGATTGACCACTGTGACCTAAACCCGGGAAAAACCAGAATTACTTTCACCCTGCAACCGGAGGAGTTTTGATATGCAACCCGACAATTTGGTAGCATATTGAACAACATATAATGCAGATAGAAAAGAAAATACCTTGCTTAGAAGATACAATGTCCATGTCAATACCGAACCAGTAGTCTCATGACCTGCAACTAACATTGATAAAAGGTCATCTCGTAACTGCAAGCTTGAAACCTGTAACAGAATGAGCCATCATAATAAGAACAAGAAGCAAAGTGTTCACACTTCAAACAAAGAAATCATACACGAAGAAATAAAGACCAGTTGCGCACCTCTTCTCTGCTTGCAAGCAAGAATCGAAGGATACTTGGATCAGCATCATTTACATATTCCTCCTCGTTGATCCTTTCACCTTCTTTTTCAACAATCTCTTTGCACTTTACAATTAGTTCTTCAACGGCTTTCCGAATGACTGTAACTGCTTTTTCAGCCTTTATTTGTCTCGGAACTATCTTGCACAAAGCACTAATCTACAAACGAAAATCAACAACTGATTCATCATCGAAAGATCAAAGCAAGAAAAGCCAAATAAGGGAACATGAGGAAGAACTTGCCTTCCAATAGGGTAAAATGTCCGTGGATCGTAACTCTGCTTCTTTCAAAGCAGTATAAACTGCATCAATGACAGGGCTATCGGTTGTCAACGAATCGAAGTTATAATTAAATACCGAGAGACCGATAACATCAAGAGTCAGTTGAGAAAACTTTTCTTCCATGTTCACGGCGGTGCCATCTAATGCAAAAGGTTGCAGCTTCTCTACTAATCTCTCGGCACATTTGCAAAATACCCGATCAACCATAACAGACAAATACTTCTTGTGAAGAGATGGAACTACAGCCCTCCGCCTCACCTATCCAAAAATCGATTTTTTCATGCTCGAAACTTGAAATGGAAGACATAAGATTCAACTAAAGTACAATACCACAGCCAGTTTCTAACATTCAGAGTCATAGATCGATTGTTCGTAAATGTTAACCAGGTCATTGAGTCTTCATTTTTAATGAAATACATTTGTCCGAAACATATTTGAACATGAGTATCTAATGCTTAGACCCAAGTCCGAGCAACATAGATATCAAGCACTATATTCATAGCAACTAGGCAAAGCAATCAACCTAGATGGGAATTCACTACTTTTCCTTAGTAATCACTACTCAACCTATTGTTAATATCAAAGGTTGCTCCAACTCTTTGATTTTCATGAAATACATTTGTCCTATACAAATTCAAACACAGGTATCTAAAACTTAGACCCAAATCCGAGCAATACAGATATCAAGCACAGGATTCATGGCAACTAGGCCAAGCAATCAACCTAGAAGGGATTTCACTCCTTTTCCTTAGTAATCACAACTCACCCTATAGTTAACATCATAGATAGCTCAGACTCTTCAGTTTTCATGAAATACATTTGTCCTATACATATTCGAACACGAGTATCTAACACTTAGACCCAAATACAAGCAATATAGATATCAAACACGAAACAACTAGGCCAAGCAATCAACCTAGAAATCCTATAATTAATGTCATAGCTAGCTCCAACTCTTTATTTTCTTCACGAAGTAGTATTGTCCAAAGAATATTCAAACATGAGTATCTTAACACTTATAACCCGAGTCCAAGAAAAATAGAGATATCAGGCACTAGATTCATAACAACTAGGCCAAGCAATCAACCTAGAAGGGATTTCTCTCCTTTTCCTTATAAAATCACTACTCAGCCTATAATTAATATCATAGCTTGCTCCGACTCTTTATTTTTCATGAAGTACCATTGTCCGAACTCCGAAGCATATTCAAACACGGGTATCCTAACAATTAATAATCCAAGTCCAAGGAACATAGAGATATCAAGCACTAGATATTATAAATCAAGCTAAAAAAAACCATGTAAATGTTCTCTCCAAACATAAATAGAAAGACTTGGGAAAATGGGCACAAGCAAATATCAACACTTACACACAAACCCGAGTAACATTGTTATCGAGCAATATATATATATATATATCAAGCAAAAGAACCGTGTAAATTCTCTTATCCATTATCACTAATACACAAAGTCCAAACATAGAAAAATTTTAACATACACCTGGTGGGCACATATCAATATCCGACACTTCCACCCAAATTCGAGTATTATACTTATCAAGTAGCCAATTCTATGCAATACAATTAAAGGAAATCAATGATTACCGTCCAAAGAGAACCTTCAGCAATGGCGAAACCCGACCCGAAAAGAAACTCAGAGACCTCAGAGACAAGTCCTTTAGCATATTTACCATAGTTTCTCAACACATGCTTAGCAATGGCGGGGTTACTAACCACTACAAAGTTCCTAGGACCAGCAGCTAACCGATATATAGGCCCATATTCATTCATCCACTTAAACAAAGGCAAGAACAAAGCACCACCAAGAAGCTCAGAGACATCCTCTAATTGAGCACTAGCTATGGGTATACCCGAATCATCGTTGGAGCCCAATGTTAAGGACTTAGTCAATGAAGTGAGCCAATTGGGACTAACCCAAGATGTTGTTTTTGATAGGGTTGTTGGTTTGGGTTTAGTGGTGGGAGTCTTATCAATGGAGGATTTGATTGTGAAAGATTGAAACGGGATAGTTTTATTAATGGGTTTTTGTGAAGGAAATGAAGGGAAAGTGAAAGAGCTAGGAGCAAGATAAGATTGCATGATGGAGTTTTTTTTTTAAAATGTGTTTTTTTTCTTAGGATGAATTATTGTCGAAGTTCAGTTGTGTCTGGTTTCAGTGTTCTTCTCCATGGCTGCTAACTAACAGAAATGAAGGTGTCTTTTTTTTTTTTCGTTCAATAATGAAGATGTCTGGTTTGTGGTTAAAGAAAAAAAAAAAAAAAAACCATATCCGATATAACAGCTAAGAATTTTAAAAAGGAAACTCGAATTTCTATTTGTAAGGAAGAATTGCACCTAAGGTCACTAAACTATTAATAAGTTCACGTTTTAGTTACTTAATTTCAAAAAGTTACAAAATAGTTATTGAGCTATTAAAAAATTTTCATATAAGTCATTGAATTATTCGAAAGTTGTAACATCCCAAAAACCACTTGGTTGTAAATTGTTTGTGATAGATTCTTAGTGAAATAAGTTATAGATCGATGAAAGAGAAGGTCATAGGATAGTAAAGGAAGTTGAATCAAGAAGTATGACATCACGTATTAATTTAAGGTAGGGATTAAGTCGTAAAAATATGAAAAGTGTTCTGGCTTTAGTGTAAATATTTAAAAATTAATGAGGTCAAAATATAAATGGGAAAAAATTGAAAGACCAAAAGTATAAATACCCCAAGGGAGGAAGGACTAAAGAGTAAAATAAATTGGTGAATGAGGATCAAATTAAATAAGTAGAAAAATAAGAGGAACTAAAGTTAAAAATGAGAAATGAGATAAAAGTGAATATTGAGATATTATAAGGGCAAAAATGATCATTTCTCAATCCATATAATTATCATGATAATAGTTTATAAATATTTGGTGTTGAAATATGGTTGACGAAATATTTTGTTATTATTTTAATATTACTTTTATTATAATATATTTTAATATTTTAATTAATTAAATTAATGAGATATTTTCATGGAGATTTTTATTTTGTTACAATTTAGTCCCTTGTCATGTAATCCCACTGTTTCTACTAAATTTCTTGGAAATTTTCATGGGAGAAATGAAATAGAGGCTCTAGTGAGTATGTTCATCAATTTAAAAGCAAGAAATTAGTAGATGGAAGTGAAGAAAATTAAAAGAAAAGAGAAGGAAAGTTATGAAGTTGAGAAAGAAAAGGGAAGAGAAGCAAAAGGGAGGAAATTCTTGATAAAAGAGATAAGTTTTCATGTTAACTTTAGCTGTTCTTCAAATAATTGAGTTAGATATGTCGTGATTGGAATGTGTGATACGTAAATTTAATCAAAATAGTAAAGATGGAAAGTATTTTTAGAATGAATGATATATGAAGACATTAAGTTTTTACGAGAAAAAGAGATATGATTTGTATCATGAGAAATGTTAAGGTCAATAAATGAATATGTTAATAACAATTGAAAGTTAATGCAAAGAATCTTGGAAAAGTAAATATTTTCATTGAAACAATTTCTAGACAGCATTAATAACTTGTCATAGGCCAATTTTGGCCATTACAAAATTAAAACCCAATGTCCATATTACAAATCCACTTTACATTTTAAATCCAATACCAAATACCAAGCTAACCCATACATTTTAAATCCAACCCATTACAACCCTACCCACTAACCTAAACCCGTGACCCTAATACATTAGCCCGGATGGCCCAACACCCTCGTAACCCAATACCAAACCCACTACCAAACCCCTAATCCACTAACTATCAGCCTAGAAATCACAACCCAATCCCTAAATCCTAATCTACCTTAGCCACCCGAACCTTCACCCCACTTGTTCTGACACCTGCTGCTGTCACCGCCCCGGTCACTTCAGCACCGCCCTTGTGCCTCAAGTGTACCTGCAAGACATTAAAACTGAAGTGACAGAAAACAAAAACAATTTGTAAAACGAGGCTATAAAAGCCAAATGGAAGCACTGTAATCGGAAAGGTTTTTTTTAGCAAAAGAAATCAATACAAACATTCAAAGATTAAAGCAGTGATACAAAAATCCACTGAACAATAGGCAACGAAGGGAATATCCCCCAATCACAGAGAGCATATTCAGAGAAAATAACTATAGAGAGAGGTGATTTTTCTTTTTTTAATCTGTTTCTATACATATATAAAGAAAATAACAATAATGATAACACAAAAAAAAAAGAAAAAAAGAAAAAAAGGAAGATTTTACCACGCGGTGGCCGGCACCGTCGCCGATGAAGGTCCGGTGACCGGACGGTGATCGGCCCGGAGCCGGAGCCCTCTCTCCTCCCCTCTCCCTCCTCTCTTCTCTCCCCTTTCCCTCCTTCCTTTTCTCTTTTTTTTTTCTTTCTCACCGTACAAATGAGCCAAACAAAAAATTTTGGCCTTTTATATTAGTTGGCCCGGGTCGGGTCGACCCGATCCGACCCACCCCAGGTCCGCGTGCTGTGACGTCACGTGGGAAATTTCCCACCTTGGTCCTTCCGCTTTTTATGTAATCTGCAATCAGGTCCTATCCCCTTTGCAATTTGGCCCTGGAAGTTGTCCCGTGTTCCAATTTGATCCCCTGGCTGCTGTGCGTTTTAAGATAGCTGGAACAATTACGTTTTTGGTCCTCTGAGGTTTTAAGCGTGTTCTAATTGGTCCTTTTACTTGTTTTGATTTTAAAATTTTGGCCCGAACCTTTGAATTGCCTCACAATTTCATCCTTTACCATTTTATATTTAAATTTTGTTTCTTTTCTTGTATTATTATTATTACTACTTATTATATGATTGTATATTATTATATATGTATATACTATTATTATTATATTGTGTACTACTATTATATTTATCCTATTACTATTATATTTATTTTTAGTATTAGTATGTGTTTCATTATAAATACATATCTCTAGCATGTATATTTATTATTAGTAGTTTATTTTAACCTAATTGTTAATTGTAATATGTATATATATATTATGTATATCTTTAATATACCATAATTATTTTCTTATGCATTATATTATTTATGCTAACTTATATATTTTTAATATTTTATTGTATATATTATGTATATCCTCTTCATTCTATTATGTATGCATGTTTCATACCTATTTTTATTAATATATACATGTCGTACTTATCATTTTCATCATTATTATTGTTATTATTATTATTATTATTATATTTATGTACATACTCTTTTATTACTATTATTATTGTCTTTTTATGTTATTACTATTAATTAGCTTTTTAATATGATATTATTATGATATTATTATTATTATTTTCGTTCTTATTATTAAATTTATTGTTTACTAATGTTTTACTATTACTAGTATTTGTATTATTTATTTTTGCTTAATATTTGTACATATATTTTTGGTTTCTTTAATACTATCATATATAAGTTTATGTATATATCTTTCAACATTAATTATAAGTAAAGTATTAGTATATTAATAGTCGTTTTTGTATCTAATATGCATATATTAAATATGTTTTAACATTCCTTTTATATATTATGTACTCTATTAAATATTATATTGTTAATATGTTCCGTGTATATTCCTAACGTTTGGTTTATATATTTCTTATATTATATTATGCATGTATTTCTAATACTATTATTATACCTTTCTAAAACCTAGAGTTATATGTTTTATATATATATTTACACGTTTACTATCTTGTATTTGCATTATTCTTATCACACTGTATACATCATTATAATTATTATTGTTATGCATGTATTGTCATATGTTTCATATATTATTTATTTCGTATACTTTTCACCTTTATCATTACTTGTTTTTAATGTAGCATATTAGTTCATATCTTTATTTCTACATCAATATCACTCATCTATAATCTTTTCATGTTTCAATAAACAAGGCAATGTACCGACTCTAACATTAAGCCAGTGATTTCATCGCTATGTTGGGTGAATCACGGATGGCTCGTGTTAAAAGCGGGATATCCTTCCCCGCATCTACACCAAAAAAAAAAAAACTTTGAAATGCTCATATCTTGATCGGATCACAACTAAATTTTAAATTGAACCTGTATTTTTGAAAATTAAGACAACACGTGTTTATTAAGATACCAATTTTGGGCGTCGCGGGGGTGCTAATACCTTCCCCGCGCGTAACCGACTCCCGAACCCTATTTTTTCTCTGAATTTTAACGCAGACCTAAACTCGGCCTTTTTTTACCCGAAAATAAATTTTTGTTAAAAGAGGTTTTACCAGGTGTCCGATCACACCTAGAGGAAAGATCGGTGGCGACTCCCTTGTTTTAATAAATCGAAATTCAGATTTCATAAATCGCCACAATTAGCGACCAAAGCTACTAAAGCAGATTTTCGTCGCTACATAACTCAAATTTGGAAATTAACCAAAAATAGTAAAAACTGAGTTATAAGTTGAATCAAATATGAAATTAAAACTATTGAGTCTAGTTTTGTGTATAGAAAAAATGGTGTAAGAAATGAAATTTTTTTATCAGGAGATAAATAAATTTAAGTGAGATAAAGTCAGATCGATTTCAAGTTCCTTTGTTCTAACTTTAAAAAATCATTAAAAATTGCATAAAAAATTTTAGGAGCTTAACGAGTCATTTTCAAGAAAAACAAACAAAAATATTATAAAAGTCCTATACTGTAAATTAAATAATTTTTAGTGGAGAATGGTCAGAATTGCTTAGCAGCAGAACAATGGAAGAAATGAAGAAAAAAACTATAGTAATTGGCTTATGTGAAAAAGTCTGAAATTTTTATAGTAAAAATTTCATTAAGTCTAGTTCTGAAAACGACAAGCGGATCTTAATTTCAAATTATGTAGGCCAAGATATAATTAAATAATTTAATGATAACTACTTAAGTAGAGAACTTTGTTAAAAGTGTATGTGTAATTCCTGAACAAATAATTAATATTACATATAGGCTACTATACTAAAAGCCAAAAGTTCTCATATATATACATGTAAATATACAATGTGAAATGGTGAGGAGGAAGAGGAAAATAATAAAAGAGTTGTAATGCTAAGAAGTTGATATAAGGGATGGAATTGCTAATATGTAAAAGAAATTTAAATGAAATTGTTGGGACATTAAGTGAATAATTATTATATGATAAGTTTAAGAAACATTTGTTGATAAATTGAAGTATTATATGAGTTTAAATTGATCGGTACATGTGTTGGATTATGTGGTATTGATCTTAAAACAAATACAAAAAAGTTTCAACTTTGTTTAGCATAAGAGCATTGAAGGTCATGACACAGACCATAAGATGTTACAACATCAGCATCAGAGAATCTAGTATCATGATACTGGTCCTGTGATGTCGCGACATTAATCTTGTTTTCCTCTACCTTGTTTTTTTTTTTATCCGGAAGAGTCTAAAACTAACCTTAAATGCAATAAGACTTTAAAGAAAGCCTAGAATTGGTACAATAGGCGTTAAATGACAATTAAAAGACCTAAAATATGAGTAAAATTTGAATAACAAATTTGGCTCTAAAGTAATGTGTTTACCCTTAATTGTAGCATTCATTGTTTGAGTTTAAGTAGGAGCTCGAGTAAGGGGTGTTATAAAAGTTTTTATTAGTAAGTTTACATTTTGATAACTTAACTTCAAAAAATTACAAAATGTTCATTAAATTATTCGAAACTTTTCATTTAAGTTACTGGACTGTTAATTTTTTTTTTTAAAGTTTAGCTAGTGAGCTTCAAGTGACAATTCAATGATTAATACGATAGATCAATATCTATTGACAAGTAAACTAACATACCTTAAATATAAGTTAATCTGATTGTCAATGTCAGAGATTGTCAATGTCAGAGATTAAAAAAAAAGTTGTTTGAAATTTGATTAACAAATTCATGGTATTTAAAGTTATTTCATAAAAAAAAGCTGAACTATAAAAGAAAATAGCAAGAATAACTTTTTATTGTTGCAGGTGGTGCAAATAAAGAAAGCCATAAAACAATGATAACTTTTTTAGAATTGGACTTAAGCTCAATCCATGGACCCGTCTCATTTGTAAGCAAGCTTGTAAATTGTTATCAATATATTAGATTGAGTTAATCAGCTTTTTCTAGTATTTCATGGAAATAACAAGCTGGCATGAGATTAAAATTTTGATGATATATTTATCACATAAAATTTTGGCAATAGCAAAGTTAACTTAAAGTATTAATAGCTACCGTTTAGATAAGACTAAAATTTTAAAATCTGAAAAATAGAGAAATTAAAAAATCATTTTAGAATACAATGACTACATTTGCAACTCTCAGATAATAAAAGAACAAATAGCAAAATTTAACTTTTCTAACACATTTATAAACAACTTCAACTTGAATTTTTATTTTTATATTTTTCTACTGAATTAAGAAGGTGAAATTCTATCGTTAGTCTTTTTAGTATTCGTTAGTTACAGATTTAATTATTATATTTTAATTTGATATTTTTAGTTTGTATTTTTTGAATTTTAAAATTTTAATCTTGAATCAAACGGTAGTCTTACTTCTAAAATTTTATGTGACAACTGTATTATTATGTGTAACGTCGTGTCAATTTGCTATTTCCACATAATATTTATAGAAAAACTCAAGTCATTTTAGTTAATAGATTTAACAACCATTGTTTGAGTTTGGATTGAAATTTTAAAATCCAAAAGTATAAGGACTAAAAAACAATTGAATTAGAGAATAGGGACTAAATCTATAACTTAAACACAATGCGAAACTAATAGCAGAATTCAACTTAACGGAATTAATTGCTATGGTTTGAGTTAGGATTAGAATTTCAAAGTTCAAAAAATATAAAAATTACTTGACTAAATTATAGTATATAGGCTAAATCTACATTTTACACATAATATAAGGACTAATAGCAAAATTTAACTATTTCTGGCTACCTCTTAAGTTCGTTGAAGAACAAACTAAATCAACATTTCCAATATGAAGATTCATGTCATTTTAGTTAATAAATTTAGCAATTATTGTTGAAGTTCAAACTGAAATTCAAAAAACTATATGTATTAAAAATTATCAAATCTCAGGAGGGATTAAATCTATAACTTAAATATAGTACAAAACTTATAGGAAAATCTGATTTAACTATTACAAATTTTGTCATTATTATTGAAATTTCAAAATTTAAAAAGTATATTATTAAAATAATTAAAATATGTAAAGTCTCTATATTTTTTTATAAATTTAGAATTTAGTTCCTGTATTTTTATTTTTAGAAATTTAATTTCTCTACTTTTGTTAAATTTAGGTTTATTAGTTTTTTTTTCATTTCAAATTGTCATGCCAAAAAATTTAACAAAAAAAATTAACAATGTTAGTAATTGGACTTGAATTTTAAAATCTAGAAAGTAAAGAGATTGAATTCTTGAAATAAAAATACAATAATTAAATTTCAAATTTAGGAGGAGTATAGGAACCTAAGGCACATTCTAACCTACAGAAATCGACCAAATTATAGTACATGGATTAAATCCAAAATTAGCACATAATACAGAGGCTAATATCAGAAATTTACCCATTAAGAACTAGTTTGAGCTACCTCTTTAGTTCGTTGAAGAACAAACTGAATCAACATCTCCATCTCCTGATATGAAGATCCACCTTTTTCAATGGCCTTATTTGCAGTTTCCCCAATTTGTTTAGCCTTTCTTCTTCGTTCTTCACCAGCTCCACTTTTCTCCATCACTTCATCAATGGCGTTTTTAACCCGTTCCCGTTTCATCAACAACCCGAATTTATCTTCCAATCCCCACGTCACCGCCGATTCTACGCCGGCACTAACGCCGATCCCAAGCACGTCGACGACGAGTTTCTCATTAATAAACTGTTCGGCAAACAGAGGACACGTTATCACCGGCACACCGGCGGAAACAGCTTCCATTGTTGAGTTCCATCCACAATGAGTTAAAAAAGCTCCAATGGCAGGATGAGATAAAACCCATAACTGTGGTGCCCAACCATGGATTATAATCCCTCGATGTTTAACGCGATCTTCAAATTTTTCCTCCAAAATCCATTTTTCTATTTCATTTGATTTTGGGTTTTCTCTTATAACCCAAATAAATGGTTTTCCAGAAGATTCTAAACCTAAACCAAGCTCTATAAGTTGCCATTTTGTTAACCCTGATATACTACCGAGACAAGCGTAAATCACAGAGCCAGGTTCTTTCAAGTCAAGCCATGGCTGCAAGGTTTCGAAATTACACCGTTTTTGTCCTCTCTCGGCTTTATCAGAGTTCAGCTTGTTGATGGCGGAGACCGGGCCGATACACCATACTTTATCACTGCCTTTAATGCTTTTAAACTCTTTAACATATTCTTTTTCGAGTTCTTCGAATGTATTAACGACGATACCATCACAAACAAGCTCTGCTTTTCGAATATCTCGAATATTAATCAAATCATTTGAAACTGGATTCAAATTTTCAGGCAATTGAGCTTTTTTAAGCTCAATTTCATGGAGTAAACCAGGAATTTTAAAAGATTCAAACTCGGATACCATTTCATGAACCTTTGAAAGCTCTAGTTTATATGAACATATGAACGAAAAACAACCCATGCCGTCAAAAACAATCCGGGGAACGTTGAATTTGTTCGCCGTTTTCACCGTCCATGGCAAGTTCTTGCCGGAGACTATACAACTTGGTTTGGGTTTCAACTTGTTAAATAGCTCTTCGAATCTCTGTTGTAACTCGTTAGCTGCCATTAAGAAGTTCATGATTAAGTCTCGAGAAGGGAGTTGGTCCATGTTCTCGCAGTTTTCCGGTAAGCCGAACTCTTTCGTTGGGAAAGGGAGGTGATGCACTTGGATGAGGAGGCCGGACGCAACCGCGCGGTCAATGATGGAAGTGAAACGAAGGGCGTTAAGAGGTGTGGTGATGATTGAAACGGTGACACCATGAGTTGCTAAGAGACGAGCCATGTCAACCATCGGTAAAAGGTGGCCCGGGGACATCAATGGTATTAAAAGGAAATGAAGCTCTTCTCCCATGGTGGAAATTGGGATTGTAAATGAAAGACTTTGAAAATATGTTCAAAAAACTTAAATATTTATATTGAAAAGAATAATTATATTTAGTTGTATTTTATTTGTTGAAGAGTATAAAAATCATGTATATATATAATGGTGGATGTACCTTAGAGATCCCTCTATTATAGGCACTTGATCAAATTAGTCTCGTGGATCAATTTAGTCTATGTATTATTTAAAAGAATTTAATAAGGCCAAATTAGAATATAGTTAATATTTACTTTTAAAAAAATATCATTTATTGTTTAATAAAGTTAATATTTTTAAAGTTTTTTGTAAAGATCTCTAAATGAAATATTTTGTTTGGAAAGTAATTTTCAAGACATTTGTTATACAATAAATATTGACTCTATTATAATTTAGACTTATTTAATTCATTTTAATAGTATATGAAATAAGTTGATTCAGTCCCTATAATAGAGGGACCTCCCAAGTACTCTAACCTATATGGTGCATCAAATTTTGAAATTAGTAGAACTTGATGAATTCAATAGTTATCGTTTGGTAAGGATTAAATTTTAAAATTTGAAAATTACAAAAAAAAGACCAAATTAAAATATATGGACTAAATCCACAATTTTCACAAAATATAGGTACTAATAGCATAATTTAATTTGTTGCAAATATGGTAGGTAGGTTTTGTTGGCATCTTTTTGATTTAAAGTCAAGACTAAAACTTCAAAAAAAATTAAAATTATAGGGATTAAAATAATTAAATTAAAACACGTGGATTAAATCTATAACCTACTTATAGTACATAGACTGATAATAAATTTGACTAAAATCTAAAACACCATTTATGGTAAAAAAGAAAAGAAAAGAAAATAATACATTCACACCATAAAATGCCAAGTTAAAACAAGGTAAGAGTTAAATTGTAATTTACTCCCTTTACTAAAAAATAAACAAATTAGTTCCTGTACATTAAATCAAAAAGCAAACTTATCTTTTCTGTTAAAAATTTTATCCATTTATATTAATAAAAACTGATGTGACTGACAAAATAATCATATAATTATACGTGAATTGCCACATGGTTAACATACATGAACCGGTTATTAGAGGGACTAACGGGGACTAATTTACTCAATTTTTATTAGAGGGGATAAAATGTAAATACTTTATAATTACTATAGTTTGATTAATTAATCCATCACTTCTTTTTAATTTTAAAAAATACAAAATATTTAGTCAATGTTAAGTTGTTTTTTTTTTTAATATTAACCCCCATCACCTACTTGTATCGAAAAAAATTATATAAATTTATGTCCTGATCGGATAAATTATAAAAATTACCCATGAAAATTGTCTTTTGACTTGTGTGGAAGGACAATTTGTGGCCGGCAATGCCCGTATATGGTGCTGAACTTTATTTGACAAACTAAATTATTGGTAAAAAACCTCTCAAACTCCTCCCAATTTTGATATTAACTAAATCGGTTTCTCTCAAAGAAAAATTAGAGTAATTTAATCTTCATTAATTTTAAAAGTGAGTAGCTAAGGACAATCAATCACAACGTTAATAAATTTTTTTTCAATTTTACATAAATTTGACTAGTATAATAACAAATTTAGCTCTCATAATTTACGCATTCTATTAATTTGGTCATGATTTAACAAATTTAACACACTATATTTTTTTTGTAAATTTTTAAATATTGAGGCTAAATCTGTTGATTTTTTAGAGTTAAGACCAAATGAACAATATATGTAAACATCGAGAGTTAAATTTGTAATTATATCAATTGAAATTATGCACAATTGAGGAAAGAAATTAACAGGGTGATTAATTGTCCTTAATGCTAACTTTTAAATTTTAAAGGATTAAATTACTCTAATTTTTTTAGAGGGATTAATTCGAAATTAAGATAGACTGTAGAGGTCTTTTTATCCTAAATTAATATAATACAAAAAAATAATTAAATATATTTGACAAACAGTTTTATGTTTTTAATTAGGAACCTTAAATTTTTAAAAATTGTAATTAAGCCTTTCAAAAATTTTGAAGATTTTAATTAGACCCTACAAGTATTTAAAAAGAATCTTATTAATCCTCTCAAAATTGTATAACTTTCACTAAACCCCATAAAATATTTGGAAATTCTCATTAAGCCCTTAAGATTTTAAACATTTTAATTAGACCCTTAATTTTTTTTTTTTAAAATTTTAATTAAGCTTCGTGGCATTTTCATTTTTGTTGTTTCGAGCTTTGTTTTTTTATTGAGATAATCGCCCCTAATCTTGACAACTGGGTTCTCTTTGGTACTTGTACTTTTGTTGTCCACTTTGGCATTTGAATTTAATAACTAAGTCCATTTTAGTCCCTGAACTTGAAACTTATAAAAGTTTGATAATATGACACTCTGAGATTGTGCCACATCATCACTTAAAAATTAATGTAGTATAATATCAGAGTGTTACATTTACTATCTGGACCGATGGTTAAACCAGTCAAATCATCGGTTCTCGATTCAACTAGTTTGATTTATTTGACTACCAGACCAACAATAATTAAATAAATAATTGTAAAAATTATAAAATAATTAAAAATAAAAATTTATTAAACCATTTCAACTTGTCCAACTATTGATTTTTATCTTGATTTTCTATTTTTACCAAATTCAAGCAGTTTTCGAGTTAATCGATTCAACCGCTTTGTGCAGACCATTATATTGATCAATTCTCAATCCATTCAAGTGAGTCATGTTCCAATAACACTAGTCACATCATCAAATCTTAATAGATCAAGGACCAAAAGGGATCTAATTGCCAAGTTTAGTGACTAAAATAGACCCCAAAAAGAAAATATAGATACCAACATGGACTTAATTGCCAAGTTTAGGGGCAAATTTTATATTATCCCAATATCAATTAAGAAAAGGTTTATTCTTTTATTATTTAAATCAGCAAAATTATTCATTTTAATTATCATATCATATCCTATACATACATATATGTATATAATATATAATCAGCCCATGTTTTATGATTCTGTTTGTCGATGGTTTTTATTCTTTAACTTGGTTGGTGACTCTTCGGTTAGATGACAGGGTTTTATATAAGATGTTGGTACTCGTAAATATTTGAGTTTAAGTTGGAAAAAAATTGAACTTGATTAAGTAATTATTAAGTCGAGTTTAAGCTTTTGATTGAGTTAAATTTGAGTTTACTAATATTTGATTCGAATATTTTACAATCCTAATCGAGCTTTCTATACTTTTATATTATTAAATTATATTATTACTCTTAATATATAAATATTAGCAACCCTAAACTTAATTATTGAGCCGAGCTTGAGTACAAAAATTGATAAATGAGCTTAATCTAGCTCGAGTTTGAGTAGCTTGATTAAATCTTGAGTCGAGTTCGAGCTTAAAACAGATATTCGATTAAAGTTGAGCTTGACGACATTCAAACTCGATTCAATGACACCCTTATTTGGTACCAAGATTGAAAATTATAGGGAAAATTTAATTAAATAGATAAAATATATTTTGATGTTTAAATCAAATTAAAAAATTTAAAATATACCATAAATTCATGTACTCTTCGTAAAATTGAAATTTAATTTTTCTATTTTTTAGATTTTAAAATTCAGATCGAATTGTTAACCCTATTAAAATTATGTTGTTAGATTTAAGTTCATTACAATGTCATTTTTTAATTACATGGCTACCAAGGGAAGTTATATATATATATATATATATATATATATATTTCAAAATGTCACTCCAACAAATTTAACAAAAAAAATTGTATTAATAATCGGATCAAAATTTTAAATATAAAAAATATAAAAACTAAATTATTAGAAAAAAGAATATAAAAACTTAAATTAACTATTTAAAAAGAACAATGGAAGTGGAGACAAAATAGCAAATATATAAATATTGATGGAGACAAAATGAATTTTTAAAGGCAGATGGATATTGAAATATCATCTTTATAATATGTATATAATATCCCCTCCATTCAATATGGCATCTCTTATCTAAATTAAAGTGGATATTGAAATATCTTCTTGATATTTATATTCAACTTTCATTGAATAATATATTTAAAATTACTGATTGAGTATTAATTCGGTTAGTATAAGTATTGTTATTAATGTAGAAGGACATGAGTTTAAATGTGTTGAAGCGCATTATCCTTTTATTTAAAGGTTGAGAAGGGTAGACTCGGCCCTGGGATAGTCTGTGAGTGCGACCTCCCAAGACCGAAGGCTAGAATGGGCCCAATTTAGTTTTGAAAAATATTTTTTAAAAAAATTTGTTAGAAAATATCTTATTGGCTTAATGTAATAAAAACATATTATTTTAATGAAATTATTAGTATATGTTTTTTATTTTATTGTATTACATTTTATAAACTTTTTAAAAGGGCCTTAATTTATTGTTTCGCCTATGGCCCTAATTTATTGTCATGCATTGATGTTTTCGGAATATTCAAAATGAATTCCTTAAGGTTAAATTTTATTACTAGTCTCTATACTTTGTAAAATCTAGGAATTTAATTCTCGTACTTTATTTGGTTATTTGTACTTTCTATATTTTTTTCAATTTTAAAATTTTAATTCTCACTTAATAATAACTATTGAGTTCATTAAGTTAGGTTCCATTATTTTTCAAAATCTGATGCACCAAACATATTACATATCATGTTAACTTATTGTTTTTTACATATTACTCACTAAAAGTCCAGTTAATGGATTAGCGATTGTTGTTTTACATCAAGGCTGAAACTTCAAAATTCAAAAAGTTTAGGGATTTAGAATGATCCAATTAGAGAATATGAATCAAATCTACAATTGCACGCATAGTAGAACATATTAAGTCGACGAATTATCAATTTTTATATAAGTTTATATAAATATATTAAAATTTATATACTTTTAAAATATAGTGTAAATTACATTTAAGGTCATTAAATTATTAGTAAGTGTATGTTTTAGTTACTTAACTCCAAAAAGTTACAAAATGAACATTGAACTATTTAAAGGTTTTCATTGAAGTCATTAAAACTATTCGAAAGTTTTTATTTGAGTAATTGAGATTTTTTTTTTTAAAAAATCTGGCTAGTGAGTTCCAAGCAATAATTTAAAGATTGGTACGATGGATCCATACACATCGATGAGCAAAAAAAATATACATTAGATCCAAGTTGATCAGACAATTAGTGTCAAAGATCAAAAAAGAAAATGGTTTGGATTTTGCTTTGCACATTTATGACTTTCAAAGTTGTTTCATAAAAAAAACAAATTAAATTATAGAAGAGAATGAGAAGAAAAGCTTTCTATTAGTGAAGGCAGTGCAAACGAAAAAGGCCATACCAACAATTTTAACAGTCCAGTAACTTAAATGAAAATTTTTGAATAATTCAATAACCATTTATAATTTTTTTAAATTAAATGACCAAAACATAAACTTACTAATAATTTAATAATGTTAAAAGTAATTTACCCTAAAATATATTCCCTAAACCCAAATCATTAGATTAATCTCTAAACCCAAATAAATATTTCCATTATTTAAAACTCAAAGGCAACTACAATTTCAAACTCAAATTATATTAACATGAACCACTAGTTCAATTTTGTTTTGAACAATTTTATTACAGATTTTAATCATATCAGCTCTTTGTGATATAATGTTTAAAACTACATATAACCCCTCCCCAACTCATAAATAGGAGAATAATACGCTTCAGCGCACTTGAACTCATGTCCTCCTACATTGGCAACAATACCCATGCCAATCGAGTTAAAATTCAATCAACACCACTAATTTGATTTTTAAAACATTACATTTAATTCAATTTAATTATCAATTTTTTATTTTTTTCAAAATTATCAAGTTAATTTTTCAAACACTTGAATCGACAGAATTAACCGTTTATATACCTTCCCCAACTCATAAATAGGAGAATAATACGCTTCAGCGCACTTGAACCTATGTCCTCCTACATTGACAACAATACATATGTCAATCGAGTTAAAATTCAATCGATACCACTAATTTAATTTTTAAAACATTACATTTAATTCAATTTAATTATTATTTTTTTTATTTTTTTTCAAAATTATCAAACGCTTGAATCGAGAGAATTAACCGATTATATACCTTCCTTTCAATATCCAGCACAACTAAGTCATTGATTAACCTGAACCATGGGCGCAAAGGTGCCTGTACAGATTAAACCAGTGGGTGCCTCATTGGTTGGTAGGTCCGGACCATGTCTTATGGTGGACTGCACCCACCAAGGATTTGGAAGATGTGTGTCCATCAGACCATTACCATTAGTGGCTCAACACAAATGGGGTCGATGTCGGATGTAATCATAGTCCCATGGGATACGTGGACTATTCAAACAAGCTTGTCAATGGGCACATAATACATACATACATATATATATATATATATAATGCTGGATATAGTGATCCCCCACTCTATAAACGTAGTGGGGCTACTCATTGTGATGCTACATTTTGTAGGCACTTTTTTTTAAAAGATTTTTATTAAAAATTTTAATGAAAAAAATTATAAATTAGTTAAACTAATTTTGTTTGGGTCAAATTTGTATAAGCAACAAATCAATAAAATAATATAGAAATTGAAAAAATCAAATACAAATATTTATATGAAAAAACTCAAATGAGGGTAAAAAAATATTGGTAAAGATAATTTTACTATAATGTCAAAAACGAAGAGTACACAAGATGGAAATAAGTACTAAACCCTATAACCTGAAAACAAGAACCCTCAAAACTTAAACACAAAATTCTGTGAACGCTTGTAAAAGCTAATACCTAAATATGTTATGTGTTGTCCTTTCTAGGGTTGAAAAATGCCTATTTATAGATTAAATTTGTAGGTTAAATAATAAAATAATTTAAACTAATAAGAGTTTGACTGAGACAAATAATCATAGTTTAATTGGGAGAAGAAAACCATGAAAATTGTATGACACGTGAAGGTGATTGACACTCTTATTATAAAAAGGAAGAAGAACATAGTCAGTTTATGTCTTATCTGCAAAGTCGACATATGTGGACAAGACCCGAAAGAATGAGACGATTGATCTTTAACATGAGCGTCTTGGACATGTAAGCTACAACACACTGAATGAAATGATAAAGAATGATATAGTAAGAGGACTTCTTCAAGTAGACATCTGAATAGATGTAGTTTGTGCTCGATTTCAGTTTGGCAAAGCTCACCAATTGCCATTCAATGAGTTAGAGCATCAGTCCAAGACACCACAGGAGCTCATACACTCAGATGTCTTTGGCCCAGTGAAGTAATCTTTACTTGGAGGTATGAAGTATATGGTGACATTTATCGACGACTTCTCAAGGTACATGTGGGTTTACTTTATGAAGGAAAAGTTAGAGACTTCTATGAAGTTCAAGGAGTTTAAAAAGAAGATAGAGAATGAACTCAATAAGAAAATTCAGTGTCTATACACTAATAATGGGAGAGAATATATATCTACTAAGTTCACTATCTATCTTGAGAAGTACTAGATCAAACGATAATTAACTTGCCCTAATACTCCACAACAAAATACAGTGGCAGAGTACAAAAATTGTCACATTGCTGAAACTTGTCAAAGCATGCTTCATCTCAAGAATGTACCAGGGAGATTCTAGGCCAGGTTTATGAGAAAGGTAGCCTATGTGATTAATAGGCTACCACAAGCTAAGCTGGGATTCGTCTCACTATATGAGATACTATGGAAGATCAAACCCATTGTCAGCCATCTTAAGGTATTTGGTTGTGTATGCTATGTTTTCGTGCCAAATCATTTAAGGAGAAAATTTGACAAGAAGGTAATTTAGTTTATCTTTTTTGGTTATGATGATGCACAGAAATGTTGGAGATGTTATGGTCCAACCATTGGAAAGTGCCACACTTCAAGAAATGTGATGTTTGATTAAGCTTCTTCATGGTGGTCATCTCAGAAGATCAAGCTTTTGGAATCTCATGGCTTAGAAGAGGTTCCAAAAGAAAATAAAGAAGAAGGTAAATAGCAAATATCATATCCAAGTGAAGAAAAAGAAAGCTCGCCGTTTAAGGACAAGAATCCATGGAAGACTACCATACATCAACCTATACCTAAAAAGCTTCATCCAAGACAAACGAAAGTCGAAAAGCCTTTACAAGAATTACGAAGATCAACAAGGCCAAGGCATCCTAACCCAAGGTATGCCAACACTATCCTTCTAGATGAGTCTATACATATTGAGACATCTACTTATGAAGAAGCAGCACAAAGCCTTGAATGGCAGAAAGCTATGGAAGAAGAGATTAAGGCACTAAAAGAAAATCAAACATGGGACTTAGTGCCAAAACCAAAAGATGTGAAACCAATATTCTGCAAATGGGTCTACAAGGTGAAGACTCGATCAGATGGCTCAATTGAAAGGTATAAGGCTCGACTTGTTGCCCAAGGTTTCTTTTAACAATATGGGTTGGATTATGAAGAAACATTTAGCCTGATGGCAAAGATCACAACTGTCTGAGTTTTAATAACACTGGCCGCTAGAAAGTCTTAGAAGTTGTGGCAGATGGATGTCAAGAATGCTTTCTTACATGGAAAACTTGACAAAGACATCTACATTCAAGAATAAGATCCATCCTGAGTATGTTTACAAACTGAAGAAGGCACTCTATTAGAGCGCTAGTATATATGGATGACTTAATCATCACGGGATATTATTGCGAGGAAATCCAATAAACAAAGGAAAATCTTTCTATCAAATTTCATATGAAGGAACTAGGAGAACTCAAACACTTTCTTAGACTTGAAGTAGAGCGCACGAAGGAAGGATTATTTTTGGGCCAACAAAAATATACAAAGGATCTTCTACAGAGGTATAGGATGCTTGATAGCAAGCCTATCTCCACTCCCATGGATCCCAATATAAAACTACGAGCAAATGAAGGAAAACATTTAAAATATGTAACCATGTATCGATAGCTGGTCAGAAGTCTTATCTATCTCACTCTAAGCTAACCAGACATAACTTATGTAGTTAAAATGGCTAGTCGATACATGAGCAATCTTAAGAAGCTTCATCTCGGTGTAGTACGACGCATCCTGAGCTATGTTAAAGGCACTATTAATTTTGGTATTTTATATAAGAAAACAAAAGAATGTCTAGTGGCTGGATATTATGATGCTGATTATGCTGAAGACTATGATACACGATGATCAACAACAAGGTACATCTTTAGCCTTGGGTTGGGAACAATATCATGGTATAGCAAGAGATAATAAACAATTTCATTATCAAGTACCGAAGCGGAATATCGGTCAGCAGCATCAATTACACAAGAGAGTACTTGGCTGAAACAATTGATGAAAGATCTTCATCAGCAAACAAATTATCAAGTAAGGCTTGTTTCTTAGGCCGTGTAACTTTCTGACTTGGATCACACGGCCAAGTCACTCGCCCATGTACTAGGCTGTGTGTAGGTGTAGGGGTCATACGGCCAAGCCACACGCCTTTGTGCCAGGCTGTGTGATCAATTCTGAGAATTTTGTTTTAAATTTTTAAGATGCAGGGGACACACAGCCAAGTTACATGCCCATGAGACACACGCCCGTGTCTCTGCCCGTATGGACAAAATAAGGCCATTTCCAAGCCTTATTTTTCACCCAAACTTGTCTTCCACCTACATTAACACTTAAACACATTCTAAATCCAATATAAAACATTTAAATCAAACTATAACCAAGTCTTATTATATCATATCATCATATAAAACCAACTTAAACCATATTACCATTTTGTCTATTAATTAACCATTAATAAATTATACCAATATGATTCTATCAATCAACCAATTTAAACATATATCAAACATGATATAGCCTCTTATACTCACATCAAAACATGTCCATCACAAGTCATTCCAATGGCTAGTTACAACCAAAACATTTATGTGCCAACATTGGCCAAGTTAACCTATACATGCCATTATAACCAAAAATTAGTTTTATAATTATACCGAAATGGGCCGATGGATAGTGTGATGCGTTTCTGACAAGCTTCCAACCTTAACGAGCTTCCAAGTACTATAAAACAGAGGAAATAAAATAGAGTAAGCATTTAATACTTAGTAAGTTTGTATAACAAGAAATTAAGTTACCATTATTTCACTTATAAGGTAAGTATACACAACATATTCCAATCAACTTGATTAAAAGCCTAAACACATGTCTATATCACATTAGCCAAGTAATCACGAATAATAAATCATAATTATGGATAAACAAGATCATCAAGCAAGTTTCATATACATGTACCATCCCGTTTCATGTTTCAATATATCGTATAAGATCATTTCCGTATATTTCACATAAATTCCAGTAGCAGTTCATGTCATTCTCATATAATCTCACATCAAAACTTTACCCGTTAAATCATTTAAAATATCAATTGATACAATGATAATACACATGAAATGTACAAATTTGAAATCTGTCAATTCATAATCGGGGGTGCTCGTTAGAGCATATAATTGGAAAGCCCTCTCTCGAGCCATATAACAGGATGCTTATATGAGCTGTATAACGAGAAGCTTATCCGGGCTATATAATGCGAAGCTTATAAGAGTCATAATCAAGAAGCTCATGCGAGCCAATAACAGGTAGCTCCGAAGAGCCATTTATTAGAAAGCTCTGGATAGCTATATATCGGGAAGTTCAAGTGAGCTATATCGGAAAGCTCAAAAAGAGCCTTTAATTGGGAAGCTCACGAAGAGCCATAAAATAGGATGCTCATAAGAGCGGTGGTGTATCTACAACACATGCAGAATCACAACCAATCGGGATGCTCCGAAGAGCTATTAACAGGAAGCTCGCAAGAACCATATAATGGGAAGCTCGAGAGGGCCACATATCGGGATACTCATGAGAGCTAATAACGGGATGCTCTTTCGAGCTATGGTGTGTCCGCAACATATGCAGGACGCAATAAATTTGGGAACCCTGTATACGTCATATTTCATTTATTCAAACAGGACCTAATACTTGTCGATCATTGTCAGATATGTGATCAATTTCATATACATGGCAATTACATAATTCACATACAAAACATTTAATTCAAACATATAAATATACATAATTTAGTTACACAAACTTACCTTCATAAGTGTTCGTAAATTGTAATCTACTAATCTGATACTTTTTCTTTTCCTCGATCCGATTTTGTATTTGGTCTATCCGGATTTAATTAAGCCAGGTAAGCTTGCTTGAGTTCTCTTCTCTTAGCTAGGGTTTCCATGTAAAATAATTTGGGAAAGATGATAAAAAATGATGATATTTTGTTATTTAATTAAAAAAGCATCTTATATTATTTCATCTTTCCAATTTGGTCCTTTTTTTATTTAATTTTCCATGGATGACTAAGCATACTTATCTACTAACTCCTCTTAATGGTCTATTTGCCATATAAGGACTTTTAATTTTGAATTCCATAGCTATTTAATACCTATAGCTACTAGAACTTAACGTTTACATTTTATGCAATTTGGTCCTTTCCATTTAATTAGACATGTAACCAATAAAATTTCTTTATAAAATTTTCATATGATACTTCTATCATAATGCAAACCATGAAATAATATTAAAATAATTTTCTTTTCAAACTTGGATTTGTGGTCTCGAAACCACTGTTCTGATTTTACTAAAAATGGGCTGTTACAAAACTTATCCTTTATGATATATTTTCTTTGGAAGATTCTAGAATGTAAAATAAAGAAATAGGATATTACCTAGAATATTAGATATTCTAGATGGACATTCTAGCTATTAGATATTTGTAAAATTAATGACAAGGATGTTGACATGTGTCAACAATCCAACGACCACTAAACTCTATAAGTAAGGGTAGGAGCTTTCATTCAAGTAAGTGTGTGTGCGAGAGAGAAGTGTATGTCACATTGTAATTGTATTGTGTATTAATAAAAGTGTTCTCTTTTCTTATAATTGTAAGTTTCATTTAAGCATTAGGTTTCTAAGTACTTAGTGCACTTCGATTATTTTTTTTAATATATATATATGGTCAGCTATGCCACCTAAGTATTACAGTGCACTAAGAAGTTAGAGAATAAAAGGTTAACTGACTTTAAAGAGTTGGTGTAACATTACTTGTAGGTCCTAGGTCCTCTATAGTGGGTGTATTGGCTTGTCGAGTTCTCAACAAGCTCCAATGGCAGGATGAGATAAAACCCATAACTGTGGTGACCAACCATGGACTATAATCCCTCGATCTTTAAATGATCTTCAAAATTTTCATCCAAAATCCATTTTTCTATTTCATTTGATTTTGGGTTTTCTCTTATAACCCAAATAAATGGTTTCTCAGATAAAAGCGATTATTTTTTATATTTTAATTTGAGCAAGCGTAAATCATTGAGCCAAGTTCTTTTAAGTCTTTTTTATCCTCTCTCGACTTTATCAGAGTCAGCTTGTTGACGGCAGAGACCGGGCCAATACACCATATTTTATCACCGCTTTTAATGCCTTTAAACTCTTTAACATACTCATTTTCTAGTTCTTTGAATGTATTAACGACGATCCCATCACAAGCAAACTTTACTTTTTGAATATCTCGAATATTAATCAAATCATTCGAAACTGGATTCAAATTTTCCGGTAATTGAGCTTTTTTAAGCTCGATTTCATGGAGTAAACCAGGAATTTTAAAAGATTCAAACTCGGAAACCATTTCATGAACCTTTGAAAGCTCTGGTTTATGTGTACATACAAACAAAAAACAACCCATGCCGTCAAAAATAATCCGGGGAACATTGAATTTGTTCGTCGTTTTCACCGTCCATGGCAAGTTCTTTCCATGGACCATACAACTTGGTTTGGGTTTCAACTTGTTAAAAAGCTCTTTGAATCTTTGTTGTAACTCATTAGCTGCCATTAAGAAGTTCATGATTAAGTCTCGAGAAGGGAGTTGCTCCATGTTCTCGCAGTTTTCTAGTAACCTAAACTCTTTCACCGAGAAAGGGAGGTGACGCACTTGGATACAGAGGCCGGATGCAACGGTGCGGTTGATGACGGAAGTGACACGGAGGGTGTGGTGATGATTGAAACGGTGCCTCCGTGAGTTGCTAAGAGACGAGCCATGTCGACCATCAAAAGGTATTAAAAGGAAATGAAGCTCTTCTCCCATGGTGGAAATTGGGATTGTAAATGAAAGGCTTTGAAAATATGTTGAAAAAAATTAAATATTTATATTGAAAAGAATAATTATATTTAGTTGTATTTTATTTGTTGAAGAGTATAAAAATCCGGTATATTTATAATGGTGAATGTACCTTAGAGATCCCTCTATTATAGGGACTAGGGGTGTGCAAAATTCGGGTAAAACTGAAAAAATTCGGTTAACCGACCGAATTCAGTTAATCGGTCGGTTAACCGAATTTTTTCAGTCAGGAGTCGGTTAATAATTTTTGAGTTTTCGGTTAACTGTTAATTCGGTTCGAAATCGGTTGGTTAACCGAATTTTTTCGGTTTAATCGAAAAAATTAATAAATAAAATTATAATATATGAATAGCCCACTATTCATTCAAACCCAATCCAACATAAACCCAATCAAACTAAAACTAATTACCCAACCCAATTATCCAACCCAATTACCGAACCCAATCATAAAAATTACAAATAATTTAATAAATAAAAATAAAAATAATTCGGTTAATTTGATTAATTTGGTTAATTCGGGTAATTTGGTTAATTCGGGTAAATTGGGTAATTCGGTTAATTCGGGTAATTCGAGTAATTCGGTTAATTCGGTTAATTTTATACTTATTTTAACCAAAAATAAAAAATATATATAATTTTCAATTAATTCGGTTAACCGACAGAATTTACCGAAAAAATTTCGGTTCGGTTAATTTTTTTGAAAAAATTTCGGTTCGGTTAACGGTTAAAATTTTTGAAGGGTCGGTTAATGATGTTTTGGGTCGGTTAACCGATTGAACACCCCTAATAGGGACCTGATCAATTTAGTCTCGTGGATCAATTTAGTCTATGTATTATTTAAAAGAATTAAATAAGGCCAAATTAGAATATAGTTAATATTTACTTTTAAAAAAATATCATTTATTGTTTAATAAAGTTAATAATAGAGGGACCTCCCGAGTACTCTAACCTATATATAATCTAGAGCAAAGTGTTTAAGCAAATGTTAAATTGTGTTATTAGTCCTTATAATTTGTAGAAGTTGCAGATTTAGTCTCTCTAAACTTTAATTTGATCAAATTTAGTCCATTTACCTTTTGAATTTGTCAATTTTAATTCTTATATTTCTCGAAATTTAAAATTTTAGTTCTGACCTAAACAATAACAGCTAAATATGTTTGGTCAAATTTTAATTGTTTGGTCAATTTTTAATTACTAGTCTTGTACCATACCTACAATTGTAGGTTTTGTCTATATTTTCTACTTGAATCATTCTAAATTATTATACTTTTTCGGATTTTTAATTTCAATTTTGGGGCAAACGACAATTATTAATTCATTAACCTTTTAATGAGTAATATGTGAAAATAACAAGTTGGCATGGCATTAGACGTGATAATATTTTTGGTGCATCAAATTTTGAAATTAGTAGAACTTGATGAATTCAACAATTCTCATTTGGTAATGACTAAATTTTAAAGTTTGAAAGTTACAAAAATGAAAAATGGTCAAATTAAAATATATAAACTAAATCCACAACTTTCGTAAAGTATAGGTACTAATGGCATAATTTAATCTTTTGCAAATATGGTAAGTAAGTTTTGTTGTCATATTTCATTAGATGACGACAAATGGTATCTTGAATGATTAATATATAGGTGATTTAACCAAATAAATTTAACAAATTTAACAATTGTCGTTTAAGTCAATAGTTAAATTTCAAAATTTTAAAAGTACAGGGATTAAAATAGTTAAATTAAAACACATGAATTATGTAACACCCCTTAACCCTAAACCGTCGCCGGAACAGGGTTACAAAGCATTACCAGACAATTCAGACAATTTACAGATAATTCTTAATAAATAAGTAACAAGAAACAAGGAAATTATTCTTTAACAATAAATTATAGTATATTCATAAATGCATATAAATTATATTTTAGTTTACTAATTGAATTTCATTCATACATTTTTGTTTTATAAAAATTTCGGCAGCATTTCTGCTTGTTTTCACATAAACCTCCTGCAAGTTTAAACCCAAAATAAACCAGTCCAAAACCAATGGCACAATAAAAAAAACAATTTAAACTTAATTACACCTAAATTATAATCAATTAATTAACATAGTAATTTAATGTCTAACAATCATAATATTAATCAAAACTAAAATAATTTCATTTGTTTTCCATTCTAATTTAAGACTAATTATATACTATAATTTTTTTACCATTTTATCAAGCTAATAACAAAATATGGTATATCATTCTTACAACCAACATTACAAGCATACCTAAATAACTTATACAATCCTAGTACATGCCACTTTCAATTAAGAAAAGAAAACATCACCAATATCTTTTTGCTGAAGTCGGGATCGTTCGGATGCTGGATCAGGAAATTAGACTCCTATTAACCTGCGCACGGAAACAACCGTACGCTGAGTATTTCATACTCAGTGGTATTACCATAATTCAAATTATAATGGCAATAATTAAAATTAAATAAAATATAACACTAAGCATCAAATAACAATTCTTTTTTTTTTTTTAACTTTCATTAAATAGCAATAATAATACAAAATTTAGCTATTCTTCAATTCTAGTCACAAATCACATTCATCAAATTTTAATCACCATATTAATTCTAAATTCATGCATTTCATTCCCCAATCTACATTTCCAGTCCACAATTTCAATTTCTTTCATATTCACTGGTACAGTCGATCAAATTCATTTGATCTTCTCATTTCAATTATTCACCCTATTAACATTTCGGACTTTAACGGATACACGGATTCCAACCCAAACACACCAGTACGGCACATTGTGCCTAAAACGGTACATAGTACCTAATCAGTATACGACACATAAAGTGCCTGAAACGACACACAAGGTGCCTGAAATACGACACATAAAGTGCCTGATGTACGACACATAAAGTGCCTGATCGGTAAAGCCGGCAAATCCCGTACATTTTCAGATCCTATGGCATGCCAATTATATCCGACTCCATCCGACTAGTTAATAGGGTATTTCAGTTCTCAATTTACTTGCATTTCCAATCCAGAACACTTTTTAATTACAATTTCACCTTCAAATAAATTTATAATTCAATTATACATACACGTTCACCATTCGATTCAATTCTCATTCAACTCAAATATCAACACTTACCTTATATCTCACTTATTAATTATAGAATTTATATAAAACATTTAATAAAAAGTAATTTGAATTATAGTAATACAAACCGTGAATTTTTCGTTTTAATCCTCGATAGCTTTCTCCTTTCCTTTGTGCGCCGCTGTTCCGGGTTCTTTGTTAACTACGAAAATAAAAATTTTATAATCATCAATATAACACAATTCAATTTAATTCATGAGCCTAAACATGCAAATTTAACCATTTTTAAGGTATATATATTTTCACCATTAAGCTGTCTATTTGAGTCATTGTCACTAAATTATTTATATCTTGAGCTACGAAACTCCAAATTAATATCCGTAAATTTTCCTTGAAACTATACTCACATAACTTCTCACCATAAAATTTTCAGAATTTTTGGTCCAGCCAATTAGTACAGTTTATTCATTAAAAACTCCCCTGTTATTCCATTTGACAGTTCTGACCTCTCTCTACTAAAAATCAATTATCTCATTGTACAGAACTTGAATAAGGTTCTTGTTTATTTCTTTTGAAACTAGATTCATTAAGGAGTTCACACATATAAATTACAATCCATAATAATTTTTGTACAATTTTTAATGATTTTCCAAATTCAAAACAGAGTATCTCGAATTCATCCTAAACCAGTTTCACAAAATTTCAAATATCTCTTGATTCATAAATTCATTTCCTACACCGTTTCTACTATAAGAAACTAGACTCAATAAGCTTTAATTTCATATCTTATTCATCCTTTAATTCAATTCCTACAATTTTTGGTGATTTTTCAAAGTTAGGCTTCTGTTGCTGTCAAAACTGTTTCTTATAACTTATTTTACCATTTAATCCTAATTAAGTTTACTTACTTTCTTAACTTAATTCATACCCTTTTTCTACTCAATTCCTTGCTAAACTCACATTTAACTATCAAATTTTTATCATATTTTCATAATTTCGAATTTATTTCAATTTAATCCTTAAAACTCAAAACTTATACCTAAGTTTTCAATTCAATCCTTTATTCAACCCCAAATCAAAATTTCTATCAAATAAACCCCAATTCCATCATTTTATTCAACATGAACTTTGTTTAAAAACCTAAGAACTTCCAAACTAACAACTTAATTTCATCAAAAACTTGTTTTAAGACTTCTAAAACATCAAAATTATGAAAAAAGGACTTGATTGAGCTTACCAATTAAACTCCAAGCTTCAAATTCCCTATTTCCCCTTTTCTTTCTTTTTCTTTCTTTTTTTCCTTTCTTTCTCTGTTTCGTGAGCTTATATTCTGTTTCTTTTCATTCTTTTTCTATCTTTCTTTTTTCTTTTATTTCTTTTATTTAGTTTATTAGTTAATTAATATAAATATCTAATTAAATCTAATTATTTTCACACATTTGTACACATACATATACACACACATGTTACCAATTATTATCATACACTTGTCTCCATTTATTTATTAAATAAATTATAATATTTAAATAATTAAATAATTAGATATTTACTTAATTAAAATCAAATAATTAAATAATTAAAATTACTTAAATTCTAAGTAAATACACACATAAAATACAATTGGACCAATAGTACACATACACATGTATTTATTTCTCTCTTATACACATGTCACTTTTATGGTTTAATTACTAATTTAATCCCTTAACAATTTTCTATTCTATAATTAAACTTTTGTACTTTATTCAATTTAGTCTTATCTACTAATTGTTTCTAATTTAAACTAGTTTCACCTAGTTAAAAACCTATTTAGACACACAACTAGAGTCATAATTATTCCTAATAATTATTTAAGGATTTGATTTACTAAGACGGAGGCCCGACAATACACTTTTCCGGTGCCCACGGATTTTGGGTCGTTACAAATTAAATCCATAACCTACTCATAGTGCATAGACCGATAGTAAAAGTTGACCAAAATCTAAAACACCATTTATGGTAAAAAAGAAGAAGAAGAAGAAAACAATACATCCACGACATACCAAAAATGCCAAGTAAAAGTAATATTGGGGGCGTTTGTATAAAGAATTAGATTGCATTTTGTTCCTTTTACTAAAAAATGAACAAAGTAGTCCATGTTTGTTAGATAAAAAGTGAAGTTATCTTTTCTGTTAATAATTTTATCCATTTATAGTGATAAAAACTGACGTGGCTGACGAAATAATCAGACAGTTACACGTGAATTGCCACATGGTTAACACTTAACATACATGGACTGGGTTTTAACTATAGAAATAGATAAAATTTTTAACAGAATGACTAATTTACTCTTTGATCTAATATATAGAGGCTAATTTACTCAATTTTTGAATAGAGAAAAAAAAATACAATTTAATTCCTAATACGAGAACTTCCATAATACTTTTACTGCTAAAATGTATACTTTACAATTACTACAATTTGATTAATTAATTAATCACTTTTTTAATTTAATGTTGTTTTTTAAAAAATTAACCCCATCACCTACTCCTAACAATGTATCGAAAAAAAATATATATAAATTTATGTCCTGATAGGATAAATAATAAAAATTCCCCATGTGTAGAAGGACAATTTGTAGCCGGCAATGCCCGTATATGGTGCTGAACTTTATTTGACAAACTAAATTAATGGTTGAAAGAAATCTCCAATTCCTCTCAATTTTGATATTGAGAAAATTAGTTTCTCTCAAAAAATTAAAGCAATTTAATCTCTATTAATTTTGAAAGTGAGTAATTAAGGACAACCAATCATAGCGTTAATGTTTTTTTGTCAATTTCATATAAATTTAACTAGTATAATAACAAATTTAGCTCTCATAATTTATATATTCTATTAATTTGGTCATGATTTAACAAATTTAGCCCAATATTTTTTTTTGTAAATGTGCAAATATTGAGGTTAAATTTGTTGAATTTTTTAGGGTCAAGACCAAATTAACAAAATATGTAAACATCGAGGGTTAAATTTGTTATTACATCAATCAAAATAATGCATAATTGACAAAAGACATTAACATCATGATTAATTGTCCTTAATTGCTAACCTTTAAAATTGAAAGGGATTAAATTACTCCAATTTTTTTGAGAGGGACTAATTTGAAATTAAGAGAGATTGGAGAGAATTTTTTATTCTAAATTAGTATAATACGAAAAAAATAATTAAAATATATTCGACAAACAATTTTATGTTTTTAATTAGGACTCTTAAAATTTTTATAAATTCTAATCAAGCCTTTCAAAAGTTTTGAAGATTTTAATTAGCCTTACAAATATTTAAAAAAAAAAATCTTATTGACCTTATCAAAATTTTATAACTTTCACTATACCCCATAAAATATTTGGAAATTCTCATTAAACCCTTAAAATTTTAATATTTTAATTAGCCCTCAAAATTTTTTGAAAAATTTAATTAACCTTCTTCGCGTATTCATTTTTGCTGTTTCAGGCTTTGTTTTTTGAAAAATATAAAAGTTTAATGATATGACACTTTAAGATTGTGTCACATCATTACTTGAAAATTAATGTAGTACAATATAGAGTGTCAGATTTAGTTTTTTTAATATCTGAATCGATGATTGAACCAGTGAAACCACTGATTCTCGATTCAACCAGTTTGATCGGTTTGACTACCAAACCAACAATAATTAAATAAATAATTTAAAAAATTATAAAAGAATTAAAAATAAAAATTTATTAAACCAAATCAACTTGTTCAACTGTTGATTTTTACCCCAGTTTTCTATTTTTACCAAATTCAAGCAATTTTCGAGTCGATTCAACCCCTTTGTTCGGACCATTATATCGATTAATTCTTGATCCATTCGATCAAGTCCTGTTCCAATAACACTAGTCACATCATCAAATCTTGATAGATCAAGGACCAAAAAAGATCTAGCTGCTAAGTTCAATGATCAAAATGGACCCAAAAAAAAAAGTACCAATAAAGACCTAATTGCCAAGTTTAGAAGGCAAAATTTATATTATCCCTATATGAATTATGTACTTGTAGGGAAAATAAAAGGTTTATTCTTTTACTATGTGCTGATTTCCAAAATTATTCACTTTGATTATCATATCCTATACATACATATATGTATATAATATATTCAGCACATGTTTTATGATTCTCCTTGTCGATGGTTTTTATTAATCTTTAAGCTGGTTGGTGACTCTTCGGTTAGGTAAAATAGGGTTTATATAAAATATTGGGGTTGATAAGATATTTGAGTTCAATTTGAAAAATATTTGAATTTGATTCGGTAATTATCGAGTTGAACTAGAGCTATCGATTGAGTTAAATTAAAGTCTTGTAATAGTTGATTCGAACGGCTCGCGAGCCTAGTTGAGTTTTTCATATTTTTATATTATTAATTTATATTATTATCTTTAATATATAAATAATAATAACCTTAAGCTTAATTATTGAATTGAGCTTGAGTACAAAAATTAATAAATAAACTTAATCTAATTTGAACTTGAGTAGCTCGATTAAATCTCGAGTGGAGTATTGTATGATTTGTAATTTAGAATGCATTTGGAGGCTTACGTTTGAATTTTAAATACAATCGATAATTCCAAGGCTTTGGACATTTCGAACACATTAAACCTTAATAGTAAATATATATAAATATTGATGGAGACAAAATGAGTTTTTAAAGGCATATGGATATTGAAATATCATCTTTATAATATCCCCACCATTCAATGTTCTTATCTAAATCAAAGTGGATATTGAAATATCTTAGATATTTTTGTTATCTATATTCAACTATCATTTAAATAATATATTTAAAATTGTCGATTGAGTTTTAGTTCGGTTTGGATCGACATTGTTGTTAGTTTAAGAGGATGTGAGTTCGAGTGTGCTGAAGCGCATTATCCTCTTATTTAAGGGTTGAGAAGGGACTATGAGTAGTTCTAGGCATTGTATCAAAAAATAAAAGCTAAGAATCGTGATACTACACTTATATGAAAGGAAGCAAAAAAAAAAAGAAAAAGAAAAGAGTCCCTATTAGGTATTGGTAGTATTATAAGGTTGAAGTTTTATGGTCATGCATTGATGCTTTCGGAATATTATTTTATTTGGTCTTTTTTTTTGGTGAGTTATAATTACAAGGCAAAGCTCGAACAACAAACGTGATTAGCGCAATTCGAACCCAGGCCATACCTAAGGCGGTGAATCCCCTTGACCATCAGGCTATCACATGGAGTTCTTATTTGGTCATTTTTAGTCTCTATATTTTTTCAAATTTAAAATTTCAATCATCATTGAATAATAACTATTAAATTAATTAAGTTAGGTTTTACTATTTTCTAAAATTTGAGGCACCAAATATATTACACATCATGTCAGCTTATTGTTTTTCACATGTTTTTCACATATTATTTACTAAAAATCCAGTTAACGGATTGACGATTGTCATTTGCGTCAAGATCAAAATTTTAAAATCCAAAAAGTTTAGGGACTTAGAATGATCCAATTAGAGAATATGAATCAAATCTACAACTGCATGCACAGTATAAGACTAGTAATTAGATTGAACCAAACGAAATAACTACTACTATTTGGGTCGAGACTAAAGTTTCAAATTCTGAAAAGTATAGGGACTAAAATTGATCAAATAAAAATATAGATACTAAATCTACATATTTCATAAAGTACATGAACTAATAGCAAAATCTAACCATTCTTTAAATATATGAGAAAATTTTTAATATGTATGTTATTAGTTTTATAGATTGATAAAATTTGAGATATAATATTTATATTTAAAAAATTAAAAAAATTACCTTTTCAATTTAAAAATGTTAATGCCATTATTAAAATCATTTGTATTTTCTGTCGAAATTTACTAACATAGATGAAGAAAATTTTAACTTTATAAGTACTAATATTAAAATCTCGAATTTTATCAAAGCATAAAGAGATCGATAACGGTTTATAACTATTAAAATTAATTAATAACTTTTTATTGGTATGGACAGTGGATGATAGGTAAGATACGTCGATCAAATAATTTTTAATTTGGTTAATTCGATTTAAGTTTTTGATAAATTAATGGAGGGGCTAAAACATATTAAGTCGATCTATTGTCACTTTTTATATCAAAATTAAATTAACAAACTTTAT
Organism: Gossypium stocksii; assembly: GCA_020496765.1. Classification (NCBI taxonomy): domain Eukaryota; kingdom Viridiplantae; phylum Streptophyta; class Magnoliopsida; order Malvales; family Malvaceae; genus Gossypium; species Gossypium stocksii. Next base: position 121,394,994 of record CM035626.1, read on the forward strand.
ATATATATATATATTAAAATTTTATATACTTTTAAAATGTAGGGTAAACTATATCTAATGTCATTGAATTATTAGTAAATTTACATTTTGGTTATTTAACTTCAAAAAGTTTTTATTTATGTAACTGGGTTGTTAAGTTTTTTTTTAACCCGGCTAGTGAGCTTTAAGCGACGGTTTAACGATCGGTACAGTGGATCAATACATATCGATAAGTAAAATAACATAACTTAGATTTAAGTTGATCAGACAGTTAGCTTTGGAGATCAAAGAAGAAAAGTATTTGGATTTTGCTTTGCATGTTCATGACTTTCAAAGTTGTTTCATAAAAAAAAACTGAACTGTAGAAGAGAATGGGAATAAGAGCATTCGATTAGTGAAAGCGGTGCAAACAGAGAAAGACATACCAACAATGTTACCAGTCCACTGATTTAAATGAAAATTTTTGAATAGTTCAGTAATTATTTTATAACTTTTTAAAGTTGAGTGGCTAAAACGTAAATTTACTAATAATTTAATAACTTTAAAAGTAATTTACCCTAAAATGTATTCCCTAAACCCAAATCCATTAGATTAATCTCTAAACCCAAATAAATATTTCCATTATTCAAAATTCCAACTAAAATTCCAAACCCAAATTATAATAACCCTAAAATTAGTGAAATTCATTAATATTCATTAGTGTTCCAATTAAGTCAATTAACCAATCAAATTGATGACTTAACCAATATTATTGAAACAAATATAGGGTTGAACAAAGAGATTGAATGGAACTTTAAAAAAGTTGTTCAGAATTGATAAAAGGAAAATTAAAATTAAAAATTGATGGTTAAACCCGTTTATAAATTTTTAAATATTTTTTTACTTATTATTATTTTTATAAAATTTTAATTTTTTATTTAATTATTATTAAACCGACATTCGAACTAATCAAATTAAAAATAGATAATCTAACATGTTGAACCACTAATTCGACTTTTAAAACATTTAAACTTAACTCAATTTAATTATATATTTTTTAAAATTGTTAAATTAAAAATTTAAACCCCAAACCTTCCTTTCAATATCAGCCACAACCAAGTCATTGATGAACCTGAACCATGGGCACAAAGGTGCCTATACGGATTAAACCAATGGGTGCCTCATTGGTTGGTAGGTCCGGACCATGTCCTATGGTGGACTGCACCCACCAAGGATTTGTCAGATGTGTGTCCATCAGATCATTACCATTAGTGGCTTAACACAAATGGGGTCGATGTTGGATGTAATAATAGTCCCATGGGATACGTGGAAGATTCAAACAAGCTTGTCAATGGGCACATACATACATACATATATATAGTATGCCGGATATAATGGGGCTGCTCATTGTGATGCTACATTTTGTAGGCACCTTTTTCTTTTAGTTTATATTTAGTTTTACCTTACCGATCAGATCATTAATTTAATTATTCGGTCTAATTTAATTTTGACATCACTAATTAAATTAAATTAAATTTTGATTTGAATGAATTTAAACAATACATTTATTAGGTTAAATTAAAAATTTTAACATATATATTTTTAAATTAATATAAAAATCTCAATTTACACTTGAGTACAAATAATCAAGTTTGAAATCGAGCATTAGAATTGTTGATGCAAGGATTGAACAAGGTAGAGTTTGTAATGGTGTTAATTGGTTCACCTCATTTAGGATGAGGTAGAAAGCCGATTATTCTGGTCCATCTTTCTTCATGACTCTCCATGAGAGAGCTCACTTCCTCCAATTACCCACAACCAAAATAATCAACTTTTCGTCGAGTCTCAAACGGAATGAACCGATGAACACTACAACAAACTTAGCTTTATTCTATCTAGTATCAACACAAATCAATATTTTTTTTCCATAAATAAATTTATTCAATCCAACTTGAGTAATTTGAACTCAATACAATCTTATATAAAATTGGGCCCATTTATAAAAAAAAAAAAAACCTTTTTAAATCAAAATTACAGAAATGGCTCAATTTTTTTATTATTTTCCAAAATAGGCCAAATACTACAAAAACGTGTCCACGTCAGCGCGATGTCAGGGTACAAGTCAGCAAAATGCTTCCTTGATGAAGCGTTTTGCCCGTATTTTTTAAACCCCCAACGGTCAATTTTTTTACCTTGAAATTAATCCATAATTAAAAAATTAAAATATATCCATAATTAAATCTTTAAACCCTAAAATCAAAAACACTAATTTAAAATATATATTTTTTAATTACTAATTAATTTAATTAATTAATCATAATCCCTACTTTATTTGATTTAAAAAACTAAAAAACCTAAAAATCATAAACCCTAAAATCACTAACCCTAAAACCAAAAAAAAAATACAGCCCTAACCCTAACCCTAAAAAAACACGGGCAAAACACTTCCTTGGGGAAGCATTTTGCTGACTTGTACCCTGACATCGTGCTGGCGTGGACACGTTTTCGCAGTATTTGGTCCATTCCGATAAATAATAAAAAATTCGAGCTATTTCCGTAAATTTTGTTTCAAAAAGGCTTTTAATGGTAAATTCGCCATAAAATTGCTTCTTCTTTTTAAGGGAAGAAATGGTTCGGCCCAAAATTTAGAAACAAAAAGAAACTGATATTAGCATTTGGGTCTTTGAAATTAAAAAATCCATGATTGGATCTGATTGTGACTGAAAACCCAAATAAAAATAATAAAATATATAATGACAAATTTAGTTCTCAATATTTACATTTTTTGTCAATTTGACCCTTATTCTTTTTTTAGCTTAATTCAGCACTTAACCTTTTAAAAAGAGTCTAATTTGACCATCAACCTTTCAAAATAATTGAATTGATTTTTTCTTTAATGAAAATATTAACTAAATAGTTAAATTTTTAAACATGACAGTTTGCATGGCATTTCACATGTACTTCATTTTTTTATGAATTTTTTTATATACTATTAAAATTAAATTTTAATTTTTTGAATATTTTTATAATTTTAAACTATTATTGATGTGACATATAAGACAAAAAGTGCGATGTCAGCATGAAAATAAATGTGACTGCCACGAGAGTTGCCACGCCAACATCGTTAAAAAATTAATGTTTTAGCCAGCATCTCCGTTAAAAAAACGATTTAACTCTTTTTGAAATGTTAATGGTCAAATTCAAGTTAAAAAATGAATAAGGACCAAATTGACAAATGATATAAATATTGAAGGCTAAATTTATCATTATGCCTAAAAGAAATGAAATAAGTCAAATAAATGGTCTAATTATAAAATTTAATCCCTCCACTATTATCAAAATTGCAACTTAAACATTCTTTTTGAATTTTATATATTTTTATCCTTCTATTGGGACGAGAGCGAATATTATCAAATTTACCGCCAATTCATTATTTACATGTTTTGCCCTTTTCTAACACCCTGTTTTGATGTGAATGTTAAATATTGAATATCGTTACCATTTTTATGGATGTAGGATACATTTATAAACGACAACATCCTATTTGATATTTTTTAGTTAATTTTAATGTTTTCAATACGCATCGACAATATAGACATAGAAGACTAATATATGGATATCTCACGTTAATATGTTTGTTGTATAATTTATTATTACATTTTAAAAAAGTTAAATATAAAATGTAAAATAGCTATTACAGATGGTGTGACTCTAATCTCGTCACTTATTGAAGAAATAAATACAATGACAAAATAAATAAGGGGATCTTTGTTTAGAGCGGATCATTTCAAAATCCATCACTCAATCAGGATTTTATCCCTAAACATTGTTAACAATGGGTGAATGTACTTGAGAGATCCCTTTATTATAGGGACATGATCAATTTAATCCCTTTACTATTAAATGAATTAATTTAGTTCATGTATTATTAAAAAATTTAAATAATGTCAAATTGGAATAAAATTAATTTTAAAAAAATAATTTACTATTTAATTAAGTTAAATTTTTTAAATTTTTTATGGTTTTGTAAATGAAACATTTTATTTGGAATTGAACTGCAACTAAAAAAATACATTTTTTATATTGTAAATGTTACTCAGTTACAATTTGAACTTATTTGGTTCTTTTTAATAGTGTAGGGACTAAATTGATCCATTTAATAATAGAGAGACTAATATGATCTAATCCCTGTAATATAGGGACCTCCCAATTACTTTAACCAATGTTTTTTTTTTTTTTTTTTTTTTTATGGCTTAACTTTTAGTCAAGTGTTCACACCCATTATCTTTTATAAAAATTTTTTTGGGTTTAATTTCCATTGTACGGGAGTTTTTCTGGCTCCTTTCATTTGCTTGTAATGATTTACGTATGAATGAAATTTCACAAAAATAAAGGGACTAAATTTTAAAGTTTTGGTATAATTGATGGGCTAAAACCATAATTAGAGCGAATGAAATCAACATAGAAATGGGAACCAAAACTCAATCAATTTAGTTACATTAGTGTCCCCTGGCTTAAAATTTTAAATCCTTCTCAAACTTTTAAAATATTATAATTGAGTCCTCAAAGTAATAGTATTATATTAATCAAGTCATCGATTGGTTGAGCAGGGGCGAAGCCAGGATAATTTTTTAGGGGGGCCGGATCAAATTTTAATTTTTTATAATTTATATCTTTATAATTTGTAAAGGATTAAATCGAATTTTTATAATTTTAGGGGGCCAAAGTGTAATTTTACCTTTACTAACTTAAAATTTTTAAAAAATTTTAAGAGCCTAAATAGTAATTTTATATTTTAGGGGGGTCGCGGCCCATGCTAGCCCCCTGGCTTCGCCCCTGCAGTTGAGCCATTGAATTTTAGTTCAGATATAACGTGGAGCATATTTAAGATATGTTTATCTATTTTAATTCAAGGGGACGCCAAGAAGTTGTTTTAGGAGGGCTAAAAACGAATAATTTTTTTGGGTCAAAGTGAAATTTCACCATAACACTAATTAATGATTTTCTAAAAACTAAAAGGATTATATAGATAAATTTTCATTTTTTGGGGAAGGGGGTAAGATCATTGCCTGCCCTTCCTCTGCCTGTGTTTTAAATTTGTCTATACTTATCGCATGAACAACTTGATTAAACATGTCAAAAAAGAAAAAAAAATAAGCCTAGTAAATTTTAACAATATTCTCTACCTTTTAATATGTTTAATCTAAGTTGCCCAAGTAATATGTATACGCATGTTTAAAATTAGATTCATGTGATTTAAATATGTTTCATGTTAGAGTTGAGATAACATTTAATTCCCCAATTAATTTTACCTTGAGTTATAAGGTGTAATCGAGCTGAGCTGAGCTTGAATACTAGCAAGCTTGAGCTCGAACTTGACTCAAAATTTGGATCTCGATACTCGACTCAAGCTTGGTTATGTTCTTTTATCAATTTTCGTATTCAAGGTTGAACACGAGCTCAATTATGGCCATATGTATTTGAGCTCAAGCTCGAACTTGGCTTGTCAATTAAGCTTACAGTTAACAATATATACTAAGGGAAATAACATAGGTTAATAATATAAAAATATTTAAAATATATATTACAAATCAAAATCTCGATAAGGCTCTCAAGTTGTTCGAGTCGAGTATTACTAAGCTTGGATTTGGCTCTATCAATAGTTCAAGCTTGGCTCGATAATTACCAAATTGATTTTGAGTTTTTATGAGTCATACTTAAATAGTTTGTGAGTACTAGCATCTCATTTACACCCCAAGATTACAATATTTTTTAATTAAGGACTCAATTAGAACATTTTAAAGTTTAAAAAATCAATTTAAAATATGAATTATAATTTGAGGACTGGCGCGCAGATTAACCCTTGCTAATATAGAACCAAAAAGGAAAACCTTAACGACCAGCCTGGCTGTCACCTTCCCTGTCTCGTCATCTCCTTTCATTGCTTCTCAAAAATCAAATTCCATTTTCCATTTACTTGATTTCAATTTTCAAATTTCCTCACATTTTTAATGCTACATTTACGTTTCTATTGAATTTCAAATGGCTTCTTCGAGCTCCCTCGGGAGCTCAATTCCAGCTCCAGGTACATTCAATTCCCTGGATTTGATTTACCACTATGATTTTAGTCGTAAACTATTTGTGATTTGTATTATTTTGTTAAAAAAATAGCAGAGGCCGTTCAAGTTCTCGTTTCTTCGTTAGCGGATGAATCGCCGATCGTCAGAGAAGCATCCATGGCTTCGCTTAAAGACATTTCTCCACTGTACCTTTTTCGTCTTTTGAAACAGATTTATATAATTCAGCTTTACTTTTTTCTTTTTAAATTTTGATTTGATTAGTGTATTAGGAATCCTCTCCTCGTCCTCGACTGTTGTTCCGCTATTTCTCGAGGTGGCCGTCGGGTAAATCATTCTCTGCTATTTAGATTTAGAAAACTGGAGTGTGATTAGTGATTTAATCATTTAACGTTTAAAAGTTATGCGATCCTTATTGTAGAGATTTGGTAATATGGCTGGAATTTTTCAAGTAATGGCATTTGGAGTTCGTGCTTTAGATAAAAATGACATTGATGCTTCTTATATTGCCAAGCTTGCTAAAATTGTCACTGCTGAGATCATCTCTTCCAAGGTATGTATAATATTTATTTCTTGGTTCTTTTGTTTCATTAGAGTTAATAACATGAAAGTTATAACTAGCAGGCAGGTTCTCGCCAATAGGCTCAGGAATATGGCACGAATTAGGTTGCCTGCTGTTTGTCTATTGTCCTATGACGGTTTTGCAGCTTTGGATTGGTCTTGTGGCCTTAAACTCTTGTAGTGCAATGAAAAAAAAGTAATCAAACATGGTTTTTTGCAGTTCGAGGAATTGCAGCTGGAAATGTTGGGTGTCATAGTTCTTGCTGTTGGTTAATATTACTTTTGGTGGATAATCTTTTGAAGCGATTATATTATATTAAAAGTTTATAGTCCTTCTCTAAGTTACTTGGACTCTTCATTTTTCTCTAAAGTATCGTGTCTGGCACTTGTGAACACATGTAGGGTATGATCCTCCAAAGATATGGAATAACTTAGAAAAAATTGAGCATACATGTATTTGAACAAACCAGTATTTGACACTTTCCCTTGAGTTTGGGTAACACAGACATTTCTTAACGTTTTTCCTCCTGCTTGCATCAAAGGTCTTCTAAGCTTCTAAATGCAAGTGTTCTCAGTGATTGTAACTTGAGTCCTCCAGAAGTCTCAAGCTCTAACCATCACGGTGTCTCCTTGGTTGCTTGGAAAATAAAATATTAGTTTTTATTGGCTGACACTATATTTCACTTTGGTTGGTGGCTTATCAATCCAAGGCAATTAGTTGTTCATTGATTACAGTTTTTGCTTGTTTTGCTTATTGTTATATAGGAACTCAATTCAGATTGGCAAAGGGCAGCAGCAAGTCTACTTGTTTCTATTGGCTCACATCTGCCTGACCTTGTAAGTTTGTTGCTTGCAGTTTGGTTTGAAATTTATTCACTTTTGCTTTTTGTAATTGTAAGTATATATTGGTTTAAGAAAAGTATTTCCTTATTTGCTTTATCTCCTCTTCTAGTATTTGTTTTTTCCTTATCAAGTTCATTGCTTAAACTATCTATGGTTAGTCACTAATTATGGCTTACCTGGTCTGGCAGATGATGGAAGAAATATTTCTTCATTTGTCAGGACCAAGCTCAGGTTTGCCAGCTATGGTTCAAATACTTGCTGATTTCGCTTCTGCTGATGGTTAATCACTTACCTGTGGTTCTTTTTGTCTTTTGAACTTCAGTTATCTATCGTGTTATTGCAATTTCTTTGTTTAATGAAATATTTTTGTACTTTCATTTTATTCTATTCAATCAAGCTTTGCAGTTCACTCCACGTTTGAAAGGTGTCCTTTCACGAGTTCTACCTATTATCGGAAATGGAAGAGATGCCCACAGGCCAATATTTGCAAATGGTAATATATGTGCCCTCGCTATTTTTCTAATAGTTCAGTTGTTTAATAAGGTTAAGAGCATGGGGTGGCGTTGTTGATCTCTTGAAATCCTTTAACGTGTTTATGTTTCAATCTTTGCTTGTATCTGAGGTTTCGTGTTAGAATATTTCCTTATGTCTTTCAATATCAATAGAAATTTCCTTCTATGTTGCTTGACGTCAGAACCTTCTTCAACATTTGAGATTATTAATTGTTTATCTTGTTTACCTTTACAAGAATCTCTTCTCTGACAAGGGAGCATAGCTAATGTAAGGACTTTGACCCCTTTTTTATTTTAACAAAGTTTATTATGTTACTTTCTTTATGTTGGTTTCCTCTTTCTATGTTTTCCCACGTACAGTAACTCTCTTTGAAATTTACCCTACTTTTCTCCTTGGATGATTTTGTCATAGGTGTATGTTTCACATGCATTATGCATTTCTTCTCCTGATAGCTGGCAAACCCATGATAATATGTTCTTTCTACTCTCTCAGCTTTCAAGTGCTGGTGTCAAGCTGTATGGCAATATAACATTGATTTCCCTTCAGAATCCCCCATTGATGGTGATGTCATGTAAGATTCTGTGATACACATTGTATTGGTGTCATTTTGTCGATGCCTTATATTTCAGTAAGTAATGCCAAAAGATAATTTTTTTTTTCTTTTTTTTTACAGGTCATTTCTAAATTCTGCTTTTGAACTTTTATTGAGAGTTTGGGCTGCTTCACGGGATCTTAAGGTTTGCTAAGTCAAGATATTTCTTCATATATTTAAATAGATTAGAAACCTTCAATTCTAGATATTAGCACTGTTTTATTGTGTCCTTATTTGTTTGATTATGTAAAAACCACCGCATACTTTATTACTTTGCATGTTGCTTAACTCCTCTATGCTCATCCCAAGAAAAAAGAAACACTTAAGACTACAAAATTCTTCAAGCAAAATGGCCATATGGAAATCATGTCTAGCGCTCATGAATACATTATAATGATATCTAAATGCCCTATTATGTTGTACCCTATCTTTTAGATCTAAAGTAAATTTGTTGACCATTGTTGACTATTTTCATATTTCATTTAGGTTCGGGTATCTTCTGTGGAAGCATTAGGTCAGATGGTTGGCCTTATCACCCGCTCACATTTAAAGGCAGCTTTACCAAGACTTGTCCCTACTATATTGGAGTTGTAAGATTAAATTTAGTCCTCAATGTTTCAGAGAATAAATTTCATTGTTGTAGTCAGTACATATGATGTATACTAGTTTTACTATAATGTAGTATTTTGGAGTTGCTAAATTTCAAACACATACACTAGCAAATATTTACAAGCTAACAGATCTCATATTTTCTTAAACTTAAATGTCAACATGGACTGTAAAGCCTTTTCCTTATCCTTTTCATCAGGTATAGAAAGGATCAAGGCATTGAACTTATTGCAACCTATAGTCTTTATAATCTCCTGAATGCTTCCTTACTTCCAGAAAGAGGCCCTCCTTTGCTAGATTTTGAGGTAAAGCCATTATTTCTCTTCTAATTTTTATTTACTTGTACGTACTCCTGTTAATAATTTTTCATTGCAATTTTTATTTAATTAGTGATTTCTCAATGAAAAAGCTTTCAATGCTTCCTATTGCAACATCACAATTCATAAATTCTCAAGAGGAATGTTCAAAGAGAATGAAATCTGGTTTTCGTAAATAGGATTTGTCAGTGCTTTCCTTCCATTCTTAGAACTTTTCTAGATATTACTCACCCTTCTTCTTTTCAGTTTTTATCTAAGGATGAGGTCTCTAATATTATTTCTAAAGAGGAAGAAACTTTGAAAGTGTTATTTTCTATTACTTGACATTGGTCTGATTTGAGGTTTGGTGGTCAAATAGTTTTAGATTGGATGCCTTAATAGTGTAGAGATCCTATGGTTACATTGTAGCATTTGTTGTTTGTTTGCTCACCTATTTCTGCATTTTTATAGTCCATATGATAGGGTATTTGGGTTGATCACTGATCTGATAATAGATGGGTATATCTGCATTGCCATAAATTAGAAATCAAACAGTTGTGGTTATAGAATTCCCTCTATGCCAGCTTGTTTCTCTCAAGATCTTTTCGTATGGACATAGTATGACTTTTAGAAGTTACCTTTTTCTGTACTTGTCTTCTCTTGCATGTGTTTATCCATTGTTGCTTGTTCAAACAATTTGTTATTATAAAGAAAAGAAATGCTGCTTTCTAATTACTATTCTCCCAGTTTTAGATTTCCTCAATACCTAAAATGAAAAGAAAAGGAAATGGATTGTTATTTTTTGTGTCCTTTCTAAAACTTATTTGTTGCAACTCCACCCCTCTTGTTTTTCTTTCCTTTTTCTCTTCAACTATGTTATTGTAGGTACCATATGAGCAGATTTTTTTTCTTGGTGGATGTTTCTTGTTGTCTTTGCAGGAGCTCGCAGTTATATTATCCACTCTCCTCCCTGTCATTTGCATGAATAGTGACAGCAAAGAGTATTCAAAATTTTCTGTGGCTCTGAAGGTATGATTACACACTGGCCATCTTTTGCTAGTAGTGTTTATTACTTGAAGTTGACAATTTCTTTTCTTCTGCTCCATATTAGGTTCCATTTCTTTTTCCACACTGTAATTTTTATACTGCGTTGCAGACATACAATGAAGTACAGCGTTGCTTTTTGTCAGTTGGCTCCGTATACCCTGAGGATTTATTTTCTTTTCTTCTGAATGTATGTATAAACATTTCTAGGCAAGGGGTTTCATTTTTGTTTGAAATGTTTTATCGTCAGGAAACTGATATTTCTTACTGATATGACATCAATGGTTGTACCGTTTGTTCTTCATTGTTAGATAGATACAAAGATCTAGTTTTATTTTCTGAGTAGTGGTGATAAATCAGTAATGTTTTGACATATGTTTTCTTTTCTTTATTTATTTTTGCTACTAGAAATGTAGATTAAAGGAGGAGCCTTTAACTTTTGGTGCCCTCTGTGTTTTGAAGCATCTTTTGCCCAGGTTTATTTCTATCTTTAATCTTGCAATTTTGTTTATTAGTTATCTTGCATGACTTCCTTGCATTTCATTTAAGGTCATCTGAAGCTTGGCACAATAAAAGGCATTTGCTAGTGGATACTGTAAAGTTGTTGCTAGATGAGCAAAATTTAGATATCCGAAAGGCTCTCTCTGAGGTATGTTGGTATGTAGTTTTATAGCTTGCAGTTCATAAAGCTAGTAATCAAATATATGTTTCTTAATCTTACCTGTTTTCCATCCTTTTACTTCTATGGTAGTTGATTGTGGTGATGGCTTCACATTGTTACCTGGTTGGGCCGTCTGCAGAGTTGTTTATCGAGTATCTTGTATGCCATTGTGCTTTACCAGAACACGGAAAAATTGATCTTGAAGGCTCCCAGGCAAGCTTTGGTCCAGCTATATTAACTATAATAAAACCATTTGGATGTTTCACTTTAAAAATCTGAAAATTCAGTGTCAAGTGTTGATTTAATTTGATTGTTGTTCACAATGTAGAACTTAATGATATAATGAAATTGAAGAAAAAGACAATACATAAATGATACTTGAATAACTTAATCTTAAAGTGTAATCAGGTTATGTCGTCATAAGTCATATTTGTTGAACCAGCTAAAGTGCTTGGATGTCCTTCAGATGGTCCAAGTTGAACCTTAAATGCCATATTTTTACTTTGACACATTTTCTGGATCATATAAAGTCTGATAATGCATGTAATGATGGGTTTAGCTTCAGTTATTGTTTCCCCAGGTGAAGACAAGATCAACTTGTCCAAAAGAATTAAGAGCAATATGTGAAAAAGGTCTTCTTCTTGTAACTATCACAATTCCTGAAATGGAGGTATACTGGCTTCTCCTTTCTTCAACCGTTACGTCTCTAATGAGGGGTCTTACCTTGACAAAGTTAATTGTAAAGGGTTTTTTTTTTAATTGATATCTAGTTTTTATGCAGCACATTCTTTGGCCATTTCTGTTGAAGATGATCATTCCTCGGGCTTACACTGGTGCAGTTGCCATAGTAAGATGCATCTTAAATTATTTTAAGCCGCTTGTGTTGTTTTTGCTTCACTGCCACCTTCTGTTTCTCTGTTTCCTCTTTTCCTGTTTTGTGCATGTTATACACACCTTCTACGTTATAGTGCACTGAATTTAATAATTTTTATTGACTGGTTTTAATTTGTGCTGCTATTCAGGTATGCAGATGCATTGCAGAATTATGCAGACATAGATCTTCTTATAACAATAATATAGTTGGTGACTACAAAGCTCGTGATGATATTCCAAGTCCAGAGGTGATGTGTGTTAATCATATGATGCAAGTTCGCTTTTGTTCTCTAGATATGAAAGTAAATTTCTTCTATCCTATGTATAAATTCAGGAGCTGTTTGCACGCTTGGTTGTTCTTTTGCACAACCCTTTGGCAAGGGAGCAGCGTGCAACTCATATTTTGAAAGTAAGCATTATACTTAAATCAGCTTATATCACTTATTGACATTGGCAAACTAAAGAAACTATAAATATGTCTTTTATGGTGCTTGTGTTCAATTGGAATATCAGACCACTGAGCTGGAAAATTTTCCTACTTAGAATAGGACTATTTACACTTATAAAATTGCAAGGAAAACATTCATTTTTTCTTGTTTCATGTGACCGTCAATGTTATATCACTTGTTAGCCATGTGCTTTAAGCAGTTTTTCTAGTTAGATATGCATGAAAAGGATAGAGGCATGTAAAGGTCAATGCACGGAAACTTACCTTTTTCAATTCTGTTTTTTTGGCTGAAATTAAAGTGTATGGCAGTTCTTCAAGTAATCTGATTTGATCCTTGTTAGAGTTAGAACATGGTTGTTCCAATTGGAGCAGATTAGCATTGTTAGACCAAGTAGTTGTCTTCTTCTCTTTTAAAACTTTTAACTGTTTGCAGGTCCTCTCTTATTTGGCACCTCTCTTTCCGAGGAACATCAACTTGTTTTGGCAAGATGAGGTAGATCCTCATTTACGAGAACTGAGTTTGGAGTAATAATGCTTGAGCTGAAGTTCTATTCTTTTTAGAGGAACCAAAATTGGAATGGTGCATGAAGTTCTTTTGAGAAATTAATAGGATAAAAATATAGATAAGTAAAATATGTGAGTGAACAAAAATTTAAACACTTAAATAGGTGACAGTTCCATTTACTTTTTACTGGCTAAATTGATGTTAATAGTTTTTTTTCCCTCCATGAATCTTAAATTTATACATATTGTTCAGCATACTAAACATAAGGTTAAAAAAGTGCATACTTATTGCTTAAAACATTAATACTAAAATGTTTGTTCTGTAATTAAATGAATTAGTACTCACGCATGAAATAAAAGTTAGCCAAAGCAAGCATGCTCTAGTATCTAATTGATTGTTGTCTTTTGTAAGCTCTAGATTCAAAAAATGAAGGCGTATATTTGTGACCCAGAAGATCTTAAGCTGGATCCTTCCTATCAAGAGACCTGGGATGAAATGATAATCAATGTAAGGTCTTCTAACTAATAAATCATTCACGTAATTACTCTATTTTTTGGTCACATGATGGAAAATGTATGCTCTAGAGAAAACTTAATTTTTGACATTGGAACTTCTAGAGACGGGATACATGATTTACTTTTTCTTATGTAAATGAAAAATGGATTTGTCTCTTCATTGCAATATAACAATACCAAAGGAGGGGGAAAGCTAGAAATTCTTCCATATGTGCCAAGTACAATTAGAAATATCTCATTATTCTTGCATTGCAGTTTCTGGCAGAATCTTTGGATGTGATTCACGACAATGATTGGATGCTTTCTCTGGGAAATGCTTTTACCAAGCAATATGCACTTTATACGCCTGATGATGAACATTCAGCAGTCCTTCATCGGTATTAGTTTGAATTTTGCTTTATTGAATTCACAGAAGAAACTACTATGGCCCTTTTCAGTGGATGGGGTGGGATGCTGTTAAAAATCTGGCAAAAGGGAAAAGATTATTATAATATTTTTATCTGTTAGGATGAAGTAGTAAAGGAAGACTGGAGGGAAGGAGAAGAGGGGGAATGGGTGAAAAGCTGAAGAGGGCAAAGGAGAGGGACTATTCTATGGTCTTTGGGATTGCTTAAAATGAAGAAAGAAAAGGAATGGATAATTATAAACCTTTTTTGTTTGAGGAATGAAATCGTTGAATTATCATATTTTGCTCTGCATTTAAGAAAAAGAATACTTGATTTCTTTTATTTCATTCCATATGGAAGTCATACATTAATTCCTTTTCATCTTTTATAACTGATTTTTTTTAATGTGTGTGCTTAAGAATGGAGGCTATCATAACATCTTAGCCTATAGTTATGCATTATGAGTTATAATTTTTGTTATTCCAGTAGCTGCTGGAAAATCTTGTGTTACTGGCAGGAAATTATCTGTTATATCAGTCTTGCAGACATATATATGAGATATGGACATTAAATGTTAGATGCTATTCAAAAAGTTTTTCAAATTTCTTCTAGATGATTGATGCATTGTTTAAAATGAGTCCTGGCCACCCCTCTTTAGCTCATTTTAGGAACAGTGTCATGTGAAGCAACCATCCTACTGGAATATGCAACAGCTTGAGCCAGGGGTTTTGGCATGTAATTCTTAGTCAGGATTGAAATTTCACATGGTTATTGACTTTTTCAGCCCATCTATTTTAGCAGTGAAAATTCTTGTAAGGTAATTTTATTGAATTATTAGTTCTGTTTGTAATTCTAGAAGCAGTTTCTCTTGAAATTGCTGGTTTAATTGGAATCAAGTCCCATATAGAATCACTGTACTGATTAGGAGCTTTTGATTTCTCTCTTACTAACAAAAAGCACTGACCTTCCACTTAAAATATTGTTAGTATCTGATGTTAAGGTTCTGAGGTTATTCACTCTAGTATGGACTCCCACATACAATTTCTTTGTAGAACCAGAGTTCAGTGCAAAATTCTGATCTCCCTGGAACATTTTCTCTTTTTGCAATCTGTCACAGATGCCTGGGTATGCTTCTTCAGAAAGTTAATGACAGGGCTTATGTTCGTGGGAAGATTGACTGGATGTACAAGCAAGCTAATATTGCTATTCCAATAAACAGGCTTGGATTAGCAAAATCCATGGGATTGGTAATCTTCAAGCTTTCTTAATAATTTTCTTTCTATTTGTTGTCATGTTTATCGTTTATACTAGTCATTCTTCCAGGTTGCAGCATCCCACCTGGATACAGTGTTAGATAAGCTGAAAGACATTCTAGATAACGTTGGTCAAAGCATATTTCAAAGGTTTGGTGCTTCAAACTACATTTCATTTGCAACACCATGCAATGTGATGTTTGGTTTAATTGTGGATTTTAACAGTTCATGCATTTTTCTCTTCAAAATTTTGACAGAATAAAACCCCAAGCTGAAAGGCTTTGCTTATTTTATTTGTCGAGTATCTGATCTTCATCATGTGCTGAAACTGAAAACTCGAAACAACACTTCTTTAGAACTACTTTTATTTTCAGTTGAATCATCTTCTAATTATCTTTTTTCAATTTGTATAAGCACGTTATCAACTTCCATCATTTTAATTGTTCTTTTTAATTTTGATGATCATATTCCAGAAAACTTTGATCTGAAATCTAAGGCTTACCTACTGCAGGTTCTTAGCATTCTTCTCCGAAAGTTACAGGACAGAAGAATCTGATGATGTACATGCTGCTTTGGCTCTTATGTATGGATATGCTGCTAGATATGCTCCATCAGTGGTTATTGAGGCTAGAATAGATGCACTAGTTGTAAGGAATCCTTAAAACTCTGATTCTGTATTGATATATGCTTTGTCATTTTTACATGTTTTAGCCTCCTTTCCCACTGAAGCATTAACCGTTTCATATTTAGATTGGCTTTCAGTCCGCATGTTTGGAAAACATTAACATATGGTGGTTAATGGGTTCATCCCGTTATAGATGTTAAAATATAACTCCAACATCTTATGAATGAACTACGATATTCATGGTGTTATACCCGTATACATTATAGCATGTTGAAGTTGTATCATATCTATTAACAATTACAGATGTTTTCATTGTCTTACCTGTACTGCCATCATTTAATATGATACTAAGGTGATTATTAAATCTGATCCTTGCAGGGGACTAACATGCTTTCACGTCTGCTTCATGTACGTCACCCTAAAGCAAAGCAGGCTGTTATTACAGCTGTCGATTTACTAGGTTAGTCAAAATACTTCTTTATTTGCAAGTTAGAAACCTGGATAAAATTAGTGTTCAAAAGGCTTTAGGATAGCAGAGTTGGATATTATAACCAGAATGCACTTTATTAAGGGTAAAAGGAAGTTCGTAAGACCTAAGAGTGATTGTTCAGTATGTAGATTTGATGATTCATAAGGAGAGGTTGACAAGGATCCATTGACTACTGCTGCTTGAATGAAATGGAGAAATAAAGCTGCTAGAATATGTAGTCACATGTCATACTTAATATGTTGATAAGAAATTAACTTACTGTCATGCAGGTCGTGCCGTCGCTAAAGCTGCTGAAAATGGTGCTCCATTCCCATTGAAAAGAAGAGACATGTTGCTTGACTATATCTTAACCTTAATGGGCCGAGAAGAAACTGATGGTTTTGCTGATTCCAGTCTTGAACTTCTGCGCACCCAGGTATTTTTGTTGCTTATAGTAATTGTAGTATGATCTAGTGATACTATTGTCTACTATCTCAACTGTGTCGCATAGTTTATATTTTCTGTTTATGGTTTCTTCTCTAGGCTCTTGCTTTGAATGCCTGTACCACCTTGGTTTCTGTGGAGCCAAAGTTGACAATTGAAACAAGAAATCATGTTATGAAGGTATTCTTTCAGTTTATCTTTGATAAACATATTAAGAATGTAAATTTTGTGCAGTAATTACATACTTGGAGCCATGAATACTTCTGAAAATATTTACAGGCAACCTTGGGGTTCTTTGCTTTGCCAAATGATCCAATAGACGTTGTCAATCCCCTTATCGATAACCTTATCACACTCCTATGTGCTATTCTTCTCACAAGGTATTACTGAAACACAGTTTGATCATTTTTTTTATATCATTTGTAAGATTTCTGACAAGTAAATGGAAAATATTTCTTTGATTTACGAAGTCCTGCTTGACAGCCTTCATTTGATCAAGTGATGATCATTTTGTGCTCCTAGACTACTTTAAAAAAATAATACTTAATGTTTAGAACCCGGGAAATAAATTTAATGAATGATAACCACATGTCTCGTGTCCTTTATGGACCCTTTATGTTTTCTTCTATGGTCCGATGATGCCCTGTAGCTTAGTGTAAAATCATTGTGGTCTAATTGTGCATATCTGAAAAGTCAATCTCATGTTTTTTTTCACTTAGAAACTGTGGTATAATTACTGCAACATGTTATTCCGTGTATATTCAAGTTTCCTTTCTTGAAGAAAGGATACCAGTTTTTCTATTGGAAGATCTAACTTCCCTTTACGCATACATGGCCTCTTGATGGATAAGAATCAAATTTGTTCTGTGACCCAAATTCTATGAGCTAGTACTTTGAACACAAGTTTCTCTCCAGTTATAGCGATTAATCTTTTAGGGGAATTTGTTAGATTCCTGTCCCCAATAATGACGTAGGTGGACTCGTCCCCCCTCTCTTTCTCCCAAGGCTAGACAGAGAATAGGCCACACATGGTAGATACATGAAAGAAGAGCCTTGTAGAGGTTTGGGGTCCTTGAATAGCTTAGCTACCTCGTTAACTTGTTCCACTATTGTAGAGCTTTGTGCTGTTTAGTTAGCATGTATTTGATCCTGCTTCATTGATTGACTGCAATATCAAAAGCAATCTGGGTCCATCTGAAAAGAATTTAATATATATACTTTTCTAGAAAATTTCCATATCGTTGTACATATGGTTGTATGACTCATGGCTGTTCTAACTGGAAACTTGTGAAACAATTAGTGGAGAGGATGGAAGAAGCCGAGCTGAGCAGCTATTGCACATATTAAGGAAAATTGATCAATATGTTTCTTCATCTGTGGATTATCAAAGAAGAAGAGGTTGTCTTGCAGTTTATGAGATGCTTGACAAGTTCCGGGTGCTCTGCATTTGTGGCTATTGTCCGTTAGGCTGTCATGGGGGTTGCACACATGGCAAGCAAATTGACCGTACACATGGAAATTTTTCCAATTTACCTTGTGAGTGCCCTTCCTACAGAAGTTTGCAAATGTTCTCTGCCTCTTGCTAATCTTATTGAACTTCGTTTCTTCAACTGCCAGCGGCATTTGTATTGCCAAGTCGTGAAGCTCTGTCTTTGGGAGATAGAGTTATAACATATCTTCCACGCTGTGCTGATGCTGATTCTGAAATTAGAAAAATTTCTGCTCAGGTATTAAATTGGTTTAGGGAAAGATCTGGTATCATTTAAAAATGAAACATCAATTCCTGTATAATTATTTAACTATATATGGAATTTAATTTCTATTGAAATGAAAATGTTTTTAATACTTTTTCTTTTCTTTGACTAGATTCTTGATCAGCTCTTCAACATCTCTCTCTCACTTCCAAAGCCACTAGGTTCTAGTGTTTATGGTGATATCGAGTTATGCTATGTTGCTTTATCCTCCCTTGAGGATGTTATAGCCATCTTGAGAAGTGTATGTTTATTTGTGTATCTACATCCCTATTTAAAGTTGCATCTCATGCACCTTTCCCATTCAAGATAATGAAAGCGAACCTGCGATACTTCATACCGGTTTAATTCTTAATTTTGCACGTATTTTCAGGATGCTTCAATTGATCCGTCTGAGGTTTTTAACAGAATTGTTGCTTCTGTCTGTACCCTTATGACAAAGGAGGAGGTTGAGTTTATCATTTTGTTTTGCTTGTTTCAAATGTAATGCTTTCAAACTAACCAGCCGTAGTTATTCTTGATGATTACGAGCAGCTTGTAGGCACATTGCATTGTTGCATGCCAGCTATTTGTGACAGAATCAAGCAGTCGGCTGAGGGGGCTATCCTAGCTGTTATTGAATTTGTAGCAAAGAGAGGGTCTGAGCTCAGTGAATCTGATGTTTCAAGGTTTTTTTCCTCCTTTAGACAAGGAAATTCACTTTTAAATAGCTTATTAGTTATACATTCTTATGATAAAAGAAAGTATAAATTAAACATCTCTGGGAATAGGATTGATCAAGTCTCTCTACAGGACCGCTCAATCTTTGCTCTCAGCTGCAGGGCATGTTACTGAGAAGCAATTACGTTTAGAAGTTCTTGGAGCTGTATCCTTTTTTTCCTCCTCCTCATTGTTAACACTTAACAGTCTGCAGAATCAACTGTGAAGACTTTTTTCTTTTTTATCTTGGCTTATATGCCTTTTCTGTTTTTAACTTTTCACTTAAATGAGCATATATTCTTGGATCTTCATATAGTTCTAACTATTTACCGTTTTTGGCTGAAACAACACCAAGTCTTATTCACCAAAGCCAACCAACCGGTTTTCTTTATTACCAACCAATCACCGGCTTCTATCTATTAGTTCAAAGCGGTGAGGTTCGTGCCCGATTATCTTGGTAGTCGGTTGTGGGGCCTTGCCTAATAGACGTCAAACCACATTTTGCATTCAGTTCTATGCTACCGTAACTCACTACAAGAGTTCGTCTTTTCAACTTCCTAAGTTGGAAAATCCACCTTTCTTTTACCATCAACTGTTCACACATTTTTCATAATTGTCAATCTAAGATTGCTGCTCTACCAACCATCAATCTAGGGGGCATAATAACGTAATCATAGGAAATAAAGTTATTATTTTTTATTCTAGTTCTGAATTGTTTTAAATTATTGTTTTATCTTATTTCCGTTTTAAATGTAATTGTCTATCTTTACCTACATAAATAGAGGTTTCTATCAATAGTGGAGCCATTTCATAAGCTTCCCTTCACTTCAATAAAGATCATTGTATATCCTTCATTAGCTTAGATATCCTCTTTATCTGAGAACACAAATGCAAAAATTGTTTTTAATGAAGTATTGGCTGCTGCTGGAAGGGATATTGTCACAAAAGATATATATAGGCTACGTGGTGGCTGGCCAATGCAAGATGCATTCCATGTGATCTACTCTGTTCCTTTATCTTTTTTATTTTTCTTAATTTTTGATGGCTGTCAATTGATTCCTTCTGTTTTTTTTTTTCTTTTCCTTAATTTAAATAGGCATTTTCTCAACATACAGTGCTGTCAGTTTTATTCTTAGAGCACCTGATCTCTGTCCTTAATCAGACTCGTGTCACTAAAACTAGTGATCCAGGAAAAGGAGAAAATTCTAGTCTTGTTTCTGAAACTCAATTGGACGATGAAATTCTGCAAGCTGCTATTTTTGCTCTTACTTCCTTCTTTAGGTATGTTGACCAATTGCATTTATTGAAATTTATCTTATTTTTATGGTCTTCATAATTTTATGATGTTTCATCTTAATTTCAGAGGTGGAGGTAAAGTTGGAAAGCGAGCTGTTGAACATAGTTACTCTTCAGTTCTTGCTGCACTTGTACTGCAACTTGGCAGTTGTCATGGTCTAGCTACCTCTGGTCGACATGAACCACTACGGTAAGTACCCTATTATATATTTATGTAGGCACCTGTAAGGCAGGAACGTGATATTCTTAAAAGTAAATAATTTTCTTTCTCCATTCCTGCAGTGCACTTTTAACTGCATTTAAGGCATTTTGTGAATGTGTTGGAGATCTTGAAATGGGCAAGGTACATGAACTTTCTGATAATATGAACACCTGCTACTGCTAGGACAACGAGAAACACTTCACATAACATTTCCAAGTTAAAAACAAAATTAAATTTGTCCTCAGATTTTGGCTAGAGACAGTGAGCATAATGAAAAGTGGATTAATCTTATTGGAGATTTGGCTGATTGCATTTCCATGAAGAGACCAAAAGAGGTAAAACTATCCATTTGGTGTTTTTCCATTTTTATGTAGGATGCCATTTCCAACTAAATACTGAATGGAGACTATTTTCTTACACTGTAACCAACTCTTCAGGTTCAGAATATATGCAAGATTTTCTCGAAATCGTTGAACCTCCAAGAAAATTTTCAACGGGAAGCTGCAGCAGCTGCAGTATCAGAGTTTATTCAGTACGGGTATGAATTTTGTGATCATTCTTTGAAGTTCTTGCTAGCTTCTACTTGTGTCCTTTTTATTTCTCTTCTTATAGTTTACGTGCTAATTTCAACCATGCAGTAGCGGGTTTAGCTCCCTATTGGAAGAGCTGGTAGAAGTGTTGTGCCGACATGTCTCAGATGAATCTCCAACAGTTAGATGCCTTTGTCTAAGAGGATTAGTGAAGGTATATGAAAGGATATCATCTAGATTTTAGGTCTTCAATTGCGGTCACACGCGTTCACTTCTCTCATAATTTCTGACTCAAGTTTAATGTTTGTAAGGTTGTATTATTTCACTCTATTTATAACACATGAAAGTATGACTTTCCATGTATATTGCAGATACCATCTGCTCATATCGACCAGTATACAACTCAAGTTTTGGGTGTAATATTAGCATTGCTTGATGATTTGGATGAATCAGTGCAATTAACTGCAGTTTCATGCTTACTGATGGTAATTTATGACCCTCGCTTTTATGTGTATATTTTGGCCTGATAATTAATACACACACACATAATCTTTCGATATGCCTCTTCGACCATTATATTATTTTTATTTGTACTTTTTTTTTTTTTTTTTTTTTTTTGTAGATTCTTGAATCATCAACCAATGATGCTGTTGAACCCATTTTGCTTAAGTTGTCTGTTCGGCTTCGCAATCTACAGGTGCATTCACTTACTATAACAATCTTTGATTATGGCAAGTTTATTATAGATGCTCGAGTTTTAAACCACTTTTAGGACATGCGACTCAAAATTTACCTTGATTACTTGTATGTTCATGTACGTTCACGTTTCACGAACCAGGTGGATCCATATTCCTTGTACTAGATTATTTTTTTGTGACCGATAATGGGTTTTCTTGATATTTTTGTTTTCTCCATCAATATTAATTAAATTATTATCGATGTTAGGCTGCATTTGGTGATTGGCAATGCTTTTTTATCTTGTACAGATATCCATGAATGTAAAAATGCGAGCTGATGCCTTTGCAGCCTTTGGAGCACTTAGCAACTACGGAATTCAGGCACATAAAGATGCTTTTTTGGAGCAGGTAATTGACTATGTTTTAATTTTAGCTTAAATAAACCGGTTAAATTTAGAAGGATAACTGGTCTTTCTTCCTTCAGAGATATATCATCGAACTGTTCCAATATTATCGGAGATTTCTATAAGCTGTTCCGATATCAGCACAATACCATGTTATATAAAGCAACCTAGTCTTATAAGTGCTTGATATATTCGTGGGTAAACTATATCCTAAGTTGTTAAACTATTAGTAAATTTATATTTTAGTCACTTAAGTTCAAAAAGTTACACAATAGTCACTGAACTATTCAAAAGAAGTTTAATTTAAGTTACTGGACTGTTAGTCACTGCTGTATGGCCTTCTTTGTTTGCACCATCTACACCAATGGAAAACATTTCTCTTCTATAGTTCATTTTTTTAATGAAACAACTTTTATTGTCATGAATTTATAAACCAAAAGCCAAACAACTTTCTTTTTTAATCTCTGACATTGATTGTCAACCAACTTAGATCTAAGGTTTTTTTTCTACTCATCAATGTGTATTGATCTACCGTATCAATCGTCAAATCGTAGCTTGAAGCTCGCTAATCAGACTTTTTAAAAAAATAATAATAATCCAGTAATTTAAAAAAAAAAAACTTTTGAATACTTCAGTAACTTAAATGAAAGCTTTCGAAAAGTTCGGTGACTATTTTATAATTTTTTTAAATTAAATAATATAAACTTACTAATAGTTTAATGACTAGTTTATTCTATATTTATTAATACATGTCAAAATGTTTCTACCCTATATTATTTTCATCACACTTCATTCACCTACTTCATTCATGGTATGTTGAACGGCTAAAGATAAAATAGAAAATAATCGAGTTTTTGCACTCTTTACCATCTAATCATGCTAATCAAACGTTAATCGCTGTTTCCAGATACATGCTACACTTCCACGCTTGATCCTACACCTACATGATGATGAGCTTTCTGTTAGACTCACTTGCCGTGTAAGCAATTACCTTAATACTGAATATCCCTTTATACATAGTGTGTTTATTTTAGTAGTAAAAGTAACATAGATGTCTTGTATTAAAAGATGGATTGCATGTTTCTTCTCTTAAAAAAATATGAAAATTAATCTTTATATCTTAGATGAAAGAGTAAATTAGTTTTTTTACTATTAAAACATGGTTCTTGTATGGGAGCATGAAGTACACCTAGCACGTCAAGTGTAATTGTTTGTTATTCCGTCAACCATTCCAATTTTTAGTAGTAGAAATTGATAATTTTTTTGATAAGAATGACTAATTTACTCTTTTGATCTAATATACAAAAATTATTTTACCAATTTTTTTAATAAAAAAAAGAAAATACAATCTAATTCCTACAACAAGAGCTTGTATCATACTTACCTTATTTATCATTAGTTTTACTAAGTGGTACTTTTTTTTTAATAAATAGAATACCCTCAAGCGGTTTGCCCCTTTAATGGAGATAGAAGGGTTGCTGGTTTTATTCAATTCACATATTGTTAACTCCGACCATCGGTATGCAAATAACGAATCTTGGAATACAGTAACATACGGTTGTCTTTCTTATTTCGTTAATTCCGTATTTTGTCTCCTTTCAGAAGTGATTATGAGGACTTTGTAAGAGATTTTACTAAGCAGTTTCTGCAACATCTTCCGGCTAGAGTTGATACTTACATGGTGTCAACCATACAGGTTTGAATTTTTCGCCGATAAGTCTACATATTTATCCTACACTATTAGTCGTCGGGTTTCTTTTATCAATGGCTGCGAAGCAATCGAGTTTCTAAATTAGAGTATATATATTTTGGTATAATGTCAAATTTAACTTTTAATATTTATATTTTTTTATCAATTTGATCCTTACTATTTTAAGCTAAATTTGGTCCTCAACCTCAATCTTTCGAAATTAGTTGAATTGTTCTTTTTTAACAAAAATACTAACTAAAACATTACTTTTTTTAGCTCGCATGGTAATATACATACAATTCATTTTATGTTTCTAAGTTTTAAGAATTTTTTTTTATTTTTAAAAAATTTTTAAATTATTTATTAGTGTGATATAAAATAAACAATACCATATCAATATGAAAGTACATATGATTTGTTAGGCGGGTTATCACACCAACATTGTTAAAAAATGTTTTAATCTGCATTTCTATTAAAAAAAGTAATTTGGTCATTTTCTTTGAAAGGATAATGACCAAATTTAGCTCAAGAAAAAAAATAAGAATCAAATTGACAAAAGATATAAAGGTTGAGGGGCTAAATTTGACATTAAACAATATACTTTTTCTTGACAAAATTGCATAACTTCGATTGTGTCTAATGTGCTAGATTTTAGCCTAATGTGAGACAGTCATGAAAGCTGGAAAAACCGTTAACATAGTTCTCGATGATGCAGGCTTTCGATGCACCTTGGCCGATAATCCAAGCAAATGCCGTTTATGTTTCCAGCAGCATACTCTCTCTTTCAGATGATCGGCACATTTTAACTCTTTACTATTCACAGGTTACATTCCGAGATATTTCCATTATTTGATTGTTAATAATCCTATAATTCTAAGAATTATTCTTTAAAAACATTTGCCATGGTCTAGGTGTTCGGAATGTTGGTCAGCAAGATGAGTCGTTCAACGGACGCTATCGTTAGAGCTACAAGCTCTTCAGCCTTCGGTTTATTACTTAAATCAAGTAATTCAGTCCCTTGGAAAGCAGCCCGACTTGAACGATTGGACTTCACTACAAAGGGTCAACCGGACTTGAACGAACAGACTTTACCGGAAAGGGTCACAATTCTAACTCCACAAGACAACAAAGACAGCACGAGCACTTAAAAAGGTACGATCATCAACCACCATTGTATTCTTTATCCATGATCATCCTAAATGCAAATAAACCGGACGATCTCAGTTCCGGTAGGTCAAGTTTTACGAGTTCGTAATTGAATCGCTGAGGCACAAGAGATTAAAATTGATTGATTTTGCTTAGATGGGATGAAATGAAAATAATTCAAAAGATTTCAGTGTTAATGATTTGTGTGTTGGTTTAATGTCTCAATTTTGATTTTAAGTTGGATTCAGTCAATGTTAATAACTGTAAAATTTTCATGTACAAGCGTTTTCAATATTTTTTTGGAAAATATTATTTTATTCAATTATGTTCGAAATTTATGCTTTATATACTGTAAAAGGGGTAGTCTAAATAATGATATATGAATTACGTGATTTTCAAGATAGCATAGGTAATGGTATAATGATAAATTTAGCTCCTTCCATTTTTGCTAATTTGGTCTTTATTGATTTCTAAACTATGACGCATTTTAAATTGGTCCTTAAATTTTAAAATTTTTTAATTACATCTTCAAACTATCAATGTTATATCAATTAAGTCCTTCCATTATTGAAACCATTAAATGACACGCAAAAATTTTATGTTAATTTAAAATGAAAATTTTAAAGAAAAGTAAAATGTTGTCATTTGCTACATAGCTTTTAAAATTAAAAATAAAAATTGAAAAAAAAAAGTGAACAACAGTTTCTTTTATAGTTTCAAAAACCTCAAAATTAAGATTTTTATAATATTCATTTTAATTTGTGTCACGTAAGGTCTTCATTTACCGATTAAATTAGCAATTTTAATAACAGAAGGACCTTATTGATATAAAACTTGATAATTTAAGGAAAGTTTAAGGACTAATATAGAATAAAAGTCATAATTTAAAGATGTTTGATAGAATCAACTCAAATATATAAATATAATACAATTTAAATTATCACATCGGTGCATGCAAGCTTAGCTTTATTCCGTTCCTTATATATTCTTTACCTTGAAAGCAAATTTCCAGCAAAAAGATAGGGTTGGCAATGGAGAATCCCTTGGCAATGGAGAATCCCTTGTTTTTTTTTTTTTTGTCATTATCAAGTTTTCGGTGATTATATACATATAAGATCACATAAAGATGAACATTTTTTTTTATTCCTTAAAAATATTAGTGTGACACTTTGTAACTCATGTTATACGTAAATTCAGCTCAAACTTATTTCGACTTAATTTATAAATATTTATATTTTTAAATTTGTATTTTTTTTAAACTTTAAAGTATCACATCAACAATTTAATGGAACAAATTTAATGATGCAACAATGAGATCCAAATTTTGAAATATTAAAAAAAGATTAAACTCTTTAAAAAAGATAGATGGACTAAATTATAAATGTACAAAAGGCACATGGACTTAAAAAGATTTTAACCCAAAAGAAAAAGAAAGAATAACGTTGGTGTCAGGTGTTCCTAAGTTAGCCGTTTTTCTTTTTAGCTTCTCTCTCAAGCAATACTTTGATTCTCTTTCTTTTTCTTTTTACAATTCATTTTTTTCCTTTATATATAAATATATAACACTAAATAATTCATTTCATAACCAAAATTTTTCTCTCTTTTCCCCCTAGTTTTCGAGATTGTTCATCATTGATACAACAGAAACTTTGAAACAAAAAAAAAATCCTTTTATTTTTTTTTTGAAATTTTTTATAGAAGAAATCGAAATGGGATCATCATCAGAGCAACAAAGTAATGAAAACTATGATTTTTCATTCAAGATTTTATTGATCGGAGACTCGGGAGTGGGCAAAAGTAGCTTGCTTATTAGCTTCATCTCAGCTTATTCAGCTCATTCAGCTCCCACCATTGGTTCTTTTATTTTCTCTCTTTAATTTTTTCTGAGTTATGGGTTTTTCTTATTTGTTTTATTTGTGAAGATTTTTATTTGGGTTTTTGTTTGAATATATGTTTATAGGTGTGGATTTTAAAATCCACTTGTTAACAGTTGGTGGAAAGAGACTGAAGCTTACCATTTGGGATACTGGTAACATATATATGCACTTTTATAATTGCATTGAGTCTAGCAAGTTACACGAGTTTAATTCGAAACAAAAAAAATTTAAATTTGACTCGATAATTTTTTTTTATTTGGAGTGAGTTGAATTTAAGTGTATTAGTGTTTGATTCAATTAGCTCGTGTATTATATAAATATACATATATGTATATGAAGTCAAGAGTGAAGTTAAAAAAATTTTGAGGTAGAATTAAGTTGTGTATTTTTACAATAGTAAAATTGTAATTTCATTATTTTAATAATTTATATTTTTATAATTTTTTAAAGAGATAATTAATTTTTTATTATTTTTGGGTTAAAATATAATTTTACTATATATTAATTTAAAATTTTATAAATCGTAATGGGACTAAAATTGAAAATTTTCATTTTAAGAAGATCAGGACCTACCAACCTTCCCTTTACACTGCCCCTTAGTATAATGATTATTAAGCTCGAAAATCTCAAGTTATAGTGATAAATTAGGCATAAATAATTAAGTCTGAAGTCAAATATCAAAATTAGACATAAATAAAGTAAGCTCGATCATTAAAAATAAAACTTAGCCAAGTTCGAATTCGGAATAACTTGTGAGCTCAAGATCAAATAATTAAATTTTAAAATTCAATTACAAAAATAAAATTTATTTTTTATTAAGTAAATTCAATTTATTAAATTATTAGGACTGCATTAAAAAAATTGAATGATTGATTTGTTTGATTGAATGGTTATGGTAGCTGGACAAGAAAGGTTCCGAACATTAACAAGCTCTTATTATAGAGGTGCCCATGGGATCATACTTGGTAAGTTCATGGTCCAATTTTTAAATTTTATAATATTACTCGTATTTAAGTGTGAGTATTTGATATAGATATATGTTTTAACACGAATATATTTAATTTCTTGGTAAGTTTTTTTTATGTATTTGAATATTCTTGTATCCATGTCTAAATTTACATTAAATACACATGGACAAAGCTCGAAAATTTTTTGAGGGTATAATAAAATTATAAATTTTTGGAGGGGCTAAAATATAGTTTTACTCTTGTATTAGTTTATACATTTAAAATTTATATAGAGACTAAAAAACAATATTTTCATTCTTAGGCCAAGCCCCCTATCCACCCTTAGATAAACCTTTTCATGGGTTGAGTTATCTGCTCAAAATATAAGTGAGTCTAGATAAAAAAATACGAGCCCGAAAAATAGATTTGGAAAAAAATTAAACTCTTTTAAAATATGGGTCAAGTCAGCCCATTTTATACTTTTGTAATATATTTTTATTTTTTATGTATTATGTAATTTATATTACATAAAATTAAATATATAATAATACAATACTATATAAAAATTAAAAATATGTTAAGCTTTTTAAATTTAAAATTCCAATAACAGAAAAAACCATATAGAATATTGAATATAAATTAAAAATAAATATGTTTTTCTAAAATAATAGGTGCAGACCTAAAATGAGCTTAAGTTAATCATTTACAAATATAGATAGGTTTAGACAAAATTTCAAGCTCATAGAACTTAAGAAAAATACAAAATGTACCAATAGCATTCATAGACTCGATCGTTGATCAGTTCTACCGATAATACAGTTTTGGGTATTTTAAGAAATAAAAAATCGAAACAACATAAAACCAAGATTAGGAATTGGCTTTGACGTTCATATTATAAATATATTCAAATACAGGATATAATCTTCAGAAAATAACCGGTGCCTTAAACCTTGAATTGTTTTCTGGATATAGTTTATGATGTAACACAGAGAGAAACGTTCACAAATTTGTCCGATGTTTGGGCCAAAGAAGTGGAGCTCTATTCTACCAATCAAGACTGTGTCAAGATACTTGTCGGAAATAAAGTTGATCTTGTAAGTCTAATGTTCTCTTTCCAGTTCATAACTATATTGTTCTGACTCTGCATTTTGTTTTACTTTGAAACCCATATATTATAATTGCTTCTTCTTTTCAAAATTTTACTCGAACTCGAATATCAATATTGAATACAGGTATAAGTTGAATTCTAAGTGTTCAATAATTAGGGTGATGTCAGACGTATTCATAGGCCAATCTTTGTTTTTGGATAGAATGCCTAGAAACTACCCGTAATCTCTCCTCAACTTTTAAATAAGAGAATAATTCACTTCAACGCACTCAAATCCAAGTCCTCCTACACTAATAACTAAGTTAAGACTCAATTGACATCTTAAAAGGTTTTGAATATGAATATTTTAATGAAATATGAAAAGTCTAAACAATATTATGACTTTGCTAAATATTTTAAAATCAAAGGAATTTTTTTTTTTTTTAACTTCTAAACATCATCTCAATAAATATGCACAAAGCTAAGGACAAGCAAAAGCTCTCTTAGTTAAATAGGTAGTTTCATTTGTGATCCCTCGCAAATATTAATAACTATTAAAAGGGCTTTGTAGTTTGTCTTCCTTTTCATAAATGGAAAAATTGCTTTTTGCCCCCCTCCCCCATAATTGAGGTATTTTGAAATAAATTTTTATTTTCATCCCTCAAAATTTTATAATTTTATCTCAACTCCTTATACACAAATTATAATTGTTCATTCATGTATGTATGTATGTATGAGCCTAAGGGAAATATTTATTTTCCATTAATGTATATATACGACAATTTCTCTTTATTTCTTTTTTATGATTTGTTTAGGAATCTAAAAGGGCTGTAAGTAAAGAAGAAGGGATTGAACTTGCAAAAGAGCTTGGATGTATGTTCATTGAATGCAGTGCCAAAACAAGACAAAATGTCCAACAATGCTTTGAGGACCTTGCACTCAAGGTAACATGTTTTTTTCTAACATCAAGACAACTTCAGAAAATTGCTTTAAACAGATTAGGAATGGATCATAAATTACTAGTATTCAAAGTACAATTTTACCATTCTATTAATATGTAATTTCATAAAAATTAAAAAAACTAAACGGTAAATCTACCCTTTTAGGGGAGACAAGGTCACTGCCTGCCCCCTTTTCCTTTATATATATCATATCCATCACTCATCGATTATGGATCATCATACAGATAATGGAAGTTCCTAGTCTTTTGGAAGACGTTGTTGGAAAAAGAAACATCCCAAAGCAACAAGCAGAGATCGTGGTGGCGCCACCTGCACCTTCTACGGCGCCACCTCCACCTCCTATGGGTGGTTGTTGTCCTTAGATTGCAGTATTAATGCTAGTATTTTAACCATCTTAGGGTTTTCTTCACACACACACACATATATATATACATGCTATACTGGTGTTGTTTTCGATGGAGTTCTTGCCGCTGTTAATTGGTTTAATTCCGAAATTCATCTCTTTGCTTTATGATAATTAAAAAGCTAGTATTTTTACTTTAATTTATCATAATTTAATCCTTGTATTTTATGAAGCCTACAGTTTAATAATCTATATGCATAAATTTAGCAAAAATCAGCAGCCGATTTATGTGTTTATCAACAAATTAACTTAATTGTTCAATTTTTTATGAAGTATAAAAACTAAATTCTAACAAATTAAAATAGAGGGATGTATTTCATAATTAGACCTTATATATTTATCATCTCCCAAAATTATCTTGTGTAAATTTATTTTCCTTTTTCTTGGTTATTTTTAACCATGGGGTCCATTGTTAACTTATATGAGGCTTTGAATTTAAAATTTTATTGAAATCTAAGTTTGACTCAGCTCGATGTATTCAAAAAACTTTATATTATTGAGATTTAAATTTAAATACAAATATTTTTAAAATTTAATTTATTTACATTCGAGGAAGCCTACCCATGAACAAAAAATCATTTTGGAAACTCGATTTATATACATCTCTGTTTATATCTAGCCTGCCAAAAACAATGCTTACATATTAATTTTGGATTCGATATGTTTAAACATATATTGTTGAAATGGACTTAGATCCGAATAAGGCCCAAAGGAGCTTAAGGTCCAATAGATGTATTGTCTAAACGAGCTTGGTCTGTTCAAGGTTTAAAAGTCCCACCTGGCATAAAACATATACTAGACCTGATCATGGGTCGAGTTATTAGACTCGGCCTAAAGGCCAGTCCAAAACGTGGAGGGTTTATATAAAAATGTAAGCTCGAAAAATGGGCTTAGATTAAAAAATAAAGCTCGTCTAGAAAACAGGTTGAGCCTCAGGTAAGTTTTTTTGCCCGGGCCTAACCCGAAAAAAAAACTGTTGTTGTTTCGCCACTGTTCTGCTACCATTTCGCTATTATATTGCTACTATTTTGTTGTTATTATTTGGATATTGTATAATTCTTGTATTATATTTTTTAAATTTATTTTTATATAAAAATAATAATATAAAAAAAGTTTAATATGAGTGAGCCAAACTGGGCTGAGCTCAATTTTAGTATTTTTTATGAGTCAGACTTAAACAGAATTTTAAACTCATTTTCTAAATTGAACCTATATTTAAAATTTTAGCCCGACTCAAATAAGTAGACACGTAGAATGAACTAATAACGATGTTAACAAATAAGAGACGTCCCACCATTCACAGGTAGATTGTCTTAATCACAATACTAGTTATCATTAGCTTAATTAAATTAGATGAGCCGCCCTCATTGCTTTACTTAAATGGCAAATTTGTCATTAAGCTTAAGCTTTACCAACCATGACTTGCCAATTAGCATATTATAAGGTTATTATCACTAGCAATGCTATTTGGAATATGCTTTGGATAAGCAAATCCTAGATTCTTCTTCAGTTAATTAAGCATTTTCAAAAATAATGATAATTGCTTTTTAGGTAGCCCTTTTCCTTATAATAATAATAAAAAGCTTTGAATTATATACAAGTATATATAAATAGAATTTTTTTTTGTATACTAAAATGCATCATACCTAACATATGGGTGAAAATATTATTTTCTAAAAAATAAATATAATATTAAAGTAAAATAAAAAAATTCTAGATAAGTGATTATGTTTTAATAATTATTTATTTATTAAATAAGAAAAAAAATTCAATGACGAATTGGTTCATGCAAGAGTGAAGTCAAAAAAAAAAATTTGGAGAGAAATTAAATTATATATTTTTTATGATAATAAAAATAAATTTTTATTATTTTAATAGTCTATATCTTTATAATTTTTAAAGATTAAATTAATTTTTTTTCATTTTGAGAGGGTCAAAGTGTAATTTTACTACTACTAATTCAAAATTTTATTAATAATAAAGAACGTAAATGGAAAATTTTTCATTTTAGGGGGAGTCGAGCCTGTCAACTCCTGACTTTGCCTTGAATTCATGGTATAACGATAAATTTATTTTAATTTTATAACTAATATTTAAGAAAACATTATTTTTTTTACGTGTTATTTTATTAGTTTCACCTATAAATTCTATTTAATAATCAATGAAGCAAGTGGTTAAAGAAGCTTCCGTTTGGTTCAAATTTTAAACCTTATATATTATTAAATTTGCATCCAAAAATTTTAAAAATTTTGATTAAATATGAATCACATAATGTTTGGTGGACATTATTAAGTATTGGGTTAACGTAATTTTTGGTATATTTATTTATTTTATCCATTTTAATACTTAAACTTATAATTAAGTCTATTTTTATATTTAAATATGGATTTCATGAAAGTATAACGATGAGGCATTCTAACATTACGCCACATCATATTTGAAAATTTTAAAAAATATTTTTTTAAATGAATATTAAAAATATAATTTCTTTTAAATTTCAAGTGATGGCATAGCAAAATATTAAAGTGTTCATCATCATATTTTTACATTGAGTTGTCCATGGGTCGAGTCTTAATAAAATTTTAGGCCTGGTTGATAGGCCTCGGGCTCAGGCTTGACCTGAAAATGAGTCTAACTTTTTTCATAAGCTCAACCCAGATATAAATGCTAAAACCCAAGTCCGGTCGTATTAAATTTTTTTTATATAAAAAGAATTTAAAAATATAATTCATCAAAAATATTAAAATAAATGTTTCCCAATAAATTCAAAATAAATTTAAAAAATCTTTGTACTCAAATAACACTAAGATAAATGCAATTTAACAAGCAAATACCTCTAAAATAGTAGCAAAATTAATAATAAAACAAGAGTTATACAATAACAACAAAATAGTAGTAATATAATAGTGCAATGACAGCAAAACAATTAGAAAACAGTAGCAAAATAGTGGAAAACAACAGCAAAATAACAAATATTTTTCTTGCCGGAATTTGGCAAAAAAAATCTTACTTGAGGCTATCCCTATTTTCTAAACAGATCTTATTTTTTGCCTAAACCTATTTTTCGAGTCTATATTTTTACCTAAACCCTCTACTTTTCCGACGGACCTTCGAGCTGGGCCAAATGACCCAACCTATGAACAAATCTACTTTTATAAAATTCAAATTCAAGAATCAAAATAAAAAAAAAAATTATCAAATTCAATTAAAGATGTGAATTAAAAAAAAAAAGTAAAAAGATCAAACTAAACCTAATTTTCATTGGACTATCTTTTCAATGGGACATCTTTAGCTAGCATTTGCAATTTTGAAAAAGGAAATGGAAGAATAATATATATATATACACTTTTCTTAATGCAATTAGTGGTCTCTCCCCTTCCTCAAACTAAACAAATGATAATTGTTATCATAAACTAGTTTTGCTAAAATAAAGTTAAAGATGACTAATCATTGAAAAAGTTGTGTCTTAATTTATACAATCATGATTGATTAAGGCCCCTAAAAGTTACATCACTTAGACATATTCAAATGTTAATTAATTTCCCTTAAGAAAATGACAAATTCAATTTAATTATTTTTTTAAGTTAAAACTCATTATCATTAGAAGAAGATAATGTTCTTTAGTATAATATATATTTATAGGGTTGTATTGTAGCAAGGGTACTTACAAGTTAGGTAATGTCATGATTTGAATTTTTTTCCTATTTTTTTAATTAAATTGAGTTAAATTGAAATTAATTCAATAAATTATTTCATTAGAAAAAAATTTATATTAATATTTAAATATTTATTAAAATATACTTTAAGTCTATGTACTTTTTATATTAAATTTATTGGCCTGGCATTTTGAAAAAAAAAATGCTCAATTAGTAGTCATGTAACTAAAAAAATATGTTGGAATGGATTTGAATTTAATAGAATTATTTTAATATGGTTTAACAACTAGAGTTTACAATTTTAAATCCAAAAAATAGAAGAATTAAATTTCATGAAATAAAAATAAGAGGATTAAATTCAAAATGTATAAAAAGTACAGGGATTAGGAGCATATTTTAACCTTTTATGTTTTGTAAGTTTAATTGTGATTTTAAGTCCATTTACAATATTGGAATTTGAGAATTAGTCTCTTTAATTAAATTTAATATAATTTGGTCTCTCCATTTTTTATAAATATTTCAAATTGATAATATCGTTAGTTGTCGTAAAAGTGATAACATGAAAATATTTTTACTATTATTTAAACATGTAGTCGAGACTAACTGGAGATCTAACTAATAATAAATTTATACATTCGTTTAATGCTTAAGGTATTTTTTTAAAGAAAAACCCGTATTAAAACTTAGAAATAGCATTGTAAAAATAGAAGATTATTTTTATACCAAATTAAAATAAAATAATTAAATCTCAAATTTTCAACATAGTAATCCTCGTACTCTTTAGAATGTTGAAATTTAATCGTTATATTTTTTAATTTTAGGAATTTAATTTCTCTACTTATCTGATTTAAAAAATTATAGTCTAATTAATAACTTTATTAATCGACTTTTATTAAATTTGACTATGAGTTATCAATTAGACTTTAATTTTTAAACAAGATATTTGAATATAAAATACCACATATATATCTTTGGCAAACAAAGATTAATAGCGCTATTAATTGGTGTCTGACTTTCAAATCACACAAATAGAAGGATTAAATTTCAAAAGTGAAAGAAGACAGGGACTGATGGCAGAATTAAACCTTAAATTTAAATAAAATAATGTATGAGTTGAGTGTAACACATAATCTATGAGTTGGAAACTCAACGTGTTTCAGTCGTCAGATCTGACAACTACCGGGTCTTATTCTACGTGTCGGAATCATATTGCGTGGTGACAATGAATCTAATATCTGACGAGTCACCCAGTCAGAAAACTTTATCCTTTTTCTATTGGTTAAAATCGTCTTAAAGTCCTTATACTCTTTGTACATGTTGAATTTAGTCCCTTATACTTTCAAAAATTTAGTCTCTATACTTCTCATATTTCAAAATTAAGGTCTAATTATTGACACAGTTAAAATTGTTCTATTAAATTCACTTGTGTAATATTTTAAAATAAATAAAATACTCACTTGATAGCCATGTAACTAAAAAAATGACATTGTAATAAACTTAAATTTAACAAAAAAATTTTAATTGTGTCAACAATTAGACCTACATTTTTAAATCCAAAAAAATATAAGGACTAAATTCCTAAAATTAAGAATAGTGGGTCTAAATTCCAATTATATGAAAAGTAAAAGGACTCAGAGCATTCTTTAACCTTATTTATTTTCATTTTTTTTCTTCGAGATGGATAAGAAGGGCAGGAAAGAGGATTCGAGGAATGGGACCCAATGCCGCACATTCCGTTGCTCTTATCCAACATGAAACACGTGTCAATTACTTATTCACGTGAAGCAAATAATTAAAAAAATTTAAAGAAAAAACAAAATTTTTAAATAATAAAAGGGTTTTTTTACAAAATAAAGTACAAATATATATATATATATATAAATATTTTATTAATAATGAAATAAATTATTGAGGGAATTAAACTCAAACCCAAAGTTAATTTAAAAAAATTTAACCACAACTTGACATTAAGGGCGAAGATAATTTTTTTTTAAGAATCGAAATTAAATTTTATATTTTTATAAGAGTTAAAATGTAATTTTATTATTTTAATAATTTATAACTTTCAAATTTTGAAGAGCTAAATCAAAATTTTATTTTTTGAAAGTTAAAATATAAATTTACCATATACTAATTTAAGATTTTATAAATTTTAAAAGAATAAAATTTAAATTTGCAATTTTAGGAGTACCAAAGCCCCAACCAACCCCCTCTTGTCGCCCCTGCTCCGCATAGTTTACTCATTTCAGTGGAGGAATAATTCAATTTTTAACATTTATATGTTTTCTAATATAATATAATCCGTGTAATTTTTTTATTCCACAAGCAACCTTAAAATATTGTCATGTGTATCTTTTTTTAAAAATATTTATTTTTAATATTTTATTATATTTTTATAAGATACTTATCAACTTCTTAACTCTATTTGTGGAGTCTAAAAATTTACAGATAGTGCACTAAACATTTTTCCATACAATAATTGTATAAATATTTTTTTTACTAAAACTTGTTTGAAACAATAGTTAAAACTCCTGTCACTTGCAGGTTCAAATATTGTTATCTTCCTTTCCCTTCTACTAATATTGCAATGATAAAAAAAATATATAAATATTTTAATTTTTAAATAAAAATCAGTTTATTTTTTATTAATATTCAAATTATGATATTGGTCCCTCTAAAATGGTTTGTCTTTATACTCTAATTTAAAAACACAGTTTGATTATATACTTTACAATGTTTTTAATTAATTCAAATAATTAATCCAAAATAAATATGAATTTTTTTTTCTTAAAAGCATCCATTTTAACTCAATCAGGCCGACACACAATTCTTGTTATTAATGGTCAAATTGTGATTTTGGTCCATTTGTTGTGCTCTAATTTTTATACTTTAATGAGTCTATATAGTTTAGTCCCTTTACTTTTATAGTATCACTGTTAATTCAAATAGCTAACACCCTTATCAATTTCAGTTAAAACATTGACTTGAATTTTTTATCAAATCATTTTTATTCCAAAGAATTAAATCTCAATAATGAAAATAGTAAAGGGACCCAAATCAAAATTTGTCCTTTATTAATTAATTTTAAATTACACAAAATTTAACAAACTTAAACCGCTAACCATGGACCGACCCTTTTATATATATAAGTAAACAGAGCTGAGAACTGAAAATACACTCCGATCTTCATTCTCCATTTCCCGTCCGCTTGATTTCCATCAGACGGTGATAACCATGCCGATCCGAAACATAGCCGTGGGCCGACCCGAAGAGGCGACTCAACCGGACGCACTCAAAGCAGCTTTGGCTGAGTTCATCTCCACACTCATCTTCGTTTTCGCCGGGTCAGGCTCCGGCATGGCCTTTAACAAGTTGACCGACAACGGAGCCACCACTCCGGCCGGTCTTGTTGCCGCTTCTTTAGCTCACGGCTTAGGACTTTTCGTCGCTGTATCCGTCGGCGCTAACATCTCCGGCGGTCACGTCAATCCCGCCGTTACTTTCGGCGCTTTCGTCGGCGGGAACATCAGTCTTTTACGCGGCATCCTCTACTGGATCGCTCAACTACTTGGCTCAACCGTCGCTTGCCTCTTGCTCAAGTTCGCGACTAGTGACATGGTAAACACACAACACTGGTCAAATAAAACATATATAAACTTTTTTACATTTAATTTTAGGATTAATTTTAAAACCTTCAGTTAAATTTTAAATTAATCTCAAAATTTTAAAACGTTTCAATTAAGTCCTTAAGTTATCACTTACCAATAATTTAGTGATCAAATTTTAATAATCTAACTATCCGTTTAAATGTAATTTTAACTCATACATAGTATACAACATATTTGTAAAGGTGATGTTAAGATGCACGAATCGGGGCTTATCTCCAGTGGCGTATCTAGGAGGTTCGTAGGGATTCAGCCCCTCAAAAAATGAAAAATTGTTTATTTAATCCCTTTAAAAATTTTAAAATTTTAAATTAATAAAGGTAAAATTGTATTTTGTCCCCAAAAAATGATAAATTTTTTATTTAATCCTTTAAAAATTATAAAGATTTTAGCTATTAAAAATTATAATTTAATTTCGACCCCTTAAAAAAACTTTCTGGTTTCGCCCCTATTTATCTCCTTACTTATAAGTTAACATTAAAAAAATAATTAGAATATTTTAAATTTTAAGTATTAATTTAAATCGTTAATTTTTGAAAATACCCTGTAATTAATTACCAATTTTTAAAAAAATTAAAAATTATTACCAATATATCAAAAAATAAAATTATTTACTTTTTAATAAAAATATTAATTTACGGACCCGTAAGCTAGTTTATTCCTTCAACATTTCCGCCCTAAATACCAATTTTGAAAATCAGTTATTTTCGTTATTTTTAAGAGCGCTAATATACGGTTTTGTTACGGTACTTCGCAGACCGTACCGGCTTTCGGACTTTCATCGGGAGTAGGTGTGTGGAACGCGGTCGTTTTTGAGATCGTGATGACTTTCGGATTGGTCTACACGGTTTACGCCACGGCCGTCGATCCTAAAAAAGGAGACCTAGGAGTGATCGCACCGTTGGCGATCGGTTTTATCGTGGGAGCCAATATCTTGGCCGGTGGTGCCTTTGATGGAGCTTCGATGAACCCAGCCGTTTCGTTCGGGCCGGCTTTGGTCAGCTGGTCCTGGGACAACCACTGGATCTATTGGCTCGGACCGCTTATCGGTGGTGGTCTAGCTGGTCTTATTTACGAGTTCGCCTTCATTAACCAAAGCCATGAACAACTCCCTTCCACCGATTATTAAAACCGGTTTAATTTATCATGAAAACGGTTTTTTCTTTTCTTTTCCTGGTGTATTTATTTTGTTGAGCTTTTCTTTTGTGCTTAATTTGTGACCGTTGATCATGCTTACTTTATGATGATCATCATCCAATGGCTGATGTTGTTTGTGAATTTGTGTTAATGCTCCTCTGTTTTCTATAATCGCTTGCATTTCCTTTTTTTTTTTAATTCCTTTTTTTCTCTCAACTTTGTTATATTTATTTTTAAAGTTTATATTTAATATATTGTCAACATATAAATCTCTAAATTATTGATTAATCAGTAGCTTATTAATAAATATAAAATGTTTAAATTTTTAATGATAATTTTGATTATTAATACATATATATTTATTAAAAATTTAAAATTTCTTAAATCTAAATATAAAAAATTGTTTATTAATAAATTATATGATGGGATTTATTGGCAATATAAACTGTATATAGTGATGTTGTATTTATAAAAATGTATATTTAACACATTATTAATATTTATATGTTGTATTAATAAATTGTATATAGTGATGTTGTATTAATAAAAATATAAAAAATTTTGTTTATTAATTTTTTTTCGCAAAAGAAATGAGGTTTTAAGAAGATGGAATCCGGAAGTGACAAAAAAAAACTAATGTTTTTTTTTTTTTTAAGAATCTTGTTGTGTAATAATTTAATGAGCTTATACAATTTTATTAGTAGAAAAATCGAAACTTTAAATATATGTATGTTTAGTTGAATTTTTTTAGAAAATTTATTTGTAGTGTTATTTATTTGAAGTAAATGAATTTTTTAATGAGTTAATATTATTAGAAGCATTAGTAGGATTAACAAAGTGAGAGTGTCTTGTTGGAACCAAATTTTTCAAAATCGAACTAATCATGCCATTGGTTTAATTAGTCCGATTAAATAAATAATTAAAAAGTTAAAAATCAACTTATTGATGCAAGGATTAATTATGTGGAGATGACAATGGTATTGGGTGGTTCACCTTGCTTAGGGTAAGGTGGAGAGCCATTGTGCATGGTGGGCAAAGAACAGAGGTTATGGGTTATCGGAGATGAGAAGAGAATGTAGGAGAGTGAGTTGAGGAGAGAGATAGGGAGAGAGAGAGAGAGAAAAAGAAAGTCTTCTTGTGCGTGAGAGCTCAGGGTCTATATACTCTGAGTTAAGTATATATCAATTTTAATATTTTTATAGAAAAATATTAGATTAAATCAAAAGTTGTCACGTGTTACTATCTGATTGGTCCACCAATTTTTTTAACGGTTAATATAGTCAACCATAAAGTCAATTAACGAAAGGGTTTAATTGATTTTTTTCATATTTTATAGAAAATTTCTTAGCATATAAACCTTATATATTATGCAAATATTAGAGGAAGAGGTCAACTTTATTTGAGAGTGACCCTCACTCAACCTCACATGTATTAATGAGTCATTTGATTGCGATTTATGAAAACTTTAGATGCTTTAAGTGATTTACAAGAGATTGTGTGAAAATGATCAAAACGAATCCTCTATAAGTCTTGTATTCATAAATGACAAAGATTATGTAAAAAACAAATAAAATTTTAATTCAAAAAGTAAAATTTAAGCTACGAGTATTTTAGTGTTTTCTATTTAAATTTTATCATTTGTAAATTTATTTTGGGTTTAAATTATTTTTTATAAATTTTATATATAATATATTAAAAGATAAAAAAAATCCCTTCATAGTTTTTTTTTAATAGAGATAATATATATTTGATAAGATAGAGATAATATATTTTAAGACAATATTTAACTTTCAACTTATATAATATAAAGTGAAAACTTTATCACAAACATAATAAAATATGTAATTCATGAGCCACATTTGTATTAAATTAATTAGGACATTGTGTAATTGATGATTGGAATCATTTCCAATCATCATTATTTTCAATTATTATTTTAAAGTATACTCTTGAACAAAGTTTTTTTAAAAAAAATTTGTCGTTGTTTTTGACTTACTTTCAATTTATCGATACAATAATACAACAAAAAGAAGGTATGAAAGAGAGTATAGTGGTTGCTATAGAGGTTGATTCATTCAGTCATTGAGGAAAGTTTGAGGTTATAAATAATAAATATGAGGAGAGTGTTAAGGTTGAGGACTGGAGATAAGTTGATAGAGTACAGGCTTGATCTTCTTAGAGAGTCCATTCCTTTTTCATCATCTCTGAATGTATTTATAGGCGAGGTCCTGTGTAAGACAGCGTTAACGTGCTGACTTGTCATGTAATCATCATTATAAAATGTGTGGGGCAAATGTCTTCAATGGGACAAACTTTGCCAGTCACTTTGACTTGATGATATAGGGTAGTTGAGTCCTTCTTGTGTTTGGTGACCAACAATCTTATGTTCTCAATGAAAACTTGGGGATCCAAATGACGAATTGTTTACAAAGGAGGTTTGCTGGCAACTAACTTAATGTTTGGGTATCTATTTTGTTTGTCACGTGTCTTGACACCGATGGGGTATAACACAAATAATAAAAATATATTATCTTATTTAATTATAAATTACAAAAACATTCATAAAAATCGTTTTCAAATATTTTATTAATTTTAAGGAATATTGAAAAATTTAGCTCTTAATGTTTACACCATTTGTGAATTTGACTTTTTTTTATAGCTAAATTTGGCAATAACATTTCAAAAAGAATTAAGTCGTTTTTTTAAAAAGAAATGCTAATTAAAACATTAGTTTTTTAATGATGTTAGTGTGCCAACCTATGTTTTCATACTGGCATGACACTATTTGTCTTATATGTCACGTCAACAAATAATTTTAAAATTACAAAAACATTAAAAAATAAAAATTTATAAAAAGTTTATGAAGTACACGTGGACTGTCATGTAAGTTGTCATGTTTAAAAACTTAACGTTTTAGCCAATATTTTTTTGTTAAAAAAATAAT
Organism: Gossypium stocksii; assembly: GCA_020496765.1. Taxonomy (NCBI): domain Eukaryota; kingdom Viridiplantae; phylum Streptophyta; class Magnoliopsida; order Malvales; family Malvaceae; genus Gossypium; species Gossypium stocksii. The sequence continues at coordinate 121,436,739 of CM035626.1, forward strand.
TTGACTCTTAAATGTTAATGGTCAAATTTGACTCTTTTAAAAAAGTTGAGTCAAATTTAACTAAAACAAATAAGGGTCAAATTTAACTAAAAAAATAAGGCCAAATTGACAAAAAAATATAGAACTTCGAGATTCAATTTATCATTATGCCTTATTTTTAATAGCACAAGTGCTCACCCCAAGGTTCAATCATCAATAAACAAATTTTATCAAGCCTAATTGAACAAACTCAAGCAACATAATTTTTTTGATCTTATATCGAGCTCAAGCTTTAAAACTAAAACTTGATCCATTTTTTAATTGAGCTTGATTAAGTTACATCCAATAAATCAAAGTTCGAGATCTCAATATCTTTTAACTCTTATTTCGAATTATGCCCTTTGTATTATCCCTAGTCATGCCATAATATGGGATAGACATTTCACAACTATGGCCCCAGCCAATTACTATAAAGATGGGCTTCACTCAAACCTATCATATTTGGGTCCATTGGTTCTCAGCAAGGTCTAGCCCATGGTGAATTTAGGCACTTCAATAGTTCTTTTAAACTCTACTAAATTATTAATAAAAATAAATTTATATTTTAATTATTAAACTTTAAAAAATTATTAAATAATTTTCATTTAAATCATTGAAATATTAAAATGTAAGATTACTCAGATATTAAAGTAGTCACTAAGATATTAAAATGTGAGTAATGTAGTCACTAAGATATTAAAATGTAAGATTACTCAGTTATTAAAATGTAGGATTACTCGTAAACATACTTTACTAAATTGTCATTGTTATAAATTTTTTTAATAAATTTAATTCTTTTAATATTTTCAATTTCAATTCTCATAAAATTATGATAAATTGTTACACTCTTTACTTTTTATTACAATTTTGTTATTAATAAAATAAATATGTGAAGTTAAAATAAATTTATAAATCATAAATATAATAATTCATGAAAGTGATTTATTTACCACCTATAAATATAATTATAATCATAACTAAAAAATAAATTATTCGAGAAAATTGTTTCACTATTAAAAAAACTAATTCTCAAATTTTATTTGAGAAAAAAACCTAAATAGATTAAAACAATAAAAATAAATGGTAAAATATACTGATGGTCATCCAACTATAAAAAATTACAAAATGATCATTCAACTATTAGTAATTTTTCTCACCCAACTATAAAAAACAACAAACTGATCACTAACTATTCAATTTTATCTGTTTTAATCACCAACCGGCTAACGGAGGCAGCTTTTAAAATTGGCAAAATTATTAACCCTCAACATTCGCACATTATAACTTTTCAAAGTTGGGTAAAAAAAAAAAATACTAATAATTTCAAAATTGGGTAACCAAAAAAGAAATATTCTAATAATTGGATCACTACTAATGTAGTTTACCCAATACATAAACAGTCTTAAGCACCGACCAAACCATATATATATAAACAAAACAATGTTAAAGCTACTAAGATCATATTTATTCAAACTTGGTGCAGGGAAACTCATACATTACTGTCTCAACATCTGAATTCTAAAGATGAAAATTCTATAAAAATCATTTTAAACCCAAAATATATAATAATAATAAAAAACCTCGAACCTAATCATCACATGTGTCGATCGTGATTGTTTCGACTCTAGCGGCGGAAAATGATAAAAAAAAGAACAGTAAAAGCATCTTACTTACAGTCACCATTCAGTCCACATGCTGCAACTTCTTCATTGCAACAATAACCTGAGATATCCTACCTTTTTGCTGCCCCATTTGCTTTTTTTGCTGCCCCATTTGCTTTCGATGGCGTAAAACGCCTAAGCCATTAGCGATCTATGAATGATTTGTTCATGAGGTTGACAGCGTCATCCATGAACTGCATTAACAGTAGCAAGTAAAAAAATAATCGTGAAAACATGGAAGATGACTATCAGTTTCCCTTTCTGATCTTCTACTCTAATCCAATACGACGTTGCAATGTTCGTTAGGATCAGAGCAATTAGCAAGCACTATCTAAATTATGCATATAACAAAACTCTCTTCACTTCTCCGAACAAATTATGGGCCTTTTTTAACCCATTATTTGAGAGCTGTAGACCTATGTTACTCAAACTCTTCATCCGTGTCAAACACTCGTGTGGATATAAATAGAAAACTTCAGAGAATTCTAACTATACTCATATCTAATATTCACACCTGAGTCCGATAGCTCTAGAGTGCCTTAAGGTGTCACAACATGACTAATTAGAGGAAATCCAATTTTGCCGAATCAACCTCAATGTTAAGGACAAAACTATAGGTTTCTGTTTCATCACAAACATCTCCATCTTTCTACACTTTAAAGCCTTATTAAAGATGCAAGCAACACGATAAGCAGATCATTCCATGTGTGCTCGAAAGAGAAGAGCATCTAAAACTACAGATTTTTACCTTTCCAAGCAGCTTTAGTTCTTTACCGACTGGTTCCAAAAATTTCATGTTAACTTCAATTGGCCACACCTGTCGATATTGAAAATAGGAATAAATTAACAAAAATGTGTACCAGGGCAAGGTTTACATTCCGGACATATGTGAAGGAAGATATTTCAGGAAGATAAAGGGAAGTAACAGTCATCTAAGTTTCACATAGAAGATGAAACCATAGGGTTTATCTTTCAAATTTATTTTGTATTTATTCGAATTAATGACTAGAGAGACATAGTCAATAAATGGACCAAAGTTAATTAGAACAAGGAATAAGACCATAAAACAAAGCAAACACAATATACAAACACGAGACAAGTTTATTTTGCTAAAATCAAATGCAACAGCCAATGTTTTCGAGACTTCTTCAATGGTTCTAACAGCAGCTATTGTGAACTTACAAAATTTCTCCATAAACACTAGTTAATTAGAACGAGGAATAAGACCATGAAACAAAGCAAACACAACATGCAAACGTGATACAAGTTTGTTTTGCTAAAACTAAGTGCAACAGCCAATGTTTTCAAGATGTCTTCAAGGGTTTTAACAGCAGCTATTGTGAACTTACAAAATTTCTCCATAAACACTAGATAATTAGAATGAGGAAAAGGACCATGAAACAAAGGTTGCAAACACAACATACAAACATGACACAAGTTTGTTTCGCTAAAATCGTATGTAACCGCCATCATTTCTGAGATATCTTTGACAGGTCTATTGGCAAAAAGATTCCCCATAAACCCTAGATAATTCCATTCCTAGGAAAAGACTACTTATGGAGTAAATAAGCTAAACTTCCTCAACTGTTTTTTCATATCAAAACTCCAAACCACAAGGATTCCCTTTAGTTGTACTAAAGCTACTACTTGTTATAGATTATGATAATAGACAGAACCACTGCTACCATTCAGTTCAAACGGGATTTTTTAGATTTTTCAAAATTATCCATGATAATCCGGTTCAATTCAATTTGGTTCTTGGTTTTTTTCAGGCTACTTTTGCAGTTTTCGTTATTAGACTTATTTTGATAAAATAGACTTTGTTTTATGAGTTTTGTGCCTTATTTGGTAAAATTTTTAAAAGAAAATTCATAAATATTTTTATAAAATTAAATTTTCAAGTAAATAATAAATAACTCTATAGTTTTTCTAAATATATATAGAAAATTTAAATTATTTTTTCACTATTCTAAATATAAAATGTTTATTTTTCCACCATTAAAAAACTAAAATTAATTAGATATTAAATAAAAATATAATTTGATTCGAGTAACCATGATTTTTTAATTTGTACTCCAAAAACCATCCAAACAAGTTAGTTCGAATCAGTTTTCGGTTTCTCTAGCTACCATTTTGGCATTGAATAATTACTTTAATAAAATAAATTAAAAAAAAAACCAAAGCAATTAAATACCTTAAGACCAAGTAATCTAACAGGAGTAACCTGACCCGGAACAATACATTCGGGTCCCGCCGCTTCCACAATAGCCTCAGTCGCTAACCCACTTCCTATAGGATCCGGGTGCTGCCAAAAAAAAAAAATCAAAACAAAAATCCCCAATTCATTTTCCTTTTTTCTTTAAGAAAAAAAGAAAATTGATTATAAAGGGGATAAAAGAAAACCTTCATCACAGCGATGGCGTAATTGGAATTAGGGTTTTGACGTATACGAAGAACAGGCGAGTGGTGGATTTTAGGAACTGATTTTCCGGCTGAGGCCCGCCATGGAACATCCTTTTGCAACGAAGCTCCGCCTTTCTTCGACATAGTTTTTTCTAACGACCGAAACGAAAACAAACTATAGGTTTTGGTTCCAAATCTTGATGAAAATCAAGATATCGATAAAAAATGAATGGAAATTAGAGAAGCTGTGGAATATTGTGGATTAGCTTCTCTTTTTTTTTTTTTTCTAGCTGTGGCTTTTCGAAGTTGGTTTCTAAATTTGTTTTGTGGATATGAAAATGATATTTATTTTGGTTTTCTTAGAGCTTTTGTTTTCTTTTCAGTAATAAAATAAAATTTGCCACTATGTCCCCTATACTTTGATAGAATTTGTAATTTTGTCATTGTGCTTAGAAAATTACAAATTAAGTCACCATACTTTTTCAATTTTTCAACTTCGGTAGTATTTTTCATCATCAAAATTTAATTTGGCATCTAAATGACAAAAAATAAACATGCTAAACTAATAATTTTTTACAAAAACTCATAATGTCGGTACAGATTGAACTAAGATTTTTAAAATGAGAAAAAAAAAGATTATTTTTAAAGTACATGAAGTAAATCTCAAATTTTATACAAGGATAAACAATAATTTTAACATAAAAATAATTTACATTCTCTCTTTTCAAAACCTTTATTATAAATATTAATTTTGGGTCAAATTCTATAAAAAGTCCTTGTACTATATATTTTGGAAAATTTAGTCCCTCTATTATAATTTAATCATTTATAGTCCACTACTTTTCAAAAAAATGGATTTTTAGTCTTGAGTCTTAACTTTTTTCCCTTAATTCCATCAAATAATTTAACGATGTTACATGTGCACCGTAGCATTTTTGTACAGGTAAACGAATTTTTTGCATATTTAAAAAGAAAATTATACAATATTTATTTTTGTACAAAAAATGCCAAGGTGTATATACCACATTATCACATGTTTAAAAATTATGCCACCTAAAATTATTTGATGGAATTAGAAAGAAAAAAAAGACTCCAGGACTGAAAATACACATTTCAAAAAGTAGAGGGACTAGAAAGGATCAAATTATATTAGAGGGATTAAATCTGCAAAACTCATGTTCGGATATGCATTCAACAAGAACACGAATACTTCGAAAAAAATGGAAGAATATCACTTGCAATGAGAATGTTTTAAGCATCAATGAACCAACTGAACCAATGCATGTTCATATCCAGCATGCCTGAATTTCAATAATTTGATCTTAATTTTATCTTAAAGAATGAATAAATATTTCAAGTTCTATCAAATACAAACTAAAATATAAAAGTTGATCCTTCTTTGTAAGAACAACCAAAAAATACAAGTTGTTCCTAACAAATCATTTAATTAGCAGCATGTTACTAACAAAATTCGATACCTTTTTTAATTACATCCGTCGCTGTTCTGTTTTGGATGATTAAATTCAAACAAAATATAAATACGTGGAAAGAAAAAGAAAAAGAAAAAGAAGAATACCATCAAAATTGAGAAGGGAATAGCAGAACATCCATCGAGCCTTCCTCTGGCTCGGATTAATCAGTTAGACCATAATCATTCCCACTACTTGCGTGCCGCATCTTCCAGTTTCTTCCATGTCATTTCTCGTTGCTCTGCTACCTCTCTGGCCTTGGCTTGTTTCTCTGCAAGCTGTTTCTGGCACTCATCAACTAACTCAGTGTCCATTTCCGAGAACATTTTCCGTACGTTCACGGTCAACCCATGAACTTCAGTGTTCCAATGACTTTGGATATTTTTCTCCAATGCCTCAAAGATGATTGGTAATATTACCTGTCGGTTCTCAGCGATTAAGCTCACAATGTGCTCGCTATTCCAGAAGAAGAGGGCTCTTTCTGCAACCTGTAATACAAAATGGTCTAAGGGAGAACCGTGAAGAAAGTTGTTATCGTATTACTAAGATTGAAACCAAGTTTTAAAGAAACCAAGAACTCCGTAGCAACCTGCTCAGGTCCAACAAGTACAAACCGTGACCATCAGAATCAAACACTTTTTAATAACAGTAATCCATTGCGTGTGAAACTTAGCTCAATAAGAATCAATTAAGCAACAATCGAAACATATGGTAAATAAAACGATCATTTGTTGAGAACCATATATCTACTCGTAAATTCTAAACACAACTGATTGCACGACAATCAAACAGTATCTACAGACAATGAAGAAGACAAATGAAAATCAACTATGCAAGATATTACATGAAGCAAAGGAAATTGATTGTATTTTATAAAAATACCATGAAGGCCTTTGTACTAGGAGTGAAATTACATTTTATCCTTTTACTCAGAAAATGGGCAAATTAATCCCAGTAAATTAGATCAAAGAGCAAATTGATCCTTCTATTAAAAATTCCATACATTTCTACTGTTAAAAACTATCCTTGTACGTCAAAATGTGGTACACATGACAGGCCAGGTGTAACTGTCTGGTTATCCCTGAGCCATGCCAGTTTTTATCGGTAGAAATTGATGAAAGTTTTAACAAAAAAGACCAGTTTGCCCTTTGATCTAACATACAAGGACTAGTTTGCCCATTTATTGAGCAAAGGGGGCAAAATGCAATCTGACTCTTAGTATAGGCGCCTCCATGGTAGTTTTAGTATTGTAATTCTTTATGATTGAATATCAGCTAAAACAAAACCGTGGCCGAGGAACGCATTCAAATGAGTATAGACACAGCACCAGGGAGAAAACTGATTCTATTGGAGGCCAAGCTACTCTACGTTTTTTTTTTTAATGGATGCAGAAAGAGTGAAACCGAATGCAAATTGTATAATGTTCAAAATAATACAAAAATCGGCACAACTTTCCGAAAAAAGTCAGAAATGATAAAACACAATGTATGCAGCACATTGCAGCATGAGCCAATGGTTATGCTTCAACAACCACAAGAAGTAACAATGTTAACATCCTAGCAACAATTCCACAATTCCAAATACCAACGATTCTTAAAGGTGATTCAAGTTCCCAAACCATTGCCAATTTCGCAAAATCATGTTGAAATATTCAAAAGACAAAAGCCATAAAATGAGTTACCTGAAAATGAGGGCTATTAAGGCAACGTGCAATCTTTCGGAAAAGAGGAACCATACATCGTTGGAACTCTGCGGACTGTGTTTCTTCGAGCACTTCCTCGAGTTCCCCGAGGAAGAGAACTTCCTTTTGACAATTAACCAATGGCCAATACTTCAACAGCCCTCTAATAACCATATCAGCCAGCTTATAATCCTTGTAAACAAACTGAACTATACAATAAGACAATTGCTGATGATAATTACCGACCTGTTTAGTCTTATGCAAAGGGATCAATGCTCTCATAAGGAACAATTTATGTTCTTCTCTCATAGGCATTGAGAAGCCATTGATAATACTTCCTAGAATCTCTAAAAGCTCGCCCACACCGCTATGTCTCTCGGTTTCATAGATAAACCTATAAAATATGTTGCTTATGGATTTCCTAATTAAAGGACGATGCACCATGAATTTACCATAAATCCTATGAAGAACCATTTTTAAGTACTCTCTTTCCCTGAAATCTTCAGTATCAAACAAATCAAGCAGCTTTAAAACAAAGGTATGATCAATGTATCGCTTGGCAACCTTAGTGTCCGTATCAGATGAAACGACGTACCTCAAGAGAAGCTCGTAAACGATCTGTAAATGTTGCCACGAGGGTTCGGAATAGTTTTCCTCTTCGTCGGGATCCACGACTTCCGTCCCCGAGCTCTCGTGAGACGCCGGGGGGAGGCATCGGAAGATGTTGACTCCGACCATCTTGATCATCTCTCTGAGGCAAGCCTCTGCGACTTTGCCTGTACCGGATTGGATGAAATCGACGAGTTCTAGCAGCGTTTGCCGCTTGATTTCTTTTTCTCGGGCTGATTTCAAGGTGTCCGTGAAATCGAATTGGAAGCAACAAATCTGTAATTTCCTCATGAACAGGTTCTGTCTCTCCGCAGCGGGGGATTTCCCGAGTAAAGGCAAGGGTTCCACGTGGGTCATCGGCGGTGGAACGACAGGTTCGACGGTGTTCTGAACTGGTGCACCGACACCGGATTTTGATGTCGGACCCGCCCCGGGTGCACCGATTCCCTTTGAATATGCATCCGCTGATGAGTCCGATGATTTGGAAGGCTTCCGTTGCCCTCCTTTCTTAAAATTCTTGAACATTTTGGATCGAAACTAATTGAGGATTAGATTTACAAATCGAGATGGAAATTAAGGCAATGGAACGGCATGAATCGGATCAATTCCCCATAAATAACTAATAAAAATTAAAAAAATCGTTTTTAAGAAGCTTAAATTTCCATAAAATCTGTCTCTTTTTCCATAAATTATAGAATTTCGTCACCGTTAATTTGTCGGAAATCTGGCAAAACTCATCGGAAAAATCTGGTAGCCAATCTAACGGCGATGGTGATCCGGCGACCAATATAACATTTTGAAAAGAAAAAAAAAACAAGAAAGTGAAAGAGAGGACAGGAGAGTGACGAAATAAAAATAATAATTTAATATTAGAATAGGTTAATTTCATCAGACATCCTCAAACTATGGGTTTAATTTATAAATTGGTCTCCAAACTTCAAAGCATTCTAATTGAGTCCCCAAAATATTAATATTGTATTAATAAAATCCTTCTGTCGGTCCATCTATTAGCTTGGGTGTTACACACTAGCTCAAACATGACTGAATCAAAACGTATATAGGTGTAACTATTATACGAACAAACATAAATCTGCGTGTTTTAAGTATACTTTGCATCATATCCGAATTAACATTAGGATGACTAATATAATACCAATAAATTGGGTATTTAATTAAAATATTTTAAAGTTTAAAGAACAATTTAAAATTTGTGTGAAAGTTTAAGGATTCTTTGTGAAATTAGTCCATTGTGTTTTTTCCCTTAATCTTCTAACAAAGTGGATAGTTTTAATTTAACGTGATTTAATTTTGTTTTGACATTGTTTTCATACACGTGGCAAAAAGCTAAGAGTCGACAAAATCCTGAGCCCACGATGGACATGCCACGTGGGAAAAATAAAAAGGTAAAACCCCTTTCAGATCCCTCTATTTTAGGAATCAAATCAAATTAATCCTTCTATTATTAAATTCATCAATTTAATCTTAATAGCACAATCAAATAAAGTCAATTTTTAATAGAGTTAGCATTTACTATTTTTAAAAAATGAAATAATTTTTTTTTATTTGTAATTCTGCTACAAACAAAATCTTATTTACAAAATTTTTAAAATTTAAAAAATATTAACTCTATTAAATAATAAATGACAATTTTATTAAAAAACAATAAATGTTAACTCATTTAAAATTTAACCTTATTTGATTCTCATAATAGTACATGGATTAATTTAATCTAGTCCTTAAAATAAATGGACCTACCAAATAAATTTACGGTAATATTATTATAATACAAAGAAACTTTTTAAAAATCCAAAAAAAACTTTTACATTTATTAAGAAAAATGAAAATTAAAACAACACATACAAAAACCAAATGATTCCCATTTCTAATCTCCTTTTTGTCTTTTATTTTTATAGTTTTTTTTCAATATTTTTTTCCCACAAAGCTATCATTTAAGTTCATTTCAAAAGCTAATTCTAACACTCTGGGGTTAATGCATGGTTCCTTTTGGGGTCCTTGCAATAATCATAGACCAAATGGTACCTTTGAACCCATTTCATTGCTTTATATTGTTGCATGGTTAACCTGCCGGATCGATGAGGCGAGGCAGAGACCGGCCGGCACCGTGATGACGAGTAAGCCGAGCAACCGCCAGCTTTGAAATCGGTGAACTTTGCAACAAAGGGTTGGTAATTGTAATCAGCTTTATATTTGCCATCTTCAGTTGCCCATGATGAAGCATCCCATATTGAACCATATAACCACATTGGCCTTAAAGGGAATGTTGCATCACTTTTCCTTTGGTACCTTCTTATAGGCACATCATCTACTAGGAATCTAGTTCATAAAAGATCATATAAGTCAATAAATAGAATGCCTTTAAAAATAAAAAGAAATTAGTAGGGACTTTGGGCCGAGGTAGGGAAAAGGATTGCAAATGTTGGAATTAGGGACGAATTCAGAAATTTTTTTTTAGAGGGCCGAATTGAACTATATTTTTTGTGAGATTAATGTGCTATTTTATCTTGTATTAACTTATGATATAATTACTTTTAAATTTACTAAATAAAAATATTTTCATGTTGGGGGGTCAAAGTGCAATTTTACTACATAATAACTTTCAATTCTATCATTTATTAGGGATTAAAAAAATCATTTTTTTTTTTTCATTTGAAGGGGGTGAAACCCCTTGCCCACCTTCCTTAAATTTACCCCTGATTGGAATTGAGTCCTAGATTGAATGAATATCATTTCAAAGAGGTGATTAAATAAATCAACTAGGCTAAACTGCATTTTTTTTTTTACTGTTGGAGTTTTCTTTTCAATGTGTCCTTTTATATAAAAGAGGTCTCGATTTAAGGATAGGAGAAGAGATTGTAAGTTTAAGGACCAAATTGGGAAAAAATTCGTTAGATTTCGGGATTAATGTGGAAAAAATTCAAGAACTAAAGTGAAAAAGAAGTTACTAAATTTAAGGACTAAATGATAGTTTATCCCTTTCTAAATACTTACATGATTTCCTTAGGACTCCAAAAAATGGCGTAGTGATGAAAATCTTGGGTAGGATCAAACCAAAGATGAAATTTCATTTCCCTTCCGATGATTTCGCCATCTCCACTCCCTCTGATATACACATTTGTCTGCAAAGTATAAGGTTTCCCGAATGTGGTTCCGAGGAATTCAATGTCCACTTCGTCATGGAATCCCGGATGAACTTCACTGTTTGATAGCTGCCATGTGTTCGATAATTTTTCTATTAGAGATCAGCAACACATAGGTATAACTAAAATTTTCAAAAATTTAAGAAAAATTCTCTAAAATGCCCCGTTTATTCTCTGTCAATATTGTAGCACGTTGGGTTCAGATTATTCTTAGATCAAGTCAAGTTAGACTCGAGAAAAGAGAGAAGCTCCTCACATAGAAAGCTGTAATGATCCCTGCAGTGTAACCAGGATGAACTTTAATAGAGGCACCAAAATAACCCGACCGAAATGGGCGATCCGACTTGAATCCGCTTCCTGAAAAAATAACCAGTAATAAAAAAAGAAAAAGAAAAATATCAGATTTGAATGATCATGATGGTAAAATTTTGGTTTTGGTCATTTTCTTTTATAATGAGAATAGTTATTCCAAATAATTGACGCTATTACTATTCTTGGAATTTTTCCCCTTCAATGGCCGAATGCCATAGGAGCCAGATAGGGACTTGGCCCTCATAATTAAAAAAAAAAAATTAGTATGCCATTCAGAATTTTTAAAAATTTTAATTAAGTCTGTAATTTAAAAAAAAATAATTAAGCTATTCAAAAATTTAAAAAATTTTAATTAGACCCTTAAATTTTTTGGAAATTCTCATTAAACATCTCATTTTTAAAATTTTTAATTAATTCCTAAAATTTTTAAAAATTTTAATTAGGCTCCCCAAAACTTAACGGCACATTCCGTCATTAATCATGTTGATATAGATTTCTTTATGCCGGAAGGAGCAATTTTAAGATTAATCTATGCCAATATTTCAATCGATAATAGTTAACAGTATTTAGTGGTGAATCATGGTGTTAAAATCTGGGAGAAGAGAGTCCACTAAAATTTTCAAAGAATATCGGAAGATTTAATGAGAATGTTTAAAAATTTTGGTAGGTCTAATTAAAACTTTTAAAAATTTTAAAAACTTAATAAAAATTGACAAAAATTTTGAAGGGACTTAATTAAAAATCTTAAAATATTTAAGACTTAATAAGAGATTTTAAATTTTTTTGGGGACATAACTAAATTCTTTAAAAAAAAAAACTTAAGAGTCTCGTTACCATCTACCTCTATCGGCATTTAATTATTTGGACTAACTAAAAGACATTATAAAAATAGATGAATCAAACTATACCAAATTAAATTATAGTAAAGAAATCTCGATTTTTTTAGTATAATAGAGGGATTAAAACTACAATTTAACCAGAAAGTTTCAAGCTGGAGCAGCATTGAATTTACTTGAAAAAAAAAGCAAAAATAAGCAAACAACAACAACCTGAAGTTCTATCGAGCCAGATTGTTAATGCGTTTTGATCTACACTTTGATGGCTAAAACCCCAAAGGCTTTTAAACGCATAATGAAAGCTCATCGGCCTGAATTTAGTGCTCGGCCAGTATCCCGGCGACGGTGGCGAACCGGCATTCATTGAAGGAAACGATAGCATAAGAAGAAATATGAAGAGAATGGCAGCCATTAAAAAAAGCTTGAAAACAGAGCAAAACAGAAAACTCAATGTGTTGAAGGAAAATTTTGATTGATTTTAACTGTATATATAAATGCTAAGGTGGGGTGTGACAAATGCACCGGCAAATTTCGGGTTTTTTGTTTTTTTATAAACTATATTCATTGTAAGTAAGTTTACGTTTTAGTCACTTAATTTTAAAAAATTATAAAATGGTCATTCAATTTATTTAAGTTATTGGACTGTTAAAATCGCTGTTTGTGTGACCTTCTCTTATTGCACCTCCTACACCAGTTGAAAGTTTTTTTTTCTCTTTCTCTCTTATAGTTTAGTTATTTTTTATGAAATAGTTTTGAACGTTATGAATCTACGAAACAAAATCCAAACAACTTTCTTCTTCGATGCTCGACACAAACTGTTATATAAACTTGGATCCAGAATATATTATTTTACTCATCGATGGGTATTGTTCCAATCGCCGTACCATTTATCAAATGATTGCTTGGAACTTAAATAAAGCTTTTGAATAGTTTAATGATTATTTTGTAATTTTTTGAAGTTGAGTAACTAAAATGTAAATTTATTAACAGTTTAATAACCTTGAATGCAATTTTCCCTATTTTTTTCTCCTTCAACTTCAAGATCTTAGTGGGTCGCATTGTGATTTTTCTTTTTCAGTCAAAATTTTGTGAATGGAAATGAGGGTTACGGGGTCCTTTTTGTGTATTGAACTTAGGAAGCTTGTTAAATGGTGTGGGTCATCACGTATCTTGCATGGGGACTTGTGTTTGATTTTGATTTTACTTTACTCGGATTTAAAAATGAGTGTCATATAAAAGTATATAATCTCTAATGAAGCTTGTAATTTTTTACAACAAATCGAAATATATTTGAACAAGATCCATGCGTGATTTCACGTACGGTTTATATAAGATGAGATGCAAATTTAGGTTTTTAATGTCCCCAAACTTGGGGTTAAAAAATAAGATATTAGTGCTTGCAAGCTATTCAAGTTCGACTAAAAAAAAGAATCGAATTTGATTAGGTAATTATCTAATCGAATTTGAGTACCATGATACCCTATTCAAATGGCTCGTGTGTAACACCCCTTAACCCTAAACCGTCGCCGGAACAGGGTTACAAGGCATTACCAGACAATTCAGACAATTTACAGATAATTCTTAATAAATAAGTAACAAGAAACAAGGAAATTATTCATTAACAATAAATTATAGTATATTCATAAATGCATATAAATTATATTTTAGTTTACTTACTTTCTTAACTTAATTCATACCCTTTTTCTACTCAATTCCTTGCTAAACTCACATTTAACTATCAAATTTTTATCATATTTTCATAATTTCGAATTTATTTCAATTTAATCCTTAAAACTCAAAACTTATACCTAAGTTTTCAATTCAATCCTTTATTCAACTCCAAATTAAAATTTCTATCAAATAAACCCCAATTCCATCATTTTATTCAACATGAACTTTGTTTAAAAACCTAAGAACTTCCAAACTAACAACTTAATTTCATCAAAAACTTGTTTTAAGACTTCTAAAACATCAAAATTATGAAAAAAGGACTTGATTGAGCTTACCAATTAAACTTTTGCACTTTATTCAATTTAGTCTTATCTACTAATTATTTCTAATTTAAACTAGTTCCACCTAATTGAAACCTATTTAGACACACAACTAGAGTCATGATTTTTCCTAATAATTATTTAAGAATTTAACTTTCTAAGACGGAGGCCCGACAATACACTTTTCTGGTGCCCACGGATTTTGGGTCGTTACATCGTGAGTCTAATCAAGCTTTTCATTTTACCTTTGTATAGAAAGAGTTTAAGTAAGAAGAAACCCAAGCTTGAATACAAATGAGCTTAATTAAGCTCAAATTTGAATAGCTCAATTATGTCTCGAGTCGAGCTCAAACTTAAAAATTGATATTCAATCAAATTCAAATAGAGTATTGAGCCTCCCATTTGCTACTATTCAAGCTCGACTTGATTACGTTTAGAGTCACATGAAAACTATTCAACCATGATTGGCTAAATATTTTAAAATATCGTTAGAAAATTTTCATGTCACCATTTTAACAATAACACTAACAATATAATCAATTTTAACATATTAATAACATTATAAAAAACGAATATATCATATTGTGTTGAATTAAATTAAAGAGTTTATATCTTAAATTTTAACATAATAGAGGGACTAAAACTAAAATTAGATCATATATATCATTATTTAAGTTTGGGTCACGAGTTAATCGAACACTAATATAATTAAGAAATGACATAAAAGCCATTCATGCATTTATATACCAATTTTAATTTTATGAATATAATATTATTTTGTATTTTAATTATTTTTATATAATTAAATCATTATGTATTTTGTGCCCACATAGGATCATGTAATGAAAATTTGAGATTTTCCACATCGGTCCGGCTTGGGTACGGATCGAAGTCATTTAAATTGATTTGTCTTTTTCTTTTGTTCAAATGTATGGTCTTAGACCACCTAAAGCAATTTGTATTATAAGAAAACAATATAGTACGAATCATAACCGAGATGGGGTGGACAAAAATTCAATATTTATTTTTATTGAGTATTAGTTCGGTTAGTATCGATATTATTATTAGTGTAAGAAGACGTGAGTTTAAGTGCGCGGAAATGTATTATCCTCTAATTTAAAGGTTGGAGAGGAGTTATGAGTAGTTCTAGACATTGTATCAAAAAACAATCATTGAATATCATCTAGATATTTGATTTGACTCGATTTTAGATTTAATTAGAATTTAATATCGTCTTATTGTATACCAAAATATTTAAAGAAAAAAACCAATCATTGAATATTGTTTTTTAAATCATTACAATAAGACTTCATATATCATTTGGTATTGGAGTTTGATGCTTTTTCTAACGTGAGATATGTGTTTTTTAGTCCAATTCGGTATCTGCATTTGACAAAAGTTATATATTTTTGTACTTAAAGGTAACAATATTACATTTTTAGTGTTTAATTCGAGTTTTAGGGTTGATTTGATTCATATTTTAGAGTTGATATGATGAAAGTTAATTGCTAATATTATTAGTTAATTATAAATTTTCATCAAATCAACTATAAAACTTGAATTAAACAGTAAAAATTTAATATTGTTATTTTTTATACCAAAATATATAACTTTTGTCAAAAACAAATATTGGATTGAACAAAAAAATAACAGAAATACCACATTAGAAAAAGAAAATCCAAACTCAGGTACCAAATTATGAATTAAGCCTCACAGTAATTGGTATTATGTTAAAAGATCATTATAGTAATAATTGATTTTTGGTGTAGTTAAGGGTAAACTACATCCAATGCAACTAAATTATTAATAAGTTTACGTTTTAATCATTTAAATTTAAAAAGTTACAAAATGTTATGATCTGTTGAAAGTTTTCATTTAAGTCACTAAACTCTTTGAAAGTTTTTATTTGAGTTACTTGCTATTAAGGTTTTTCTTTTTATAAAAAGTCCAACTAGCGAGCTCCAAGTCATGATTCGACAATCATAATGATAGATCAATACCCATCGTCAAGTAGAATAACATACTTTCAGTCCAAGCCTATTTGATGGTTAGTATCGGAGATCAAAAAAGAAAGTTGTTTGTATTCTGGTTCATAGATTCGTGATGTTTAAAACTATTTCATAGGAAAAAATTGAACTCTAGAGCAGAAGGGGAATGAGAGCTTTCGATTGGAGTAAATAGCGTAAATAAAGAAGGCTTGATTATAACATTTTAAATGGAAAAAAATTTCAACAACCTGGTAATTTAAATGAAAATTTTTGAATAGTTCAATAGCCATTTTGTAGCTTTTTGAAGTTGAGTTACCAAAACGTAAATTTACTAATAATTTAATGACTTTGAGTATAATTTATCCTAATTATTATGATTGAGTATAACATTATCACAAGATGATTTAATTACTAAGTGGTTTTATCATTTGATAGGAAGTTAATGTTATAGTTTACCCTAATTAATAATTTAAAAATTTATATTTACATATAAATATATTTACACAGATATAATTAAAATATATTCCCACGTATATATTATATATAATTTATTATAAAAATTAAAATTATATTTTATATATATGAAAATTATTAATAAGTAATATATAAATATATATTATTGAATATTAAACAATAAAAAAATAGAAAATTGAATGTTCAAATTTAAAGGGCAAATTGGGGACATTGAACAATACATAGTGCCACTATTCTGTCGGTAATAGGCTGATTGCCTTGGAGTTTTTTTTTCTTTAAATATATATATATTAATTCTAATTAAAAATATTTTTTAAAATACAAAATATATATTTTTTTAAATTTTAATACATTCGACCATCCTAGAAATCATGACTAGAAATTGTTTAAAAAAACTAATGAATGTATCAATTGAGTCTTAACTGAATTGGTATGAATATTATTGTCAATGCAAGAGAATGTGAGTACGAGTACACTGAAGCACATTATCTTTCTATTTATAGGTTGGGAGACATTCTGTCAAAAAGAACAGATATGATCAAAACATATAAAGATATTATTAAAAAAATTTAAATCGTTGAAAGTATTAAAACTAAAAATAATAGTTTATATTGCAAAAATTGTCCCCAAAAAGGAAAAAATCATGCTAGTTAATATATATATATATATATATATATATATAAATCTGAAATTACTAATAATTTCTACTTTCTTATAATATTTTATAGAAGTTTTTGTACTAAGAGTCATATTATATATATTTTAAAAGATATACAAATAAATATTTATATGTCTCAATAGCAAAATGATCATTCTGTTAAAATTTTCATCCATATTAATTGTTAAAAATTGGTTTATGTACAATTGCATGAAGTATACGAACACATTGCATGTAGCTCTCGGTTCTTCTGTCAGCTACACTAATTTTTAATATTAAAAATAAATAAAATTTTTAATAGAAAAAATTAATTTACTATTTGATCAAACAAATAAAAACTAATTTATCAATTTTTTAAATAAAAGAGATAAAATGTAATTTTATTCTTATAACACTTTTACCTAATCTTTTTATTTTCTAAAGAGATTTTTTTTTTCTGTCTGATGAGTCAATCCGAGGAGTACAGTACGGGGCATGCTATAATTTCATCTCTTATATAAAATCCAAACTTTGTTTCTTTTTCTTTTTAATAGGTTAAATTATGATTTTTGGTTTCACCGGTTTGATAAATTTATTCAATTTAATTAAATAATTTATTAAAAAATCAATTCAATCAATTCGAGCTTCTCACATTAACTAGTCTAATCCCTTATTCTAGATTAGTACCTCGGCTGATTCATGGTGCGTCCGATCAATCCAATTTAGTTTTAAAATAATAGTTTATGACTGAGAAGATCGGTTTTGGTTTATATTTTCCAATTTCAAATAAATAGTAATTTAATCCAATTTAAAGAAAAAAATTATGTCACGCCTTAATCCAATCTATGAACAGATTTAATGAATTTGTGATTGTCGAAACCACATTTGATTTGAAAATGGGGGAATCGGCTTTAAAAATTTTAAAATTGGAAAATGGAGTCGCCACCGGCCCTTTTTCAAGGTGCGGTCGGGACACCTTAAATCAATTTAATAAAACATTTTTGGTTTATTAAAATGATTTATTTTTGGTCTACGAAATTTGAGAAAATGGGTTCGGGAGTCGGTTACGTTCGAGGAAGGGTTAGCACCCTCGTAACGCCCAAAATTGGTACCAAATTAATTAAAAATGTCCTTATGTCGAAAAGTTTTGAAATGCGATTTCTTTTTAAAGCATTTGAACGGCTTGAATTGGATGGGAAGATTCCCTCGTTTCAAAGGAATATAACATCACGTCCAACACGTTAGGACACGATCCTTTAAACCCTCGAGTCTATGGTCGAATCTTATTCCAAAAATTCACACATTTGCAAATCATGAAAAGGGTGTCCATGTATTCGGTCTAACCAAAAGAACGAAACCCAACACGTTAGGGCACGATTTCTCGGATTTCCGAACGGAGGACATTGCCTTACTTTGAAAAGTTAGAGAATACGAGTGAAATCTAAAAGGGATGTTTGATTGCTTGAACAAACGAAAGAATCGCAGCCCAACACGTTAGGGCACGATTCTTCGAATTGCCAAACATAAAATTGCCTTATTTTGAAATTATTTTAATTGTAGAATTTGAAATCAATTTAATGATTTTAATTTTGTAATCAAAGGAATATTTAAGTTAGAAATACAAGGTCGCAAATGAACAAATCTTTAAATACAAGATTGCTTAATCAATAAAAATAGAACAATTACAACATGTGAATATGAATAATAGCTAATGTAAAACCAAACCGATATTTACTTTTTATTCTTGAACAAAACTAAGGAATATGTATCAGACAATCACTTTGGGTTTTAGTTCGCAATGCATTGCACATGAAATAATAATGATGTGAGAACGGATCAATAATATACAAATGCTGGTGCATGATGATAGTACGAAGATAAATTTAACTAAACGATACATACACAACGACATAATACATGCATCATTTAAGTATTAACAATAACAAACAAGAAAAACAAAAAAAAATATAAAACAACTTAAAAATAATAAATGTAATCTCTTTAGAAAAATAGTGCATGAAGAATAAGTTTAAAATGGGTACCATGGAGAACAATCTAAGGTTAATAGTAAATAAGTTATATAATATATAAACATATATATTAAAAAAACATAATAATATTAAAAGTACGTACACATATATAAAGTATAAATAATATAAAATGCTTAATATAAGTGATAAAGTATTTTTAAAATAAATGAATGAAATTTTAAAATAAGAAATATGAACAATTTAGACTAAAAAATGATTTAAACTAAAATGTATAAAGTATAAAAAGTTTTAAATGGATAATAAAAGGTTTCCAATATGACATGAAAGAATTTAAAATAAATAATAATAGGATGATATATATGTATAAAGAATGATAATAATAATAATAGCGTACAAGAAAAGAACAGAATGTATAAAAATTTATAGTAAGAATGATTTAAAAATGATGTATATAAAGAGTTTAAATTAAATAAAGCACTATGAACTATATAATATATGCTAAATAATTCGAAACAATATACATTAAAATAGTTTAAAAACAGTGCTATATAAAACAATTTAAGATGAATAAACATAAGATGGTATATATACACATTATAATTAACAACGATATTAAAAGAAACTACTAGTAATAGGTATATATATACTAGAGATAAAACACATATTAATACTAAAAATACGTATAACAGTAGTAAAATAAATATAATGATAATACACATATATAATAAGATATATAACGAGTAATAATAATAATAACAATAATAATAATAATAATAGGTAAATAAATAAAAAAAATGATCAAGGGCTAAATTAAAACCCAAAACTGAATTTAGGGCCTAAATTAAACAATAAAACAAACCCAAAGGACCCAGGTGAAACACGCGCATGAAACTCAGGGACTGAAACGAGAAATATACCAGCCCCCTGAAACGCT
This sequence comes from Gossypium stocksii, assembly GCA_020496765.1. Lineage (NCBI taxonomy): Eukaryota > Viridiplantae > Streptophyta > Magnoliopsida > Malvales > Malvaceae > Gossypium > Gossypium stocksii. The sequence continues at coordinate 121,456,901 of CM035626.1, forward strand.
GGCTTAAGCGCGGACCGAGTTGCGATGTCGCACAAATTATAGGGGCGAATTAAAAAGAAAATGAAACGCCCTGAGGACCTAATCGAATACCAGCGCAAAGTGAAAGGGACCAAGCGCGCTATAATCCCTCAAGACCAAAACGCGCGAGTCAGAGCCACGTTCGGGTCGGATCCTTGGGCACGGGTTCGGATAGGGGCCAATACGGCACCGTTTTGGAGCCACCGAAACAGGCCCTAAACGGTGCCGTTTCATACTTTGCTTAAAGACCAAAACAAACCCTAAATTCTAAGGTTTTCTGCCACTTAAAATCAAAACAAAGAAAAAGAAAGGGAAGCCATTCCCGTTCTCTCCAAATCGACCGAAATAGGGGCAACCATTGGACTGCCGTTCTGCCACCGAATCGGCAGCGGAGTCGTGCGAAGGCAGAGTCCAGGTTTGTTCATGAGTGTGCCCGATGGTCTCGCTGCCTTCATACATTCGAAACCCCCATCTTGCCTTCGATTGCGACGAAGGGACCGAGATTTGAAGACTACCCCTGTACCGGTATACCCTTACCCTTCTCCTTTATTTGATGCAATGAACAATGCGAATGTAAAAGGAAAATAAAACGAATCGGGTATGAAATCACCTCTTCAAAAAACTGATGGTCTTTTGATTGATTGATTTTTTTTTACATGCGTTTGTTCCTCCTTTTTTACATTTTCATCCGGGCTCTTTATAGCCGAATAACAAACAAATAAAGAAAAATACAAATTCCTTTTCCTATTTTTTGCTGTTATTTGTTGTGGTTGTCCTTCCTTTTGTCTTCTCTTGCAGGTACAGTGTGCGGTGGTGTACGGTGGTGTGCTGGAGCCCGGTGTCGTACGGGTGTACAGACGCGCAGACAGGGGCAGTCGAGGCGTTCTGAGATGCGCGTGAGGGCATGCGCTGAAGGAGAAGGGGTGCGCGTAAGGGTACTCGCGCGGCGCTAGCCAACCCTGACCGAAAGTGCTTCAGTTTTAGGGCTAGGGTTTCAGTTTGGGCCATTCGAGCCTCCTCTGTCGTTGGGCCATTTGTTCTTTGTAATTTTGGGCCATACTAGGTTTAATTTTAAGTCCGTATTTGGGTTGTAATTTGAAATTCGATTTTAATTCTAATTTGGGCCCCAAAATTTGTAACAAGGGACATTGGACTATTTTATTTTTTGTTTAATTTCTTTTAGTGGGCTAAAATTGGCTATTACAGTGATTCTTCGAGAACGTTCTAAATATATATTAAAAAATCTTAAAAGAGAATAAACATACTTAGAAGTTGAAAAGAAACCTATTCTTATATCCGACACTTACACTCCGTAATATATATTGTCACGCCTTAATCCAATCTATGAACAGATTTAATAAATTTGTGATTTTCTAAATATATATTAAAAAATCTTAAAAGAAAATAAACATACTTAGAAGTTGAAAAGAAACCTATTTTTATATCCGACACTTACACTCCATAATATATATTGTATTTGAATTAAAATATATATACATGTATATTGAACAATGCAAACTATAAAATCCCTTGCAAGAAGCATGGACCATTGGTAAAACAAAATATGCCCTAAAATGAAAGCAAATTACAATGTACGTATATGTGTGTACGTATTTATGAACACACGTATGTATGTATGTATGTATGCATCCGAAGTATCTTTATTCCTCGTCGAGTATACCGGAATCACAGCTACGATAGTAACTATTTCCCGAAAACTTATCGAGCTAAACCGTGTTTTACGCATTGGGCTTAAGAGGCTTAACGATCTCCCAAGTGAAATCGGGGTCATCGCGTCCGAAATGACCATAAGCCGCGGTCTTTTGGTACCTAAACTTGCCTCCTCTCTTCAAGTCAAGATTGATCGAGATCATTCCTGGCCTAAAATCGAAATTCTTCTTGATTAGTTCCAAAATATCTTTATCCGAGATCTTGCCAGTCTTATACGTGTCGACAAAAACTGACAACGGTTCGGGAACACCAATTGCGTAAGATACTTGCACGATACAACGACGTGCAAGCCCTGAAGCCACAACACTCTTTGCTGCTTGCCTAACAATGTATGCACCACTTCGGTCTACCTTTGTAGGATCCTTTCCCGAGAAGGCACCTCCACCATGAGCGCCCCAACCACCATAGGTATCAATTATAATTTTCCGGCCAGTGAGACCTGCATCTCCATGAGGTCCACCGATAACGAACCTACCGGAAGGGTTGAGGTGGAAAATGGTTTTGTCATCGAGGTACTTTACCGGAATAACAGGCTTAATGACATGCTCTTTCAAGTCCGCAGCAATCTTCTCATTGGTGACAGTCTCATCGTGTTGAGTCGAAATGAGAACCGTATGAACACGAACAGGGACCATGGCTCCACCATCATTTTGATACTCGACAGTCACCTGGGTCTTACCGTCGGGCCTCAACCACGGACACGTCTTGTTCTTTCTTACTTCAGTGAGCTTAGCACCAAGCTTAGTTGCAAGCACATGTGTTAGAGGCATCAACTCAGGAGTTTCATCAGTGGCATAACCGAACATGTGACCTTGGTCACCGGCCCCAATTTCCTCGGGTTTCTTCGTGAGATGACCGTGAACTCCTTGAGCGATATCGGGGCTCTGTTGCTCGATATTAACTAGAACATTGCATTTATCAGCATCAAGGCCAACATCTGCGGATGTGAACCCGATACCTCTACAAGTATCCCGAATGATTTTCTCGTAGTTAACTTTGGCCTTGGTCGTGATCTCACCAAACACCATAACCATGTTCGTCTTTGTGCAAGTTTCGCAAGCTACTTTGCTTTCCGGGTCCTGTTCTAAGCAAGCATCGAGGATGGCATCAGAAACCTGGTCGCATATCTTGTCGGGATGGCCTTCGTTGACGGATTCGGAAGTGAATAGGAAAGTATCCATATCTGCACTTCATCGCATTCATATCGATTCGATTAAATTCAACTCGAATGAAAACTTTCGATGAACATCAATAAAATTAACACAACATAAAGTCATAATAATCTTAAACAGATTAATATTTCAAAGAAACTATCAACAGAATTACATGAAAAAAATTTAAATCCTCGTACTTTTTCGATTTAATACTTTTCATCATCGTTACACCACGTAATCATACCGATTTTAAACAAAATGCAGCAAAACAAACATCACCTAAGAAATTAAATCAAGCAATTTCTGGATTGATAAGTAATATGATCTTTAATTTGAATTTCATTCGAAAAAAAAAAAGAATAGAAGTCTTTAGTAATATAAGAACAAATCAGATCTAAAGACAAAATGTAGAACAACTTCAAATTAAAATCCGAGGAAAAAAATTAAGAATCGGAGTTACCTTTTTGCTGAGATAATTGAGAAAGTAAACAGAGATAAGAATCGAGATTGAATTTTAGGGGGGAAATGAGATTAATTTATAGGAAATTATAAAAGACGAATCGTATTGATGATTCTCCGCTCTTTTCGGTGGCTTGGATCTTCCACTGCTTTATATTTTTTCCCGGTGTTCAAACACATGTTATCCTCTGCTTTTTATAAATGGATTTGTACGGTAATCTTGAGCGTTCAAAATTAAGAACATAATTGGCTAAGAACCAAAAAAAAAAAGGAGGGACGAGATGAGATGAAAAATAGCAGATGTGGAATGCCTGGGTTTAAGCTTGTCAAAGCTCGATAACAATGGCGGAAAAACGGATCTGACCCGCACCGACTACATTCTAACGTGGATCCAGGGGAACCCTGTGCATGTTTTTTTTTTCTCCTCCGTCCCCTGTTTATTATATAAGCCAGAGAGCTTACTCGAGCTCTCGGGTTCAAATTTAGGTACCAATTTAAAATAGGGTTAATCTACCATTCTATATCTAAATTTGGCTTTAAAGTTCAATTTGGTATCTGAATTTTTTTTGTCCCAATTTAGTACTTAGTTTACTTCAAAGTTCAATTTGATACTAAGTTCAAAAGACATCATGTGGCCAAATGAAGATTTGATATATATTCTCTATTAAAAAAGTATATGTGTTTAATCGTGACAGAAAAAAACAAGTACTAAATTAAACGTTAAAGTCAAATTTAAGTACCAATTTGGGAAAAAAATAAACCTCAAGTATCAAAATGAAAAAAAATTACATTGGAGCCAAACTCAAATGCCAAAGTGGGAAAAAAACTTAGGTACAAAATTGAATACTGAAACCAAACTTAGATGTTAAATAGTATATTAGCCATTTAAAATATGGGTCATAGACTCGTAGTTGGGGACATTCAATGAAATTTAACAAATTTTTGTGTAAAATATACAGGTAGTCACCCAATTATTAGTAAATTTTTTTTTCAGTTATCTAATTATAAAAAGTTATCAAGTTATCTTTTTGTTAGTAAATTAAGTGCCAGTGACCAAAAAATAAAAAAGTTGAATAGTTGGTTAACAAAAAATAAATTTAGTAATAATTGGGTGACTATCAATGTAGTTTACCCATTTTTTTATAGTTTTAGATTAGTTAAATTATGTTATTAGTCCTTGTACTATGTGTAGGTTGTGGATTTAGTCCATGTACTATAATTTGGTAAATTTTGATCATGTACATTTTGAATTATTATTTTTAGTCTATTTACTTTTTGAAATCTAAAATTTAGTCGTAACCCAAAATAGTAGCAGTTAAATCATTCGGGTTAACTTCTATTATTAGTCATATACTATGACTAAAGTTGTAGATTCAAATTGTGTTTTCTAATATGATGGTTCTAAGTTCCTATGCTTACCAAAATTTGAAATTTCGGTTAAACAACAATCGTTAAATCAAATAATTAGTGTTTTTTAGTAATATGAGGAAATAACAAGTTGACATGACATTACACATGTGATGATATGTTGACATTGCACATTTCAAAATTTAAAAAGTATAAAACTAAAAGTGAAAAAATTAAAATATAGGGACTAAATTCATAACTGACATATAGTACATGTACTAATAGCAGAATTTAACCGTCTGTGTTGGGCTTAAAAGCCCAATTAGAAAGCGAGTGGTAAGTAAATAGTACTCGAGAGCATGGTATATAGGATCTTTTGTTTTTGGTTTAATATGTCATTTGGTTCCTGACTTTTGGTTTTTATTTCATTTTGGTACCTAATTTTCTTCCCCACTTTGTACACAAATTTGGCTTTAATGTTCAGTTAGGTACCAAACCAAACGACATCATGTAGCCCAATGAATGTTTGATACGTGTGTTATAATTTTAAAAAATAGGCACTTAATTGGGTAAAAAAAAACTCCGGTAGCAAATAAACTTAGGAACTTGAAAGAAAACTAAGTATCAAATTGAAAAAAAAACTTAGGTACCCAAGCCAAACTTAAGTATCAAATTGAGACCCAAAACAAATTCTTAGTACCAAACTTAGGAACAAGATAGTATATTAACTCTTACTTTTTAGGGTAAACTACACTAGTAGTCACCTAACTATCGATACATTTCTTTTTTGGTCACTCAACTATGAAAAGTTACAAAATTGTCACCAAACTCTTCAATTTTGTCTTTTCTTATCTCTAGCAAGGTAACATAAAAATGAAAACACCCAAATATCTAAGATAGTTTGGATGACTAAAAAAGACAACTGAATAGTAGAGTGATCATTTTGTAACTTTTTATATAGTCGGGTGATAAAAAAGAAATTTACTAATAGTTGGATGATTACCAGTTTAAATTTCCCTTAAAATATACCGTTAAGTAAAATCTCTATAAATAAAAACACAAAGTACTTTTTCACTGCATCTACCCTTCACTCTCACCTCTTTCGAATTTATATTTCGCTCGATCCGTTTTATATATAAATTTTCAATTTCTCAAATTTCCCTAATTTTCCCTCCATTTCCGTTGACCCTTTTTCTTGGAAACTCTTAAAAACCTCTAGGAAAGTTAAATTCATTGTTGGGGTTTTCGTTTTTGTGTTGCTTGCGCTTCAGATTCTGGCTTTGATTCTTTGGGTTTCAGCTGAAAATTTGTTGTTTTTTACGCATTGGAATTCTTGGATGACTGGTAAGGTTTCAAATTCTGTTCTTTGTATACAATTTTGATTCTTTATTTTCTTTTTGTATGTAGAAAAAAAAAGTAGAAATTTAGACCATTTCTAGGGTTTCTTGGAATCAGCTGTTATACTCTGTTAATTTTTGCCTGTTTCTTGAGAAAATTATAGATTGTAAGAAAATGAAACTTTACAATTAAGAAAATAGAAGAAAATGAGTAATTTAGTTTGGGATTAATGGAATGAAAGAAAGAAAAAATGAGATAATGTGAGAATTTTGAGTGGAGAAAGAAAAAAAAGAAAGCTTTGAAATTTGATATGAGTTTTTGAATATGAGCCATGGAGGTGTGGAGAGTACAAGAGATACGAAAAAGGGCGAAGAAAGGTGTAGCTCGTTGTCGGGAAGACCGAAAGCTGATGATTTCGGGAGGTCGGTTTCGAAGATTGCGGTGGCGCAGATTTGCGAGAGCGTTGGTTATCAGGGATGTAAAGAGTCCGCTTTGGAGGCTCTTGCCGATATCTCGATTCGATATCTCTGTGACTTAGGGAAAAATGCTAGTTTTCATGCTGATTTAGCTGGTAGGACTGAATGCAATGTGTTTGATATAACTCGAGCTTTAGAAGATTTGGGGGATTCACATGGGTTTCCAGGTGCTTCAGAGGTTGGGAATTGTCTTGTAGGCTCTGGTACGGTTAGGGAAATAGTTCAGTTTGTGGATACAAAAGAGGAAATCCCATTTGCTCAGCCGGTGCCTAAGTTTCCGGTTGTTAGGAACCGGAAACTGATTCCGAGTTTCGAGCATATGAAAGAAACCCCTTCTGGGAAGCATATCCCGAGTTGGTTGCCGGCTTTCCCTGATCCCCACACTTATAATCATACACCTATGTGGAATGAGAGGGGATCGGATCCTTGTGCTGATAAGATTGAGCAAGCAAGGCAGCGGAGAAAGGCTGAGAGGGCTTTGCTGAGGTTGCAACAGAGACTGGTGTGTAACGGTTCTACCGGAACTTCATCTTCCACAGTTTTGGATGCTAAAACGGAAAATATACAAGAATCTAGAAGTAACCCTTTTCTTGCTGTCCCACTGCAACCTGGGGAGAAAGATGTTTCAGAGGTTGTTTTGCCAGCTAAGCTTTCCAATGAACCAATCAAGGATGATCATGTTTCTTTACTAGAGGCATTTACTCCCGCCATTGAAGCAATGAAAACCGGCCCATCTAATGGATTAGATGCCGAAAAGATGTTCCTGCCTGAGAAAAGGCCTGCTGTTCAATTCAAATTCAAAACCGGCAAGAAAGTCATGGGTGAGTTGCTAGATTTGAGCTTGCAGAAGAAGGGTGAGAGGAGCTCGACATTCTTTTTACGTGATGAGGAGCGGGATGATAAGAAGAGGAGAGCTGAGTTCATTCTTAGACAAACTACGGAATATCCGATGGAACTTAACCAGTCTTAAAAGGTGTATGTTAGGTAGTTCTTTATAGAAATCTCGTATTTTTTGGTAACTGATCGATTTAATGGGATGTCGATGCTTTATCCTTGGATCATGCTAACTATTGTTCTTGCATGGATTATAATCACACCGTTGAGAGACTCACTCTAACAGATTTTCGAGGTATGAGAACTAGTTTCAATTAATTCTTTGGTAATGAGGTTCCTATTTCTTCACCATTTGTGTTGTACTGTATACTGATACACTTACTTTTTACATTGATTTCATGCACTGTATTTTTTTTAACCAACATGTAGTGAATTGTATTTGTTTACGATACTGTTTCAAGTTAAGCCAATTTATGCTCTTAATAAGCTCCTTTTGAGGGGAAATAGCTTATGTAGTGGATGCTTGTTAATGAAGTTCTGACTCATCACTCGATTTTAGGCTGCAGCAAAGTAATTATTTAAGCTTTGCTCGAATCCCTGATTATGTCTATTCAAGTTTCAAAAAAATGAATGCCTTTGCATGTACTTATAGGCTATTGTCGAAAAGGAAGGATTACTTGTTTCCGCAGACTCATTTAAACAACATAATAATGTAAAATAGCCATAGGGAAATAGCTTATCCAGTGGATGTTGATTAAAGAAGCTACCGACTCATCACTCGATTTTAGGTTGCAGCAAAGTAATTATTGGAGCATTGCTCTAATCCCTGATTATGTCTGTCGAAGTTTCTAAAAAACAAATGCCTTTGCATGTACTTATAGGCTATTGTCAAAAAGGAAGGATTGCGTTTGTTTTGTTGTTTGATTTATTACAAATGAGCAAAGCACATTGCTATACCGACATAGCACTCTAGAAAAGAATGTTTAGAGCCCAGAAACTGATGTCTTTACGAGTAGCAGTGTGAATTCATGATTTGTATGCTTTTATAATGACAAGTTTTCGATGTCTAGAGCATCCTTTTGATCGAAACCATATTCATGTTCAGCTGCATATTATGAACTTGAATGAATGAAGCATGTTGCTATACGGACGTAACACCCTCTAGAAAAGAATGTTTAGAACCAAGAAATCAATGAATGAAACATGTTGCTATACAGATGTAACACCCTCTAGAAAAGAATGTTTAGAACCGAGAAATCAATGTCTTTACGAGCAGAGATGTGAATCTGCAACTTATATGCATTTATAATGAAATGTTTTCGATGTCTAGAGCACCCCTTTTGATTGAAGCCATATTCATGTTCTGCTGCATATTATGAATTTGAATGAATGAAACACATTGTATACCGGCGTAACACCCTATATAAAAGAATGTTTAGAACCCGGAAAACGATGTCTTTACGAATAGGTATGTGAATTCGTGACACATATGCTTTTATAATGAAATGTTTTCAGTGTCTAGAGCACCCTTTTGATTGCAGTCATATTCATGTTCTGCTGCGTATTATGAACTTGAATGAATGAAGAACGTTGTATGCCGACACAAAACCCTCTAGGAAAGAATGTTTAGAACCTGGAACCCAATGTCTTTATGAGTAGCGATGTGAATTCGTGACTCATATGCTTTTATACTGAAATGTTTGCGATGTCTAGAGCACCCTGCTTTATATTATGAACTTGAATGAATGAAGCACATCGTTTAACCGATGTAACACCCTCTAGGAATGCTTAGAATTCGGAAACCAATATCTTTACAAGTAGCGGTGTGAATTCATGACTTTTATGCATTTATAATGAAATGTTTTTTATGTCTAGTGCACCCCTTTTGATTGAAGCCATATTTATGTTCTGCTGCATACTATGAACTTGAATGAATGAAACACGTTGCTATACCGACGTAACACCCTCTAGAAAAGAATGTTTAGAATTCGGAAACCAATGTCTTTACAAGTAGCGGTGTGAATTCGTGACTTTTATGCTTTTATAACGAAATGGTTTTATGCATAGTGCAACCCCTTTTGATTGAAGCCATATTCATGTTCTGCTGCATACTGTGAACTTGAATGAATGAAGCACGTTGCTATACTGCGGTAACACCCTCTAGAAAAGAATGTTTAGAACTTGAAAACCAATGCCTTTACGAGTAGCGATATGAATCCGTGACTTATGTGCTTTTATAATGAAATGTTTTTGATGGCTAGAGCACCCTTTGGTAAAAGTATCATGGTGGCCTTTGTATTAGGAGTTGGATTGTATTTTGTTCGTTCTACTAAAAAATTAGACAAAGTAGTTATTGTACGTTAGATCAAAGAGCAAATTGATTCTTTCTATAAAAATTTCATTCTGTTGTATTGTTAAAAACTAGCGTGGTTAATGAAATAATTAGATAGTGATATGTCATGTGTACTTTATGCTAACTTACAAGACTAGTTTTAACGGTAGAAATGAATGAACAGTTTGTTCTTTGATCTAATGTACAATGATTGATTTATTCTTTCTTTTAGTAGAGGAAGCAAAATGCAATGCTATTCTTAGCATAAGGATTTTCATGGTACTTTTAACAGCACCCTCTTGATTGAAGCCCCATTCTTGTTCTGCTACATATTATATAAACTTGATAGTTGTATTGATAAGCTTTCATTGTTTGTTTTATGGTTTTTATGTGTTTTTAATGGAAATGGTCGAGCCCTCATACGAGGAAACTTTCTTTTTTGGTTTAATTTTGAATTTCGTCCCTCTATAAAAATTGAAAGTTCACCTATTTTAATTTATCATAATTTAATTTTCGAACTAATGGCAATTTTTTTGCAAGGATTTGGCAAAGTATAAGCGAAAATTAGCGTGTTTAAGTTTGTGTTTATTGGTCAAGTTCTCAATTTTCACAAGGGGTGAGGATCAATTTTTTATAAATTAAAGTTAAAGGATTAATTTCTTACGTTTTTGTAAATTAAAGGATTAATTTTAATGGGTTAAAAAGATAAAATTAGATAGATGACAAATTATTTTTTTTGGATAATGTTAGAGTTTAAATAAATTATTATACTTTTATTTTTGTAAAAATTTATATTCAAAATAAATTATCTGTTTACTTTTTTAAATAAATAAAACATCCAAATTATTATAATAATTATTATATAAAACAATTCAAAATAATATAAAAATATTATTTTAATAAAATTAAATTATGAAATAAATAATTTAAAAAATTTAAAGTTTTTTTATTATCAACATACATAATTATATTATATACTTATTTTTCACTAACATAACAAATAAATTTATAATATAAGTTCAGCACTTTTATAATTTTGTTCTAGAAAATTTTAATTTTTAATTTTATCAAACATCACTTAAAATTGTGTCCAAAGTAAGTTATAAGAACTAAATTAATAAGTTATGCCTAAAATAGGGACTAATATCATTATTTGACCACTTTTTAACTTATGGGTTGGGAATAAACTTTATTTCTTTTTTTCTCGAGAAAACCAAATTAATTTCTTTCCCAACAAGAAACGGAGGTTCCCTTCATTGATAATAACTCTCCCCTTATATTAATACCCCCCAAACGCCCCTTTTCTTCGCTCAATTCTTCAGATCCCACACATTAAGCAATCAATTTTAAACAAAGCCAACACCGACAGGCAAGCTCTTCATTGTTTCTTATTTTTGGTTCTTTAATCGACCAAAAACTATGTCGAACCAAGCTGAATCTTCTGATTCGTAAGTTCCCAGATCTTGTTTTCCCTTTTACATCAATGGGCTCGTTTTAGATTCTGATAATCTAATGCCGATTTTTGTTTTTGGGTGTTTCAGGAAAGGGACTAAGAGGGATTTTAGTACGGCGATCTTGGAAAGAAAGAAGGCTCCCAATCGGCTCGTTGTTGATGAGGCGATCAACGATGATAACTCCGTTGTTTCCATGCATCCTGACACCATGGAAAAGCTCCAGTTGTTTCGGGGTGACACTATCCTCATCAAGGTTTCTTCTTTGGAATATGGCTTTTTTATGCCCTTATTGTTGGATTCTTTATTAATGATGATTTGTTTACGTTAGCTGTTCGTTGTGTTTAGGTTTGGGGTATTATTGGATGAATGATGAGTCTCGTTGGCTCTTTCTACGCTGTTTTGAGTTTGATAATCAATTTTGGACTAAATCAAAATTTTATTATTTTGAAGGGGTCAATATGCAATTTTACTATCTATTAACATGTAAAGTTACAGCTTTTGAAGGGACCCAAAGCATAAATTTCCATTCTAGGGAGCTTCCCCCCCCCCCCCCAACCCCCCCCCCCCCAAAACCAAGGCAGCCCCTGTTGGTTGGATGTGTGATGGGAGTTATTGTAGGCTGTTTACGTGATTATTATAGCTTTTATTTAATGCCCACTTCTTATTGGATTCTTTTATTATTGTCCCTTCTGGTTAATGAAGATTTGTTTATGTTTAGCTGTTTGTTTTGTTCGATGAATGATTCAAATCAATATTCAGTTCTGGTCTCTCTTTTGTTAGGCTTGAATGTGTGATGGACGTTATTGTAGGCTGTTTACATGATTTTTTTGCCAAGAGGGTCAATATCTTTACCGAGGAACATGTAATATTAGTTTAGAATGCATTGTTGAATTGAAGCTTGTTTTTTATATGGCATGAGTGGTTACTGGAATTGTGATTCTTATTATAAATTTCTACTGTCGTTTTACATTTGTTCTTTTGGTCTGTAGGGAAAGAAGAGGAAAGATACTATCTGCATTGCTCTCGCAGACGACACATGTGATGAACCAAAGATCAGGATGAATAAAGTTGTCAGGTCGAACTTGAGGGTTAGGCTCGGTGATGTGGTCTCTGTGCACCAGTGTCCTGATGTTAAGTATGGAAAACGTGTGCACATCTTGCCCGTGGATGACACTATTGAAGGGGTTACTGGAAATCTTTTTGACGCCTATCTTAAACGTGAGTTTTTCTCATAATTTTGATTAAATAACATAAATTAGCCGATAATAGATTGGTTGATTACATTACTTTTCAATTCATAAGAGTGCACTTATAAATTTTAAAGGCATTTATTCACACGGTCTTAAGCATTTATCGAGAGGTCTTTTAACCAATATTTAAAATGCTTTTATATGCCGCCTTTGTTGTTTGTTTCTTTCGTTGTCTTTGTATTGATATAATGGACTCATCCCTTGGTGACTTGATAATATGCATGGACTTGTCTCATGATGATACTAAATGCTTGATAACCTAATTGAGGGTTCAGTTTAATGTTCAATTATCGATAATGTTAACTTTAAATACTGACATGGAAGCTTCACATTTACAGCTTACTTTCTTGAAGCGTACCGCCCAGTTAGGAAGGGTGATTTCTTCCTTGCTAGAGGTGGAATGAGAAGCGTAGAATTCAAGGTTATTGAGACTGACCCTCCCGAGTACTGTGTGGTTGCACCGGACACCGAGATATTCTGTGAGGGAGAGCCTGTAAAGAGGGAAGATGAAAATAGATTAGACGAGGTCGGCTATGATGATGTTGGTGGAGTACGAAAACAGATGGCTCAAATTCGGGAATTAGTGGAGCTTCCATTGAGGCATCCACAACTCTTTAAATCAATTGGTGTGAAGCCACCCAAAGGAATTCTGCTTTACGGACCTCCTGGATCAGGAAAGACTTTGATTGCCCGTGCTGTTGCAAATGAGACCGGTGCTTTCTTTTTCTGCATCAACGGTCCGGAAATCATGTCGAAGTTGGCCGGAGAGAGTGAAAGTAATCTCCGAAAAGCATTTGAAGAAGCAGAGAAGAATGCTCCGTCCATTATATTTATCGATGAAATTGATTCGATTGCTCCCAAGCGAGAAAAAACGAATGGTGAAGTCGAGAGGAGGATTGTTTCTCAGCTTTTGACACTAATGGATGGGCTTAAATCCCGGGCTCATGTTATTGTTATCGGGGCCACAAACCGTCCTAATAGCATCGATCCAGCTCTTAGAAGGTTCGGAAGATTTGATCGGGAGATTGATATTGGTGTCCCCGATGAAGTTGGTCGCCTTGAGGTGCTTCGTATCCACACAAAGAACATGAAGCTGGCTGAAGATGTAATGTCAAAAACCAAAACTTATTTTCTTTTTACTGTCTAAACCAGTACCGAATCCAATGTATTTTCTGATTTAATGCAGGTTGATTTAGAAAAAATTTCGAAGGAAACCCACGGTTATGTTGGTGCAGATCTTGCAGCTCTTTGTACTGAGGCAGCATTACAATGCATCCGAGAAAAGATGGATGTGATTGACCTGGAAGATGATTCGATAGATGCTGAGATATTAAACTCTATGGCAGTCACAAACGAGCACTTCACGACTGCTCTTGGAACAAGCAATCCATCAGCTCTGCGTGAAACTGTGAGTTTAAGCAAGATGCTTGAGATTCAGATTCATTGCTGATTATGTTTTTTGATGTCAGTTCGGTTTCTAAGATTTTATTTTTCTTGCTCTTGATCAGGTTGTTGAAGTGCCCAATGTCAGTTGGGAAGATATTGGAGGCCTTGAGAATGTTAAGAGAGAGCTTCAAGAGGTAATACCGGTTTTGGATACTACTCGGTTTTCTCTTCTTTTTATCTTTTTAAATTTCTTCAGAAAAATTGGGATTAATTTGTTGCTTTGTTACGTAGACGGTTCAATATCCAGTGGAGCATCCCGAGAAGTTTGAGAAGTTTGGGATGTCACCGTCGAAGGGAGTGCTATTCTACGGCCCTCCTGGATGTGGGAAAACCCTTCTGGCCAAAGCTATCGCAAACGAATGTCAGGCAAACTTCATTAGCGTCAAGGGTCCGGAATTGCTTACAATGTGGTTCGGGGAAAGTGAGGCCAATGTTCGTGAAATTTTTGATAAGGCTCGCCAGTCTGCTCCTTGTGTCCTTTTCTTTGACGAACTTGACTCAATTGCTACTCAGGTATGTCGGATTAACTTTTAGCAACAAGGCATGTCAGTTTGACTTTGTGTTCATTGTTCAGGTTTTTTGTGTAACGGTGATTCCTGCTATATATTGCAGAGAGGAAGCAGTGTTGGAGATGCAGGTGGTGCCGCCGATAGGGTTCTGAACCAACTTCTTACCGAGATGGATGGCATGTCTGCCAAGAAAACTGTTTTCATCATCGGAGCCACCAACCGACCAGACATTATAGATCCTGCACTTTTGCGGCCAGGTCGTCTCGATCAGTTAATCTATATTCCCCTCCCCGACGAGGAATCTCGTCATCAAATCTTTAAGGCTTGCTTGAGGAAGTCACCACTTGCAAAAGAAGTCGACCTCCGTGCTCTTGCCAAATATACTCAAGGCTTTAGCGGTGCTGATATTACCGAAATTTGCCAACGTGCATGCAAATATGCCATCAGAGAAAACATTGAGAAGGTGAAACGACTTTTCATATTCCCTCTGCGTTAGTCAATGATGAGCTAGATCCAAGGTTGTTTGAACCGAACCAGACTGATTGGATTATGAACTGGTTGGGGTGCTGTTCTGGAGGGGGACATTGAACCGGGCAGTTGAATTGGAATTTTTCTTTTTTTTCTTTTTTGTGAAGTTTTAATGATCTATTTAATCAAACTGGATAAATGACCAGTCGAATTGGTGGCTAGACTGGTTTAACTATCGACTCGGTTCTAAAATCTTTGCCGAGACTCTAACTTTATGTTTGTTTTACAGGACATTGAGAGAGAACGGAGAAGAAGGGAGAACCCCGAAGCCATGGAGGAAGATGTGGATGACGAAGTGGCAGAGATCAAGCCGGCGCATTTTGAGGAATCGATGAAGTATGCTCGGAGGAGTGTGAGTGATGCTGATATCCGAAAGTACCAAGCATTCGCGCAAACATTGCAGCAATCGAGGGGGTTCGGAAGCGAATTCAAGTTTGCTGAAACCAGTTCCAGGGCTGCAACATCTGATCCTTTCGCAACTACAGCTGGTGGAGCTGATGAAGATGATCTTTACAGTTAAAATTGCTTTCATTTGAGGGTTTCTTTTTTCAAATTTTTTTAATTTAATCCTTTATGGTAACAATTATTGATCTAAAGGGAGCCGTTGCTCCTGTCTTAGCCATCGGAGTCCAAAATAACAGTTTTTGTTGTTTTTGGAACTGAGAATTTTAAAATTGTCTTTTTTTAAATCAAATTTAAAATCGTAAACATGTTAAAATTGTTGCATTAACATATTTTTTTTCTATAATTTCTTATATTGTTTTAGGACTGGTATGTCATGGAAATTAATTTCTACAAATTATTAAATATTTATTTCTAGGGTTCAAAATTTAGTGTTTGATCAAAATTATAAATGTGAGAGGAAATAATTGTTATTTTATTTTAATATATATATATATATATATATATATCAAATTATTAGTTCAGTTCTATTTTTATTCCATATCTTTAAAGTTATTCTTTTTTTGTTTATATTATATAAAGCATTTAATTTTTCATAAAAGAATATTTATAATTTACTCATGATTTTTTTTGTCGAATTAAAGATTAAATTTTTTTATCTCGATATAATTTGGTGTTTCTTATCTAAAATTGATAGCTGTGTATAAATTTGTAAAACAATTTTAAACATTTGATTGGAACTCAAATTTATTAGGTTTTAAAATAATAAAATTTTAAATTTAAATTATTTATAATTTTAAAAAAATTAAATTAATAAGAGTAATAGTCTCTAAAAATGATAAAAATAATTGATTTAATTTTTTAAAAATTATAAAGATATAGATGTTAAAATAATAAAATTATATTTTTATTATTATAAAAGTATAGAATTTAATTCTGGGCATCAGAAAAGAAATTTTTGGGCTCCACCACCGCTGTAACCAAATAATTGAGGGTCCAAAGCTCAAATTAGACCAAAGTTAATAAATTATATACCTCCGATAAAAGGGGTCTGAAATGACTTTAACGTGACTTTGCTCATTTTAATTCTATTTAGAGTTTCTTTTTTTCCTTTTTCAAATCGTAATTATTGATTTTACAGACTTAAGCTTGGCTAATTAATGTCAAATCATTGTATTTTTTTTTTAGATTTTTTAATATCTAGTCTTTATATTGTGTTTTAATTAAATTATTAGTATATTTATATTTTAGTCACTCAGTTTTAAAAAGTTATAATGGTTATTAAACTATTTAAAAGTTTTTATTTAAGTCATTGGGTTGTTAAAATTGATGTCTCGGGGCCTTCTCTGTGCGCAGCATTTATACCAATCGAAAGTTCTCATTTCTATTTTCTTCTACAGTTTATTTTTTACGAAATAATTTTAAATTTCACAAATCTACAAACCAAAATTCAAACAATTTTCTTCTCTGATCTTTAACACTAACAGTTAGATTGAGTTGTACCTAAGGCATATTCTTCTACTTGTCAATGGGTACTTATCTATTGTATCGAATGTCGAATCATCAATTAAAGCCGGCTATTTTTTTTAAAATAAACCTTAATAGTTCAATGACTTAAATAAACTTTAGAATAATTCAGTGACTTAGATAAAAACTTTTGAATAGTTCAATGATCATATTGTAATATTTTGAAGTTGAGTGATTAAAATACAAACTTACTAATAGTTTAGTAACTTTACCTGTAATTCACCCATAAATTTATTGGGAACACCCAATTAGATAAAAACTTTGAGTTCTTGAATAAAAACTTTCGAATAGTTTAATGATCATTTTATAAATTTTTGAAGCTAAGTGACAACAACGTAAATTTACTAATAATTTAGTGACTTTGGGTGTAAATAACCCATAATTTATTGTGACAACAACAGTCTTTTGACATGTGATGTGATCATTTCGAAGCTTACAAAATATAAAACATATTGATATCATTTCTCATGTTTTAGTCATAACAATAATTGAAAAAAATATTAACTAATTTCTAAAACTGGAAAATTAAAGTTGTTCTTCTTTAATTGAGTGTTTGAAAGTTCAAAAGTAACATGATTCCACTTGATTACATATTGTCTGAAGACTAGAAAATTTATACACTTCAACACTATCATTAAAAAAAAAAAAAACTAATTAAAATTTTTTGATTTTTTTATTTTTAATTAAATATTATTGTCGATCAAATCTTAACTCGATTCGCGATGATATTGTTACCAGTGTAAGAGGAGATAAGTACAAGTGTGTTAAAACGCATTATCCTCCTATTTAATTATTAGGAAGGGGTTATGGGTAGTTTCATACATTTTAACAAAAAGAGCACATATGATAAGAACTTACATTGAAATTAATGTTAAAAAAATATTATTTTATTCAAAATATTTCACTTTAATAATAAAATCAAGGGCTTCCATGAGTAAAAAAATAAAATAGTTCTTTTTTACCGATTGAGTCTTAATCGATTGGCATCGATATTATTGTCACTGTAGGAGGACATGGATGCTAGTGTATTAAAACACATTATCCTCCTATTTAAATGTTAAAAAGGGATTATGAGTAATTCTAAGTATTGTATCAAAAAAATAGATCAAGGACTTCCATGGATAAAAATATGTATATTATATATCTATTTAACTACAAAAACAATATAAAAGTTTGTTTAAACAATATATAATAATTTAAGGATTTTTTTAGTATATTTGCCCAGTTCAATTAAATTTTTTAAAATATTAATTTCAATTAAATTAAAAATAAATTTGATAATGAGATTATTTATTATGATATTGTCATTAAATAGTACGAAACAAGTTTCGAATATCAAACAAAATGCTATACAAAACTCAATCAAGGGGAGTAGCAAAAAAAAAAAAAAAATCGGAATTAGAATTAAATTTTATATTTTTATAAGAGTTGAAATGTAATTTTACAAATTTAATAGTTTATATTTTTAAAAATTTTAAAAATTAAAATTAAAATATTATCATTTTTGGAGGTTAAAGTATAATTTTATTATTTATTAAATTAAAATTATGTAAAACTTAAAGGGCCAAAAGTGAAATTTTACATTTTGATAACAACTCTTTTTTTACCTCGAGATTTTAAAGAAAAAAAAAAAAGAAAAATTCATACAAAAAAGACTATAATTATTTTTTTCCCTCCTCTTACCATTAAATTCAGTAATGAAATTCAGTAATGAAAATTACTTCATTTAATTGCACATCAAAAAAATAAAATTGCATTTCCGAATTTTTTTTAAAAAATTTCAAGATTCGCCGCCGTTTTCCCGCGAACAAAGAAGCATTGCTATACAACGGCGGAGGATGTAGAATTTGGTTCGCTGTTTCTTAACCAAATGGCTGCACTTTGCACCGACGGATCTACAAGGCTCACACGTGTGCTTGCCGCCGCCGTCGTCGTCTTCGCTAATATTATGTCTCGTCGCCGTTTCTCTGCTGCCGGCCATTGCTTCGGTGCCTTTTCCCTTTTTTTTTTTTTTTTTTTGCTTCCCCTACTATAAAACAAAAGCAGTAAATATGAAAAAGGGTAAAGGGGATGAAAAAGGGTAAAGGGGTGAATCGATAAGGGTTTTAAGCGTTTATTATTTATATAGAAAAATTGGAGAGTGACTTAATAGCAAGGTAGTGTTGGTGCTGATACGTATCGGTATTGGTGTGTATTAAATTGTTTCGAGTATGAATTTTTTGAGTTGGAACATTTTGAGTCATTCGAGTTGTTTAAGTAATTTTGAATTTAAATTTTTTTTGCTAGACTCATTTTTGTTTTTGAGTTTGTTATATCCTCACACTTGAGCACCCCGTGCTATAGAGAGCATTGTCATAACGCCATCGAGGACAACTGTCGAGCCAAATTTAATCTCGTTATTGTTTTTTACTTCCTAAGCTTACCAATCTCGAAGATGGTTACATCGATATGTACCTTAACTTCGGTTTAAATTGAACTTTACCAATAAGGCAATTATTATACAAATAACCCACTATAGGCTTTTCTTTTATAGTAAATACTTCTTCTTTTCTTAAACTGGACCGGTGGTTGAACTAGTCAGGTCGTCGAATTTCAACTCGATCAATCAGTTCCATTTTAATTAAACAAATTATTAAAAATTCATACAAATTAAAAAATATGTTAATAAATTATAAAATTTGATTCAACCACTGGCTCAATAGGATTTTTTAATCCCAGATCGTATCGGCTTGTGGGTCAATCGTTCTTTCCCTTGTTCCGGACCATTGTATCAACTAGTTTTCGAACCTTGATCCGGTTTCAAGATTGACTGATCATTTTCGGGTTTTGGTTTGATAGATTTAGGTAGTTCAATTTTTATAGTTATTCAAACCGAGGTTGTATTCAAGTTAATCGGGTCAATGTTTAAGTTTATATCATTATTGATAGTACTAGTTACACACTTTCTTTCTTTTTAATATATTTTTAACAAATTTATTAAATTTTAAAAATATTCAATTTAACTCGTGAAACTAAATTCAATTAACGAAAATAATATATATATAATTATTCTATATATAAATATCACATATAATAAGCTTTTTACAACACTATACTAAAAATCATTGATAAAATGATGATGTAGCAATTATGAATATAACCGAAATCTATAAAAAATCATTATAAACATGGAGACTAAAATAGATAAAATAATTATATTTTATCCGTTTGGATACCGTCCCGCCCTATTGCCATCCCGAATATTAGGTGAGTATTTTGTTACATGAAAAGAAGCAAAAAGTCAATGGTCAAATATCCAGCTTCAATGGGACCTTGCCCATGTGCTAAGCCAGCTTCAATTTTTAGTCTTTCCTTTGGGGTTCTTAGGTTAAAACTTAAATTCATGGGTCACCATCTTCAAAGCATTTCACCACTTTCAACTGTTTTCATCATCATTGCATTTAGATCTAATCATTTGGACTCTTTTATATTGTGATTTTGGATTAAGTTAATTCGAAATTTAGGTTAAACTTTTATTTGGGAGAATTCTTCGATTTTTCAATTTAGGTTTTTATAAATTTGGTATGAATTAAGTTTTGAGAGGATTAATTAAAAATTTTAAAAATTTTAGGGTTTAATATTTTTTAAAAAAAATAAGTATCTAATTAATTTTTTTAAAAGATTTTGTGAGATTAACGAGAATTTCAAAAAAAAAATTGATTAAAATTTTCAATAAACTTCAAAGGAAAAAACGAAAATTTCCAAAAATTGGTGGTGGTTGGCGAGGGGGGGAGGGAGCATGGCCCCATTGCCCTCCATTCTAGTCGGTGATTGGATTTGGACCATTTTAGGTTTTAATTACTTTGTTTCGAGTATAAATTATTTTGAATTCAATTTTTTTTCGAGTTTGGATTGGACAATTTTAAGTTGTTGGTTTTTTTATGGTCAAATTGGGTTTGATTTAGTTTAGATTCAAGTTGAATGAATTAGGTTTTCAGTTTCATGCTAGAACCGACATATATAATTGCATCTTCTTATAAAATTCTTGGCTGAATTCGTTGCCACTTGACACAGTGACACTAACTCAATAGGAAAGTACATAGAAACCAAACTACAAAATAAACGGTATATTTTTTTCTAAGCCTATATTAGTAATTTGACCATTTTTATCTATACTTTTATTTAAGTTTTTAACTAAGTTAATGTCACGAATCAACTGATTATCAACTCGATAAAAAATTATGAAAATACCCTTATACATATAAGTCAATCATATTATTATAAACATAGTTGTCTTTCTATATATTTAATACAACCAATAAAAAAAAATTGATTTCCACCTGCATACATGTGTACATCAACTTTTTTTATCCACCTCTATTTTCACCTTTTGTATATATAGTAATTTTATCTTTTATTTTTATTTTTTACTTTTCTACTATGAAGATCTCATGTTCTTTTTCTATTATTTTTATTTTTAATATTTTTATTTACAATGTACTAAATATTAACTCAACATGTCTTGAGTCTTAACTTAATTGGTATGAGTATTGTTGCCAATACAGAATGACGTAAGTTTGAGTACATTGAAGCGCATCATCCTCTTATTTATAGGTTGATTATTTATTTAGTAATAATTTTTTAACTTTTTCATAAAAAAATTTTGAACAAAATTAAAAAAACTAAAACAAAATATAAAATACGAATTATTTAATTTAAAAAAAGGTTCAATTAAAAAAAAAAACAAATCTTAAAAGAGAAGTACTTTTGATTACATTCATGGGAACAGTAAAAAAATTCCAAGCATCAAATGGTGAAAAAAGAGAGGAATAAAATCTCCCCTTTGTTGGCTCAATCATTGACACAAGACTTTTTATCCTTTTACTTTTTACTATTACCACTTGATTCAATCAATGGTCTAATAATTTATGATCATATAGGTTATGAAATTTCTTTTCATTTCAATCAATTCTCTTTATTTTCAAGATTCCTTTTGATTAAATTATAAATAAAATTGTTTTATCACATTTATAATTAATTTTTATTATGAAATTAAATCTTTAATCATGATTAAATCTATCTCTAGTTCTAGTTTATTTGGTTGATTTTTTTTTTTCAAAAACATTTTTGTTCGGTCCGACCTATGAACTTATTCGATGCTATATATAAAATTCAAATATCAATTTTAATTATGATAGTCAGATGCTGATTAAATCTTAACTCGATTGGCATGGATATTGTTGCCAATATAGGAGGACGTGAGTTCGAATACACTGAATCACATTATCCTCTTATTTATGAGTTGGGGACGGGCTATGACCCATGAGTAGTTCTAGGCATTGTGTCAAAAAGAAAATATATGATCAGAACCTATAATGAGATTGTTCAAAGAAATTTATGGTTGTCAGATCTTTAAGATAAATGCACTTGAGAGGCTCCTATGTTATGAGAAGCTTCCCTATACTATTAAATGGATACATTGAAATAGAGTTAATATTTTAAAAGTTTTTATGGTTCTTTAAATAAAATCTTTTGTTTACAATTTAACTGTAGTAGAAAGAAAATGTTTTTCAAGATATTTTTCATACAGTAAATATAACTCTGTTAAGATTTAGACTTATTTGATTTTTTTTTTAATAGTATAGGGTTAAATTCATCCATTTTATAATAAAAGGACTAATTTGGTCCAGTCCTTATATTACAAAGACATTTTAAGTACTTTAACTGATCTTTAATTTTATAACCTAGTGTGATCAAAATGAATCTCTACAATTTTGTCCTCATTAAACCTCATATTATGCAATAAAATAAAGTAGTGATATTCTATAATTTCATTGAGTCAATTGCACCAAACATCCTCAAAATGTGACCCTCGTTCTAAATTGGCCCTCAAACTTTAAAACATTCTAATTACACCTTCAAACTAACGGTTCATTACTAAAATTGTTAATTTAACCGTTAAATGAGACTTTAGACCATATATGTCAATATTTAAAGAAAAATAAATATTGTAAAAATGAATGTAAAAATCTCGATTTTGATGTTTTCAAAGCTTTTACAGAAACTATCATTCACTCTCTCTTTTTCAGTTTTACTTTACTTTTACTTTACTTTTACTTTTTAATTTTAAAATATATGTAATAGTATTTTTACGTTTCTTTAAATTTTTAATTTTAAATTATGACACATAAAATTTTGTGTGCCAATTATTGGTTGAATTAACGGTTTCAATAATGAAAGAACCTAATTAATATAACATCAATAGTTTAAAGATATAATTAAAATATCTTAAAATATTTTAAAATTTAGGAGATCAATTTAAATTAAAGACCATAATTTAAGGATGCTTAGTGCAATTTGTAACACCCCTATACCATGTTCAACCCAAGGAACCTAATATAGAAATATTACATTTGGTGCCAAAGTGATTCTTGGCTAATCACTAATATGTTTAAACATAAAAACAAATAATAAATTTAAATAAATTTTAATTTATATTTTAGTCCCTACCACTACTTGGAACATACTTGATCTTCCTAAGTACATGCCATTCTATTCAAAATTTTAAAACATACCCTTTTGATATTTGGAGATGTGATGAGATGAATGCTCGCAATCTCAAATACAACTCTTTAAAATTTCTATACCTAATCTGCGTACGAAAATAAACCGTACGCTAAGTATACACCCAGTTGTATTACTATAATTCAAATACTTAAGGTAAAAACAATAAATATGCACATTTAATCCTACCACCATTTTACTTTCAATAAATCATTCATGCATTTAAACTTTAATTCTTCTTACTATATCAATAACCATTCCATGCATTTCGTCAATAACTATTTCATAAAACCATTATTTCATGCATTTCATTTTCATATCCCAATTCAATATCTTATTCCATTTCATATCTAAAATCTTACAACATTAATCTTTCAATAATCAATTTAAACATTTAAACCAACATATTTCAATAATAATTATAATTAATTTATAAGATTATTTTCAATTTAACTCATACACTAATTCATTATTTCTAATTCATTCTATTTTCACTTCTTATTTCGATATATCAATCCATTTCATATGCAGAATCATTGGTTTTATCAATTCATTCAATATAAATTCTAATTACCAATTTATTCTTTTACCCCTATTAACATGATTCAGACTTTGACGGATACACGGATCCAACCAAAACACATCAGTATGGCACCTAGTGCCTCATCGAATAATTCGAAGTAATAGTTGACACCAAATGTCTCATCGGCCAAGTCGAAGTAAGTTGGTACCTAGTACCTCATCGAATTATCTGAAGTAACAGTATGACACCCAGTGTCTTATCGACTCGAGGTCGAAGCATCCCTAAACACTTCCAATCCTATGGCATGCCAACTATATCCGACTTAGCCTGACTAGTTAACAGGGTATTCGATTCACTTTCTCAATTCACTTTCAATCAAATTCAAATCACTATTCACTTTTCAATCAATATACATTTCAAATAATTACATGTTTTCTTCATTCAATTCAAATCACTTTTAATTTCCAATTAATATACCTTCAAATATTCACATAATTCATAATTCAATTAGTCAATTCAAATCACTATTAATTTCTAATCAATATACCTTCAAATATTCACATAATTCATAATTCAATTATTTAATTCCATTCAATTCAATATCAATACTCACCTCAATTTTATTTACCATGCATATTAAATAAAATTAAACAATTGAATAATAATTAAATTCGAATTATAGTAATACAAACCATAATTTCTCAGTTTTACTCTTCGTCCACCTTTTTCTTTTCCCTTGTTGACCGATGTCTCTGGCACGATGTTAGCTACTAAAAATTAAAATAATTTACAATCATCAATACAATACCAATTCACGTCACATACTTGAATTTTCTATTCAACTTTTACCTTAATTCCAATTTATTTGCTAATTAAAATTATCTTCATTTTTATCTCAAATTATACCTTATTTTCACTCAATTTCTACTTAAACTTAATTCTCTAATTTTCATCATAAAACCTTAATTTCGAATTCCTTACAATTTTAGTCCCTATTTTATAAAATTTATAACTTATTTCACAATTTAATCATTTTCCCAATTCTAATTTGAAATCCTATCAAATAAATCTCTAATTGATCATCAATTTACTTAACATAAACTATGTCTAAAAATCTAATAACTTTCAAATTTTTAACATAATTTCAATAGTATTTTACTCTAAGATTATAATGACTCAAAAATTGTAAGAAAAGGATTTAAATTAACTTACCAATTCAACTTAGAACCTTAAAAACCCTAAATTCCTTCATTTCTTTTCACCTTTTTCTTTCTTTCTGTTTCGTCATTCTCCCTCTTCTTTTAATTCTTTTCTTTTCTTTTGTTTATTTACTTTATATATATATATATATATAATATTATAATATTAATACTTAAGTGTTAAGTTAATATATTAATATATATTTTAATTAAAAATCCTTGATATTTACAAACTTATACGGCCTCATTTCATGCATTTGGTATAATTTCTTTTTAGTCCTTTAAGTTTTTCTTTAATTTATAATTGAGCTTTCACACTATTCAATTTAGTCTTTTTTTCTAATTACTTCTAATTAAAACAAATTCACCTAATTAAAACCTAATTAAACCCACTACTAACTTCGTAAATATTTTTAATAAATATTTACGAATTCGTTTTACTAAAGCGGAAGCCCAACAATATACTTTTTCGATGCCTGTAAATTTTGAATCATTACACAATTAACTCAACTTCTCTTAATGGCATGTCTTCTTATTTATTAAAAGGTAAACACACTTAGCATCTTTTAAGTTTCCTTGATAACTAGTCTTCCTCAATTAAATCGCACAATGTGTTTTACAAGAACTCTTACCTATTTACACAAAAATAGCTAAAAAGTGTCAACCAAATCAAATTGAGTTGCAACTGATTATTATGATTTGTTGCATCAACACCACGTGCAGGGCTATGATTAGATCTATTTATAAGTCGGACTTAGATAAAATTTTATGTCTCAACTTGAATTCAATTATAAAAAATATTTTAAAATTAAATTTATTTATAAAAGTATATAAAAATGTTTTGTTTTTTATTAATTTTTAATAATGAAATAAACTCTTTAAACAGATCAAACAATAAAGAACTTAAATTCAATTTTTTTTTAAATCGAATCACAGCTCAACCCATGATAAAGGTATCTTATATATTGGGCTTATTTGGGTTGTCTTAATCTTCGGGCTTTGAGTTTATTCTTAACATATTAATAATTCATAAATAATTAATTGATTTCTTTCATATGAGTGTAACATCATGATTCTTAGTTTTTTTTAATACAATACAGAGAACAACTCATAGCCTCTCCATAACCCTTAAATAAAAGGATAATGTGCTTCAGCGCACTCGACCCCATATCCTATTGCACTGACAACAATATTGATACCAACTGAGTCAAGACTTAATCAGTGTATCTTTGTAGAATTTAAATTTATACAACTATTATACCAAAATAGGTATAAAAATATAAAGATCCAATTTAATAATAAAATTAAAAATTCTATCATGCCCCTATTTACTTAAAAATCTTTAGGAGTTGGTTTTATTTTATTTTAGCCCTTGAGCTTGGTACATTTTCTCAACTCGATCATTGAACTTCTTTTTGGGTTCACATTAGCACTTGAACTTAACAATTTTTCCTAATTATAGTCTCTATAATAACGTGGCTTTTTGAAATTGTGTCAAGTTATCACCAATGGCAGATCTTGGGACTAAATTGGGGGGAGAGCTAATTAAAATTTTCAAAAAAATTTAAGGAAGAAATAAAAATTTTCAAAACTGTCTGCCCCTGGTTATTAACTTTTTTAGTAAAAGATTATAATTTTATAAATCTGATACAAAATTGTAAATGGAAATTTTCTTTAATGATTTTTAAAAGAAAAAAAAAAATATATATATATATATATATATATTCAAAGGAAAAAAAATATCATGAAACTGATATTTTGCTAATAATTGTTAATGTCGGTGGTCAATTATTATGATGAGTAACTGTTATTGTCACATCCCATTAAATTTTATATAATATAAACTATGAATATATTATTTTTTTAAATATATAATAATTTAAATATAATCATGCAGCTAGTTAAAAGGTGAAATTGACCGGTAAATTACCGTGGAGCTGCCGGTAGGTTGTAATTTAGGAGTATAAATGAGACACCAGTGTTTGTAAGTTACTTAAGTTTGACTTAAGAAAAATTTGAATCTGAATTTGTAACTATCGGGTCGAGCTCGAGCACAAGCAGTTTGAGATTTTGAGCTATCGGTCAAGTCAAATTTGAGCTTAGAAATATTTGGTTCGAATAGCTAATGGCGAAACTGTTTTTTTTAAGAGGGCCGAAATTAAATTGTAATTTTTACGATAGAAAAAATGTAATTTCACCATTTTAATATTCTATATCTTTATAACTTTTAAAGGATTAGATCAAAATTTTATATTTTTAGGGGACAAAGTGTATTTTTACCTTTACTAATTTAAAATTTTAAAAATTTTAAGGGGCTAAATGAAAAATTTTATATTTTAGGGGGGCCAGGGCCCCTGCCAACCCCCTAATTTCGCCCCTACGAATGGCTCGCGAGCCTTATCGAGCTTTTCATATTTTTATATATATAACGTTATTGCCCTTAATATATATTATTAACCATAAACTTAATTATTGAGTCGAGCTCGACTTTGAGCTTGAGTACAAAAATTAGTAAGCGAGCTTGAGCTCAAGTAGCTCGATTATATCTCGAGCTAAGCTAAAGCTTGACAATATTTGGGCTTGGCTCTGCTCGACTTGTTTACACCCCTATGTTGTATTAGGGTTTATATTGCATTTTGCCTATTTTACTAAAAAAAGGTAAATTAATCATTATATGTTAGATCAAAGAGGAAATTGATCCTTTCTATTAAAATTTTTATCATTTTCTACTATTAAAAAATGACATGAGTGATGGAATAACCAGACGGTTACACGTAACGTAATTGACCAAACAATACCAAATTCAAAAATACCTTACAAACAAAAATTCATAGTTTATATACATGGAAGTAGGGGTGTAATTGAGTTGAGCCGAACATAAATAATGGCAAGATTGAGCTTGACTCAAAATTCGAGGTTCAATGCTCAACTTGAGTTTGATTGGACATTAATTTTTAAGCTCGAACTTGGCTTGATCCTTAATCGAGCTGCTTTAGCTCGAGCTCAAATAAACTCATTTATCAACTTTTATACTTGAACTTGATTAAGTTCGTAAATATTCAAACTCAAATTTATTCATACTTAAGCTTTTTTCTATACAATAAAGGTAAAAATATATTCAAACAAAAAACTAGATCAGTCTCACAATAAATTTTAATCGAGTTTTATAGAGCTCGATTTCGGATTAATTCATAGCTTGAGTTTGAATTTTTTTTAGTTAAATTCGAATAACTTACTAATGGCATAATTAAAAACATTAACCATTTTGTTGACAGATAATTCATTTTTTGATTAAATATGATTAATTATATTTTCATGTAACTTTACTTGTTTAACCAAATAAAAAATTTCACATAATCACTTTAACAATGGTGACTATCCATATTATTAATTTGGATATATTAATAACACTAAAAAAAAGTAAAGAGATCAAATTATGCCAAATTAAAAGGGATTAAATTACAAATTTTAGCATATAACAGATGCTAAAATCAGAATTAAACCTTTTATTTGTTTATCTTGTGTCACAGACAAGCTGGCCCGGACATGACAGCCACGTTATATTGCTACCTTTCAACGAACAAAATAAAACATCTTTAAGAAAATTGTAATAAAAGATTTAATCCTCATCTTTAATTTGAATTTTTTTAAATTGATAATATTGTGGGTTTATAACAATAATTATCTGTATTATTAATTTGGATTTGGAGTTTAACGAGATTTAAAAAAAAAGAATTGGGGTTTAATTAAAATTTTTGTAAGATTAATGAGAATTTTCAAAAATTTTAAGAGTTCAATTAAAATTTAAAAAAAAAAATTAAAAGGTGTAATGGCAATTCTTAAAAATTTGAAGAAGCCTAATTAAAATTTTCTAAAAGTTTTAAGGATAAAATAAAAATTTCTCAAAATTTTGAGTGGCCAAAGCCACTAGACCCACTATAAAAAGAGAGATCAAATTATGCCAATTTTAAGGGATTAAATTTCAAATTTAACAAAATAGTGATACTAAAATCATGGTTAGATTTATTTTGTATTTTCTTTAAGTTTAGAGACCAATAAAGAAAACGTGAGAAGTCTCAAGATTAACGTGGAAAAAAAATTTAAGGATTAAAGTGAAAAAATTACTAATCTTAGAAACTAAATGTTGCTTTTACATTATTGGGTAAATTATATCTAATGTAACTAAATTATTAGTAAATTTTCGTATTAGTCACTCAACTTAAAGTTACAAAAAAGTCAATGAACTGTTCAAAAAATTTTCATGTAAATCACCGGTCTGTTAAATTCGTTGTTGCATAGCCTTTTTTGTTCACACCGCTTACACTAATCGAAAAGTTTCCTTCTTCTTCTCTTGTACAGTTTAGTTTTTTTCTCATGAAAACAACTTTGAATATCACGAATTTGTGAATATAAATCTAAACAACTTTATTTTCTGATCTCTGACACTGACTATCAGATCGATTTGGATTTAAAATATATTATTTTACTCATTAATGGATACTAATCCACTGTATCAATAATCAAATCATTACTTGGAACTCACTAATTAAACTTAAAAAAAAATTTATCAACTTAATAACTTAAATAAAAACTTTTAAATAATTAAATGACTATTTTATAATTGGACGAAAATATAAACTTAATTTATCTAAGGTGACAGGAAAGGTGGCCCGGACATGACAGCCATATAATATTACCACTTTTTAACGAACAAAATAAAACAATCTTTAGAAAAAGAATTTTGTATATAAAAATTTAACGTAATTATAAAATACGTTTCGATTCCGTCTTATATATAATAAAAGCCTCCATTTTCTCTCTGTTGCTCTTCATCTCGTGTCGCTTTTTGGCGGTTTCAGCTTTTATCGTTCGAACATTCGATTCCTTTTTATTTTTCTTTTGCTTATCACTCTCACTATCTTTCTCAAAGGTAAGATCCTTATTAACTTACTTTTTTTTTATAATTTAGATTATAAATATGATTGTATGAATTTTGTTAGATTTTTTTTAAAAAAAATTTTAGCTGGAAATTGAGTAGATCGGAGAGTGGTAAGTGTTTAGCGTTTAATTTACGAATGAATGATGTAACGTTTGTTTCTTTATGTTTAGTTTTTATAAGTTGATGGATCTGTGCTTTTCAGTGTCTGGTTGGTTACTCAGAAAATAACTGGGAAAAGGGAAACTAGGAAAATGAGCAAAATTTTATGAAAATACATATATTTTTATTTTGTTCTCTAAAAGAGTATAAAATTGCAAAATTAATGCTTTTTTTTTACGAAATTTTACTTCTAATGTGAATAAAACAGTAACTCTTCTTTTAATGTTAGATCCTAGTTGAACTTTCGTGGACTTAATTTTAATTTTTCAATTTTTTTTGCATTAAAATGAAAGACCTTTTAATTATTGCATGTGTGAGCTCTTCTAAAATTAAGAACAATTTTTTCGAACTCGGATTTCAAAAATAGTGCAACTTGTGTGATAAAACACTTATAAATGTCTATGATTATTTCTTGAATCCACCAATTTATTGGATGCTAATTTAGTACTGAATTTGAAATTCTGGTAGATATTTGTAAACTTGGATTTCATGTTTTTATACTTTTTAAATATATGATTAGGGGTGGAGCTGGAAACTATTTTAGGGGACCCAAAATTAAGTTATATTTTTTAGGAGAGCTAAAATGCAGTTTCATTTTTGTATTGACTTATTTCTTTATGGT
The DNA here is from genome assembly GCA_020496765.1 of Gossypium stocksii. Classification (NCBI taxonomy): domain Eukaryota; kingdom Viridiplantae; phylum Streptophyta; class Magnoliopsida; order Malvales; family Malvaceae; genus Gossypium; species Gossypium stocksii. The sequence continues at coordinate 121,487,691 of CM035626.1, forward strand.
TTTGAAAATGATTGGATCAAAATTCTATTGCTTTGGGGGGGGGGGGGGCGGGGGAGGCAAACTATAATTTTATTATATATTAAGATTTTATGATTAGAGGTCTAAAGCAACAATTTCCCATATTAGGGATCCTGCTTTGCCCCTGTATATAATCATATCGAATCCTAACTAATTTATTCATATTTTACATATTTCATCCTCACAAATTGTGCATGAAGTACTGTAAATTGCTATTATGTTGAGTTGATGAAAGTGTAACAGTCCGTGTCGTGTAGCTTGCGGAGAACACGAAGAGCAACTTTTGATTCTTTTATTTTTGAGTTGAGTTAATTAGTTGTAAGATGGCAAGTATCTGTGTTGCAGTGTTGGTTTGTTGATGCTTTATGTTAGCCTTCTTGAAATGTTACGAATTTGGATGAAGGTGAGGAAAAGAAGTTCGATTTTAGCGATTTTTCTATGTTTACAGTCATGCCGAAAGGAGTTTGTTTCTTTATTTTGAATTTGTTGTCCAGTTTAGTTAACGGAAGTACTGATGTTTGTTTCCTTGGGTGTATTAAGCCAGCCATTTTCTGAGTAGGTGATCATTTTTTATGCATTTTGTTCCATTTGATTGCAGGGAAAATTTCGGACAGATGATTGCAGGTTTGGAACAAGCTAAGGTTATGAAATGGAAACCGATCGGAAATCACATTCGATGAAGAAGCTCGATGACGTGAAATGTCAAAGCGTAAGAAAAGCTTTCTCTAATCTTTTTAGTCATCGATATATTCATTGATACCTGCCTTTAATCCTTGATGTATACCTAACTTTACACTCTCGAGCTGCTCCTCTTGAGTCTTTTGCTTGTGGTATCCTCTTTAAACATAAAACGAGCTTATAAATTATATAAATCCTACATTGCTCCCCCACACTCATTCCCCTGCATTTGATTTCCGGATATAGGTTGATCAACCTGTAGTTCCTGGCCTGGACGATGAAGTGACTGAGGTTGAGCATTTACTTGCAGAACCTAAAATTGAACATGTTTCGGTAGATGGAATCCTATGTTTTGGGAACGAGAATATAGAGAAGCACTTGAAAATGGAGGACTTCTCGTGTGCCTTCGATTATGGCTGGAAAATCAGTTCCGGTAGTACTTTTAACAGTTTGTCTTTATTATTTCGCCAGTGATCTTTTAAGTTCTTGTAATCTACGGATACTGGCCTGTGGAATGATGGGTCGGTCTATCCCTTTAAAAACAAACTCATAGGTTCTTTCTTCAAGTACATAGCTATTTCTTGGTGTAAGTATCATATACGAGTATTTAGCTTTACGTCTCTAACTTGCTTTACAGTCAATCATTTTCCTATTAGTTTGTAATTTTCCGAAAGTCCTTAAAACTATGAGTCGCGCGTGGATGTGGGAAGCATAATTATTTTAAGACATGAAAATTATGTATCCAACTGGGACATGGGACCATCTTGAAAGATTTGACGCTTATTTGTTGCACCAATGATTACACAACATGATCATAGTAGAAACTGAGCCACTCAATTTACGATTCTTTCATTGAACATGCACGAACGCTTTCGATTACATTTGCATTTGAAATTTCTATATATATTTTCATGCGGCTTATACCTTTCTATGATTCATTATAAGGTGGGCTGGATTCTATCCGTGGTCAAGGAGGAGATGATTTGAAGCTCGAAGTATGCATTGCTCATTCATATTTTTAGAACTTCTGTGTTAAATATCATATTTACAGTATGTATACTTGGATTAGGCCACGTGCTTGCATCTGATATGATACTGCTTTAGTAGGTTCTCGATGGATTGCTTGATGAGGTTGATGAAGTGGATGATATCGATGCAGCCCACGATCTCTCCGGTGCTTGTGAAGATTTTCTTTTGGGTGAGTCTTGTATGTAATTATAATAGTTTACTACCAGTTGTGTGCTATAACACCTGAGGCTCACTTTTTTTCCTTTGAATTGCAGATATTGAATTTGCCGAAAAGTTATCCGAGTTGGATTGCGGTCCTCATGAAGGATCAACTTTCTGCAACTCAAGTTCGGAAAGTCATTCGCCTGGATTTAGTGGAAGGAGTAATAGTGTCGGGGGCATATCAGAATCATCGATAGCAACTGTTCGAGAATCCAACAGCGAGAATGGTCGGCTTGGGAAGAGGGTTGGTTGCGATTTACGTCATAACTTTAGGAGAAAACATGGGTGTCAGGGTCCCGTTATGGATGTCGGTCGATCAAGTATAGAACACGTGCAAGATCTTGACGAGTCCGATGATGATGAAAAACCTTTAGTAAGTCTTATATTGTCGAATCAGAAAGTAAAAAGCTCTGTTAAAGTAACAAAAGGTGACACTCTTCTCAGACAGAAGAGACTTCGAAAACCGACTCGGAGGTACATTGAGGAATTTTCTAGAAATTCCACTGTGGAAGAGAGTAAGAGCCATAAAATCCAACAGCAAGAAGAGTTTCCTCAAGTCCCATCTGAATCCCAGCCTCAGAGAGGACGTCCAAAGAAAATTGTGCTTCAATCGGTAGGAGATGTTCCTTTGCCTAACTGGTTAGAAGTGTGATAGCTTAAAAAATTTTTAACTACGTGTTTCTCATTTTCCATTCAGGAGCTTGAATTGGATTATGAGCTCTCCGCATCAGAATCGGAAGATGGGTGTAAAAGAACTAAACGATCCAAAAAGGCTTGTGATCGGAGGAAGCATCAAAAGATGTGGACCCTTGCAGAGGTGATTAAGCTTGTTGATGGAATTGCCAAGTATGGTGTCGGAAGATGGACCGATATAAAAAAGCTTCTGTTTGCATCATCTGCTTATCGGACACCTGTTGATCTCAGGGTACCTCCTGCTACAGTTTCCTCTTGTTTTTTGAAAAACTCGAATACTTTTTTAAATAAGTATGTTTTCCTACAGGACAAGTGGCGAAATCTACTACGATCCAGTTCTGCACAGGAAAACAACCGGAGAGAGGTTAGCTTTCGGGTTTTTCTCCATTTTCACTTTCATTTGCTTTTTCAGCTCAATCCAAATGTTCATTGCAGGTTGAGAATCATCCGAAGCATGCTGTACGTCCCTTACCAAAGCCCGTGGTACGTCGCATCCGTGAACTGGCAACCATTCATCCATACCCGAAAGTTTCATCTGTCGATTATGTTCCTTCGTCCAAACAACCGACAACTAAAGGTACTCCGGTTTCCTACTGTGCACGAAATTTACGTAGGAAGTAAGCGTAGTTTGAAGAAAGCATTTTGTGTTAATTCAAGTTTAGCTTGTAATATAGTCCCTTTAACACTGACCTGCACATATTAATGCTCTTTAGATCATTAGGAAATTAATCTGGTAAATGCTGCAAAAGTGAAAAACCAAGGTTTACAATTATAATAATTTTCTATCATTCTTGACTAGCTAGAGATGGCAAGGGGTCGGGATTGTATGAATTTACAGGTCATTCCTGACTTGATACCCATCTTGAACTCAAACTTGAGTTCTAGTGCTCAAACCTGACCACTAGGGGTGTAATCGAGCCAAGCACGAGATTCAGAGCTTGATGCTCGGCTCAAGCTCGATCAAACATCTGTTTTTAATTTTGAACTCGAATGGAGATATAATTGAGTACTCAATCTCAAGCTCGGCTCAATAATTAAGCATAGGGTTAATAATATATATTAAGTGTTATGACATAATTTAATAATATAAAAATGTGAAAAAATCAATAAGGCTTGTGAGCTATTCGAGTCAAGTATTATTAAGCTAGAATTTGGATCGATCAATCAAGCTTGGCTCGATAATTACCAAATCGAATTTGAATTTTTTTAGTTGAACTCAAGTAGCTTGTGAGCACTAGTGTCTTATTTACACCCAAATTATCATCCACGTTCAAAATTAAACCCTAAACTTGAAAGCATTGGCATTATATTAACGACGTTAACTATTTAGACTATTAAGTATAATGAATCAAATCATGTAAAATTAAAATATAATTACTAAATCTTGCATTTGAGTATAGTATATGGGCCGAAACCAGTATTATACCTTTCAGCAATAGCAATTCGAGAGATGATTCCAAGGACTAAATCTTAAAAAATTACAGAAAGATATAGGTATCAAAATGGTAATTTGACGTTGTAGTGGTAGCAATTAGGAAAACGATTACTATTTTGACGTACCAAGTAATTTAGATTTTGTTTTGGTTAAAATATTGTTGTGTTTCCACTATTTTGATGTGTATTGGTTCATATCAATTGGTAAAAATTTTTGATATTTTAAATTTAATTTAATTTTTTTTTAATTTTAAGATATATTTGGAGATAAATATATTTACACAATTGAGATATATTTGTATAAAATATATAATTTATTAAAAAAATAAAAATTGAACAATAACAAATAAAAATATCAATAAATCCAAAACGATATATTGACTCTCACCTGTACAAACCAATACAAGGGCAAAAGTGATATGTTCATGGTACGCCATTGACTATATTGAGAGGAAGTGATATGGATTACTAAATTTCAAATTTGAGAGCACAGGCACCAAAATTGCAATTTGACCTTTTTAGTAGTAGCAATTAGAAAGATGATTATGCCGACTAAATCTCATATCTGATCATGGTATATAGGAACCAAAACTGTAATTTGGCCTTTTAGCAGTAGCAATTAGAAAAACAATTACTATACTTGAAACCCAGCTTTGAGCACAATATATATAGTTATAACTTATTTAACAATACAAACAAGACAGATTGCAAAACAAATTTCCAAGGACCAAATTGAAAAAGAAAAAAACTAGCAAATTGGAAGTGGGGCACCGTTCCATTCTTTAAGACATTCAAGCACTGGATCAATTACTTTCCCTTGGCACATAGCAATGAACACCTTGTCAAATTCCTCACCAGGGGACTTCACTTTTTCCCCGGTTAGAAACCCAGTCCCAAGCTCTTCCCTCACAAATTTGTACAACGGGTAAGACCGGCATTGCATGATCTTGTTTGGGATTGCTGAGTTTCCGTTCTCGATCGAAACCCTCGAGTTCTCGACCTCTTTCGGCAATAGGGTCTTCAATTCTTCTTCGAAAGCTGCGATCTTTTGGAAGATCGAAGTGCTAGCGTTGTTCTCGTTGTTGCCATTGCTCAACGCGTGCTCAACAAGGACTTGTCTTAGCTTTTGCATCAACGGATATGTAGCGCTGCAAGGGTCATCAATGTATGAGAAAACATATTCATGGTCCACGGCTTTGAGTAAGTCCTTTTCACAGAACCGCGAAGGGTGAAGCTCGCCGTTGGGACCGATCGTGAGGGTCTTCTTAGCGACTTGGCTCACGATGTTCTTTACTGTGTTCTTTAAGTTTTCTTCTAAATGTCTTAAATCGATAGCTTGACAAAGCGCCACCAAGTACGTGGAGGACATAAGCTTTAAGATATCGACGGCCTCGGCGGTTTTCCGTGATGAGATTAACCCCAATGAGTTCACATCTTGGTTGTGCTGCTCAGCACTTTGAACGTGGTTCGTGACTGGATTAGCCAAGTATTGGAGCTCAGAACAATAGGAAGCCATTGCAATTTCGGCTCCCTTGAAACCATAATCAAGACTTGGGTTTGGACCACCGGAGAGGTTAGATGGGAGACCGTTGTTGTAGAAATCGTTAACAAGTTCCGAGAATTGAGCAAACATTAGTTTCCCTATAGCAGCAATAGCCAAGCGAACGTTATCCATCGAGACACCAATCGGGGTACCTTGGAAATTGCCACCATGTAATGCCTTATTTCGTGAGACATCGATCAAAGGGTTGTCGTTGACAGAGTTAATCTCTCTTTCGATCGATTTGGTTGCAAATCGGATCACTTCAACCTGAGGACCAAGCCATTGCGGAGAAGTCCTTAACGCGTACCGATCTTGTTTCGGTTTTTGCAACGGATCCATTTCATGTAATTTCTTAGCTGCTTTAACATATGAACTCCCTTCGAGTATATGTTCCATTATCGCAGCTGCCTCAATTTGTCCCGGATGATGCTTCAATTTATGTGTCAAATGATCCGTAAACTCGGGTTTACCGTTCATCACTTCAGCAAAAACCGCAGACAAAATCTCGGACAAAACAACAAGTACATTAGCTTCAAAAAGAACCATGGAAGCCAAACCTGAACCAACCGCGGTACCATTGACAAGAGCCAACCCTTCTTTAGGCTGCAACATGAAGAATCCGGAATCGATACCAGCTACACGAAAGGCTTCCTCGGCATTGAGGGATTTTCCATCTGGTCCAACAGCCTTGGAATTCGGCCTGCCGGTGAGTAATCCAGCAATGTAGGAAAGCGGAACGAGATCACCGGAGGCCGTAATAGTGCCGCGGAGGGGCAAACATGGGGTAATGTTGTGGTTTAAAAGCTTAGTAATGGCTTCTAAAATCTCAAATCGGATACCAGAATATCCTTGTAACAGAGTATTGATTCTAACGAGCATGGCTGCCCGCGTTGCTGAGTGAGGAAGCGTGTTGCATGATTCGGTTCCATTGCCAAAAATCCCAGCATTCAAGAACCTGTACAGGCAGACAACAAATAGACTCAAGATATTTTGCCTCGATTTTTCATTGATTTAATTTGTTATTTTTAAGTTAAAAATCGTAATTGTTCAAATTAAATTCTAATTAATGTTAAATTCTGTATTAATATAAAAACTAGGATTTTATTTCTAAACAGTGAAAAACTGAAAATTCTTAAAAACGAGTATAAATAATTAAATATTTTAACAATTAATTAAATTTATTAAGAGAAACAAAAGAACCGAACCAAACCGATACTAACCGGTAAAATTCAGTTCAATTATTTATAACTCGATTATAACTCACCCAACTAAATCGAGTCAACTCGACACAAAATCAAATCAATTTTGGTTAATTTAATTTTTTTCAATTAAATCTCAATTAAGGTTTCAGTTAAGATGTTTTTGTTGATCGATTATTGATTATTAAAATTTATAATTGAACCCATTGGTGAAACATGTTACTAAGTTTTGGGGTTGATTTAAAATTTCCAAAAATTTCAAAGATCTAATTCAAAATTTAATTTTTTGGGGGAGATTTAATTGAAAATTTTAAAATTGTTAATGGATGAACGAGAATTTTCAAAAATCTTAAAAGATCTAATTAGAATTTTTAAGACTTTAGAGAGTTAATTAGAATTTTTAAAAATTTTAAGAGGCATAATAAAAACTTAAAAAAAAAAGGCATGATGAAATTTTTTCAAAATTTTGAAGAATCCAATTAAAATTTTGAAACTTTTGAAGACTCAACTAAAATTCTTAAAACTTTTGAGAGGCTTAATTGAAATTTTCAAAAATTTCAAAGGATATAATGAAAAATTTTCAAAATTTTTGAGAGGCGAAGATCCCAACCAGCTTCCACGCCTGTAACTAAATAGACCAACTTGATTAACTCAGAATATTTAATATAATCAATATGATATATATTTTTTAATATTTATATTAAATATATATAATATAAAATAATTATATTGAAAAAAAAAAAGTCAACCGACTGAACTGAGATGTTAAATCGACTTTGTTTGATCAACTAAAGATCATAAAAGCAAGGGGAATTTAAGGGCTTGGGGGCCCCAAAAATGGAAAAATTGCTATGCAGGTTAAATTGCATTTTGGTAAAATTTCTGTTAGGTCCTTTCTAAAATACTGTATTAATTATGATAAAATTATATTTCAATCCTCAAATTTTAATATTTTATAACTCAATTTCAGCACTTAAAAAAATTAATCTGACCTTATTAACCGTTGTTCTCTTCACCGCCAAATTATAAGTTATACAAAAAACTAATCCACCTAGTTCAGAACTGAGTCAAATAGTACGATTCAACTCAGTACGAAAGCGAGTTGCGTTGCTGGTTTTTAAGTACGTAAATTTATTTATATTTTTCTTTTAAAACTTACCTAATAAGCTCTTTTTGAAGCGCAGCGCCTTGTTTGGTTCTCCGATGAGAAGTAGCGCCAAAACCAGTAGTAACGCCATAGCTATCAGTGCCTTTATTCATCCCATCAAGCACCCAATCGGCACTAGCTTTAACGGCAACCCTCGCATCGTCGGAGAGTTCAACTTTGACACCAGAATCGTGCGCTGCAATCGCCGCGACTTGAGATATCGTTAATGTCTCTCCGCCGAGTTTCACCAATGGCTTCCGATACTCCATCACCATCCGTTTCACTTCGTCCAAATGGCTTCCTTTCAACGATTCGGCCACAATGCCCCAGTTCAATGGATCGGCTGCGAAGGCGGTGGAACCGTTGGCGGTGGTGGTGCAAAAACTGTCTAAAGAACCGTTTTGAGTGATTGCCGCCATTTTATAACAGGAATTATTGATCGAAATGAAAGGATTTTTTTTACGTTTGATTTACGAATTTATGGATTTGGAGAGAGGAAAAATGAGATCAAATCGAAGGAAAAATCAAAGGATTTTTTTTTTGAAAATTTCCTTTGGTTTCCTTCTTGGAGAGAAAAGAAAAGAAAAACATGGTTTAAATAGAGAAGAGCTAAAGGGAGAAAGGGGTTAGTGGAGTTGGTAGGTAAGCATAAGGGGGTTGTATGTAGATGGTAGAGAAGGAACAACAAACTAAATTAAAAATTCCATTTCATTTTAATTTGGATAAATCACATTTGAATTCGGTTTCACTAGATTTAATTATTACAAAAAAATTAACAATTTAAACTCGTTTTAACTTAAATATAAATTGACCTGAATTTTAAATGATACAAAGTTTCATATGACTCGAATTTAAAATGAATTAAGCTCGAAATTATTCAAAAAGTAACATGAAATAATCTGGAACTTGAAGTTTTTTGAATTCGTAGTAACCTTATTTGAAAATCGAGTCTTGAAATTAGAATCCAAAATGAGCCGAATTCAAAATAGTATAACTTGAAATAAATCGAGATCAAAACTGAGTCAAATTAGATGTTTTTAAAACTCGAGTTGACTCAATCCAGATTCACTAGACCAAAAACGACATAACCCAAAACAGTATTGAAAATGAATCAACATTGCAATTAACTCAAATTTTCAAAACTTGAATTAACTCAATCTAGATTGATCAGACCTAAAATGACTTGAACTTGAGATAATTTGACTAAAACTGAATCGAAATCGATATTGACTCGAAAATTTTAAAAGACGAATTGACTCAATCCAATTTGACCAAACCCAAAATAGTCTAACTAAAAATTAAACCAAAATTGACTCAAATTTAAAATGACTCGAAAATTTCAAAACTCGAATTTACACAATCTTGATAGGCCAAACTGGTCCAATTAGCAAGCCTAGTTAATATTTAATTTCGATTTAAGATTTAATTTATGATCATAGACATAAATGTAATTAACATTATGGATATTTAAATGTCAAAATCATAACTCGAACAAAAATATCTATTAATTTAAAACGGATAACTCAACCCTCGAACAAGTTTCAAAAATTAAAATCATACTTGCAAAAACGTAAATAAATATTAAATGAATAAATAAAGAAAAAGGGTGAAAGCGATGGATTTGTGGTTGGTGAGACTTGAGGAGGAAACGTTTCCATGCATGTTTTTTTGAGTAGTAGGTTAACGTTGCATTAATTTTATATTTTTTAATGAAAAAGATATTTTTAATTTTTTTGCCAAATATGTAAATTCATTAATGCCTTTTCCATGTTTATCCCAGAAATATCTTCACGAATTCCGCCGACTAAATTTATTATCAAACTATAAATTGGATTTTTTAGGTAGATTTTTGTTTCAAGTTAGATTTCATTCCAAATAAGTATCATATATATATATATATATATATATACACACTAAAATAGTTTCTTTTTTCAGGTTGAGTCTTAGCTTAACTGGCATTAGTATTGTTTCCAGTTCAAGAGAATGTGGGTTCGAGTTATCCTCTTATTTAAAGATTAAATTGAGGTTATGGGTGATGAGGTTATGGATAATTATAGACATTGTATCAAAAAGAGCAAATATGATAAGAAACTATAATGAGATTAATATCAGGTCATTTGTTAGTCTAGAGTTAAAAAGTTAATTCAAATTTCTAAAGAGATTTTAAAGCAATTATATCCCTTTTTTTTTTGTGGGGCCAAGGCTAGTGTCGATCCCTCTTTGGCTCGGCTACTATACACGTATTTACAATTTGATATAAGTGTTTTAATTATTAAATATGATCATTATTAGATCCAAATTGATATTTTATGCTTACATTGACAAATAGGATGATGGGAGGACAATATTGATATTTCAAAGAGTCAATTAGAATATTTTGAAGATAAGGGACCGATTTAAAATCTGAATGAAAGTTTGGGTATGCTTGGTAGAATAGCCCTATTTAATAAACTAAGATTATATTTAGTTGAAGCTAACACCGCCTGCAAAATGACTTTTGTACTTTTCTTGGGAGAAGCTAATATTTGGATTAATACTTTTGGAATTAGTAGTACTAACTTTTAACTAATTTTTTTAAATGGTTGAATGTAAAGTGAAAATAAAAAATAAAAATATTTTTTAATAAAGTATCTAATTTTTAGGACAAGAGAGAAAAAAAAAAAAAACAGATTAGTAGCTCATAGGGTTTTTTTTTTTTTTGGTGAAAATACATTTTCGGTCCCTTTCAATTTTAATATTAAGTAAATTGATTCATTTAAAAAATTTTAAAGTAATTTTTTTTTTAGTTTTGTAACTGAGCAACTATTCGACAATTAATCATGGCGTTAATATTTTTTTGACAATTGTATATAATTTTGATTGATATAATGACAAATTTAGCCCTCAATATTTGTACATTTTGTGTGAATATTGTGAGTTAAATTAATAAATAAACCAAAATGATAGAATGTGTAAAGTTTGAGAGTTCATTTTGTTGTTATACCAATAAAAAAATATACAAACGGGGATTAAATTACTCTAATTTTTTTAGAATGATCAATTCGCTCAACATTAAAATTAAGAGGAACTAGAAGTTCTCTTTTCCCGTGACATTAAACTTAATTAGATATTTAAAATTTATACTTATTTTGAATTTGTACCAATTTAGATTTTGAATTTTTTTATTCAATTCATTTTTTTTATTTTGTGTTGTACAAATAAATATTATTAAATTTTATAATAAAAAAATTAATTCGAGCTAAAAATTAAATTAATCGAATTAAATTTTTAATTCTACACATATAAAAAGATATTTATTATTGTTGAATATATGTATACCTACTTTTCAGTGGGATTGGGTTGTTGAAACAGTCCTATTAGTGTTCAAAGATTTCTATAATTGATTAATAAATTACTGATAATCATTAGCTTTATATATATATATATATATATATATAAAAGATAGATAGATATATTCTAGGCAGTTAAAAAATTTGAAATTAAGCCGAATGAGTTTTAACTCGATTGATATTGATATTATTGTTAATATAAGAGATTGTGGGTTTGAGTATACTGAAGCATATTATCCTCTTATTTATGCGTTGTTAATAAAAGATTAATTAAGTTTTTTTTCTAAAATTTGTAATTAAATAATTACTTATATATAAATACCAATATCTATAATTTCAAAATTGGTTCATTTAAGTCAAATTTCTCTTAAAAATTTATATTTTATTCCATAAAATGAGGGTTGTTGGTATACTGTTTTCAACAAAGCTGTTTCTTTTGAACTTATCCTCAACCAAAAAAAAAAAAAAACTGTTCAAACCTCACCAAATTTCCATTATGTCTCCAATATAAATAATTATTATTTTATACCTTATTAGTGGAATAAAAGAATTAGGATAAACTGTTAAAATAGTCACTTTTATTTATCTTATGTTATATTTTAGTCATTTATGTTTGAAATGTTACGTTTTAGTCACTGAGTCGTTAATTGCCATTAATGGCAAGTTAACGTGGCACATTAAATCATCATTTTAAACAAAAAAGTTTAGGTTGAATTATACAATTGGTCTCCATATTTTTTCGTTTTGAGCAATTAATTTTTTTCTTTTATCTTATTTTAACCTTCTCCATTTCTTTTAATGTAATTTTCCCACCGAGAAGCAACAAGTTGGCAATCCGTAATCAAGAAACCAAAATTCGATAAATCTATGTTACTCTTAGTAACTGCAGTAATAATCCGAAGACAATCAGATTCAACAATGATGTTATCGATACCAATAGCCTTCTAATTAATAAAGAACTTGGCGAAGTACAAGCGTCTCAGCTAAATTAGGCGTCAAGCATAATAAAGAGGTCATTTGAATAAAACGTACAATATTTTAGTAATGATAAACGTGATTTACTATTTGATATCAAAATCAAGCATTAACTAAACATTGTAAAGCAAGGGACCTACAAAACAATTAATCAATCAATTTGTGAAGCAAAAAAGAAAAAGAAAAAAAAAGTTAGATAAATACAGGCCGCATATCCCACCAACCTTCGTGAGAATATATATACACCTACCAAAAAAATTAGGATAAATTACACCACAGGTCATTTTAAAATAAAGTTGTTGCTATTTTGACCACTCTAATTTTTTTTTATCAATTTAGTCACTCTAATTAAGACAGTTGTTCGAATTGGTCACTACTGCTAAAATTTCGGTTAATCCACTAACGTATTGTTGATGTGGTCTTTTTTAACTTTTGACTAAAATTAGGAATCTTTCAATAATTAGCCTAAAACATTTTTTTTTAAGTTTATTTGTAACATAAAAACTATACGAACCAATATAAAATGTCAACAAACTAGAATTATTTTTCATAAAAAAACAGGCCCTCACTAACACTAACTTGTATACTTTTTTTAATATTAATCTCATTATAGGTTCTTTTATCATATCTGTTCTTTTTGATACAATGCTTAAAACTACTCATAGCTTATCCAGCGTACTCGAACCCACGTCCTCCTACACTGACAACAATGCCGATGTCAATCAAGCTAAACCTCAATCGGCCACTAACTTGTATACTTGTAAGATGCTTTTCTGCGTCGGATTAATTTATATATAATTTCATTCATACAATATTTTTGGTTTGTTTTCTAAGTTCAGGCTTGCCTTGACTTGAAAAATGAGCCTAAAATTTTGCCCAAGCCCAGCTCAGATTAAAAAAGCTAAACTCGAGCCCACCTGTATTAATTGTTTTTAGATTATTTTTATATAAAAATAAAATTTTAAAAATATAATAAATCAAATATACTAAAAATATTAAAATAAATGTTTCCCAACAAATTACAACTTAGCAAACAAATGCTTCTAAAATAGTAGAAAAATTAACAATAAAATAAAAATTATATAATATTGAAACAATAATAACAAAATAGTAATAGAATAGCAAAATGACAACAAAACAATTTATTTGGATTAGGCCAAACTTGAGTCAAAAAATCTTACCTGAGGCCCGACCCATTTAGAAAACGAGTCTTATTTTTTATTCAGGTCCACGTTCAAGTCTATATTTTTGCTTAAACTCTCCCGCTTTTCGTGCGAACCTTCGAGCCTAAGTGGATGGCTCTGCCCATAATCAGGTCTAGGTGGGTGTTGGGTAACGATGAGGATTGACAATTTTTATGATGCAAATAAAAAAAAAGGTGTTTTAGACTAATTATAGAGAACGAGCAAAAATGGTAACTTAGATTCAAGATCCCTAAATTATTAGTAAATTTACGTTTTAGTTATTTAACTTCAAAAAATTATCACTTAATTATTAAAAGTTTTCATTTAAATTATCGAAACTGTTAAAATTATTGTTGTATGACCTTCTAAATAAAAGACTTAACATATTTTTACCCAAACAAACTTTTGAACAAGGTCAACTTATGATTTTTTTATCCTTTTATTATGCTAAGATTTGGAATTTCATCCCTATAATTTAATTTAATTTAATTTGATCCCTACTTTCATGTAATGTAGATAATTAATCCAAATACTTAACCGGTTTAGATGTTCACATAATTTTTTTTTTCTCAAAAACGCTCTTTTCAATATAAAAATATTTGTCAACATGATAAAGTGAAGCGAGTTTTTTTTAAAAGGGTAAATTACATTTAAGGTCACTAAATTATAGTAATTTTATGTTTTAGTCACTTAATTTTAAAAAGTTATAAAATGATCATTAAACTATTTAAAAGTTTTCATTTAAGTCTCTGAGATATTAAAATTGCTGCTGTATTGCCTTCTTTATTGGCATTGTATAACACCCCAAACCTGACCCAAAAGTCTAGTTGGATTTGGAGTGCTACAGTGATCGTTAGAGCGACCAGCTCAATTAATTATCCATTTAATACACATTAAAATATATAAATTAAACATACAAATAATAAATCTATCTTTTACGAAATACATGCGAAGGCTAAACTAAAAGAAAATCGTAAAAATTATCGGCATCCTAATGAATTCTAATAAATGATGATGAAGAACACAACACAAACGACATTAACATTAAAAAAAATAATTGCAAAATTAATCCCTGATTAAAAATTGGAAATTCAATTTAATCACTAAAACAAAATCGAAATTCAATTTAATCTCAAATTTTAAAATAAAAATTCAAATAAGTACAAAATCCATTAAACATACTAAAATTTTAAAATTTATCCTTTCATCCAAAATTTCAGAAATAAGTTGTTCGAAAATTTTAACCAAACTTATCTTAATCCGACGCAAAATCCAAAATCAAAATTTCTGGCATGTTACACACTGCCTGTACTAATCGAATGCATTGCTTCTCCCTCGCTTCTAATATTCAATATTTTTTTTTTATGAAATAGCTTTGATCGTCACAAATCTGTGAACCAAAATCTAAATAATTTTCTTCTTCGATTTTTAACACAGACTCCCAGATCAACTAAGTTCTAAGACATGTTCTACCTGTCAATGGATATTAATCTACTATATTGATTGTCAAATAGCATCGATCGTCAAATCATTACTTAGAGTTCGCTAGTCAAAATTTTTTAAAAAAGATAATGACTTAAATGAATACTTTCGAATAATTTAATAATTATTTTGTAACTTTCTAAAATAATGTGATCAAAACATAAACTTTCTTATAGTTTAATGATCTTGAGTATAGTTTACCACTTTTAAAATTATAAAAACATTTTACCTGAAATAGTTAACAACTTTTAATCCTAAATTATGCCAAATTAATATACAAAAATTGCATCCTAAATTAGTAAAGGGACCAATACCATAATTTGACCAATAACTAAAAATGCTATTTAGACCAATTTCCACTTTTTTTTCCTTTCAACCCATTTTCTTTTAGTTCTTCTGCAATTACACACCCAGTTAACAACTTCCATTCCTATGTATATATATAAACATACATGGAAATATGTATGTAATAACATTTTCAGGTCTAACTTTTAATACACATGAGAAAGGGGAAGAGGGATCGGTTTTGGCAGTCTCATGAGACGTGATTTGGTGCTTGAATTGCCTCTGAAAACCGAACAGCTTGACAACTGTGAATCTCGGTGAATAGAACTAGAACAGAAGCTATGATCCATAAGAAGCCGACAGAGGAGCTGATGTCGGGACCTTGCGTGAACCGGGGCCTTCATGTGTGCCAACCGGATTGGATAATCTGCGTTTGTAGCGTTTAAGAACAGAAGCCAAGTTCTCTTTTCCCTTCGGGAAAGCTATGTCGCCGGCGGCAGTGCCCGGTCGACCTTTCCGGCAAGAAATAGCGATCTCCACGTCCTTGATTATATCCAAGAGCGTGGCTGCATTCGTACACTTGCCCCGGCCAGGTTTCGCAGTCGGGGGCAACACTCCGTTTGAAACTGGAGGACTCGACCTTTGCTGGTAGTCTGCCGGGATTTGAAGGCAGAAGCAGGGTAACATTGGGGAACGGGGTTTCAAAAATGCCGGATCTATGACACCCTGTTAATGAAAATGCCATCAACATAAAGGAGAAATAAAAAAGATCATACGATAATGATAATACCCCGAGAATTAAAGCAACCAATATACCTGGAGATGATTAAGAACAAAAGTGTATTTTCCCCACAGCTCGGGTCGGCTTTCCATCAGCGAAAGATCAAGGATCCGATGAATGCACCATACTCCAAAGCTTATTATTAAATCGGCTTTCCAAATGCAGCCCTCGCCACAATGAGGAACAGATGAAATTAAAATGTTGGCGAGACTTGCCTCGTTGCTCTTCAGTGTTGAACCGTACTTCCTTTCTGGAGATGAGTATTGAGATTCACCCGTACAAATAGCCTGGTTCATCTGTTTAGCTTCAGCATCGTAAAGAAACCTCTCCCTTGCGGCTACACGATCGATTAAATCCTCGTCGGCTCCATCATTTTGTCTAAATAACCAGTCAGACCCGTCTAATTTCAAGAGCTTTACTATACAATGTCGGAAAGATTGAAGAAGCTTGGACTCTAAATCCATGCCGGAAGCCGTATCCCATGACATCGAGTTCAACCCACTTCCAGGTACTTCACTACCAGCAATTCGTTTCTTCTCAGCTACACCAAACTGCTCAAAAGGTTGTCGAGACCAAAGGGATCCACTGCCTGGACTTGAACTCAACTGTACCGGAAAAGCATCTTGATAGCCCTTTGGTTGAGAAAGCTCATCAAAGACCAATGGAACTCTGGTCCTTGACCCGGCATTTGAATACATAGTCTGACCAGCAGCCGATCCATATCCAATGGAACTGTCCCATGGAGCATTCTTCTCGGACATATATAGATCCCGATGAGGAACAGAGAGCCCCGATATGGATGGTAAGCTATGAAACTTCTTCGTATTGACGGATATCCCAGAATTATCATTAGTTCCAGGCGAGCCAATGTTATAATAAGATCCTTCAGATTGTAACGAGCTATTTATAGAAACCGCAACATTCTGAAATCCGGGTTCTTGAGCAGGAGTTATCCCGTTTTGCAGTTTTTGCTCTAATGTCAAAGCCATGGAGTTTCGATAATTTGTAGGTCCGAGGGCTGGAGAATTCAGTGCTTGAAACTCCATTTGACCATTAAAGCTATCAGAGTTTCTATCTTTCGCAATTCGATTCAGATAAGATTTCATTTGATATCCGTGTACTGTAGCTGGTTGATAATCCCATGTGTAGCCGGACATTGCAGTTCGTAAACTAGAGTGCCTCCTTTCACCAGAATCAACATTACAGCTCGAATTTCGAACATAAGCATCTAATAATTGCATGCGACTTGACCACATCGGAGATGATCCTCTTGAATACCCATACGGACTTGAACCGATCAGTGTATCGGATGTTCTTCCTCCTACTGAAGGGAAATACCCACCATGTTCTTTCCCGGTAGTATCCACTTTTACGAGCTTAGAATCAATACCTAATAACACATCGATTTTCTTTGCTTTTGCTTCTTGGGTAGGTTGGCCGTGAAGATCGTATAGTTGTCCCCAAAATTCATCAAGACTGGCAGCTAATTGACGCCTTGCAGCACGACCTAATCCGGCTAATCTAGAGAGACTTCCGGTACCACTCCCACCGTCATCGTTTTTCCCACTGAGACTCCGGAATGAAGGAGGGCCGTCTGATGTTAATGACGAGATACTTCCCGAAGGAGGTTTTGATGGCTCTTCGGGCTCCCAAGTTTCTCCGAGGTCATCGATTGGGAGATCTCCCTCTAAACTCACTGTTCTCTCCATGGGATTCATCGATTCAATCTGTGGAGTTTTAGTGCTCGGTAAATCATCATCAGCTGCCTCGTTAACTACAGTTGAAGCTGGCTCAGTTATAGATACCGACTCCTCGGTGCTACAAACAGAGGGACTAGGCTGTATAATATTAGAAGAGTTCTCGTTAACAGTACTCAAACGTATTTCCTGGTCAGACTCCATAGTTGTTTCAGGCAAATTGAGATCATAATCTGAAGAAGATAAATCCAAACTACTCTCGGTAGACTTTTCGGGTATTGATGATCTTTCCTCAATACGAGCAGGTTCATCTCCATGATATCTAGTTTCACTTAAACCATTTTCTTCACTCTCTATAGCTGCCTTGGGAACAGTTCTATTCAAGTCCCATTTCCATGCTTGAACTTCGTACAAGGAACTAGCGGATTTTAAAGGAGTAGCTGCTAACCAAAGCATCAAAGAAAACGATGCAGCAGCAGTTACGAGAAGAACAACAAACGGAACAGACATGCTAATACCAGCATTCGATCTCAAATTACTGGCCCAATCACTATCCCCAAAAATCATTTCTACCACGAATATTATCTTTAACCCAAGCATCCCCATGAATGTAGTCAGTGCCAGAAACTCAACAACTGGAGATATCTTATAGACACCCATGATCGATCTCGACGAAGCAACCCGAAAGAGAGGGATCACTGATGACGGAAGTAAAAGAGCTATCATAACCTGAGTGAAGATAAGCAACTGATATATCCCTTCGACTCCGGAAGTCCAAACACAATAAAGAGCCGGAACCGATGCAATATTTCTGATTGTTGCACGATGAAGCCAACCCGGTATTTCAAGCCCGAGGACATCGTGCAAAACAACTTGCCCTCCGAGATTCCAGGTTGATGCAGTAATTTGATTCGATAAGAACATAACCAGCATAAAGATTATGGACAGTACTCCATTCCTAAACACCTGTTTCAATCATTTTTAACATCAAGAAATACATAGAAACAACTTGCAAAATGTCATTATAACCAATAGCTTATCAGAAAAAAAGAGAAAAACCTGTTCGAGTAGTGACATAGCATCTTGAAAAGTGAGCAAGACGAGGCCGGCACTGTGGAAGACATTTGCGGCCGAGTTCATCAGCAAGTAATTTACGAGAAAAAGGCCACTGAAGACGCATACGATCGCAAAGAAATGGTTGTGGCATAAGATACTCTTCGAAATATTTGACGGTCCTTGATACTGCTGCGTAACATAAGAAGAAAAGTTCAGAAATCGACAATGATTGAGTCAAAAATTGTAAACTCTAGAAAATCACACTATATTTGTGTGCGGGGAGAAGCCAGAAATTTTTTCTGGGGGGCCGAGATTGAGTTACATATTTTTTTTGAGAGCTAAATGCAATTTCACCATTGTATTGGCATATATCTTTGTAGTTTTTAGGACTAAAATAAAAAATTTATCATTTTTGTGGGACCAAACTATAATTTTACCATTCATTTATTTAAAATTTTATAAAACTTCAAGCTCTAGAAGCACAAGTTTTCATTTTAGGAGGGGTCAGGGCCCCTGCTTGCCTTCCCTCCCTTCACCCCTATATATAACACCTTTGATTCGGAATCTGCAGACTCTGAAAAGGCTTTTTAAACCCAAGTTTTGTCAGGAAAAAGAAAATCGGATTTTTTAGAGAAATGAAATTTCCGGATGATATAGGATTCCCGATACTGAAGCCCAAAATAAGATACATATAAACACAAATCACATACATACACATATATAAGCAGTCCAATGAGAGATACCTGAACAATAGAAGAATGTAGATAAAAATTGTGGGGCATGATGCTTGCTCCAAGGAGACTCATCAACGCAAATGCACTCTCGCCACTCAACTTAGTTAGCATCCCAGCCATGGTAAGAGAAATTTCGGGTTGACCAATGATCACTCCGGAAACATAAGAAAGCAATACGAATCCAGCTGCATACATGCATAGTAAACTTGCCCTGTAGTGATCCTAATTATCGAAAACCGATTAGATTGTTGTTGATGATGTTGCAAAAGAGGTTGTGCAATAAAAGAAGCAGGTTGGCTTTACCAAGAGAGAGGCAAAAACAGGGAATAAAACAGCATCGAGAGCAGCTAAAAAAACACTTGTTGACAAATCAATCCCGAAGAGAAGATTTATCCCGTGTGCAACACCCAAAACCTGGTGAAATAAGAACAGTAGTTCAAGAATAAAAATGAATATCACTCGATACGGTAGCCTTAGTTCATAATAAATTGCAAAATGCAGCTGGAAATTATTACCATAGTAAGGTCTAATACGATCATGGAAAGCTCCGCTTGAACTCCTAAGAAAATTCGAGTCGTTTTTTCGTACTCATCACAGCAAATCTATTATCCAAAGAAGGAAAAAAAATAAAATCATAATAAGAATCACAAAAAGGCATGAAAGTCCAGGGGCAAAACTAGGAATTATGTGATGGGGGCTGAGATAAAACTTAAAAACTTTGGGAGGGCCAAAGCTAAAAATTTTGTATTAAAATGACTTAAACTGTACTTTGTAACTTTGAAAGGGGCTAAAATTACATTTTTTTTCTATTTAAAACAAGCTGAAAAGGATTAAATTGAACTTTTTACGTTTAGAAGGTACTAAAATAGCAATTAATCCATTCAGCCAAAGCAAAGTAACATTGCAATAAGCATAAACGATAAAAACAAACGAACTGTACCTGAGCAAGATCTTTTCCAGTGACTATACCAATTCTAGCCGATAGGTATTGACACAAAATGGCAGCAAAATTGAAAAGAAGCATTGGGATTACCAAATCAAAACCAAAACGAGCACCTCCTTCGATAGTTACAACCCACTTCCCAGGGTCAATGTACCCGATCGCTATTAGAAGAACAGGTAAAACAGCAGGAAACAACCGATGAACACCACCAGGTTGGAGGTTCACATTCCCTGCCTCGGCTTCCATGCTGCTAAATTACAAATCACGACAATACTTCGGAATAGCAAAAAAGAACCGTAAACGCTTCAAGGAACTACACAATTACATGGTTGTTCCTGAAAACTACACCTCAAGACGATATGTACATCTAGCCCATTTTCTCGAAGCTTAACTAGCAACCGAATGTACATGCAACAGCACGACTAGCAGGGATCTAAATGCACTTTACATTCCAGTACTAGCTGCAATTATGATATCCCGATTTAATGCTTGAAATCCAATTCATTAACATGCTACTGTCAAGACCTTAGGCAAGAAATTGATTATATGATAACTTGAACCAGCATAAACGAAAGATACTCTCAGTCGTAATCGAGACAATAACAACAAACCGTCCTTCAAATGCACCTGGAAAATTAAAAACCGGATCCAAATCAATCAAACCGGATAAACACAAGCAAAAAAAAAAAATAATCAAAGTTCTAAAATCAACATCTAAAGATTAATTACAACCAAATTATTGTCTAAAAATGGCGAAAAACGGATTCGAACCAGAGGCAAAATTCATTAAAGTCCACATACAGTGAACCTCATAAGCTATATATACTACAAACTAGTTTTATTTCACCAAAACAAAAACAGTGTGAATTAAATTCAACCAAGCAAAGCATTCAAAGCACCATCACCATTTTTTTTTTCAGTTTTTAAACTCAGTTTCACCATTAATGCTAATCAATAGTAATTGAATATCAGTACATAAAAAAAAAACCCAAAAAAAAACAAGCTCAGATCTTCAATAAACCCCCCAAAAAGAATCCCAAAATTGAACTAAACCCTCAAGAACTAAAATCAAAAGAGAATTCAAGTTTTATGGATCTGATTCAACTCAATAAAATACAATAAAATAAAATAAAATTGAAAGTGGATTATATACATAAAAGGAAGAAAACCCAGAAAGCTAAAAAGGAACAACATAACAATTAGAAGCTATACGAAGCTAAAAAAAAAAAGATAAAATTAGGGATTGTAAAAAAAAAAACTTTTCTTTTAATTTATTTTACCTTTGTGGTGAAGTTCATGAAAGGTTGTTTTCATAAAGCTTTATTTGCTATCCTTTTCTCTGGAAATCTCTGTCAAAAGTATGGGGGTTTTAACAGAGTAGATCTTGAAGAAGATGCTTTCTTCTTCTTTTTTATGACACCATTTTCTTTATTTTTTTTCCACACAAACACAGAGAGAGAAAAAGAAGAAAAAAACAAAGGGAGTTAAATATATAGAGAGATGGATATATATACTGGGATTGCATGATATATATTTCAAAGGTGTGGGCTCCTTTTCAAGCCATGTTGAAGAAAAGCGTTTTTTTTTTACCATTAACCAAACAGAAGAAATGGAAAAAAAAAAAAAAAAGAGAAAAGATTGAAACTTGAAAGGTCTAAAAGACAGTTAACGTTTTCCCCTACTTTTTTTTTCTCTCCCCCTTTTTTTTTCACCCGTCTAAAAACATATACGTGGGTTAATTTCACTAGTGGTCTCTAAGCTTTCATTCAGATTTTAAATTGGTCCTTAAAATTAGGTCTTTTTGTCATCATATTTGTGGTAAAAAGACCTCTTCAGTCCCTCTCAATTTCAAAATTGAACAAATTAGTCATTTTAAAAAAATTCAGAGCAATTTAGTCCCTATCAATTTCAAAAGTGAGCAACTAAGGACAATTATTTATACATGACATTAATATCTTCTGTCAATATTTAGCCTTCAATGTTTACATATTTTGTCATTTTGGCCTTAATTATAAATAATTCAACAAATTTAGCCTCAATAATTACAAAGTCACACAAATGTGTCAAGATAAATTTGTTAAATTAAGACTAAATTGACAGAATGTTTAAACTATAAAGGCTAGATTTACTATTATATCAATTAAATTCAAGTATAATTGATGGAAAACATTATCGTCATGCGTAATTGTCCTTACATGCTCACTTTCAAAATTGGCAACGATTAAATAACTTTAATTTTTTTCAAATGAACCAGTTTGCTCAATTCAAAAATGGGAGGGACTGTAAAAATCTTTTCAGCCTTAATTGTCAATTTAAACGTGAAATGTTAGTTTGGATCTTACGTGGAGTATGTTTAAAGCATGTATATCAAATTGCGAAACACGTGTATATTTAATGCATGAATATTTTCAATCTTACATGTTAACAAAAATGGATAGTGTTAATAAAATGTGGGCCAACTTTTATTTTAACTTTCAGGTCTAAGATGTCTATGCAATATGTAATAAAATGTGGTATAACATTAATACTTTGATAATTAAATTAAAATATTTTAAAATTTAAGGACTAAATTATAATATATTTCATAGTTTAAGTAAATATCGCAATTTAAAAGTCTTATTTTCAATGATTTTTTATCCAAATATGAAAAACCCAAATATTTATGTTATAATTCATTAAATTTGCAATTTTTGAGCAGTAAAATGTAATTTTTTTAAGAGTATAAAATGTACAATAATTGAGTCCAAAACTTTCACCATCTTAATTTAATAAAAAACAAATGCTGAGATTAAAAAATAACAAAAGGAAGTTGGTCCGTACTAAATTGTGAATTTTATAAAGGATGTGAAGTTTTTGGAAATAATATATTTCATTGATTTAATATATAGATTAGCCTCTAATTTGACAATTTTTCTTAAATTAGCCCCTAAATTTTTTTTAATCACTTTGGTCCCTAAAATTGATATCTGTTATACAGATCAACACGGTTAAATATAGGATGATCAAAAATAGATTTTGGGTTATAAAGTTTTACATTAGGGTATATTTCAAGAATTTTAAATTAGGATTATTAAGTTAGATTTTAGGATTTTTATTTTTTTATTAAGTTATATTTTCATTTTTATTTATTTAAGATTAGGTTAAAAATTAGAATTTTAGAATTATATAAATTTAGTTAAATTTTAATATTTTTGGGTTAGCTTTGAGTCACAATTAGTTTTTTTAGTTAAGAAATTCTAATTATCAATCCACGTAAGATTGTCTTTGGACAAACGTCGCAGAAGTGTAATAACCTTCCTTACATATAATCACATTCTTGGACCGGAATTTACATATAATATTTTAATTTTTAAGAATTTTGTCTCCTACTTGTCTGTTTTGAAAATTAAAAAACTAATTGATAACATCGTTAATGAATTTTTGTTAAAATTAATTATAATTTGGTATTTTAATATTTAAAAGTTCTTATTTAAAAATTAAAATCTAATGATAACATATATTTTAAAAATTAACAAAAAAAAACTAGTTAATAGTGTTATCAAAGGGACTTTATTTTTTAAAATAAATAAGTAAATGGAATAAATTCTCAAAATTAAAAATAAAAGGACTAAGTTTTAAAGTTAATAATAATATGAGGTAAAATTACATCTTTCTATTTTTGGTTGTTTCTTACTAAACCCAAAATTCTTTTTCATCTTTAAAAAATTAAAAAGACGAATTAGCTGAGGAATTATTAAATTATTACGTTGACTTTTAGAAGATAAAACAATTATTATTTCGTGACAAGCGTAAAAAAATCTCAAAATTAATTAATTGATTAATTAAATGTCCGACCATATCTTTTTTTTTGACATAATGTTTACAATTATTTATAGTCCCTTCTCGACCCTTAAATAGGAGGATAATGCGCTTCAGTGCACTTGAATTCACGTCCTCCTGTATTGATAATAATATCCATACTAATCGAGTTAAGACTCAATCGTCACATTTAAATTTAGATTTAAGTTTCCAACGTTATCCAACTATGTTTTTATTTTAAATGTATTTAAATGTCATTTTCATATTTTTACTTTTAATACTTCTTGATAAAAAATATATTATTTTTTATATGCAAGATGGTACGACAATCTTTTTTGACATGTGATACACTATATATTACTTTTAACTTTAATATGCTTTCACATGGAAGTTGAAATAAATATGTTAAATTGTGCTACTAGCTTTCTTATTTTTACAAAATTTGAGATTTAGTCCCGATATTTTAAATGTTAAAAATCCAATCCTCTTACCTTTTCAGTTTGAAAATTGGAGTCCAATCATTACCGTTTTCGGGAGTTTCTATCAGAATATGTTATTTTAACATATTTATTTTCTGTCAATCGTATATAATGTTATATGAGGACAACCTAATTAATTAATATGCTAAGTTGACAAAATTTGACCAATTTTTTTTAACAAAATTATGATTGGACTGAGAATTATAAATTAGAAGAGTGGGAGGACTTAACCTTTAAACTTTTAAGTATGGGATTAAATCTTAAATTTTATCAAAGTATAGGGACTTACTACATAACCTATATTTATGGGTTTATTCTGCCTTCAATATTTCTATTCTTTCGGCTATTGAAATTTAGTCCCTCTATTTTTATTTGAAAGTTAGAGTTAGATTGATATATTTGATAATAGATGATTTTTCTTAAAGTTGAATACGTAACATTTCAAAATTTTGAAATCTAATTTATAAATAAAAAACAGTCTAATTGAGAACACGTGTTCAGATAATAGAAGTAAATTAAAAATATTATCAATTGGACCTAAAATTTTTAAATAAAATAAGTAGAAAAACTAAATTTTAAAAAGTCCAAAAGTATAAAGACTTGAAGTGGAATTTTACCATTTTATGTAATAATTTCACATGGACCCAAAGGAGCGAAGGGAAGACCACCTTTCCTTGTAGACATTTTTACAAATATTTTATAAGTTGGGTCTATCAAAATATTTAAATATATTTCATAATTATATGTATATAAAAATATTCACATTATTAACTAATTTACAAAAAAGAAACACTTTATCCAAAACTTGATCTCAAACTTATTTCAAGGACTAAAATAATTTAATATTTATAGGAGGATTGAAAGATTAATTTTTTATTTTTGGAGGGCAAAGGCTTTAGTCTGTCCTTAAATTCGTCCCTGCTACCATTTAAATCAACCTTTAAAATTCAAAATTTGAAAAATATGAGAACTAAAATTAACCAAATTAAAATATATGAATTAAATCACAACTTACACATAATATAGGGGCTAAAAACAAAATTTGATCTATTTTTTTGCGTACTAAATCCGAATAATTTGGGAGTACACGTATCTCAAATTTTTGTTTTGGTTCATTGTATTAATAAGCTTTTTGTCTTTTGGGTTCATTGTATCTTTAATTGTCAAATTTAAATAGTTTAAGCATAATTAAATTCATTAAATTTTTTTGGCCAATCATGTCCTTAATTTTTAATTATCCCATTATAACATGTGATCATGTCTTTAATTTTAATTATCCCATTATAACATGTGATCATGTCTTTAATTTATTTTAGCTAAATTTTCCATTGGTACTTAAAAAATCATTTTCTTTGCTATTTTTTAATTTAAGATTTTCAATCAATTAATCTCGAGAGAAAAAAAAAAGGAAAAATTAGATTCCTTTAAGTTGGTTTTTTTTTTCATTTAATTAATTTAAAACCATAAGTTTTTTTTTAAATGGACTTTAACTATAAAAAAAAAATATTAATTTAGTTGCTAATAAGTTAAACTTCAAATTAGACCACAATTATTTTTTAGGTATAATAATTTATTTGGCCCTCGAACTTTATAAATAAAATCATTTTAGTTTCTTTTTTCTCCTTTTTTAGCTCTTTAAATTTATTTTTTTCTTGTCAAATCACCCCAAAATAGATGAAAAAGTTAATATTTTTAGCTTTGCTGACGACGTGGATTTCCATATAGGTTCGTTAACATTTAAGTAATTTTTAAATTTTAAAAAAGGTATAAATTTTATTAAAAAATATAAAAAAATATTAAACTTTAAAAATTAATTACATATTAACATGTCATCCACATGTCAGTCTACATGTATGTTATGTCAGCAACGTTAACTTTTCCATACATTTTGGGTTATTTTATAAAAAATGTAAATTTAATGGTAAAAAAATAAAAAAATTTAAATGAAGGGCCAAAAAAGTTATTATATATATATTTTTTATCATTTAAATATGTGAGTTAAAATTTTCATTCTAATAATAATTTAAATATGTGAGTTATTTGTGAATTAGACGGATCAGATAAATTTTGTTAGAGTAAATTTGAGTTGAAATCGTTCTGAGTTTGAATCATTTGAGCTTGATATTTAAGTTTTTCGTATCGTGTCAATATTTGATTTCACTTGAGGAACATAATACGAGCCAAAAGAGGCTTTAGCTTCCAAAATTTTATGAAATTTTCATTTAGCCCTTAAAAATTTTTAAAATTTCTAATTAAGCTCTCCCAAAGCTTTTAAAGTTTTAATTAAACCTTCTAAAATTTTTGAAAATTCTTATCAATCCTCTCAATTTTTTTAAATTAAACCCCCAAAATTTTAGATATTTTAATTAGACTTCCGAAAACTTAATGGCATATTCAGTCAATTTTGGATTTGTGTTGTTTCGAGTTTATGCCCAAATTAAATACGAGTTTAAATTCAACAAATTTAGATTATTAAATTTATATAATCAAATTAGATTAAACCAATTAAACAAATCAAAATTTCGGCTCTTCAAAGTTTCACGCTTTTAACAAAAAACCCCATCCTCCTCCTCTTCTTCTGGCTCCAAGTTCATTCGTTAGAAATGCCATTATTTTTGGTTCATTCTTATGTTTCTCAAGGACTGACTGTTTCACATATAAAATGTATATGTATGTAAGTAGGTATGAATAGAATAATGTATGTAGGTAGGTATGCACGCATGTATGAGTGTGTATGCATAAATGAAACTTCAGAGAAATGCTTGTGTATGTATGTATGTATGTATGTATGTATGCATGCAACTTCATAGAGGGCATGGTGAATTCTGAACCTCCGCTTCCTCGCAAAGAACTTTCTCCTAGAGGGGGAAGAGGTGTTGCAACTACGGGTGCATCGGTAACCTTTCGTGGCGTGTTGACGACTTAGCACTCGAGGCTTTGTTCGGTGAGCAAGGCAGGGTTGTGAAAAGCGAACATTGTTTGACATAAAAAGCAGCTGATCGAGGGGCTTCAGGTTTAACTGTTAGGAATATATAGCTTTAAAGTTTTGTTTGGTGTAAGATTCAGATGGCGAAGTCTCCATGTCTCCATGGCCAAGTCTTGGTGGAGGCGTGAGTGTTAATTACTAGTTGTCAACTCCAGCCTTCTTTGATTTTTTGAAATTCTCACATATTTTCATCGTACCTGTCGTGTTTCAACAATATGCCCCATTCGTTCTTTTTAATATTGGAGATTAAATTAAAAAGAATTGATAATAAGCCGATAATAAACATTAAAATATCATTAAATAACACTAAACGTTTAACTTGATATGTTCTATGTATCATATGATTATATAGTTGATAATACATCTATGATGCCCATATTCGATATCATCGTGTTTATCGAAGTCATAAATTTAGCATGGATTATGAACTAGGGGCGGATGGTAATGGGAGTAGAGACCTGGCCCCCAAATTCTCAAATTATCGAAGTCATTAAATTCTCAAAAGTTTTGAAATTTCAATTAAGCCTTTCAAGTTTATTGTTATTATTATTATAAATTCTCATTAAACCCTCGATTTTTTTGAAAAATTTAATTAAACCCCTCAATTTTTCTTGAAATTTCATTAAACTTTTAGAATATTTTTGATATACTTCATGCCCGTTTTATGATTTATATTCGAGATTCGTGATTACTCTTCCCAAAAATATCGTCTCTAAAATTTGAACTTTAAAACAATAAAATAATGCCTGTTTTAAATGATTGGCAATATAATACACACCTTAAAACGCTTATGGAATATTATTATACTTAATAAATTCTTTCACATGAAATTTATTGTTGATACGTTATGGTCATCTGTTGAACAAAGAAACATGTTTTTTTTATTACATTAACCTGAAATTCTGGGCATATGTTTCTTCTCTTTGTAATAACTTTTACTTCTTTGACCTCGAAATTATGGTGTTGAAATTCCCACATTTCATGTGGAAGGAAAAAAAAAACACTTGATCTTCACACTAAAATATATATATATGATTTGACCAAAAAATATATTATATGATTGTTAAAAAGAATATAATTTTACTCAAATTATCTCATTTATTCTAAATTAATTCTTAAATTTTAAAATATTATGATTGAGTCTAATATTAAAAATTATTTTTTCTTTGATTTTGATATTAAACATCAATTTCAGTATAACATGGAGTATATTAAAAAGGTGAATATTTAATGCATCGTCATGCATGAATTTCATGCATCTACTTTAAATAACAACACGATAATAGATCATTGATGAAATAAAAACTAGCGTTGGGCTTATAAATAAATACTAATGACTTTATTTAAACAAAATATCCTAAGCCTAAATCTCGATATAAACATTAGACTCTAATTCTTAAACTCAAACATTAAATCTTAGACCCTAATTTTGAAACTCGATATGAACCCTAGATCTAAACCATTGATTATAAACTTGAAACTCACAACAAGTTTGATACTGTTTTCATGGGAGGTTTTGTCTTTTGATTCTATCGAGACGAGTCTAGTTGCATGCAAACTCTTTAGTTTGCTTGCCATGACTTCATCTTTTTAAGCATCACGAGATACTTCCACTTTATGAATCTATCATCTCTTTAGTATCTATAATACTCATCTCGAATAAGATGTTTATAACATTCCTTTCGAATTCGAGTAACGCAGATTAAGAATTAACGTTGAACTTTGTTATTTTTGGCAACTAATTTATTCTTTTTCTCAATTGGTCCTTTTTTTCGTACATTATTTTTGGGATTGACTGACAACCTCAGTCTTAACACTAAACCTTTGATAATGTTTTGCCATCACAAGAATTTCGTTCCATTGACTGCTTAAAGCATAAGATTTACACATATTGGGTTAATATATCATTAGATACGTATGTTTTGCAATTTGATATTTGTGTTTAGTTTTAATATTCAATTTGATAACTAGATTAAACAATATCACGCAACTAAACAATGTTTGACACATGTGCTCTAGTAAAAAACATAGATACTTAATTGCATTCCATTGACTCCTTAAAACATAAGGGATATATATATATATAGGGTTATTATATAATTCGGTATATCTGTTTAGTTTTAATGTTCAATTTAGTACCTAGATTAAACAATATCATGTGATTCTATGAATGTTTGACACGTATGCTCTAGTAAAAAACAAAAACCTAGGTACTTAATTGAGACAAACAAATAAAAAGTTTAGCTACTAAATTAAACATTGAAGTAAAACTCAAGTATCAAATAATATATTAATCGTACAAAAAGTTACAAAATTGTGTAAATTCACTTAAGTTTACACGAGTGTAGGTGAATCCTTCGAATACCAAATTGAACATTAAAGTAAAACCAAGTATCAAATATATATTAACCCATATATATATATGAAAATCTTCAAGCAGAAGATATATGTATTATATATATATATATGCTGAGTGAGCTTTTTAATTGCCTTATTCATTCAACATATATGATAATTGAGAAACTTGAGGATAATGTCTACTGAAGAAGAGCAAAGGCTATACCAGTGTTTAAAGAAGTATCAAACAATATATATTAATCGTACAAAAAGTTACAAAATTGTGTAAATTCACTTAAGTTTACACGAGTGTAGGTGAATCCTTCGAATACCAAATTGAACATTAAAGTAAAACCAAGTATCAAATATATATTAACCCATATATATATATATATATATGAAAATCTTCAAGCAGAAGATATATGTATTATATATATATATATGCTGAGTGAGCTTTTTAATTGCCTTATTCATTCAACATATATGATAATTGAGAAACCTGAGGATAATGTCTACTGAAGAAGAGCAAAGGCTATACCAGTGTTTAAAGAAGTATCAAACAATTATAAAGCAGGTACTTTCAATTTCTTTAATGCCAATATCTTAATCCTTGAATTTCGCTACATTTATATTAAAAGTCTGCATCTTCAAAAAGTACCGACTTTCAAGATTTATATATATATATATACATATACATTTATATGTATGTATATGTATATGGGTGTGTTTTGTTTCAGTTCGATGAGCTTGTTGAGTCCATGGATGTTAGAACCAGGCCACCATTGCGACGAAAGGTAAATTTCTTTAGGTCTTTCTAGTTTTCCTCCCTTTTTATAATATATATATATATATATATATATATAAAGGATTACGGAACTCATATTTTGAGTGTAAATGTTGAATATGTGTATGTATTTGGTATATAAGTATGGTTTTTTTCTAAGTTCTTTCATATATTTGGAGGGTCTTTCGTAGGGCGATATCAAGAAGGCCCTGACCCCTTCTCTTAGTTTGTCTAATTATTTGGATTAATTAATGCCATTGTCAATGACAGATCTTGAGACTAAGCTTTGGGGGCTAGTAAAATTTTTAAAAAAATTTAAAAGTTTAATGAGAACTTCTTTTAAAAAAAATTGGGTGGTCTAATTAAATTTTTTTAAATTTTTTGAGATTAATGAGAATTTCGAAATATTTTAAGAGAGCTTGATTAAAATTTTCAAAAAAAAAATTAAAAGGTATAATGAAAATTTTTAAAAACTTGGGGGGCCTAATTAATTTTCTAAAATTTTAAGGGAGAAATAATTTTTTTAAAGACTTTGAGGGGTTGCCTCCGGGCCACCATTACGGCCCACCTCTAGTCATTGTAAAAGTAAACAACCAAATTATTCCCTCTATGATAGTATTATAACATTTTTGAGGTCTAGTATTTGGTTTGACACTAAATTAATGTTTTATTCAACATTTTTATTAAAAAATAATTTAATTCTTTTTTTAAAAAGTTGATAGTTAAATTTAACTAAAAAAAATTAAAAATTAAATTAATAAAAAATGTAAATATTAAGGACTAAATGTAATATTATGCCATATATTTTTTTTATAGAGCGGTAGAGGGAGCAATTCCGGTTCCAATGAAGCTGCAACAACGTTAACTGGAATTCAACCACGTGACGAGAATAATGGAGGAGCTTTGGTGCATACAATCACAAGATTTCTCCATGAGCTCAAATCTAACCCTACTCCATCAACTGATCCTAACCGTTCATCAACTTAACTTTGGTTATATATGTAGGTATATTAATCTTTATCTTAAAGTTTAGGGTTTATGCTAAAATATGTAAGGTTTTCTTTTCTCCAATTTGAAGAATATATAATTAATGTTATAGAACTTTATTTATGATTAAGTATCCAACATAAACGTATTTAGCAGTGCTCATATATCGGTACAGATTGAATTTATGTACGTTATTAATATGTTTTATGTTTATTAACATATATAGATCTAAAATTTTACTCAAACCTACATATATATATATATATATAGATGGTTAGACCAAACTCATTTTAGATTAGTCTATATTATGTTTTAAAATATATATTATTTTTATTTTAATATTTTAGATGTTTTTTCATTTCATTAAAATTATAAATTTAGACAATTTTAACATTTTTTTATGTTTACATATAATATTATTATATATTTATTTTATTTGATATAAATTATATAACATGTAAATTTTATATTATTATATAAACTTTATATTTACATAAAGTTGGCAAAAAAGTTATAATTAATTTCAAATTTTATTTAATGCATTATTATTATTTTTTTAAACTCAATAATTTTGTAATTTTTAAATTTTGATTGATAAAAGAAAAAAGTTAACTTCAACATTAGCTTAAATAATTTGGGTCTTTTTTAAAGGTTTGATGCAAAAAAGGAAAAAAAAATCTTAATGAAACTATCGTTGCAATTAATTTGCCAAAAATTCAGACCAAAATCTACCACGTGCCATCTGCATGGGAACGCCGTCTGAATCCGACAAAGATTCGGTATTTTGTCGTAAACTGTAATAATAAAGACGAGATATATTAACGTAAAAGTTATTTTAATTTTATTTTTAATTTATTACGTACTCAAAATTAAGAGATGTAAATAAAGATTATTGTAACACCCCCTACCCGTATTCGTCACCGAAATAGGGTACGAGGCATTACCGAAGTTTACCGAACAATAGTATTTTTTTTTTTTTAAAACTCAATATATCCCCTTTATAAATATGTAGCCTTCCCTGCAAAACTTAAACCGATACCAATCCAAATCAACCAATCCAATTCAGCATATCTTTATAATAGATTCATGCACATTCATAAGATAATCACATTAAACACCAAACTAAGGTTTGTTAGCCATACCAATGGCTAACTTTATATTCATTTCACATCAACATTTACTTTATTAACTTATACATGCCATTGATTTCTAAAATAAAGTTCTAGATATACCAAAATATTGATGTTGATAGTGTGATGTATCTCCAACTGAATCCGACCTCCGAGCTCTTAATACTACAAAACAGGGAAAAAGAAAACAGGGTAAGCACATTGTGCTTAGTAAGCTCATGTAACAAGAATTATACTTACCTAATATTTTCGATACAATACAGTAAACATACATACATCCATTCAATGTATTGTTACCTTAACATGCACAAACTTAACATTCAAGTTAGTACAACAATTTCAATGTATCAATAATATATACTTAGATTGATGAGCTCATCAATACCATGATTTCCACTTCATTATTATTTTTCCATATTTATCCCGTTGAATTTCTCGGAATTTCGATGGATTTCCAGGGGTACACTTTAGTGTACAAATCTGGGTCCGTCAATTCATATTCATGTGCACACATTTTCATCTTAGAGAGCACACTCCCGCGAACCTCATCCTTACAGCGGGATTACCAGTCCAGGCTAAATCCCCTGTAATATAAACTCATAGAGTATTGTCGGGATTACCAGTCCAGGCTAAATCCCCTGCAACGACAATTACTCTAATGAGCTTGGATCTGAATTACCAGTCCAGGCTAAATTCAGACCCTAATTTGGATTACCCGTCCGGGCTAAATCCATTTTCCACGTATTCTTCGGGAGGGCTATATCAGGATAGGATCACCCGTCCGGGCTAGATCCATTTTTACCGTCAATTCCTTTTCAGAGATCCATCGAATTTTCCTTCTATTCAACCGGGATTTCTTCCACTTTTCATCAAATATATCAATTTTCCATAAACTTTCATATAATGAACATTCAATTGATATTCACATCAATAACATACATTTCAAGCATTTAAGAATATAATTCAAGTTACACGAACTTACCTCGATACTTGTTTGTATACAAAAATCTACTAATCCCAAACTTTTTCCTTTCCTCGATCTAGCTTCGTGTTTGAGTCTTCAGGATTTGGTGCAAAAAGTATGAAAAACCAGCTTAAAGAACCCCTCCTATGGCGTTTTTCTGATGAGAATAAAGAGAAATCTCAAGAAATCTAGATATTTCCATATTAGTCCTAGTTTTATTTAGTTAATAATGCAATATTCCAATTTTGCCCTTAATTCATCCACTTTTCTGCTGATTTTATGCCCTTGCCGTCCAGCCCAAATAAATTTTGGGTCTATTTTCTTTTTAAATCCTTTCTAATTAAACACTTAAGCTATTTAATCATCCTAACAACTTTTACTCCTTTTCCAATTTAGTCCTTTTCATTTAATTGACTGCCCAAACGTTAAAATTTTCTAACGAAATTTTAATACAATATTACTAACATTCCACAAATATTTATAAAAATATTTTTGACTCGGTTTTACGAGATCAAGCTCCCGATAACTTGTCTTTACCTAATTTCTTCAATAATTTCTTTTTATTAAATAACTACTAATTCGGTAAAATTTTTTTATCAATATTTTCATACGATTTTCCTATCACAACAATATTCATGTAAAAAAAATATTAAAATAAATTTCTCTTTAAATCGGATTTGTGGTTACGAAGCCACTGTTCCGATAACTTTGAATTTAGGCCATTACAATTATAATAAGTATAAATATTCGAACAATTAAATATGTAAATAAAGATTATAATATTAAAAAATTCAGATCAAATCTAAATATTTAGTGGTATTTATTAAATTATAAAAACTGGTAAAACTAATTATTTAAACAGGAATTTAATTTGGTCAAATTCTATATACTCCTTGTATTATGCTTTTCGTGCATATTTAATCCCTCTATTATAATTTAATTATTTTTAGTCCCTTTATTTAATTTGGTCAAATTTTTCGTTAATATTTAAAATAATTTAATGTGGCATTTTTTAAAATATGTGATGATATGATATATATAATATTTTTTGTACAATTAGATATATTTTATTGCAAAATATTTGATGGAATTCACGAAAAAATTAATATAAAGAATGAAAATACAAATTTCAAAAAGTGACTTGAAATGATCAAATTATAGCAAGTAGAGTGATTAAATCTGCAAAAAATGCACAATATACGGACCTTAATAAAATTTTACCATATAAAATTAAAGCTTTATTATAAATTGATCCCTAAATTAGACTCCAATTCTCAAATGGATCCTTAGCCTTTTTAGTCAAATACTTAAACTATCAATTTTATCTCATCTTATTTGTACAATATTCAATAAAAATATGCCACTTGTCATGTTCTTATTGGGTGATATTATTTTTGGTAAACCGGGACAAAATTGATAGTTTAAATATCACTTCTTACAAAAAAAAAAAGTTTAAGAGCTAATTTAGAAATTCAGATAATAGAAGAATAAACGTAAAAATAAATAAATAAAAACTAAAAAAAAAAAAAAAACCAAAAACGCGGTTTACAGTCTTACTTATCTCTGGCAGAGAAAACTCAAAGGAAACTAACATGAAAAACAGAGCAAAATAAACATTCCTATCTAATTCTCTCCCAAACAATT
The DNA here is from genome assembly GCA_020496765.1 of Gossypium stocksii. Lineage (NCBI taxonomy): Eukaryota > Viridiplantae > Streptophyta > Magnoliopsida > Malvales > Malvaceae > Gossypium > Gossypium stocksii. The sequence goes on from CM035626.1 coordinate 121,523,208, forward strand.
TTTAATTTTTTTTTTTTAAATTTTCTGTGTGTTTTTAAGGAAAAAGAAGCAAAACCCAGAATTTTTTTTTCATAAAATTTGATTCAATTTTGATATAGAAGTCTTCCCCATATATATATTTGCTTGAATTTTTTTCAATTTTGATTTCCCTTTTATATTCTAACAAAGGTCGAAAATGGGGAATTTCAGTAGCACCGACGTGAACGAGCGACGGAGGAACGCCATCCGCCAGATCTATAACACGCAGCCTCAACACCCACATCCCTCCGCTCAACCGCAACCAGGGTACAACGCCGACCCTTACGCCTACGCCGTATCGACGCCGTACCCGGCGCAATATTACCAATACCCTCATGGCTATTACCCGCCTCAGAACCCGGTGCCGATGCAGTATCAAGCACCGTACGATCATCGAGGTGGGTCATATATGGGGAATGCCAATTGGGGTGGTTATCCTTACCGAGCGATGATGCATCCGGCGCCGGAACCGGTGCCGTACATTGAGCATCAACAGGCGGTTACCGTAAAGAATGACGTTAATTTGAAGAAGGAAACTTTGAAATTGGCAGCTGATGCATCGAATCCTGGCAAGTTTTCGGTTAATTTCACGTTTGATGCTAACGTTGCTGGAAGGTACCAAAAAAAAAAAAAAAAACTCGATCTCTTTTTTATAATTTGGAAAGGTAAAATTAACATAGAGAGCCCTGTATTTGGAATAAGATTGCATTTTGCCCATTTACTAAAAGAATGGATAAATTAATTACTATACTTGAAATTAATGAGCAAATTAGTCTTTTTCTGTTAGAAATTTCATCAATCTTGCTATTTTACTGTAGAAGTGGATGAAATTTTAATAAAAGAATCGTGCTATTCTTTTATCTAACATACAATGATTAATTTATTATTTTTTGAATAGAAAGGGTGGGCTCTCAGTACAACAGTGTCCATATGTAATGTTCGGTTTCTATTGATTAAAATTTGCTTATGTTTCCAGATGATTAAAGGGTTTAATTATGTCATAAGTTTTTTTACTTTTCAGATTTCAGAAATTTGGTCCTTCTGCTTTTAGTTCTAGGTAGGGATGGCAAAAGACCAAACTCGACCGGTTTCGACCCCATCTGACATAGAGTCGATTTTTTAAAATCAGGTTTCAAGATGGACGAGTCTAAGATGATAAATTTTTTATCTCAATCAGATATAGCTTTAAATTTTTTAATCAAGTTTGGGGTGTGTAAATTAATATTTGATTCGGGGTGAGTTGGGGTCGAGTTAAGTTGGGGTATATCAGGTTGGCCTTGAAAAATAGTGACCATATGTGCATGGTACAAGCTCCCATATGTATCCCTGGTCGTTTAACTGAACCTTCGTCGTTCTTGTCGATATTATCAGTGTTGTAATTTGATTCATTATGCTAACGGTATATCGTATATGGTACTTTCATTTCTCTAGCTCGTGTGAAAGAAAATACTTGTTTAGTCCTTAGAATCAATTTTATGCATCGAGGTTCTAAGAGTCAAATGCTGCTTCCATCCGTTGTCGATATGCCGGTTATTTTTGTGTGAATCTTTTTGTGTCTGATATTAGTTCTTAACAAGATGTCGTGTTTGCTCCCTCATTGTTAAACCGAACCTTCATCGTACTTATTGTGTATGGTACTTTCGTTTCTCTAGCGTCGTGTGAAAGCAAAGACTCGTTTAGTCCTTAGAATTGATTTTATGCATTGAGGTTCTGAGAGTCAAATGCTGCTTCCATCCGTTGTCCATATGCCGGTTATTTTTGTGTGAATCTTGTTGTGTCTGATATTAGTTCTTAACAAGATGTCGTGTTTGCTCCCTCATCGTTAAACTGAACCTTCATCGTACTTATTGTGTATGGTACTTTCGTTTCTCTAGTGTCGTGCGAAAGCAAAGACTCATTTAGTCCTTAGAATCGATTTTATGCATCGAGGTTCTGAGAGTCAAATGCTGCTTCCATCCGTTGTCCATATGCCTGTTATTTTTGTGTGAATCTTGTTGTGTCTGATATTAGTTCTTAACAAGATGTCGTGTTTGCTCCCTCATCGTTAAACTGAACCTTCATCGTACTTATTGTGTATGGTACTTTCGTTTCTCTAGCGTCATGTGAAAGCAAAGAATCGTTTAGTCTGTTCGGTTTTATGCATCAAGGTTCTGAGGGTCAAATGTTGCTCCTATCCGTTCTGATATTCCGGTTTTTTTTTGTGTGTGAATATTATTATGTCCGATATTAGTTCTTAACAAGATAACGTGTTTGCTGTTCTGGAAACAGGATGACCGTTATGTTCTTTGCAAAAGAAGGTGAAGATTGCAAACTAACACCGATGAAAGAAAATATTCAACCGTCAGTAACCGTGCCTTTCGAACAAGGTACAGGGCAGAAATTCCAACAGCCACCCGGATCGGGGATCAGTTTCTTTATGTTTGAGGAATCGGAATTACTGAACGTGGGTGAGGCCGGGATTTATCCCCTGGCAGTGAAAGCAGAGGCATTTCCCGCCGACTCGAATGATGGATCCAAGAATACTCAGATAACTCTAGCCGTGTTCGAGAAAGAGAACGAAGAATACCATGTAAGAGCGGTGAAACAGATTCTGTGGGTAAATGGGATGAGATATGAGCTGCAAGAAATATACGGAATCGGAAATTCAGTCAATAATAATAATGTGGGTACAAGTGATGCCGGAAAAGACTGCGTTATTTGCCTTACCGAGCCTCAGGACACTACTGTTCTTCCTTGCAGACATATGGTAAAACACCTCAAAACCATTCAATCTCTTCATCTTACTTCATACCGAAACGAACTGGTATCTAATTGTCTGATTTCGTGTTCGTTATGCAGTGCATGTGCAACTCCTGTGCAAAGGTCTTGAGATGCCAGACTAATCGATGCCCGATTTGTAGACAATCGATCGAGAGGCTTTTGGAGATAAAGGTCAACAACAGCACCAACGAATGAGTTAAGAACATGTTCCTTACGCTATTTTCCGGTCCAGTAGGTTGTCGTCGTCGAATCGGTTTCCGATTTATTGTTAATCAGTTGAGTGTCCTTCGGAGATAAAAGCTAGAAAACAGCCCTTATAAATGAGATGACAACATGTTTCTTGTATTACATATCAGGGCCCTCATATGTATATATATACATACATATACATGTATATGCACACATATATATATGCATGGATATTTCTCAACCTTTTTGTGTTATTACATGTATGCATGTCTTAAAAGTATACATCGAAACCTAATAATTTATAATTAATTGTTTTTAAATAAAATTATTAGTATTTATTTATTTTTTTTTGTTCAATTATGAGATCTCGTGTAATTATTTACTTATGGTATATAAGACTCAAATGCATCAAATATTTTTCCCATGTAAGAAAGGTCTCTTTTAATTTCGAGAGTAAATTGATCCCTCTCAAAAAAATTTATAACAATTTAATTCCTATTGATTTCAAAAGCAAACAACTAATGACAAATAATGTTTCCATTATTTGTACATAATTTTTATTGATATATTAATAAATTAAGCTCTCAATATTTATATATTCTATCAATTTGATCTCGATTCTAAATAAATTATTTAAAAAATATATTAAATTTTTAAAAAATCTAATATATATATATATATATATATATATATACATGCAAAATGTGTAAAATTTGAAGGTTAAATTTAGTATTAAACCAGTCAAAACTATGTAAGATAAATGAAAAAAACATTAACATTGTGATTACTTGTTCTTAGATACTCATTTTTGAAATTTTAAAAATCAAATTACTTTGATTTTTTTACGAGGAACAATTTGCTCAATATCGAAATTGAGAGAGACTAAAAAGGTCTTTTTACCATACATATTTATATGTTAAAATATATTAAAGTCCTTGTACTCTTTGAAATTTTAAAATTTAATCCATGTACTTTTATTTTCACGATTTTAGTTTCTCTATTTTTTAAATTTTAAAATTTAAGTTCAACTATTAATATTGTTTAATCCAAATTTGTTATAACATCATTTTCTTAATTATATGATTACGAGTATATTTTTTTATTTTAAAATATAACACTAAAAAATTTAATAAAAAATTAAATTTAAATTTTAAAATCTAAAAAATTAATAAATTAATTCTTGAAAATAAAATTATATAGGTTGAAATTAAAATCTCATCCCAATAATCCTATTCTGTTCTTCATTCAAAAGCAATCTCCCCCCACTTTTGATTGAAACATTTTAACCCTAAATAAAACAAACAAAAAAAAAAGTCCCAACCAAAGCTACCCCTTTTACCTAACATTTATATTAACAATCCATCATACATATATATATATATGTGTGTGTGAAATTATGAACACAATTCAATAAACAAGAACAAACCATAGCATAGCTAAAAAAACACACCCTAAAGAGACAATGAGAAAGCTGCTAGCCTTTGCCTTTCTTTTCTTCTTCTTTTGGGATAAAACATTAGCTCAAATAGCTCCGGCGCCGCCGTTAAAGGTGGACAACATCACTTCCATCCTCGAAAAAGGTGGCCAATTCACCACTTTCATCAAGCTATTGAAAGCCACACAGGTGGCTGATCAACTAAACAACCAGCTAAGCACACCGGACCCTAACGACGGGTTAACGGTGTTTGCGCCGAGTGACAACGCGTTCTCCGGACTCAAACCCGGGACGTTAAACTCACTTTCCGACCAAGAGAAGCTTCAGTTGGTTCAGTTCCATATACTCCCGACGTTAATATCGACGTCCCAGTTTCAAACGGCGAGTAACCCTTTGAGAACCCAAGCTGGGGATGTTAAAGGTGGGAAGTTTCCGCTTAATGTGACGGCGGAGGGAAACCAAGTGAATGTGACGACCGGAGTGGTGAATGCGACGGTGGAGAATAGTGTGTTTTCTGACCGGAGGATCGTGGTTTATCAGGTGGATAAGGTGCTTTTGCCGTTGGAGATTTTTGGGACAGCGCCGGAGCCGGCTCCGGCGCCGGTTGTTCCGGAGAATGGTGGTTTGGTTTCGAGTCCTAAAGCAGCGGTTAAGGGTGCTGATGTAGCTGGTGCGGTGAGCTTGAAATTTCATGCTTTGGCAATGGGTTTTTCGTCATTTGCTGTTTTCTGGGCTGTTTTTGGGGGATTTTGATTTTGGATTTTATTTTTGCATGCGATGCTTGTGTTACTGTTTGTAATTTGTGATTGTGATTAAAAATATTTGATTCTTTGTTTGTTAATATTGAAAAATGCAATAAATAATTATTATTTCGATATTAATTTAGGCCTTAAATATTAAAAATTAAATATATTAAAATAAATAAATTTAAATTTTAATATATTAATCTATTTTTATGCATTTAGAATTTAATATTTTTTAAAAAATTAAAAATACAAATTTAATTATAATACAATTAAAATGTTTTTGTTAAATTCTCTAGTGTGAAATTTTGATTTTTTTTTAAATACTCACCTAATAGTTATGTAATTAAAAAAGATATTACAATAAATGAATAATTTAACAATGTTAACAATTAGACTTACTCTTTTTTTTGATAAAAAATTAGACTTACTTTTTTAAATCCAAAAAGTCGGACTAAAATTTTTCAAATGAAAGTAAAGGGACTAATTCTAAATTTACGAAGAGTAAAAGAACTTAGAACATAATCTGTGCCAAATTCAAGTTAAAATTTAATGCGCAAGCTAACGATTACAGGTGGTTTTGAATGTGTGATTGGGTGCGGTGTGTTTAGCTTACTTTTTGTCTCACACTACAGTATCTAATTTCACCGCCACCATTATTTTTACACTAACCGCAAGTAAACACATCGTTCATTCAAACTCACCCTAAGTTGACAATATTTGATTAGTTCGACAATAGTACTTTGAAGGATGAATTAAAGTTTTAAAAATTAAAAAATATATTTTAAAATTTAAGTCATAATTTAAATTTGGTTATTTCATACAATCATCTATGTATTACAAATTTTAAGACAATTTTTTTTACACCGAGTCAAATTACAGAGATTAAGGGTTCAAATTCTGATATTGTCATTGCGTACTTTCCTTATTTTAAACTGATAAGTTAATGATTTGATTAAAAAATTATTAAAAATTATTTAATTAATCGATATTAATCTATTATCATTTTTAAAATTGATATTTCAACTAATTTTTTATTTAATTCGATTCAAATATTATTAATTATAATGGTAGCAAACAAAGAAAATGTTTGTCCATGCAGTGGCAAGCTGTCACATTGTTAAAAAGATAAAACAATAAAATGCACATGTCTATATTTAAAATAAAAAAAAAAAAAAAAACAATCGAGTTTATTAGAGAAAAATGCCAAATGTTTTGGTAGCCACTAATAATTAATGAAGTAAAGCCCACTGAAATTATATATGAAATATTGAACTTCTAAGCTAAGCAATATATTTATTTATTTATTTATTTCACTTTTTAGCTCATATATGAAAGATGAAGAATTCATGAAGAAAGGCTCCACATTTAACCAAGTTGCTCAATTTTTTTTATAATATTAATCTTATTATAAACTGGTATCATATATGTTCTTTTTTATATGATGTTTAAAATTATTTATAATTTCTCCTCCAACCCTTAAATAGAAAGATAATACGCTTCTATACATTCAAATTCACGTCCTCGTGAACTGACAACAATACCGATGTCAATTGAATTAAGACTCAATCAGCTAAATTTTCTCGAGTTAATTACAACATTCTAGTGGTTGGAACAGTAAGGAGTTCTAAGTTAAGACTATGATCTGAATTTTGTTGATAAAAAATTGATATAATATTAAATTTAGTTTTTAATATTTATATATTTTGTCATTTAAGGTATTGTTCTTTTTCTAACTAAATCTAGTCATTAACTTTTTAAAAAAAGTTAAATTATTTTTTAATAAAAATACGGGTTAATATGTTTAAACTTTTAACATTTTAGTCAATATTTTTATTAAGAAAATAACAGTTCAACTTTTCTTGAAATGTTAAAATTCAAATTCGACTTTATTTAGAAGATTAAAGGCCAAATTTAGCTTAAAAAAATAATATTGGAAAAGCTTTGTCCTCTTGTCTAAGGATCCTATCCAGCTCAATTCCGATCTAATCAAAACTCAATGCTATTATGTGTTTATTTTTTAAAAGTTATTTAATAATGTATTTATATGTCATGTAATTAAAGTAAAATGTTCATTATTTAAATAGTTAAATATAATTAAAATATATAATTATAAAGTGACGGAAAATATAGTAAAAAAATAGATAAAATTCATACATCTTAAAAATCATGGCAATGCATTACAGATTAATTTAATTATGCATGATTTCTCAGCATTACAGTGTTGGAAAAGACCATTAAAAGACTTAAATTTACACCACTCAAAAAAAGATTTAAATTTATGATTTAATCCTCGATATGAAATTTCCGAATGAATATTTGTTGATTTCAAATAATAAGTTTTACATATTGAGCATATATTAAAAGTGTAATTCAAACATGGATATTAAAAATATATAATTTAGTAAAAATTCTAATATATAACATAATAAAAAAAATATTATTGTAATATCAAATTAGTAATATAAAAAATAATAACAATAATTTTCATTGATTCAAAAGATCTTCCACATATCTACCTATATGTTATATATATGTATATATATACACACACAAATTTACATATATCTATAAAACAATACTTTGACAAAGCAAGGACGTGGTAGTAAATAGTAACAAAGTCGGAAAATTTTATGGTAAGGGCCGAGATTGAATTTTGAAGGATGAAACTGCAATTTTATCAAATTATATATTCAAGTAATGTTCAAAGAAATAAGAGGCTAAGGTCCCTACTTATACCTTCGAATCCGTTCGGAGGGGCAGAAGCATGTAATTAGGGTCAACGACCCATAATCTGGTCCCTGGGAGGGACCATGACCAAGATAGGTTGAGAATCGAGCCCGGGATGAGGCAACCTTCGACGGATCTCGCGGCCTTCTTGGCAAAGAGCACATATATGGCAGAAGAAATGTGTAGCAAAGTCCCAAGCTGATTCACATTGTTCACGTCGCACTTCATTTTCCACACAGCTACCACAGCATCCACATGACCTATTCAGTGCCTCAAAGGTGCCCTTTTTTTTTTTTGTTTATCCAAAAAAATACGAAATTAAATCTCGGAAAGCTTTTATGTAATTCAAATTGTAAACTTATCGAATGTTACTTCTTAAAGATGATAACGTGAATTAACAGGACTAAGACGAGGTTTGGTTCATAACAGTAGCGGATCTTGAGACGAATTTTAGGAGTTTAACTAACATTTTCAAAAATTTTAAGAATTTAATGAGATTTATTTTTAAAATATTGAAGGGTCTAACTAAAATTTTTTTAAGTTTTGTGAGATTGATGAAAATTTTGAAAAAATTAGAAGAGTTTAATTAAAATTTTCAAAAAAAATTAAAAGGTATAATGAAAATTTTCGAAAATGTAAAAGGGCCAAATTAAATTTTTCAACAAATTTCAAAGAAAAAATGAAATTTTTCAAAATTCTGGGGGGGGGTCAAGGCACCTCTTAGCCTCCATTAAGGCCCACCCCTATTCATAAGACTCCCTCTGTCTGCATGAATAATCTAAAAAAATTAAAGAGAATATAAATGTTGAGATTCAAATGCCATGTATAAAATTCTTATAAAATGTTGCAATTTATGCTTTAAACTTACTCGATGCTATCTCTTTAAGGGTCATTACATGAACCTACTGAATTGAAACTGGGTTTAGTTCATATTTTTATTTTGGTTCTATGCATAGTAGTCCTAGTTATCTCTACATAAACAATCCTAAACCTACAAAACCGGATTAACTGTGGCTCAATTCATATTGTTACTTTGAATACCTATATAGAACTCCCTAGTTATTTCTCTTCATGAATAAGCTAATAAATAAGAGAAGAGATTACAAATTATAAGATTCAAATCTTAACTTAACTCGATATTCAGGGGAAAAGCCAAAACAATTTTGTAGGGGGCCAGATGAAATTTTAATTTTTTATAATCTATTTATAATTTTTAAAGGATTAAATTGAATTTTTATAATTTTAAGGGGCCAAAGTGTAATTTTACTTTTACTAATTTAAAATTTTTAAAAAATCTCAAAAGTCAAAATAACAATTTTACATTTTAGGGGGAGCCGGGGCCTATGCCAGCCCATTTGAATTCGCCCCTGTCGATATTATCTCTCAGGGATGTTTAAATGAACTAGTTCAATTTATATCATTATTTTGATTCCATGCATGAAAATGCAACCGAAGGGATCAACTAGCAAGATCCCTCGCCCTAAACAACAATGAGCGTGAAAATGAGGATACAACATAACAATGGACTTCATCAGGGAAATTAAATTTATGTAGGATATAGACGTCAAACACGAATAAATTAAAATCGAAATCACAAATTAGATCAAAAACAATCAATGCAATCCCACATTATGCTTTAATATGCAACTTGATATTAATATCAATAAATAAATAAATAAATAAGCAAAGTTGAAGGAAGATGGAAGGACGAGATTTACTTGCCTCTAGATTAAACTTGCGGCGAACGGCGACACGTTTACGGTGTGAAAACCACGGTGCGAGACAATTCCAACCAAATAAGGTATTTCCAACCAGATAGAGACCAGAGTAAGTCAAGCAATGATGTGCAAAGGTCCCAGGAGCAGACTCAAGTCTTTCAACATTGCTTCCATAAAGCACACAAGGGACCATGCTTCCAAGTAAACCTGATCCAAAATATAACAATGGTCATTTTTTGCTATTAATCCTATATATTATGCTTAAGTTTACATTCTCCTGACTCAGGCAATAAAAGTTCATAAATTATGTCAATCATTTGCATGTTTGATAAATAAAACATTAAAAAAACCATGATTCAAATTATAATATCAGGATTTAGATCCAATTCTATATATAAAGACTTACAAACTTCGATGTCGCTGCTGCAAAACTTATCGTTACGACCACAACAAGCAAAGAGGGAAGAATGCCATTGGGAGCGGCCCATGGGTTCTCCAACAACGTGCCCCAACGGAAGCCCATTGACGGTCCACCCAAATCCATCGCCGTCGTAAACTTCCGGTGAAGCTACCACACCGGCGGTCGCCTCCTTCGATTTTCGACCATCTAGTTTCTTCTTCACATCTTCTTCGGCAACTTGTTCGCTCAATAGATGAGTCGATTCCTCTGGATTGTTGTTTCTCCCATGGTAAGCCTCCATTTTTTTTTTTTTTTGAAGATTTGAATTTTAAAAAACTGAAAAATAAATAAATAAATAAATTTAAAAATAGATTTGGATCTAAAAATTGAAAAAGAAAACGGGAATTTTAGAAAATAAAAGGAACCAAATTAAGAAGTTTGGCGCCAGCCTATTCCCTCCAAATTAAATCATGCTATTTTAATCAAATTATCTAAATTTAATTTTTTTACACATTTTATTTTATATATTTACATAAGTGAAAAAAATAATTCTTTTTATATAGTGCTTTGTTCTGTTTTTTTTTTTCTAATTTAAAAATAATATATTTTATTTTTATATTATAAAATATTAAATAATATTTAAATTTTAAATAAGAAGGTGTTCAAATAAATGGGATAAAAAATAAAATTTTCAAATATATAAGCGAATTGAATGGGGGGCTTGATCCCAAAATAGTAAAATTTCTTTTAAGGTGTCTCGGAAAAACATAAAATTATAAATTAGTATGACAGTTGTATGAAGCCCAATATGCCCGGGCTAGTTTAAACCAAATAAGTATCAAAAACCAATCAAAATTAAAAGTCCAAAATATTAAATGTCAAAGTCCATTTACAAATAACCTAATACCTGTTTTACAAACCTCACTCAAATTTTAAACCCCTAAACCTAACCCACTAAAACAAAACCAACAGTAGCCCACAAACCAACAACTGTGACCCACAACAATAATCCAAACCCGGAGCCCAAAATTAATCTCAATCTGGCCCAAACCGCATTAACCCAAATGAGGCCCAAACCTAAACCTAACAGCAGCTTCCAGAAACCCTAGCCACCCCATGTGCGCCACACTCCCTCGGGCAAGCCATCCGCGCCTCGTTCCGAGGTCCCTAGCCCCGAGGCTCGTCTCGCTGGCACCCTTACACCGAAATGGAGCCCCTCCCTCGTCGTTGACCCTCGTAGACCTGCAAACAAAAGAAAACAGTGACAAAAACAGCAACTATATGGCAAATAGCAAGCAGAGAACAGATAAACCAGGGGACAGTAAACAGAAGGCAGAGAAAAACAGAAGGCAGAGAAAAACAGAGTCAAACAAAAAAGCCATCATTGTAAACACTTACGCTTTCAAAAATACAAAGAAGAACAAAAAAAAGAATCGGATTTTTCTTTCGAATACAAAAATCAGAAACAAATAGGTATATTTCTAAGGAATTGCTAATCTATTTTTTCGTTTTTTTCATCTACTACATTTATAAAACAATAGAAAAGTTTGAAACTTTTTACCTTCGGTGGTGGTTTAAACCTTGAATCCGAATTTGTGCGGGGGTCTGTCAATTTCTTTGGGGATTTCGGGGGTTTAGTCTGTTTCGAGTCTAGATCTAGGTTTAAAAAGGGATTTAGGGTTTGAAATCGGGTCGTCTGGGGGTCCGACCGCCATGTGCGGTGGCGGACGTAGTGGTGGCCCGATGACGGAGCTTGACCGGACTTTGGCCGGTGCTCGGAGGTCGAGATAGGTTTTTGAGAGAGTTTTTTGGGATTTTTTTTTAAGAAATGCTTAAAAAGTGATTTTTTTTAGATTTTTTATATTTATAAGCCCAATAGAACGGCGCCGTTTTGGGACAGATTATTAACGCCCGAAACGACGTCGTCTAGGGGTATAACCCGCGCGAGTGACGCGACCCAGAGAAGGATCCGCGCGTTTTTGAGTATCGGGCTATTTGCACAATAAGCCCTCCCACTTTTGTGGTGCGTGCAATAGAGTCCTGCGTCCTCTTTTCAATCTAGCCCTATTCCTTTATCTCTGTTCCAATTTAGTCTTTGCGCTACTGAAAGGCCTTTGTGCAAACGACATCGTTTTGAACGGGTGGGGGTATTTGCCCTTTAAACCCCAGTTCTTCGCACGTGTGCTCAACTAGGCCCATTTATTTCTGTTTTATTTTAAATTTGCCCCGGAAATTCATTTTTCTATTCGGCGTTAGTCCTTTTTAAATTATTTTCATTTCTTGTGTATTAAATTAATCATTTTGAATATTATTATTATTATCGTAGTCATTATTATCATTTTATACTTTATATGCATACATATGTTATCCCTTTTATGTATTATATTTTTACATATTGTGTATGTACTGTTCATATTATTAGTTATATATACTTTTTTACATTACCTTCTGTACATATATTTTTTCATGCTATATTACATATATCCATCCTTTAGTACTATATGTATATGATTTTTAATGACTATATTATATGTATTTATATCATGCGCATACTTTTAACCTTATTATATTTATTTTAATATATATGTACATACTTTTACGTAGTACCATTAGTATTTATTTTTAAGTTTTATTACTATCTTTTCTAATATATATATTGTGTACATTTTTGTGTATATTATGTATACATTCTTATATATTAGTTCTAACTCTATATTATGTATACATAGTATCTTTTATATATTATATTTTTTTTAATACTATTAATTCATATTTTTATCTTATTTCATGCATATACATTTGTATATTGTCTTATATATTTTTAAATAACTATTATGTACGTATTTTCTAACACTATATTATATAGATATTTCTATATTATGTATATACTTTTCATTTTTTTTATATTACGTATATATTTAAATTGTTTTTAATATATATTGTATATTTTTATTCTTAAATTCAAGTTTCATATGTTTTATATATACATGTTCACCATCATTTGGCATTTGCGTTATTACTATTATTATCACATATACATCGCTAATGATTTACATATCGTTTGCTCCGCATATTCTTAACTCTTTATCATTATTTGCGTGTTCTGAATTAGCAAATTAGTTCACATATTGTTTCAACATCAATATCACATTTTTACTCTTATTTTTTTATTTAGAAATATCTTATTTTTGTTTAATTAATTTCAATGCACGAGGCAATGTCCCGATTTAAGACTAAGCCGTCGATTTCATCGCTATGTTGGGTGAATCGCGTCGGCTCGCGTCAAAACCGGGATGTCCTCCTAAAAAATCAAAATTTTGAAAATTCGTGTCTTTAAATTGGATCATGATTAAATGTTACATTGAACTCGTATTTTTGAAAATCAATACAACGCGTGTTTAACAAGATACCAATTTTGGGCGTCGTGGGGGGTGCTAATACCTTCCCTGCACGTAACCGACTCCCGAGCCCTATTTTTCTCTGAATTTTAAACGTAGACCTAAACTCGGCCTTCCTCTTTTTCTTAGGAAAAAATGAATGAATTTCAAAGAGACGATTTATTAGGTGTCCGATCACACCTAAGAAAAAAAAAGATCGGTGGCGACTCCTATTTTCAACAAAATCGAATTTCAATTTCTAAATTTTGAAACAAATCGCCACAATTAGCGACCAAAGCTAAAATTAATTTTTACGTCTCTACAACAGTACAATTGTTTTTTGATCCCTTAATAATTTATAATTCAATTTTAGCCATTTAAATTTATTTGGAGAAACTACATTGACAGTCACTCAATTATTAATGTGTTTTTATTTTATTCACTTAATTTTAAAAATTTTTAATTTAACCATTAGTGTTATTGGCCATTGATATTTTGGCCACTCTTCCACTGCATCATTAATGCAATATTGACATGACATTTTTTATTGGCATTATAATAATTTTAACTTGGTATTTATAGATCTTATCAATTTTGTCACCATTCTAAAAAAATTCAACAAAATTATTCATCAACTTTACACATTTTACATTCTGTCAAATTAATTATCATTCTAACAATTAAAAAAAAAAAGATAAAATAGAAAATCATTTAAATCTTTTTGATAAAAAAATACCAAAATTTATCTTCCAATTTTACACTTTCTATCAAATTAGTCATTAACCTATCAATTCAATTTAACATGATTAACTGAAATTTTTATACAATGCTTAAATTACTCATAACCCTCAATCTCTAAATTGGATGATATTATGCTCTTGAACATGTTTTAACTCACGTTCTCTAAGTTATTACAATAGCAATGATGCGAATTGAATTAATATCAAATTCACAACTACGACAACTAACAATTTTATCAATTTGGACTTACTAGAACATTATAAAAAGAGTTAACTGTACCAAACATCCCAAATTATTTTTTATTGTAAATTGGTCCTTAAACTTTAAATTATTCTAATTATATCTCTAAATTATCAATGTTATGTCAATTAGGTCCTTTTGCCGCAAATTGTTAATTTAATTGTTAAATGATATATTAGATTCTATATGACATAATTTAAAATGAAAAATTTAAGAAAAAATAATATTGTAAAAATAGATTTTTAAAAGTTTTAGTTTTAAGGTTTTCAAAACTTTTACTAAAGCTTTATTGTTCACTCCTTTTTTTTTTTAGTTTTAATTTATTTTTAATTTTTACTTTTGAAAATTACGTGACAACAATCTATTTCTTCAAGGTTTTCATTTTAAATTTAGTTAGATAAGATTTGACTTGTCATTTAATGGTTTTAATAATGAAAAGGACCTGGTTAATATAACATTGATAGTTTAAGGATGCAATTAGAACATTTTCAATTTTGGGGACCAATTTAAAATGAGATTCATAGTTTGGAGATGTTTGGTGCAATTAGTTATTATAAAAACAGAGCACTAAATTATGCTAAATTAAAACAAATGATTAAACTTTAACATTTAGGAGGACTTAAATCATAATTTAACCTAAATAATATGATAAAGAGTTATTTGTTATTCGTAGGTAAAAAACCTCTCCGCTCCCTTTAAAAATTGAATTTGAGCAAATTAGTCCCTCTAAAAAAATGGAGCAATTTAACCCTCTCAATTTTGAATGTGAGCAATTAAAGACAATTAATCATAAAGTTAATGTCTTTCGTCAATTGTGCATAACTTTTGTAACAGGCCTATTTTGCCCGGCCCGAGCCCAAGACCAATAAAAACCAAAATATTAACAAGTCTATCGTTTTTTTTACAAACCCAAATGTAACCCAAAAGTACAAGGCCCAACAGGCCCAACAACTTTCAAATTTTTCAGAAAGCCAGAAACTCTAGGGTTTCTAGCACCGTTTCTCCTCGCTGCTACCCACGTGACTTGTCAGCGCGTTCGACGCCCGAGATCTGACCACCCTACCACCTCCAGCACTGCTTGCACCAAAATAGACGAACTTCTGCCCTGTTGACTCCCCCAAAACCTGCAAATACAACAGAAACGAAGCAAAGAACAACAACAATAGCAGCAGAAAATAGTGATAGATTTTTAATTGTAACATAATCGACTATAAAGCCACTGAAAATCAGATTGTAAAGAAAATGAAGAGGATTGATTTAAAAAAATAAAAAATACAGAGATCAAAAAAAGAGATTTGGAAGTTAAGGAACCCTTTTTTCACTCTCTTTTAGCATAGGTATTATTTTCTTCCTTCTTTTGCATGTTTAACTTAAAACGATGGACAAATAGGCATATACAGCAAAAAAGAAGAAACTTTTTACCTTGCTGGTGGCCAGAAGTGAGGAAGCCGAAATGTTTTCGGTCTTTTTTTATCTTTGAAGGCTCTTTTAGGTATTTCGGTGTTAGATCGATGTTGTAGAGGTTAAAACGACTGAAAAGGCCCCCTTTTGGGCCTCTGGCTGCCGTGTACGGTGGCGAACCAGCGGTGGTCTGATGACCAGACTCTGCAGGAGAAGAGAAAGGGAGAGAGGGTTTTCAAAAAATTTGGGGCTTTTATAACACAATAAAAACGACGTCGTTTTCAATCGGCCTCCCCAGACGCAAAACGGCATCGTTTTGGGGAGGCCGACCTAGACTCGACCCATATAACGAATGATTCGCGTGTTTTTAAGCCCTAAATGGGCTATTTGCTATTTAAATCCCCCATTTTTCTTGTATGTTTCAATATGACCTAGTGATGGTTTGATATGTTTTAGTTTTGCCCGCATAATTTATTTTTGATTACATTTGGGTCCCGTATTGAAACGCTGTGCACAAAGGATAGGGAATAATTACCCAGTCAATCCCTGTATCTTCGCGAGTGTTCTATTTTAGGCCCCGCTTCCTTTTTTTGTTTTTTAAATATGACCCATAATTTTAACCTTTTTTTCAATTCAACCCTTAACTCTTTGACATCAAGCTGTTTTATATGTTTTACTACTACTACTTATTATTATTATTATTATTATTATTATTACTACTATTATTTTCTTTCTTTCTTATTATTGTTATTAACCTACTACTATTACTCTTATTAATATAGCATTATTTTCTATATTATTATTATTAACGTATATATTATTATTATTAATGTATTATTTTTATTATCTTCTATTTTATTGTTCTTATTGTCATTTTTTATGTGTGTTTTTTATTATTTAACATTTTTCATTATTTTCTCATTTATTTGCTTAGTTTTTTTTTATTATTATTCGAACCCGCTTTATTCGTATTTTTATTTGTTTTTTTTACTCATTGTTTTTATTAACTTTTTATTTATTTTATTGATTATTTTATTCTATTTTTGTCTTCATTATTGCATTTTATTGATATTTCGCTATACATATTAACAAGATAACTTGTTTTACTACTAATTCATGTTGCAATCATCTTTATCTAATGCATATTTTTTTAAATAGGCAATATTCTATTATTTAGAAATTCGAAAGATCGTGCCCTAACGTATTGGGTTTTGATTTTTCTTGTTTAACCTAAATAGCGGAATATCCTTTTAAAATAAAAAAATACGAGTTTCAAATAAAATGCTTATTCTCGGAGATTCGAGGTGTTGTGTCCTAACTTACTGGACACGACACTTTGTTACCCTGAGATAAGAAGTTTTTTTTTTTAAATAAAGGTAGTATTCTGTATTTGGAGATTTGAAAAACCGTGCCCTAACTTAGTTTCGATTTTTTTTTCTCATTTAGTCTAAATAACTGAATATCCTTTTGAAGTTGAAATATATGAGTTTTAAATAAAAGGCAAGCTTATTCTCGAAAGCTCAAGATACCGGGTCCTAACTTACTGGATATGACATTTTATTACTTCGAGACGAGAAGGTCTTTAACACTCGTTCCAATTTATTCAAATATTTTTAACAAAAAGAGGGATCGTATTTTAAATTCTTTTAAATTTTTAACATTCGACACTAAGACATTGATTAATCAGCTAGGTAACAATTTTTGGGCGTATCGAGGGTGCTAATCCTTCCTCGTGCGTAACCGACTCCCGAACCCATTTTCTGAATTCCGTAGACCAAAATCATTGTTTTGATAAATTAAACCGTTTATTAAAAACAATTGTTTTACGAGGTGACCCGATCACACCTCATCAAAAAGGATTGGTGGCGACTCCCGTTTTTATTTTCATTTTCAAAATCCAAAGTCGACCCCGTTTTAAAAAAAAAAAAGGTTTCGGCAGCTTGGCGATCCACTGGGGACCAAAGTTTGTGAGTCAAGCCACAAGTTGATTAACTTTTGTCTTTTTGTCTAAAATTAAAAAATTGACTTTAATATACGATCATTCCTTTGCAATTTATTTGTTTGGTATTATGGTCTTCGTTATTTTGTTCATATTTTCTTTATTTTCAAGCTTTCGTATGTACTGTTGCATTGCATTGCATGACCGTTGTGGTTATACCTTTCAAGTGGGAGTGAGAAGCTACTCCTTCTTGAGGTTTTCACCTCCGTGCAGGATAGTGAATCGCTTTCGGGATACATCCGTACCTATGTTTTCATGAGATTTTCATCTCCGTGCAGTCATAGGGAAATGTATCCCCCCTAAACTGAACTTGATCTGTATGAGCCTATAATAGGTAAAGATCGAGGAATCTGCCGGTTCAGGTACCCTTACTCTAGAGCCAAACCTCATATAGTGAACCTTAGGAGCCCACCCTAGGTAGAGCGGCGCCAAACCCTAGTGGTCACCCAATTAGGTGCTTTATTTTGTTATTTATTTCTCCTATGCTAACGTGTTTTCTTTTGTTTTGATTGCATTGCATTGCATTATCATGGAAAAGAGGTGTTGATTCATATTCGATTACTAAATAGGGGAGTTTGTCATAAGAAAATGAATTTCTTGATAAAGTGGATTATAATACGGTCGTCTAGATATGGTCCAAGTAAGCACAACGAAAGAAGGTTGATAGTTCGCGGAGGAATGTAAAACTTTGCCCGAAATATTCAAATTCATAGAGACTATGCAAGAGCCGTCACGTCTCGACTTTCTTAAAGGAGCTAGCAAGTATCGTGAGGATAAGTGAGCAATGGGTAGCGACCCGGATCAAGCAAAAAGGAATAATAGATATATATTTTAGAAGATTAGCAAGATTTGACCATAACAAGGAGCGGTGTCTTCACTTAGACTATGAGGGCAATACCGCCTATGTGATCCGTTTTATGTAAAGAAATTTGTTTTGTAGAAAAGTTCTTCTAATGGAATTGAATATAAGGTCGACGCCTCTCTTTCTTGCATTCATTTCATGCATTTGCATTGCATCATTTGCATTACATGAATTGTATTGCATCATTTATATTAGATTTTCACAAAAAGGACCCTAATTAGGTAAATTTATTTTAGTTAACCTGGGTATCGACAAAAGTCAATCGACTAGGTGTCTTTACGGTATACGGAAAAAGACCAAGATATGGACCAGAGACTAGAAAGGCTTGAGCAACTCCAAAAAGAGATGCAAGATCAACTACAATCACAAATGCAAGAGCAGCTAGCTAAAATCCAACAAGACATGATGGACAAAATGATGGAGTCTCAAATAAACATGATGACTCAGAGGACTCAGATGACGTAGTTGTTGAGTGGCTTACGGATAAAGAAAAGAGCCCCATGGTTAATGAGGAGGAGAATACTAAGTACCCTCAATATCCCTCTGGTTTTACTCCACCACATGTATACACACAACCTGAAACGAATTTACAAAGGCCATCTGTCATGATCAGGCCCCAACAATTGCAAGTTGATGTCTTAGGACCCACGAAATTCCAAACTAGGTCAAGCTCTAACCCCGGGGATAACCTAGCTCATCCTGCTGTCCCCGATCTAGATGAAATGGCAGAGGGAGAGAAATCAATGATCGAATTACTGAAACAGTTAGAAGATAGATGTAAGTGGCTGGAGGAGAAGTTTAAGGCGATAGAAAATGTTGATAGTTGTTTTGGAGTTGATGCCAATGATTTGAGTCTGGTCCCGGACTTGGTGCTTTCATACAAGTTTAAAACGCCTGAATTTGAGAAATATAATGGAACGAGTTGCCCTGAAGCTCATATCACTATGTTCTGCAGGAGGATGATTGAGTATATTAATAACGATCAGTTGTTGATCCACTGTTTCCAAGATAGTTTGGTGGGAGTAACAGCCAAGTGGTATAATCGGTTGAGTCGAGCTAAGATCAGTTCATTAAGGGATTTAGCTCAAGCATTCATTGTAGCGACGTAAAATTTTGCTTAGGTCGCTAATTGAGGTGATTTATTGAACATTTGGAAATCAAAATTTGATTTTATTTAAAAAGGGGAGTCGTCACCGATCCTTTTTCCTAGGTGTGATCAGACACCTAATAAAACCTCTTTTTAACAAAAAAAATTTATTTTTGGGTAAAAAGAAGGCCGGGTTTAGGTCTACGTCTAAATTCTAGAGAAAAATAGGATTCGGGAGTCGGTTACGTGCGAGGAAAGTTTTAGCACCCTCGCAACGCCCAAAATTGATATCTTGTTAAGCGCGTGTTATTTTAATTTTCAAAATACGAGTTCAATTTAATATTTAATCGTGATCCGATTGAAACACGAGAATCTCTGAAAACTCGAAATTTTTGAAGCTCGAGAATTTTTTGAAACCCGAGAAATTTTAAAAACACAAAATTTTTTTTAAAAACCTGAGAATCTTTGAAACCCGAGAAATCAAAAAAACGAAAATTTTTTAAAACACGAAAATTTTACAACACTAGAATTTTGACAAATTACGTATCATTTACATTTAAAAAAATAAATTTGATTATTCACCAATAATTACAAAAATAAATATCTTATTTCAAAACACGAGAATTTTTAAATTTTTCGATTTTTTGAAGGGCGCCCCGTTTTTAACACGAGCCAATGATATTCACCAAACATAGCGATGAAATCAGCGACTTAATGTTGAATCGATGTGTTGCCTTGTTTATTGAAATTAATTAAATATATGAAATATTATAAATAAAACGTTTCTAAAATAAAATAAAAAATAAAAAAACAAATATTAAAAAAACTAATAATGTTAAAATAAAATGTAGTCCAAATATATATATTAAATTCAAAGTGGATAAATAAAAAAAAGCTGAGAATATATACCCAAAAGCCCAAAGTTATGGGCTGCTGAAATGGGCCTTATTGGGCTTCCCTTCTTTTTTGTTTTTTTGGGCCTGCTCATTTTCTTCTCCTTTTTTCTTTCCTTTTTTTTAAACTTGGGCCTGCTAGTGGGCCTGCTGATGGGTGGCTGCCACAGGTCGGGTCGCCACGGGTCGGGTCGGGTCGGCCCGACTATTATATTATTTTTTTCTTTCTTTCTTTCTTTCTTTCCTCTTCTTCTTCTTTCTTCTTCCTCTCCTTTCTTCCTCTTCTTCTTTTTTCTTTCTTCTTTCTTCTTCCTCTTCTTTATTCTTCTTCTCCCACTACCGTCGGCGCCTCCGTCGCTTCTTCCGCCGGTGCGACGCTCTCTTCTCCCTCCTCTCTTCTTCTTCTTCTCTCTTCTCTCTTCTTTTTTTTCACTTCCTTCTCTCTTTTTTTTGGGGGGGTTCTCCTCCTCCTTTTTTTGGGGGGTAAGAACCCCTTTTATGGTTGTTTTTTTTTGCAGGTATTAGGTGGCTAGGGAGGAGGGAGGTCATGCACTGGGCTGGTGGCCGGAAAATCCGGGGAGTGGGTGCTCCAAATCGTGTAATTTGTCAGAAAGACTAAATCACAAACGCAGTAAAACTTCTGGGGCTGAAGTATAATTTCAAGAAAGTAGTAGGGTCAAAATGTAATTTAGAGAAAGTTTAACGGTTAAAATATAATTTAAGAAAAATTTAGGGGTCGAAATGTAATTTTTATTTTTTTTATTTTTCAATTTTTCAATTTTTTTAATTTTGAAAATTGAACACGAAATCGAGCCGGACAAAATTTAGTGCTCACAGCTGCCCCTCTTTGTTCATCGCTATTAAACAGGGATAGTGCAAAGACTTAAAAGCACTAAATTTTGTTCGATTGTCCCATCTTTATTCTTTATTGAAAAACCAAAAATCGAAAATAACTCAGCATGCGACACGAAGTTCAATTCACCTCTCAAATTATGAGTTGATCTTTGAAAAAGCAAAAAATTGAAAATACCTTAGCGTGTGAACTGAGGCTCAACTCGTCTCTCGCAATACGAGTTGATTTTTTTGAAAAACAGAAATTGAAAATACCTCAGCATGTGACCTGAGGCTCAACTCGCCTCTCGCAATACGAGTTGATTTTTTTTAGGAAAACATAAATTGAAGATACCTCAGCGTGTGACCCGAGATTCAACTCACCTCTCGCAATATGAGTTGATTTTTGTAAAACATAAATTGAAAAACAGAAATTGAAAATACCTCAGCGTGTCCTGAGGCTCAACTCACCTGTAATGACCCAAATTCCCGGGCACCGGAAAAACGAGTCGTAAGGCCTCCGTCTTAGGAAATTAAGTTCGTAAATATTTATTAAAAATATTTATGAGGATAATTATGAATTAAATTAGATTTTGATTAAGTGAATCTAATTTAATTAGAAACAATTAGTAGATAAGACTAAATTGAATAAAGTGCAAAAGTTTAATTATAGAATAGAAAAATTATTAAGGGATTAAATTAGGAATTAAACCATAAAAGTGACATGTGTTTAATGATGAATAAATACATGTGTATGTGTATTATTGGTCCAATTGTATTTTATGTGTGTATTTACTTAGAATTTAAGAAATTTTAATTATTTATTTGTTGTAATTATTATTAATTGTGTAAATATTATTTTATTAAATTGTGTGATAATGACAAGTGTATGGTAAGGATTAAAACAAGTGTGGAAATTTTAATGGCACATGTGTATTAACTTTAATTGGTAATTAAAAAGATATTTTAATAATTAAGTAATTTAGTAATAAAACAAATAACAAAAAGAAGAAAAGAAAAGAAAGAACAAAAGAGTACAGAGAAGAAAACGTGAAAAGGAAAGAAAGAAAGAAAGAAAGAAGAAAAAAGGGGAAATTGAAGGATTAAGGCTTGAAGATTAATTTGGTAAGTTAATTAAGTCCATTTCTTTGTAATTTTGATGTTTTTAAAGCTTTAGAGAAAGATTCTCTTGAATTCATGTGAAAATATTAGAAAATAATGGAAGTTTGATTAGGGTTTATGTTAAGAAAATGGTGAGATTTGGGATTAATTTGATAAAATTGTGAATTTGAATTGAATTAGGGACTTAATTGTAAAACAAGCCATAAGTTTTGAGTTTTAGGGATTAAATTGAAAGAAATTCGGAATTATGGAAAAATGATGAAAATTTGATAGTTATATGAATATTTTGATGGAAATTGAATAGAAATAAGGTGTGAATTGATGTTATAAATTTGGTTATTAGTATTTTACATCAAAACAGTTTTGGGAAGTAGCAATGGTCTGAATTTGAAAATTCACTAAAAATTGTAGGAATTGAATTAGAGGATGAATAAGATATGAAATTAAAGCTTATTGAGTCTAGTTTCTTATAGTAGAAACAATGTGAGCAATGAATTTATGAATCAAGAGATATTTGAAATTTTGTAAGACTGGTTCAGGGTGATTTCGAGACACTCTGTTTCGACTTTGGAAAATCATTAAAAATTGTAAACAAATTATTATGAAGTGTAATTTATATGTGTGAGCTCCTTAATGAATCTAGTTTCAAAAGAAATAAACAAGAACCTTATTCAAGCTCTGTACAATGAGATAATTGATTTTTAGTAGAGAAAGGTCAGAACTGTCGAATGGAGTAACAGGGGAGTATTTAATGAATAAACTGTATTAATTGGCTAGACCAAAAATTATGAAAATTTTATGGTAAGAAGATAAATGAGTCTAGTTTCAAGGAAAATTTACGGATATTAATTTTGAGTTTCGTAGCTCAAGATATAAATAATTTAGCAACAATGACTCAAATAGACAGCTTATGCTTAATGGCCAAATTTGCATGTTTAGACTTATGAATTAAATTGAATTGTATTATATTAATTAATTACAACTATGCTAATTTTTGTAGCAAACAAGGAAACCGAGGTATCCAACACGAAGGGAAAAGAGAAAATAGTCGAGGAATAGCTCAGAGAAACCGGTTTGTATTATCATAATTCAAAATATTTATCATTGCATATTTAATTGTTTTATATATATATGAATGTGCATGAAAATGACTTGAATGTAAATTGTTGATTTTTTTGTGATTACATTGAGAAATATAAGAGAATTGATTGAAATGTGGAAATGTGATCGAAACCCTATTAACTAGTCGGGCTTAGTGGATATAATTGGCATGCCATAGGATTGGAAGTGTTCAGGGATTCTTCGACCTCGAGTCGATGAGGCACTAGGTGTGCCATAGATTTACTTCGGATAGTTTCGATGAGGCTTTGGTAGCCACATTGCTTCGGCTTGGCCGATGAGGTACTTGGTGTGCCATAGATCTGATTTACTTCGAACTATCCGATGAGGCGTTGGTCGCCACTCTGGTGTGTTTGGTTGGATCCGTGTATCCACCTTGGTCCGAGTCAGGTTAATAGGGCCTATAAGTGAAATAAGCAAAATTATCTGAATCTGATTATCTGAACTATCGAATGAAAGGTGAAAGAAAATGATGATACGAAATGTGAAAAGAAATTGTGTTATGAATTAAGTGTTTACATGTTGGCGAAAATTTTATAATCATTTGAATGATATTAATGTGATATGAGTTGGCATATTCAAATGACTACTTGTGCATTTATGCTTTGAACTTGATTTGATGTTATGAATTGAATTATGATAATACCACTGAGTATTTCCAATACTCAGCGTACGGTTGTTCTCCGTGCGCAGGTTAGGTAAAGTAGAGTTCGGTTCAGCATTCAAATCATCTCCGACTCCAGCTCATTTTGTGGTGAAAATCTTATCTTCTGATAATGTGGCATGTACTAAGTTTTAGGTTGTCACTTGTACATATTTAATGTTTTGAATGTAAAAGATGGTGTATCAACTTTAAAGAGTTTTATGTATGAATGAATGGTATATAGTTATATGTTATATGGAGGTGAATTGGAATGGTTTATTTCTGGTTTGAGCTTGCAGGAGGCTTATGCAAAAATAAGCAAAAATGCTGCTGAAATTTTAAAAAAAAAATAAATTTATTGTTTGTTTATTTATTAAGAATTATCTGTAAATGGTCCGATTTGTCTGGTAATGCCTTGTAACCCTATTCCGGGAACGGTTTGGGGTTAGAAGGTGTTACATTTAGTGGTATCAGAGCTATAGGTTTAGCCGATTCTCGGATTAAAATTGAATTCGTAAGTGAGTCTAGAAGTACATGCCACATTTGAGTTGGAATTGAGTCGGGATTTTTGAATGCTAACCTATTTAATTGTTTCTGTTTTATAGAGATTAAAGATGTTAGATGATCGATCAATTGATTTAAATGAAAGTGAATCAGCCACACCTAGTATGAACCCGTTTATAGACCAACCTCCCGAAGTAGAAGAAGAAAACATTAGGGAGAGAGATGAAAAATATAGAAATGAACCTGATATGTTAAGAGTTTTAGTTGATGCTCTCCAGCGAGTAGCGGGAACTGTACCTGCTACCACATCTGTACCTGTTCCTAGACGGGCCCCGATTAAAGAATTGAGAAAATACGGTGCTACGGAATTTTCGGGTCTGAAAGGTGTTGATCCATCAATAGCTGAGAATTGGATAGAAGCGACAAAAAGAATTTTACAACAGTTAGAGTGTACTCCTCGAGAAAGTCTGTTGTGTGCCGTATCTTTATTACAGGGTGAGGCATATTTATGGTGGGAATCTGTTATCCGACACTTGCCGACTGATCAGGTATCATGGAATTTATTTCAGAAAGAGTTTCAGAAGAAATATATCGGTGAACTATACATTGAAGACAAGAAGCAAGAATTTCTGACTTTGAAACAAGGTGAAATGACAGTAATAGATTATGAACGGGAATTTTCAAGACTTGGTAGATATGCATCAGAGTTTATACCGACTGAAGCCGACAGTTGTAAAAGATTCTTACGGGGATTAAGAGAAGAAATAAAAGTATTACTGATATCTCAGCGAATTACTGAATTTGTTGATCTGATTGAACGGGCTAAGATGATAGAACAAGTTCTGGGGCTTGATAAAAAGACTGAACCTTCTAAATCGGTTGGGAAACGTACGGGAACTACAAGTTCGAATCAATTACCGAAAAGATTCCGAGACTCTAAAAGTGGTTGGAGATCTAACTTCAGATCAGATAGAGGAGGAAAAAGTCAGGGGAAGCAAACTACAGTCTCTACTGGTAGTGTAAGAGGTCCATCTCGAGATACTACTATTCCAGAATGTGAGCACTGTGGGAGAAGACACAGAGGTGAATGTTGGCGATTGACTAGAGGATGTTTCAGATGTGGATCTACAGAACATTTTATTAAAGACTGCCCGAAAGCTGATAATACTGCACCTGCGACATCACAGAGATCAGTATCTAATGCCAGAGGCAGAGGATCAGGCAGAGGTGGTTTTGTATCTCGAGGAGGTAGTGCTAGAGGGAGTAGTGATGTTGTTACACAGCAGTCAGAGGCCAGAGTTCCAGCTAGAGCTTATGTGGTCAGAACTCGAGAAGAGGGGGATGCACATGATGTTGTAACAGGTATATTCTTATTGTATTCCGAACCTGTTTATGTTTTAATTGACCCTGGGTCTTCGCATTCATATGTAAATTCAAAATTGGTTGAATTGGGAAAATTAGAATTTGAGATGTCTAGTGTAGCAATAGAAGTGTCAAGTCCGTTAGGACAGATGGTATTAGTGAATCAAGTTTGTCCGAGATGCCCGTTGGTTATACAAAATAAAATTTTTCCGGTTAATCTATTGATTATGCCATTTGGAGATTTTGATGTAATACTGGGTATGGATTGGTTGTCTGAGCACGGTGTAATTTTAAACTGCTATGAAAAGAAGTTCAGTATTCAGACTGATGATGGAAACAATATTGAGGTAAAGGGTATTCGAAATAGTGGACCAACACGTGTTGTCTCAGCAATAAAAGCTAGTAAGATGTTACAGCAGGGTTGTACAGCATACTTGGCTTATGTTATTAATTCAGATACAGTGGGTAGTCAATGCAGTAAGATCCGAACGGTTTGCGAATTTTCAGATGTTTTTCCAGAGGAATTACCGGGTTTACCACCTGACAGAGAAGTTGAATTTGCTATAGAGGTTTATCCGGGTACTGCTCCGATTTCTATACCCCCTTATCGTATGGCACTAACTGAATTGAAGGAGTTAAAGATACAGTTACAAGACTTGTTAGATCGTGGCTTTATTCGACCGAGTATTTCACCGTGGGGAGCTCCGGTATTATTTGTTAGAAAGAAAGATGGTTCGATGAGACTTTGTATTGATTATAGACAGTTGAATAAAGTAACAATCAAGAACAAATATCCACTCCCTCGTATTGATGATTTATTTGATCAGCTGAAAGGAGCTTCTGTATTTTCAAAGATAGACTTGAGATCGGGTTACTACCAACTAAAAGTAAAAGAATGTGATGTACCGAAGACAGCTTTTCGTACAAGGTATGGTCATTATGAATTTTTAGTAATGCCATTTGGATTGACTAATGCTCCAGCTGCTTTCATGGATCTGATGAACCGTATATTTCAGCCGTATTTGGATCAATTTGTTGTGGTCTTCATTGATGATATACTTGTCTATTCTAAGACAGAAACAGAACATGACCAGCATCTCAGAACAGTGTTACAGATTTTGCGGGAAAAGCAATTGTATGGGAAATTAAGTAAATGTGAGTTCTGGTTATCAGAGGTTATATTTCTGGGACATGTAGTATCAGCGGAAGGAATCAGAGTTGATCCGAAGAAAATTGAAGCCATAGTTCAATGGAAAGCTCCGAGGAATGTGTCTGAGGTACGTAGTTTTCTTGGTTTGGCCGGATATTATAGAAGATTTGTAAATAGATTCTCGAAAATAGCCATGCCGATGACTAAGTTGCTACAAAAGAATGTTTCTTTTATATGGGATGACCAATGTCAGAAGAGTTTTGAGACATTGAAGCAAATGTTAACCGAAGCACCAGTTTTAACATTACCCGAATCAGGAAAGGATTTTATTGTGTACAGTGATGCTTCTTTAAGTGGTTTGGGTTGTGTACTGATGCAAGACGGAAAGGTTATTGCTTATGCATCTCGTCAGTTGAAACCACACGAGTGTAATTATCCGACACATGACCTGGAGTTAGCAGCTGTGATTTTTGCTTTGAAGATTTGGAGGCATTATCTTTATGGTGAAAAATGCTACATATTTACTGATCATAAAAGTCTAAAGTATCTCCTTTCCCAGAAAGAATTAAATTTGAGACAGAGGCGGTGGATCGAGCTCTTGAAAGACTATGATTGTGTTATAGAATACCATCCGGGAAAAGCAAATATAGTAGCGGATGCATTGAGTAGAAAAGCTGCAATTGAGTTGAGAGCCATGTTTGCACAGCTCAGTATCACTGATGATGGAAATCTGTTAGCCGAGTTGAAAGTAAAACCGGTAATATTTGAGCAGATTAAAGCAGCTCAGTTGGGAGATGATAAGTTGGTGAAGAAAAGAGAGATGGTACAGAGTGGTACGGTAGAGAACTTCAGTATTGATGCACATGGATGTCTAAGGTACCGAAATCGAGTTTGTATTCCAGATAACTCTGAATTGAAAGAACTAATACTTCGAGAAGCACATGATGGCTCATTTGCTCTACACCCTGGAGGTACAAAAATGTATCGTAATTTACGAGATTTGTACTGGTGGCCCGGAATGAAAAGAGACATAGTTGAATATGTTGGTAAATGTCTTACATGTCAACGGGTAAAGGCAGAACATCAGGTACCGACTGGTTTACTTCAGCCTATTAATATTCCTGAATGGAAATGGGATCGTATCACGATGGATTTTGTTACGGGGTTACCGTTGTCAGCGAGTAAAAAGAATGCTATTTGGGTGATAGTTGATAGACTTACTAAGTCAGCACATTTCATAGCAGTCAGAACAGAATGGTCGTTACAGAGACTTGCTGAGGTATATATCCGAGAAATTGTTAGATTACACGGTATTCCGGAATCAATAATTTCAGATCGAGATCCTCGGTTTACATCAAGATTTTGGAGGCAATTACATGAATCCTTGGGTACACGGCTCAATTTTAGTACAGCATTTCATCCGCAAACTGACGGACAATCTGAACGGGTAATTCAGATTTTAGAAGATATGCTTCGAGCTTGTATTATTGAGTTTGAATCAGGTTGGGAACGTTATTTGCCTTTAGCTGAATTTGTTTATAATAATAGTTTCCAATCTAGTATTCAGATGGCTCCGTATGAAGCATTGTATGGACGAAGATGTAGATCACCCGTGTGTTGGACAGAGCTGAATGAAAGAAAAGTGATTGGGCCAGAATTAATCCAAGAAACTGAAGAAACAGTCAAGAAAATACAGGAGAGATTAAAAGCAGCTTTTGACAGACAGAAGTCTTATGCCGATTTAAAACGACGAGACATTGAGTATTCGGTTGGCGATAAAGTATTTCTTAAAGTCTCTCCTTGGAAGAAAGTGTTGAGATTTGGCAGGAAAGGTAAATTGAGTCCTCGTTTCATTGGACCGTATGAGATAGTAGAGAGAATTGGACCAGTGGCCTATCGGTTGGCTTTACCTCCAGAGTTACAGAAAATACACGATGTTTTTCATGTTTCAATGCTCCGAAGATATCGATCGGATCCTTCTCATGTCTTAACTACTGAAGATATTGAGCTTCGACCGGATTTATCATACGAAGAAGAACCAGTTGAGATTTTAGCCCGAGAGGTAAAGAAATTAAGAAATAAAAGAGTTCCTTTAGTAAAAGTACTTTGGAGAAGTCATAAAATAGAAGAAGCAACATGGGAACCGGAAGAAACTATGAGAACTCAGTACCCTCACCTATTCTCAGGTAAATTTCGAGGACGAAATTTTTTTTTAAGGGGGAGAGAAATGTAATGACCCAAATTCCCGGGCACCGGAAAAACGAGTCGTAAGGCCTCCGTCTTAGGAAATTAAGTTCGTAAATATTTATTAAAAATATTTATGAGGATAATTATGAATTAAATTAGATTTTGATTAAGTGAATCTAATTTAATTAGAAACAATTAGTAGATAAGACTAAATTGAATAAAGTGCAAAAGTTTAATTATAGAATAGAAAAATTATTAAGGGATTAAATTAGGAATTAAACCATAAAAGTGACATGTGTTTAATGATGAATAAATACATGTGTATGTGTATTATTGGTCCAATTGTATTTTATGTGTGTATTTACTTAGAATTTAAGAAATTTTAATTATTTATTTGTTGTAATTATTATTAATTGTGTAAATATTATTTTATTAAATTGTGTGATAATGACAAGTGTATGGTAAGGATTAAAACAAGTGTGGAAATTTTAATGGCACATGTGTATTAACTTTAATTGGTAATTAAAAAGATATTTTAATAATTAAGTAATTTAGTAATAAAACAAATAACAAAAAGAAGAAAAGAAAAGAAAGAACAAAAGAGTACAGAGAAGAAAACGTGAAAAGGAAAGAAAGAAAGAAAGAAAGAAGAAAAAAGGGGAAATTGAAGGATTAAGGCTTGAAGATTAATTTGGTAAGTTAATTAAGTCCATTTCTTTGTAATTTTGATGTTTTTAAAGCTTTAGAGAAAGATTCTCTTGAATTCATGTGAAAATATTAGAAAATAATGGAAGTTTGATTAGGGTTTATGTTAAGAAAATGGTGAGATTTGGGATTAATTTGATAAAATTGTGAATTTGAATTGAATTAGGGACTTAATTGTAAAACAAGCCATAAGTTTTGAGTTTTAGGGATTAAATTGAAAGAAATTCGGAATTATGGAAAAATGATGAAAATTTGATAGTTATATGAATATTTTGATGGAAATTGAATAGAAATAAGGTGTGAATTGATGTTATAAATTTGGTTATTAGTATTTTACATCAAAACAGTTTTGGGAAGTAGCAATGGTCTGAATTTGAAAATTCACTAAAAATTGTAGGAATTGAATTAGAGGATGAATAAGATATGAAATTAAAGCTTATTGAGTCTAGTTTCTTATAGTAGAAACAATGTGAGCAATGAATTTATGAATCAAGAGATATTTGAAATTTTGTAAGACTGGTTCAGGGTGATTTCGAGACACTCTGTTTCGACTTTGGAAAATCATTAAAAATTGTAAACAAATTATTATGAAGTGTAATTTATATGTGTGAGCTCCTTAATGAATCTAGTTTCAAAAGAAATAAACAAGAACCTTATTCAAGCTCTGTACAATGAGATAATTGATTTTTAGTAGAGAAAGGTCAGAACTGTCGAATGGAGTAACAGGGGAGTATTTAATGAATAAACTGTATTAATTGGCTAGACCAAAAATTATGAAAATTTTATGGTAAGAAGATAAATGAGTCTAGTTTCAAGGAAAATTTACGGATATTAATTTTGAGTTTCGTAGCTCAAGATATAAATAATTTAGCAACAATGACTCAAATAGACAGCTTATGCTTAATGGCCAAATTTGCATGTTTAGACTTATGAATTAAATTGAATTGTATTATATTAATTAATTACAACTATGCTAATTTTTGTAGCAAACAAGGAAACCGAGGTATCCAACACGAAGGGAAAAGAGAAAATAGTCGAGGAATAGCTCAGAGAAACCGGTTTGTATTATCATAATTCAAAATATTTATCATTGCATATTTAATTGTTTTATATATATATGAATGTGCATGAAAATGACTTGAATGTAAATTGTTGATTTTTTTGTGATTACATTGAGAAATATAAGAGAATTGATTGAAATGTGGAAATGTGATCGAAACCCTATTAACTAGTCGGGCTTAGTGGATATAATTGGCATGCCATAGGATTGGAAGTGTTCAGGGATTCTTCGACCTCGAGTCGATGAGGCACTAGGTGTGCCATAGATTTACTTCGGATAGTTTCGATGAGGCTTTGGTAGCCACATTGCTTCGGCTTGGCCGATGAGGTACTTGGTGTGCCATAGATCTGATTTACTTCGAACTATCCGATGAGGCGTTGGTCGCCACTCTGGTGTGTTTGGTTGGATCCGTGTATCCACCTTGGTCCGAGTCAGGTTAATAGGGCCTATAAGTGAAATAAGCAAAATTATCTGAATCTGATTATCTGAACTATCGAATGAAAGGTGAAAGAAAATGATGATACGAAATGTGAAAAGAAATTGTGTTATGAATTAAGTGTTTACATGTTGGCGAAAATTTTATAATCATTTGAATGATATTAATGTGATATGAGTTGGCATATTCAAATGACTACTTGTGCATTTATGCTTTGAACTTGATTTGATGTTATGAATTGAATTATGATAATACCACTGAGTATTTCCAATACTCAGCGTACGGTTGTTCTCCGTGCGCAGGTTAGGTAAAGTAGAGTTCGGTTCAGCATTCAAATCATCTCCGACTCCAGCTCATTTTGTGGTGAAAATCTTATCTTCTGATAATGTGGCATGTACTAAGTTTTAGGTTGTCACTTGTACATATTTAATGTTTTGAATGTAAAAGATGGTGTATCAACTTTAAAGAGTTTTATGTATGAATGAATGGTATATAGTTATATGTTATATGGAGGTGAATTGGAATGGTTTATTTCTGGTTTGAGCTTGCAGGAGGCTTATGCAAAAATAAGCAAAAATGCTGCTGAAATTTTTAAAAAAAAATAAATTTATTGTTTGTTTATTTATTAAGAATTATCTGTAAATGGTCCGATTTGTCTGGTAATGCCTTGTAACCCTATTCCGGGAACGGTTTGGGGTTAGAAGGTGTTACATCACCTCTGTAATATGAATTGATTTTTGAAACATAAATTGAAAAACAGAAATTGAAAATACCTCAGCTCAACTCACCTCTGTAATATGAGTTGATTTTTGAAACATAAATTGAAAAACAGAAATTGAAAATACCTCAGCGTGTCCTGAGGCTCAACTCATCTCTGGCAATATGAGTTAACCTTTTTTTTTGAAACATAAATAAAATATCAGAATACCAAAACATATCATCTGGTGGAACCCAGATGTTTTTTTTTTCTTGATCCAGTATAACTATCATCAAATCCTCTTGCTCTGCTGGAGTACCTATATATGTCATGCATGATGTTATCATGATATGCACATGTTTGTCTTAAATGCCTGTATGCCTACATGATTATGCTATGCGTCTATATCCCTTTTTGTCACGATTCTTGTGATGATTTGCATTCATTGCTTCGATTCTTGATTTTCTCTTCATGCTTTGTACGCGTCCTTGAATTTTGCCAGTGATCTGTGTTTCTCAGATATCACTCTTTTGCCCCTGTTTGAACTTTGTCCTTACTTTGAGGCTCTTCTACTTACCAAATTCTCATCCAGGTAATACTTAAGGTGTCATCACTCATTGCTCATCAGGGCTCGTAGTACGCTGCCCTATTGCTCGGCTAGTATTTTGACCCAAAACCCGATGAAATAATTGCATTTTGCTCAACCAGCTTGCCCTACTGTAACTCAAAGGTATAGGATCTGTAACTTGTTCCATCAACTGACCACTCCCCGAGTGACCTGACCAGATATTTATGCGTGATATTTGCATGGATGCAGAATATCATTTTTCTCGAGAATGATCCCCGTTTTATGCTTAGGTTGATATTGCTTGTTTTCATCGAGATTACTGATGCGATATCTTGTTTCTGTTCAGCTAATATCTTTGACAGAAAATCTTGAAGATATAAATTCAATTTAAGCTCAAATCTTTCCAACTCTTACACTTGGTGAGCTATTAAACAACGGTCCTGTTTCAGGTTCCTGTACTATTTAAAAGCTTTCAGAGTAATATGCGAAACTCCTTTTATACAAGTATGATTAGTCTATTAACCATTATTTCAATGCGAAATGCTTGAAAATGATCATACAAGAAGAAAATTGATTAAGAGCATAGCTCGGAACAAACAAGTTACACAATGAGAGTAAATGCAAGTTTAGTGGAAGTGAATCTTGAAAAGAATAAGGTAATCGAAGATAAATTCAAAAATGAGTAAAATGGAAAACTAGGTGTCCTAGATATCGCAGCCTGAGCTTCTCTGTACAAACTCCTTTGAGACCATTTTGAGCTCAATATGTGTTTAGGGGATTCGAAATACTTTGTCGATGCCCCAAGACGTAGCATACTTCTTTATTGTCAATTCAAGTATAGCAAGACTACCGTATGTCCCGTTTTATCAAAATTTGAGTAGCCCTTTTCGATTTTTCAACTCAAAACCTATTTGGTCTCAAGGCGCCCTTTGCGGGTTTTCACCTTAGCCTTTCCATTTTTCTTTTCTTTCATTTTTTTCTTTCTTTCTTCTTTTTTTTTTTGAATGAATGAAGGCCTCAAAGCGCCCTTTGCGGGTTTTCACATTGGCCTCTCCATTTTTAGGTATCTTTGAACTGAATCTGAATTTAGGATTGGATCAGTGCTCCTCCGGGGAAAGCCTCCTTTACCTCATAAAGTTCTTAAGCATTCATTTTCCTTTGAAATCCTTTTGTATAGAAAGGATCTTCTGCAATACCAGGTTCCCATCATGAAATTCCTTTGGGTGAACTCTTTTCGTCATAACTCAGCATCATCCATTTTTCTCACATTTGACTATGATGAATACTTTCAAACTTTTTCTGCAGTCAAGTTTACTGAAGACATTTTACTTTATCCAATTCTTGATTCAATCAAAGCTTGAAGAAAAAGAATCTTAATTTCCATGGGTAGAACCACCTCTAATGCCCCAGCGAAAGTCCTGGTCAACTTTAATAAGCACAAAGAGTAAAAGATAGCTTCTTATGCCAATATTTACAAGTCTCGGTCACCTTTCATAACTTTTTTTTGTATTTTTTCCTTTTGGCAGACTTTGTTGTATTGTGATATGGCACCTAATCTTTGAACGAACTGTAATCTTTTGACATTGTACAGTCGCGCACTATAGAACATGATTCTTTTTTGGCATTTGATTTTTTTATTTTTTATTTTTTATGACTGTCGACTTTATAATATTGGCATATGAAGCAACATTCACTTTCTTAGCGAAACAAATGACGACCACGACGATGATGTCAACTAGAAGCTTTTGACGAGATCGTCCCCAGAACATCTATGCCCCATGTATTGAAAAATTTATGAAGAAATAACTGATGCCATTCCCTTCCCTTAATGGACCAACAATGTCTGATCCTCATGATTAGCTTGGCTATTGTAAAACCATTATCATGTGTTCTTTAGATAACCTTATGGACCTCTTTCAGGATGTTCCCAAGCGCGTCTTAATATGATCGTGCGAAAACATCCTTTAATTCTTGGAAATAACTCAATAGTCTTGTCTTATTTCTGCTGTGAGCTAGGTTTCGATCTTTATCTCTTTCCCAAGCCCGCAATGCCAACTGACCCTTTGTAAGTTAGGATCTGTCTTTCATCTCATTCTGTCATCCTTAATGAACCGAAAGATAGGTACAATCTCTATCATCTTCGAAGTCCTGAGTTCCCTCTAGACACATATCTTACTCCAAAGGGAGTCCGTAACAACATCGCTCATGACATTGATATTTGGGGACCTATTGTGGGCACGAAGGCATATTTTAGAGAATAAATAATTCTTAAGATGATTATTTGCATGGTATGATCATGAATGAAGAGTGAAAAAATAAAAGTTCAAAGAATAAAAGAGTCTTATAGAAGGAATAAAATAATATATGCTCAAATGGATACATTTTATTGAAATAAAAATCTTAGACCCAATCCTATTTCACGAAAGGAAACTTTTTACCTCTAGACTTAAGGCAATAAGTATGTTTTGAATATTCCTCTAGATTAGCTTTAAAAGTACACGGATCTCTTCTACAGTCCCATTGTTCAAAACACTCCCAAGTATAGAAGTTTGGAGGTGGGTGATATCAAGGTCTTAGTTGAATTGGGTACGAATTATAAGTATAGTGGCTTCCTGTTCCCACCATATGGGTTTCTGGCTTTTTTTCCTCATGGGTGCTGCCCCATTTTTTTTAGCTCTCGGGGACTTCCATCCTTCCACTTTTGATGGCATTCTCTATAAGTTCTCCGGATATTACAATATCCGCGAAGTCTTTCGTGGCGCTCCCTACCAACACATCATAAAACGGCGCTTTCAAAGTGTTGATGAAGAGGACCGTTATTTTCGTTTTAGTTAGCGAGGGTTCCACTTGGGCCGAGATATCCTTCTATCTCTACGCGTACTGCCTAAAAGTTTCCGTCGGCTTCTTTTCTATCGTCTGCAGAGTTAACCGATCAGGCACCATGTCAGACACATGCTTGTACTGTTCACAAAATGCTATGCTAAGTTTTTCCATGATCGGATCCTTTCTTTGCTAAGTTGATTATACCATCGGAGAGCCGATCCGACCAAGCTGTCTTGGAAATAGTGTATTAGCAATTTTTCCTCATTCACATAACCAGCCATCTTCCGGTAAAACATGATAAGATGCCCATTTGGACAACTCGTTCCATCATATTTTTCAAAGTCTGGCACTTTAAACTTCGGAGGCAGAACCAGATCGGGTACCAAACTGAGCTCTTTGGCACTCAATGCAGAGAAGACTTCAGTGCCTTCTATCGCCTTGAGCCTTTCCTCCAAGCTCCTATACTTCTCCTGAACCTCATGATCATCCATTTTCAACCTGGCTATTTCTACCGGATCATCCAAATTTGGAACATTGGGATGAGTAAGATTAGCTCTAGGGATTGATAAAAATATACCCTGCCTTAGATGAGCAGGTGGTATAGGTCATTGTTGCAAGCCTGCAGGTTCCCTTTGAGGATATCCCTTTTGTGTTACATGAGTGTGAAGTGGGGTGAACCCTAGGGGATAGAGCGGATCTTGATCGAGATTAACCATTGGCTGAGGTTCCATAACGTCGGGGCTCTGCATGGGTCCCTTTCCCTTGACCAAAGCTGACATCATTTCCATCATCTTAGCCATTTGATCCTTTTGTTCAAGTGATTCCTCTCGAGATCTCACCATCGGATCCCTCGTCTCCTGCTGTGATTTAGCCAATTGTTCTTGTAATTCCCTTTGTGCTCTTTCTATCCTTTCGATTCTTTCATTGAATTCAGCCTCCATTAC
Organism: Gossypium stocksii; assembly: GCA_020496765.1. Classification (NCBI taxonomy): domain Eukaryota; kingdom Viridiplantae; phylum Streptophyta; class Magnoliopsida; order Malvales; family Malvaceae; genus Gossypium; species Gossypium stocksii. The sequence goes on from CM035626.1 coordinate 121,559,952, forward strand.
TCTAGCTTGTTGGCGCGTCCTATACGAATGGTGTGACTCTGGACTTGCAGTGTCACTACTGCGTATTATATGATTTGAACCTCAGTGAATGATTATGGGATATGAACATGCACTGAATGGATGAATGAATAAATGAATAAATGAATGTTAGTCATGAATGAATATGCAATAATTTGGTGTGGATTTCAAGATAGCCCCATACTTAGGCATTTCATTTATCAAAAGAGTCTATTACAAAATCTTTCGGTGACTTGTGTAATTGACTCCTCCATCAGAAACCCGTTTTTTTGGCAACCGATCTCTAGTCAACACCTTCCTAATATGATGCCTATAATGCATGATGAAAAATAAAACAATGACAATCAAACCTGGGTTAGTAATCGGAAATAGGCAGAAAAACATGGAAATTTTAACAAATTAAACTACCCGATCCAATTTATTGAACAGACCCAATCCCCTTGTATAGAAAGTAAAAATGCAAAACGTAAGAGGCGTTTCTCTCGTGTACTTATTTTGGTGACTACTAAACGGACGAAGGTTCGGCATGGCTCTAGTTAGGTGGCTCGTACAATTCACTATATGTGGTTTCGGTTCTAGACAGGTACTCGAATTGTTCATACTATCGTCTACTAAGACTAGTACGAAGCCTCGGTCGTAGCCCATCACAGGCTCACGAGTTCAATTCGATGGATTACATTTACTTATGTCTATGCGGAGGGACAAGTTAACTCACGAAAGTATAAGTCATATGTAACCCGAAAGTATTCACTAGCCTGTGCGGAGGGATGAGTTAACTCACGAAGGCATAGCGTTTACTTTCACTTAAACGGACGGAGCTCGGGTAGAGAGCCCATGTTGTGCAAAAATGCAAGTGCATGGTGTGTGGGTAGAAACTCACAAACCTTTTCGTTTTACTTAAAAACTAAACTAAAAAACTAAAACCATCTTAGAGCTGAAAAACAACAAGATAAAACAAGTTAGAAGAACATTTACAACATGATGCAAATGCATGATTTTTCAAAAAACAAAATTTGAGGATCACGACTAAATATCAAATTGAACAAGGAATTTTGAAAATTTTGACAACACGCGTTTAATTCTAGATTCGACTCTCAAAAAATGCTTCCCCAGTGGAGTCGCCAGCTGTAGCGACGTAAAATTTTACTTAGGTCGCTAATTGAGGTGATTTATTGAACATTTGGAAATCAAAATTTGATTTTATTTAAAAATAAGAGTCGCCACCGATCCTTTTTCCTAGGTGTGATCGGACACCTAATAAAACCTCTTTTTAACAAAGAAAATTTATTTTTGGGTAAAAAGAAGGCCGGGTTTAGGTCTACGTCTAAATTCTAGAGAAAAATAGGATTCAAGAGTCGGTTACGTGCGAGGAAGGTTTTAGCACCCTCGCAATGCCCAAAATTGATATCTTGTTAAGCGCGTGTTATTTTAATTTTCAAAATACGAGTTCAATTTAATATTTAATCGTGATCCGATTGAAACACGAGAATCTCTGAAAACTCGAAATTTTTGAAGCTCGAGAATTTTTTGAAACCCGAGAAATTTTAAAAACACAATTTTTTTTTAAAAAAACCTGAGAATCTTTGAAACCCGAGAAATAAAAAAAAAACGAAAATTTTTGAAAACACAAAAATTTTACAACACTAGAATTTTGACAAATTACGTATCATTTACATTAAAAAAATAAATTTGATTATTCACCAATAATTACAAAATAAATATCTTATTTCAAAACACGAGAATTTTTAAATTTTTCGATTTTTTGAAGGGCGCCCTGTTTTTAACACGAGCCAATGATATTCACCAAACATAGTGATGAAATCAGCGACTTAATGTTGAATCGATGCGTTGCCTTGTTTATTGAAATTAATTAAATATATGAAATATTATAAATAAAACGTTTCTAAAATAAAATAAAAAATAAAAAAACAAATATTAAAAAAAACTAATAATGTTAAAATAAAATGTAGTCCAAATATATATATTAAATTCAAAGTGGATAAATAAAAAAAAAAAGCTGAGAATATATACTCAAAAGCCCAAAGTTATGGGCCGCTGAAATGGGCCTTGTTGGGCTTCCCTTCTGTTTTTGGGGGGGCCTGCTCCTTTTCTTCTCCTTTTTTCTTTCCTTTTTTTTAAACTTGGGCCTGCTAGTGGGCCTGCTGATGGGTGGCTGCCACGGGTCGGGTCGCCACGGGTCGGGTCTCCATGGGTCAGGTCGGGTCGGCCCGACTATTATATTCTTTTTTCTTTTTTTCTTTCTTTCTTTCCTCTTCTTCTTCTTTCTTCTTTCTTCTTTCTTCTTCCTCTTCTTTATTATTCTTCTCCCACTACCTTGGTGCCTCCATCGCTTCTTCCGCCGGTGCGACGCTTTCCTCTCCTTCCTCTCTTCTTCTTCTTCTCTCTTCTTTTTCTTTCACTTCTTTCTCTCTTTTTTTTGGGGGGGTTCTCCTCCTCCTTTTTTTGGGGGGGTAAGAACCCCTTTTATGGTTTTTTTTTTTGCAGGTATTAGGTGGCTAGGGAGGAGGGAGGCCATGCCTGGGCTGGTGGCCGGAAAATCTGGGGAGTGGGTGCCCCAAATCGTGTAATCTGTCAGAAGGACTAAATCGCAAACGCAGTAAAACTTCTGGGGCTGAAGTGTAATTTCAAGAAAGTAGTAAGGTCAAAATGTAATTTCAAGAAAGTTTAAGGGTTAAAATGTAATTTAAGAAAAGTTTAGGGGTCGAAATGTATTTTTTATTTTTTAATTTTTAATTTTTCAATTTTTTTAATTTTGAAAATTGAACACTAAATCGAGCCGAACAAAATTTAGTACTCACATTCATGAAATAGTACAGTCACGTAACAGACATGACTCTTGATAGAATCACCTTACAAAATATGGAAAAGAGGCCGAATGAGAGTTTCAGACAGTATGCACAAAGGTGGAGGGAGGTGGCTATACAGGTCCAACCGCCACTTTTGGAAAAAGAGACCACGATGCTCTTCATTAATACACTAAAGGCCTCGTTCATTAACCATATATTGGGAAGCGCTACTATGAGCTTCTCAGATATAGTAATGTCCGAAGAGATAATTGAAAACGCAGTAAAGAGTGGGAAGATAGACGCGGGAGAAAGTGGAAAAAGGTCCATCCCAAATAAAAGAGAAGATGAACTGAATAATATGAGTAAAGGGTATTCCAAACTGGTTACTATAGGTCAGTTGAGGGCCGTAACCACTAGCTATTAAGGCTCTTCAAGGCAAGAATCTAACTCGAGGCCAAATATAGAGAAACTCCAGTTTACGCCAATTCCAATGACGTATAGGGAGTTGTATCAAAGCCTATTTGATGCACATATGGTAGCTCATCATTACATGGAACCAATGCAACCCCCATACCCTAAGTTGTATGATTCAAATGCTCAATGCGAATACCACGCGAGAATAACAGGTCATTCGATCAAAAATTGCACTACGTTTAAAAAATTAGTCGAAAGGCTCATTAAAATATGGGTTGTAAATTTCGATGAGTCATTAAAGCCTAACGAAGCAGTAAAATGTGATAATTGAAGGAGGGGGCAGGAGAGTTGTGAAGCCCAGAAATCCGGAAATCAGAACATTAATGGTGTACCAAATAAGGAACCGAGGAATAAAAGTTTCTAATCTCTTACACATTTGGGAGTGTTTTGAACAATGAGACTGTAGAAGAGATCCCTGTGTTTTTAGAGTAATATTCCAAACAAGCTTGTTGCCTTAAGCCTAGAGGCAATAAGAATCTTTTTGTGAAATAGGCTCGTGTTCAAAATCTTTATTTCAAATGAAATACATTTCTTTTAAGTAAATATTCTTTTGTTCTTTTGTTTTTTGGATCTTCTTTCAAATATTCATTTATTCATGATCATGCCACATAAACAATCATTCTTATAATCATTTATTCTTTGAAATTTTCCTTCATACCCGTAACAGGTCCTCAGATATCAATGACATGAGCGACACTGCTACTAAACTAGAATCTCATTTTTAGCGAAATATGTGCCTAGAGGGATCTCAGCACTTTGAAGATGACAGAGATGGTAACCTATCCCCCGATTTGTTAAGGATGGTAGAACAAGATGAAAAATATATCCTACCTTACAAAGAGGCAATAAACAGTAGGCCCTAGGGAAAAGAAAAGGCAAAGATTGGAGCTTTCACCATCACGAAGCGAAGCGTCCATACCAAGATATACTTAGGCTACTAATACCTGTGGAGGCTGTTAAAAGAAGTTCCTAAGTGTGTTAGAATGACACATGCTAATGGTTTTACGCTAGCCAAGCTAATCATGAGACTCGGGTTTTACTGATCCACCATAGAAGGGGATTGTATCAGTTATGCCGTAAATGCCAAATTCATGGAGACAGGGTTCATGTGCCCCATTCATTTCTTCGTAGACTTTTTCTATGTGAGGCATAGAGGTTATTGGGACCATCTCGTCGAAAACTTCTAGCAAGCATTAATTATTTCGCTAAGAGGGTGAAAGTCGTTTCATATGCCAATATTACAAAGCTAATAGTCATTAGAATAAAAAGAGAGAGAGAAAAAGAAAAAGAAATACCAAAAGATCATATCTTACTGCACAATGTCAAAAGTTTGCGGTTTATTCAAAGATTAGGTGCCACATCATAATGCAGCAAAGGCAGCTAAAAAAGAAAGAGAAAAGGAAAAAAACAAAAAAAAAAGAAAACAAAAAACACAAAAGTAACAAAACAATGATTATCAGAAAGATGACATAGACTTGTAAAGATTGGCGTAAAGAAGTTACATTTACCCTCTATGCTTACCAAACGCTGGCCAGGACCTTCACCGGGGCAATACCTTAGTTCATGGAATAGAAGTGTTTTGTCTATTAAAGTCGAGATTCTTTTTTCAGAGTCTTGTCAGAACTAAATTTGGATGAGGTAGAATGGATTTAATCCCAATATGATCAGTTAAATTTAAAGATAAAATATTAAAGGCTATCCGTCACGGGTAAATGATGCGAGCTTACGACAAAGAGGTTTACCCCAAAGAATTCTATGAGGGGGACTTGGTATCGAAAAAGATCCTTCCCATACAAAAGGATTTCGAAAGAAAGTGGATGCCAAACGGGAAAAGACCTTATATGGTAAAGAAGGCCTTATATGGAAAAATATTGATTTTGACTGAGAAGGATGACAATGACTTGTCTAATGTTGTGAGTTCAAATCCAATCAAGAGATATTTCAAAAATTTGTGAACAAAAAAGAAAAAAGAAGAATAAGAAAAGAAAATGAAAATGAGAGGCCAAGGCGAAAACCCGTAAAGGGCGCATTGAGACCAAAGGGGTTTTAAGTTGAAAACCCGAAAAGGGCGGCTCAAATTTGGATCAAAAGTGGGGCAGGCGTTAGTCTTGCTATACCTAAATTAACAACGAGGAAGTATGCTACGTCTTGGGGTATCGACAAAGTACTCCGAATCCCCTAAACACATATTGAGCTCAAAATGGTCCTCAAGAAGTTTGAGCAAAGAAGCTCATGCAGCGATATCTAGGGCAACTACTTTCCGTTTGCTCATATTTTATTCTAACAATATTTGTTTTCTTTGATTAATCCATCCTTTTCAGACTTTGTTCTTGATGAATTCCATTTTTGTCCATCATTTTAATCTTTTTCAAGCATTTTGTGTCGAAATAACGATTAATGGACCAATAAATCTTTCACAAAAGAAGTTCTACATATTACTTTGGAAGCTTCTAAATAGTATAGAAACCTGAAACAAGATCATTATTTAGAACTCACCCGGCCTAAGGGTTGGAAATGTTTGAGAGGAGCATAAAATTGCAGCTATCTCTCTAGATTATCTGTTAAGGATATCAGTTGCACAAAAAAATAGGATAATATTAGTGATGCAACCTCGATGAACAGCAGGCAATGTTAACCTAAGCGTTAAAAGGGGTTCATTCTTGAAAATTTGTCATTCTGTACACTCATCTGGTCATGTTACTCATAGAGGGGTGTGACAGTTTAATTAAAAAAGGTACAGATTCTATGCCCTTGATTTGAAATGGGAGGGATTGAAAAGATACAAATCCTATATCCCTGAGCTGAAGTGTGATAGATTGAAGATTGAAACCCTGAGTCACAGTGGGTTGGATTACAAAAAAATCCTTAAAGTTACAGTGGGGCAAACCAGTTGAGCAAATAGTGATCATACTTCAGGTTTTCCGTCAGGAATACTAGCTGAACAAGAGGGCGGCGCAACACGTCAGTGGTAAAGCCCTGACAAAAATGAGCAGTGACAACCCTAAGCATTAAAAATGGATCATTCTCATTTTGCATTCATTCAAAGCAGTCTAATTAGGAGCATTTGACTCGTTTTGATCATGGTATCCTAATCATTCGGCATAAGCACAGACCCATTCTACAGGTTATGTCCTTTAGAGGACGATGTAGTAAGACAGATCGAAAACACCAGTCCTATCTCCCTAACCAGCAGTGGAGTAGATTGAAGACAACAGATCTTGCCTTCTTGAAATTGTAGTGAAGCAGATCAAAGATACTAGCTTTGCCTCCCTCAGTTTGCAGCGGAGCAAGCTGAAGATTACAGATCTTGTCTCCCTACGCAGTAGTGGAGCCGATCGAAGACACCAGTCCTATCTCCCTTATCAGTAGTGGAGTAGGCTGAAGACAACAGATCTTGCATTCCTGAAGTTGCAGTGAAGCAGATCAATGATACCAGGTTTGCCTCCCTAAGTTTGCAGCGGAGCAAGCTGAAAATTACAGATCTTGTCTCCCTAAGCAGTAGTGGAGCAGATCGAAGACACCAGTCTTATTTTCCTGACCAGTAGTGGAGTAGGCTGAAGACAGCAGATCTTGCCTTCCTAAAGTTGCAGTGAAGCAAATCAAAGATACCAGCTTTGCCTCCCTGAGTTTGCAGCGGAGCAAGCTGAAGATTACAGATCTTGTCTCCCTAAGCAGTAGTAGAGTAGATCGAAGACACCAATCCTATCTCTCTGACCAGTAGTGGAGTAGGCTGAAGATAGCAGATCTTGCTTTCTTGAAGTTGCAGTGAAGCAAATCGAAGATGCCAACTTTGCCTCCTGAGTTTGCAGCGGAGCAAACTGAAGATTACAAATCTTGTCTTCCTAAGCAGTAGTGGAGCAGATCGAAGCCACCAGCCTGTCTCTCTAAAGATACAACGGAGCAGGTTGAAGCCACCAATTCTTGTCTCCTCGAAGTTCCAGCGGAGTAGGTCGAAGCTACAAATCCCTTCTCCCTGCAATTACATTGAGGATAAATCCTTATTTCCTTAAAGTTTCAGTAGATAAGATCGAAACTACAAATCTCTTCTCCCTGAATTCTTATCACCTTCGAAGTTCCAGCGGAACAGGTCGAAGCTACAAATCCCTTTTCTTTGAAATTACATTGAGGATCAGTAGAGAAGATCGAAGCTACAAATCTCTTCTCCCTAAATTTTTATTCCCTTGAAATTTCAGCGGAGTAGGTCGAAGCTACAAATCCCTTCTCTCTGAGATTACATTAAGGATCAATTCGTATCTCCTTGAAGTTCCAGCGGAGTAGATCAAAGCTACAAATCTCTTCTTCCTAAAATGACATTGGAGCGGCTCGAAGCCACAAGTCTTATCTCCTTGAGGTTGCAGCGGAGCAGACTGAAAATAGCAAATCTTATCTCTCTAAAGTTGCAGCAGGTCAGATCAAATTTACCATAGCGAATCTTATCTCCCTCAAGTTACAGTGGAACAGATCGAAGCCACTAATCCTATCTCCCCGAAGTTGCAGTGGAGCAGACTAAAGATAGTAAACCTTATCTCCCTGAAGTTGCAGTGGGGCAGGTTGAAGTTACCATTACGAATCTTATCTCCTTGAACTTGCAGTGGAGCAGATCGAAGCCACTAATCTTATCACCCTAAAGTTACAGTGGAGCATATTAAAGATAGTAAACCTTATCTCCCTGAAGTTGTAGTGGGGCAGGTTGAAGTTACCATTACAAGTCTTATCTCATTGAAGTTGCAGTAGAGCAGACTGAAGATAACAAATCTTATCTCTGTAAAATTGCAGTAGAGCAGCAAATTGAAGTTATAAATAAATAGATCTTATTTCTCTGAAGTTACAGTAGAGTAGATCATATCAAACATTATCTCTCTGAAGTGGCAGTGGAGTAGATTAAAGTAACAAAATACGGTGGACTGGAATGAAGCTAGCTGAAGAAAAGAAACGTTAAGAGAAGTCAAGACTCAGCAGGTCCAGGCAAAATTGGCCCTTTTATAGTCTTTGCTTTATTCCCATTGCACGACAATGAGCAAAGAATGGCAGCTGTAACAGGCCTATTTTGCCCGGCTCGGGCCCAAGACCAATAAAAACAAAATATTAACAAGTCTATCGTTTTTTTTTTTACAAACCCAAATGTAACCTAAAAGTACAAGGCCTAACAGGCCCAACAACTTTTAAATTTTTTAGAAAGCCAGAAACCCTAGGGTTTCTGGCGCCGTTTCTCCTCGCTGCTACCCATGTGACTTGTCAGCACGTCCGACGCCCGAGATCTGACCACCCTGCCGCCTCTAGCACTGCTTGCACCAAAATAGCCAAACTTCTGCCCCGTTGACTCCCCCAAAACCTGCAAATACAACAGAAACGAAGCAGAGAACATCAACAATAACGGCAGAAAATAGTGATAGGTTTTTAATTGTAACACAATCGGCTATAAAGCCACCGAAAATCAGAATGTAAAGAAAAGGAAGATGATTGATTCAAAAAAATAAAAAATACAGAGATTAAAAAAAGAGATTTGGAAGTTAATGAACCCTTTTCACTCTCTTTTAGCGTAGATATTATTTTCTTCCTTCTTTTGCGTGTTTAACTTAAAACGATATACAAATAGGCATATACATCAAAAGAGAAGAAACTTTTTACCTTGCTGGTGGCTGGAAGTGAGGAAGTCGAAAGGTTTTTGGTCTTTTTTTTTTAATCTTTGAAGGCTCTTTTAGGTATTTCGGTGTTAGATCAGTGTTGCAGAGGTTAAAACGACTGAAAATGCCCCCTCTTGGGTCTCTGGCTGCCGTGTACGACGGCAGACAAGCGGTGGTCCGGTGACCAGACTCGGCCGGAGAAGAGAAAATGAGAGAGGCCTAAGTTTCTTTCTCAGTTTTTTTAGGGTGTGTGGGCTAAAATGAGGATTTTCAAAAAATTTGGGGCTTTTATAAGACAATAAAAACGACGTCGTTTTCAATCAACCTCCCAGACCCAAAACGGTGTCGTTTTAGGGAGGCCGACCCAGACCCGACCTATATAACGAATGATTTGCGTGTTTTTAAGCCCTAAATGGGCTATATGCTATTTAAATCCCCCTATTTTTCTTGTATGTTTCAATCTGACCTAATGATGGTTTGATATGTTTTAGATTTGCCCGCATAATTTATTTTTTATTACATTTGGGTCCTGTCTTGAAACGCTATGCACAAGGGATGGGGAATAATTACCTAGTCAATCCCTGTACCTTCGCGCGTGTTCTATTTTAAGCCGCGCTTCCTTTTTTTGTTTTTTAAATATGACCCATAATTTTAACATTTTTTTCAATTCAACCCTTAACTCTTTGACATCAAGCTGTTTTATATGTTTTACTACTTATCATTATTATTATTATTTTTTTACTGTTTTCTTTCTTTCTTATTATTGTTATTAACCTACTACTATTACTCTTATTAATATAGTATTATTTTCTATTTTATTATTATTAACGTATATATTATTATTAATGTATTATTTTTATTATATTCTATTTTATTGTTCTTATTGTCATTTTTTATGTGTGTTTTTTATTATTTAACATTTTTCATTATTTTCTCATTTATTTGCTTAGTTTTTTGTTATTATTTGAACCCGCTTTATTCGTATTTTTATTTTTTTTTACTTTGCGTTTTTTTGATATTTCACTATACATATTAACAAGATAACTTGTTTTACTACTAATTCGTGTTGCAATAATCTTTAACCAACACATATTTTTTTTAAATAGGCAATATTCCATTATTTAGAAATTTGAAAGATCGTGCCCTAACGTACTGAGTTTTGATTTTTCTATTTAACCTAAATAGCGGAATATCCTTTTAAAATAAAAAAATACGAGTTTCAAATAAAATGCTTATTCTCGGAGATTCGAGGTGTTATGTCCTAACTTACTGGACATGACACTTTGTTACCCCGAGATAAGAAGTTTTTTTTTTTTTAAATAAAGGCAGTATTTTGTATTTGGAGATTTGAGAAGTCGTGCCCTAACTTATTGGGTTTCGATTTTTTTTTCTCGTTTAGTCTAAATAACCGAATATCCTTTTGAAGTTAAAATACATGAGTTTTAAATAAAAGGCAAGCTCATTCTCGAAGGCTCAAGATATCGGGTTCTAACTTACTAGATATGATATTTTATTACTTTGAGACGAGAGAGTCTTTAACACTCGTTCCAATTTATTCAAATGTTTTTAACAAAAAGAGGGATCGTATTTTAAATTCTTTCAAATTTTCAACATTCGACACTAAGACATTGATTGATCAGCTAGGTACCAATTTTTGGGCGTATCGAGGGTGCTAATCCTTCCTCGTACGTAACTGACTCCCTAACCCATTTTCTGAATTCCGTAGATCAAAATCATTGTTTTGATAAATTAAACCGTTTATTAAAAACAACTGTTTTACGAGGTGACTCGATCACACCTCATTAAAAAGGATTGGTGGCGACTCCCGTTTTTATTTTCATTTTCAAAATTCAAAGTCGACCCCGTTTTCAAAAAAAATGGTTTCGACAACTTTGATTGGTATAATAACAAATTTAGCCCTCGATGTTTACATATTTTGTTAAATTGGCATTGATTCTAAAAAAAAGTTAACCTCAATTTTTACACATTTACAAAAATATTGCGGGTTAAATTTGTTAAATCACAACTAAATTGGTAGAATGTGTAAATTACGAGAGTTGAATTTGTTATTATACCAATTAAAATTATGTAAAATTGATGAAAAACACTAATGTTGTGATTAATTGTCATTACTCATTAGTTGCTCACTTTTAAAACTAACATGAACTAAATTGCTTCGATTTTTCTGAAATGAATCAATTTGATTAATATCAAAATTGAGATGGAATGAAGAGATTTTTTTAATTTTATTCACCATTTTTTATAATTTTGCCAAAAAAAATCATAAAAGCGACAAGTAGGAATCGATTTGGTTTTTTTCAATTTGATCAATTTTTTTTTAATTTTTAGAATAGACAATGATAATTCAATTCAATTAAATATTATATATATTTATTTTATTTATTTTTACATCATAATAATTAAAATAAAAACAATGATAAATTTTTAACCTATATTTCAAAAATCATCCAAACACTTCAAATAGATTTTCGGTTTTTCTTACTCATCTCTAGTTTTATCAAATTGAAGTAAAGGATTAAATCTCAACAGTATAGGGACTTAAATGAAAATTTAACCTAAATAATATGAAAAAAGGAATTTTGTTATTCGACCTTTTATTAGAATTTTGCCGCAGAAAACACTATAGAGAAAAACGAGAGAACTGTGTGAATCGAACTGAAAAAACCGAAACCCTCTCTTCACCATCGCCGCCGCCGTAACCATGGAAAAAGCCTATTCCTTCTTGTTCGCCGGTACTAGCTTCAACAAAAAGAAGTACGCCGACGAGATCGCCCGGTTTAAGGTCCGTTTGTTCTTCGTTTCTCCATCTTTTCTTTTCGCAGTGTTACTATGTAGTTCGGTGTTTAAACGAATGTTTATTTTCGTCAATTTTTTTTTTTGTTTAGGAGAAAAAAGAAACTGAAAATGAAGTGGATTATTTGAGCTCGTTCGAACGTGCAAATCCAGGTTCAGAGAAAGTTACGGTTTCTACGAAAAAAAGAAAGCGTAAACAAGCAGCTTCAGGTATTATTTCTTTTTCTTCGGTTTTTTTGAAAAAATAATTGGCTGCTATATTAAATCCTCATGAGAAACTGTTTTTGTGTGTGTGCTTGATTGGAATGTAGAAGCGGTAGAAGGATTTAATGTCTTCAAGAGTTCAAAAAAAGCACTGGTTATAAGCGAAGAGAACAAAACAGACGAGGGAGAAGATAATCTTTCTAAAGAAAAGAAGAAAATAAACCTAAAATTGGAGGTTTGCTTCTGAAAATTCATGCATAATTTGCTTATTTTGTGCACTATCTTTGTTGTAATTTTCTTATTTTGTTGATGAGATTAGGCAGATTCGATTTTGCGGAAACAGTATAATATTCATGTCTCTGGGAATAATGTTGCGTCTCCACTGAAGAGTTTCACAGACTTAAGCTCAGTGTATGTGTTCCATTGTGAAGTGTTTTTAGCTTAGCTGACATTTGACTTTGCCTTTGGTTGCTATGAGTTAAGCTCTTCCTTAAAGGGATAAATATCAAATTTGTATATGAACATTGCTCCAACATGCAGTTTGATACATGAGTTTTGATTTGATGCAAATATGCACATGAAACTTGAATTGTGGTTCATATGTATACATGAAGCTTAGATTTTGATTTAAATGTACACATTTAAAGAAATAAATATTGTTAGTGATTTGTAAAATGGTTTTAATTCGATAATATTGTTAATGGTTTGTAAAAATTGAATCAGATAAATATTTCTTGTATAAAATTGCACAAAATTGAAATTCATGCATGGCATTGCACATTGGATTGAAGTACATGTGTAGTTTTGATCTTTTTCCCTTTTCTTAAATTTATCCTTTATTTCTTAAATTTGGTTTCTCTGCAGATATGGATGTGAGTCTTATTTATTGCACAATTTTGCTAAACTTGGATTTAAAGAGCCAACACCAATTCAACGACAGGCTATTCCGGTTCTTCTATCTGTATGTTCTTTTATTTAACTCCTGCTCTCTTTTCTATCATCTTTAATGTTCTTTTATGAGCAATTAGGTTATTAAGTGAAAGGATCAGTATTTGGTTGTTTTTGCTTTATATAGATTTGCTAAAGTTTCTAATAAACTGAAAATTGAAATGATGTATTGCCGTCGTTTGTGCAAGGGTCGAGAATGCTTTGCTTGTGCCCCAACTGGGTCCGGAAAAACCTTGGCTTTTGTATCGCCTATGCTTTTGAAACTCAAGGTATCTTTCTTTTGAATACCTGATAACCATTTTTTGGCAAAAAAATACTGTCTGATTATCTTCCTTCATATATCAGCGTGCATCGGCTGAAGGTGTGAGAGCTGTTATACTGTGTCCTACTCGCGAGCTAGCTGCTCAGACGACCAGAGAGTGTAAAAAACTTGCAGAAGGAAATAAATTTTATATAAAATTGTTGACTAAAAAGCTCATAAGAAGCGTGGATTTGACAAAGCTACGTTGTGATATACTTATATCCACGCCACTTCGCTTGAGTTCAGCTATCAAGAAAAGGAAACTTGATTTGAGCAGGTTTGGCGCTTATAATCGTCTTTATGGATACAGTTAGTTTCTCATCTTAGATTGTAGAGAGACCAATAGGATGAGTATGTAGTTAAGTAGATGCTAAAAGCTCTTTCGACTATTGGATTAGTTCTGGTTTTTTATAAGCAATTTATTTGCATGCTTTTAGTGCACTCATGATTTTGAGAAAACTATGATTAGAATATTTTGTTTTAATCTGAATGGTTAGAACAATTTACCAATGTTTCAGGGTTGATATTGTTAAAAACAAAAAAAAGGTTCATAGTTGAACATTGCTTGCTTTATACAATTACTTTTTCTTTCTTCAGGGTTGAATATCTTGTCCTGGATGAGTCCGACAAACTGTTTGAGCTTGGCTTGATAAAGCAGATTGATTCTGTGGTTAAAGCATGTTCTAATCCTTCGATTATACGCTCATTATTTAGTGCTACTTTACCTGATTCTGTTGAGGAACTTGCACGCACCATAATGCATGATGCTGTTCGCGTTATTATTGGCAGAAAGTAAGTATGAGATTATAATTTTTCAGTAGTAAAGATAAATACTTTTTGACACACTTCTTTTTGGTATTTTATCCAGGAATACGGCTTCTGAATCTGTTAATCAAAAGTTAGTTTTTGCCGGAACTGAAGAAGGGAAACTACTTGCACTTCGTCAAAGTTTTCAAGAGGTATGCTCATTATACAAATGCTAAGAAAGCTCATTTCTCTTGCAACTATTATTGCTTGAGAAAGAAACATTTTGTATCATTTTGATGTTATATATCACATAGACAATCCATCTTATTTACCCTTCAAAATTGTGTTTGGTTTTCTAGTTGATAAAGGTACCAACACCCTTTATTTTGTTTATTACATTTGTAATATTTTGCTTGAAGCTGTTTAGGATATGATTGTAAAGGAATCGTGTTCTTTTCTCTTTATCCATGTAGGGTTTTTTTTTTTTTTTTTAATCTCGAGTATGTCTTAACCATATTCTTGTGCCTATCTTCTAAAATGCTTGACAGTAGAGATTGAATCCTCCGGTTTTGATCTTTGTACAAAGCAAAGAACGCACAAAGGAACTGTATGAAGAGCTGAAATTTGATAATATTAGAGTTGGTGTCATCCATTCAGACTTATCTGAAACACAGGTAAAGGATTATTTCTATGCTTATTAACGAAGCCACACCAACAAAAGAATTTCAAGTACAATCGAAGATGTTTCACCTTCACATATATATGGCTAGGTGCTTGTTGTAGTGCATAATTGAAAAGTATAACCTTATGTTTGCCTTTCTGAATGGTTATTTTCTTCATCCTGATATCTTATAATTGAATGCAGCGTGAAAATGTTGTTAATGACTTCCGAGCTGGCAAAGTGTGGGTTTTGATCGCCACCGATGTCATTGCCCGTGGTATGGACTTCAAAGGTGTCAACTGTGTGATTAATTACGATTTTCCTGATTCTGCTGCAGCGTACATTCACCGAATCGGTACGTTGCAGAACTTGCTTCTTTTTAAACAGATGGAAGTACCATGTCTTTATTCATTCGTGTGGTTATTGAAATGAAGTTTAATTAATCTTTCAAATAGGTCGGTCCGGCAGAGCAGGGAGGTCTGGAGAAGCTATTACTTTCTACACAGAAGATGATGTTCCGTTTTTGCGTAACATAGCTAATGTGATGGCAGCATCCGGCTGCGAGGTTCCGTCCTGGATCATGGCTTTGCGTAAGCTAAGGTGGAAGAAGCATCGTCCCAAAAGAGAGTCAATTTTAACCATTCCAGATGTTGCAGAAGAGTAAACAAATTGCTGGGAACGAACTATTTGCACCGGATTCTTGTTTTAAGTTTCCTGTAGAGTTTTTTAATCAATAACTTGTCTGATTGGATTTTTATCCTTGAGGTAACAAGTGCGGCACCGGAGCCTCAATCGGGACCAAAACGGCAATTGGACTTAGTAAGTCTTCAAACGTTTGATGAAACAGGAAATTGATAGCTGTAGGTTTTGGGGTCAATGTTCCTATAATTGTTGCTTCCCTTGAAACATTGGTTTATTTAATCTATATTGAAATTAGTATATATTATATGTAGAATTTTGATTTTCTTTTTTCTTTAAATGAAAATCGAAATTGTTTTCTGATGTTAACTTAGATCTATAATTTTAGAAATGATATGCGTACATCTAAAAAATACGAATTTATCACAATTTATATTAAAATGAATAATAAAATTTATATAAATATATAATGTCTTGAATTATGACGTGTGAAAACAGAATATTCGTATTTATAAAGTTTGGAAAGATATAATTATTATTGTTTAAAATGTGGTGATAGAAGTGTTAAAATAAACCCAAATCAAGCACAAATTTTAGTCTCTTGTACGATTTTAAATATGGATATATTTGGTTTATCAATTTCATCATGATGATTGATTATAATTCTTTACATTGTTATTGGTTATCTTTATTTAGATATATTAATTATAATTGTAGTAGTGATTGGGGTGTAACTGAGTCAAGTTCTTTGGTAAACTTGAGTTCTAAGTTCTATTTGAAATTTGGGATGTGATAATCTATTTAAGCGCAACTCATACATCAATTTCTAAATTTGAGATTGACTTGAGGCATAATCGAACTTATTAAATTCATTTATCAATTTTTATATTCAAGTGTAAGCTTGTTTCTAATTAATCTCTTTTTATATGATAAGAGTAAAAAAGTAATTTCATAATATAAAAATATATTAATGTGAAGCTTGATGAAGTTTGCAAGTTATTCTATTCAAGTATTATAATAGTTCAAATTCAATTTGACCGATAGATCAAACTACTCGAATTTTAATTTAGCTTGATAATTATCGAATTGAATCAAATCTTAATTTTTGTGAGTCAAACTTGAATAGGCAACAAGTATAATATATTCTCTACACCTTCATACAAAATGAACAAAAATTGCACTTCCGTAAATACAAGCTACCTACAATTACAATAAATTAATTAAAAATTTAAAGAATAATGTTAATTATTCCAATTAAAAAAATTAAAAATAAAAACGGAGGCATTAAGACATGCTAGACTTTGTAACCTTTCGAGTGTTTAACATTATACACAATCACAAAGCATGGAAGCACAGCTCTTGCATCCAAAACAACAAGTTCTTCCGACCGATCCGTGGAAGAACTCACCACCGAATCGAATCCACCTTCTCGTCCTTCCACGAGCCCGACCCCTCGTCCATGACACCGAGCCACCCGTCCTGCAATCACTCTACAAACAACAACCACTTTCCTACCTCGAACCTCATTATCCACACCACATTCCTTCGTAACTTTCCGATGTGCACATCGACTATCATCACTCAATCCCACTGATTCTTCAACTTCCGATAACCTTAACCCGATCATCCTGCAAACCCCACAACTTTCCCTATAACAAATCCTCGAGAATTCATCGATACCTAAAGAACAAGTAACAATAGTACCATAAAACTTTAACACTTCATTGCCATCAACAGCTAATCTCTCTATATTTGAACTCTTTGATTTAACAATCTCCCTATATTCTTCAAACCTTTTGAGAACATCGATTGTATGATTGATCTTCAATATTTTCTCGATTTCAAGCCCGGTTTTAACGTCCCAACCCGATTTGAATATCGTCTCAACGACTCGAAAAGCCGGATCTTTCTCGAAAAGACTCGAAACCAAATACAAATCCTTACAACTTGTTGTCAATGGAACACGATTCGGAACATGGGATCGTGGTGTCGATGTTGTGTTCGTGTCGGAAAAAGAAGAACAAGAAGAAGAGGTTTTAGACAATGAAGAATCGGTTTGAATATCGGTATTTTTTTTAGCAGATTTTGATGTTGTTCTTTGTGATGTTTGGGGTTTGGGTTTAAAGCAATTAATGGAGGAACTAGGATGACAAACAAGAGCAGCCATTGAAGCTGCCATTAATAATTTTTCGGCCATTTCTTTTGTAATTTCTAAGAAAAGCATTGGTTTTTTTACGCTGAAGTGTGTATACAAAGGGGAATATTGAAGGGTTTTTTATTTTTGGAAATTAAATCAAGAAAAATCTGCATGAAATTTAATGCAAATTGATGCTGAAAAAAAATGAAAATTTGTGTTTGATGGAGATAAAAATGGCTTAAATTTCGGTTGGGAGTTAATAGGTTTAAGGTAATCAAAACAGGAATATATAGAATGAACTCAGTTGAGTAATTATTTTATCAGAATAATTATTAAAAAATAAGTTTTTTTACAAAATAAATTACGCGGGTATGAAACTGTGATTTTACATTATCCCTATCTCTTCTCAATAGGAGAATGACAAATTAGATTTGTTTTATATAAAATTAATAAGAAAAAATTGAAAATTAGATCACTCTCTTTTATCATTTTAATTAAAAAATAATTTAGATCATCATATTTTATGAAAATTGAGAAATTAGTCCAATTGTTAGTAAACATAAGAATTTGAATTGCTTATTTTTGCTATTTTGTTGCATATAAATTGTTCATGGTTTTTGTTAATTTTGTGCATATAAAAGGTTAAACTGTTAAATTCATGCCAACAGTTTGATGACAAGGTTTATTAGTGCTATCCTATTGGAATGATCCAACTAGAATAATTTCTCAAATTTTATGAAGTATGAGGATGAAATTTCGATAAATTAAATAAAAGGACAACTCTCAATTTTTATAAAGTATAGGAAAAAAAAATTAGATATAGACCTTAAATATAGAAAGGTATTCTTGAATGAAATTACAATAATATCAGATAGATTTATAATTTTTTTCACTCGTGTCATGGTCATGACATAATATAATATTATATAAAGTTAATATACCATTTGGTACATAAGTTTGACTTCAAAGTTCAAATGGGACATAAGTTTCTTTTTGTCTCAATTTGGTACTTGAGTTTAACTTTAACATTCAATTTATTACCCAAACTAAACTAAATCATGTAGCTCAAAGAATATTCACGTATGCTTCAGTAGAAAAAATATAAGTACTTAATTGAGACAAGAAAAAATTTAGGTATCAAATTGAACATTAAAACAATTTCAGGTGCTTAATTGGTAAAAAAAACCCTAAGTATCAAATTGAAAAAAACTCAAGTACCAAATTGAATTTGAAGCCAAACTCAGATACTTAATTGTGAACAAAAACTCGAGTATCAAATTGAAAAAGAAAACCTAAGTTACCAATTTGAATATTGAAGCCAAACCCAAGTACAGAATTGGGACAACAAAATTATGGTATCAAAATGAATATTGAAACTAAACTCAGTACTTAATTGGAAAAATAAAACTCTAAGTATCAAATTGAAAAAAAAAAGCTCATTTAGCAAATTGAACATTGAAACCAAACTTATATATAAAATAATATATTAACCCTATTATATAAGTACCAAATTAAATATTAAAACCAAACTCAAGTGTTAAATTGGAACAAAAGTACCAAATTGAAATTGAAGCTAAACTCAAGTACTTAATTGGTAAAAAAACTTAAGTATCAAAATGAAAAAAACTCAGGCACCAAATCGAATATTAAAGCCAAACCCAAGTACCAAAATTGGGAAAAAAAATTAAGATATCAAATCGTATGCTTACCTAGAATGAAAAAAATACTCATGTACTAAAATGAATATTGAAGCCAAATTCAGGTACCAAATAGTATATTAACCCTATTATATATAAATAAATAAATAAATGTTATGTATTTCTACGATCGGAGTAATTAGGGTTTAAAAGGTTAAACTCAACACCTACCCCGCCAAATATCTTACATTCAGTCGATAATAGTCTCTTTTAGCTAACATCGGGTATGTTTTCTTGTACTTGAATTCTTGCTCATATCAATTTCTTTACATACATACATACATAGACACATGCATGCATGCATGCATGGATACATACATATATTTCTTAGCTTGTCTATTTTAAATATATATATATATATATATATATATATAATGTTTCAGCTACTATTGCTTAATGCTTATTCAATTAAATGAATATTTTTTTATGAGAAATTTTGTATTTATAAATCTGGGTTTTTGATCTTTCAGTCTTTTGTTAATTATCTGAAAAAAAGATGATACCATTTTTTTAAGGGTTTAAGTGTATCGCTTCTGCTTTTGCTTTTATAGGGTAGAGAATTTTTTTCTACAAGGCGACATTAAATTATATTTTTTTATAAGTCAAAATGTAATTTCATCTTTGTATTGTCATATATATTTTTATAGTTGTTTAGGAGGGTTAAATAAAAATTTTACCTTTTTTAGGAACAAATTATAATTTTACTACTCATTTACTTAAAATTTATAAAAATAATTAAGTGCATTTTTTTAAATCAAATTTTGTGATGTGTCTAATTCTAAAATTAGATAAATCAAGTTTAAACCAGATACATAATGTCAAAAGCTATTATTATTTTAGGAAAACACGCTGTATGTGAGCAAGACCTAAGCTGAGGACCCACCGCCGAAGGCAGCGGTGGGCCAACAAGGATTATAAGAAATCCAACCTTGAAAATGAGTGGAAGAAACAATTTGCTGGTTCTTCCATGCCAAAGGCATTGTCCTTGAGAAGATGTGAGACTCGTGATTCTTTTTAATTCGTGCTCGTTTTTTGCATTAAACTCTAAACCAATTATTGTACTGAAGGCTCGGTGAACTTGCAGAGGTATCGAGGCCAAGCAACCGAACTCCACTATCAGAAAATGTGCTAGAGTTCAATTGATCAAGAACGGAAAAAATATTGCAACTTTGGTTCCGAATGATGGTTGTTTAAACTACATCTAAGAAATTGTTAGTACTCGATCGAATTTGTGTAACCATTAACCATAGTTATGTAGTCGAATTAGGTCTAACGATAATGTATTATTGTAGGATGAGGTATTGATTGTCGGATTTGGACGAAAGGGTCACGCTGTCGGTGATATTCCCGGTATTAGATTCACGGTCGTGAAAGACTCCGGTGTTTCTCTCTTAGCACTCTTTAAAGAGAAGGAAAAGCCGAGATTGTGAGTTTGCAAGGTGACTTTTCGTAGTTTCATAAAACTGAGAGCATTTTATTGTTCAGACTTCGTTTAGTCCATCTTCGGGTTATCGTATCGAATTCATGTCATCTTAATCAAAAATGATTTTGCTGCTTTTTTGAAAACTGTTCTCACTTCTACGTGCTGCATATTAGGACATGGATAAAACGATATGTACCCTCTAAATACATGATAAAATCATTAAAAGAAATCGAACATACTCATGACATCAACGTACTAGTATATATATGATATTCACGCTCGAGTTTGAGTGACATATTCCTGGGAATTTACAAGGATTAGTTTTGTAGAGACCATACCTTTGAATTTTTTTGCACAAATGTTAGATGATGTTCTTCGGAAGTAGTAATACGTTCGTCTTGTCGGACATTGTTGGACCGGCATTGTTGGTACGAAAAAAAAAAAACCCTCAACTTGTGAATCAAGATTTGGAATTCACTGCAAGACACTGAGATTAGAATCAGTAATGGTGTTCGTGTCCAAATTTTATATCAGCGAAAGCTTACCGGTCTTATGGAGTTGTATGATGGATGAGTGTTTTGTCTCGTTTTATTGTTAACAGCTTCTTTTGATGTGATATTGTTTCGAACCTCTCGGAAGCTAAATCGATAATAGCTATCAGGTACCTCCGAGAGAAACGATCTTGGTATCTTTAATTTGAGCTCCTTTGCCTCCTAGTTTTACAACCAACTTTGGGACATCTGGACTTGCGATTTTTTCTGCAGAACCAATGCCTTGAGCCTTTGAGTAACTTCCCTTTCTGGGTTTCGGGGAGGATTTATTTTGATGTTTAGGAGATATTATGCCAGTTTTTATTTTCGGGTTTCTCGAAGCATTTAGTACCTTTGTTGTAGTAGTTCTAGCAGGTATCTTGTTCGAGTAAGCGCTCGGACTATTGCTTCTCAGTCCGATTTTAGGCATAATAGGGTAAGAATCCATACTCCGAGTTCGAGTGTGTCCGGGTAATCTTTCCTGCATTTATCGAACGATTTTGTAATAGATGTATACTACTTGTATGAGATGTATACCACTACAGTGTTTATTTTGGGTTTCTCAAAGCATTTAGTACCTTTGTTGTAGTAGTTCTAGCAGGTATCTTGTTCAAGTAAGTGCTCGGACTATTGCTTCTCGGTCTGGTTTTAGGCATAATAGGGTAAGAATCCAAACTCTGAGTTCGAGTGTGTCCGGGTAATCTTTCCTGCATTTATCGAACGATTTTGTAATATATGTATTCTACTACTTGTATGAGATGTATACTACTACTTCAGTGTTTATTTTGGGTTTCTTGAAGCATTTAGTACCTTTGTTGTTGTAGTAGTTCTAGTAGGTATCTTGTTCGTGTAAGCATTCGGAGTATTGCTTTTCGGTCCGATTTGAGGCACAATAAGTGACATACTAGGGTAAGAATCCATACTCCGAGTTCGAGTGTGTCCGGGTAATCTTACCTGCATTTATCAAACGATTTTGTAATAGATGTATACTACTACTTGTATGAGATGTAACAATTTTAAGAAATAAGAACTAACCCCATTAGAATAGCCAAGTTTTGGTGATGGCGGTCGAAGGCCGGATGGTTTTATCGAAGCCGAATGAACCCCGGTACTTTCATCAAGTGAGCCGGTAACCTCAGAACCAGTACTTGCATCCAAAACTTGTTCAGGATCAGAATTCCGAACAGTTACCTTGTGAGGGCCTGAACCAAGGCTGGCTCGTACGATACTAGACCTCTTATTCGAAGTTGATTGTGACAATGATGTGTCCGAGGACCATTCACCGTAAGAGCTAGCCACAGACATACTCTGGTTGAGATTGGTAGGAGACTTCAAAAAAGTCGAGACCTGTGACCGCCCTACTCGACTTTTACCTTCGGCTGCAATTTTGGTTGCACAAGTGGACGAAGCAGGCCTACGTGGAGTCTTTAATACTGTGGTTCCTTTGCCTATAACCATTAAATTATATATGAGAATGAATTAAACATAAAACATGAGAAAAAATGGTTAAAATATGTCAAAAGTCCCTGTACTCTTCTTAAATTTGAAAGTTCATCCTTTCCAAATTTAAAATTTCAATCCAACTGTTAACACTAATAAATTTATTTTAGTTACATTATTACCGAGTATTTTTTTTATTTCAAAATGTTATACCAACAAATTTAACAAGCAAAAATGTTAACAATTGGACTTGAATTGTGAAATCTAAGATTAAAATTTAAATTTGTGAAGAATATGGGGACCTATAGAAAAATTTAACCAAAAAACCCTAATATTTTGAATTACCAGTCACACTTTTTGTATCTTTTTCTATGTTGCAATTCAGACCACCCAAAGAAGCCCTTCTTGTATGTGTTGCTGAAATTGGACCAACTATGCTTAGTCCCTTTGGTGGTTTATGAAGAGATGAAGTTGTTGATATTTCACTTCTAGAAGACTATACATACAGTCCAGTGTTTGTAAAATGAACAATAAAATTAGAATTTGCAATAAATACATATTCAACAGTAGCAATTAGTGCACTTTTATAGGCCTATAGCATCCTTTTATTAAATGAATCGAAAATGAATAAAACTTGTTTAATATTCAATTATTACATATTAATAAAATGGTTAAAGTACCTGAGAGATCCTTGTATTAAAGGGACTGGATCAATTTAGTCCTTATACTATTAAAAAGAATCAAATAACTCTAAATTATAACAATGTTAACATTTACCGTATAAAAACTGTCTTGAAACAATAAATGTTAACTCTATTTTAATTTGGCCTTATTTGATTCTTTTTAATAGTACAGAGACTAAATTAATCCATTTAATAGTAGAAGGACTAATTTGATTAGGACCATATAATAGAGGGACCTCTAAGATATATTCACCTTAATAAAATTATTATTGTTTGTGAGCTTATTTTTTAAAATTTATAATGTAATTAATAAAACTTATATTTGATTATTTTATATCTAAAAAATAATATATATATATATATATGTCTGTTTGTTTATTATTCATGAACATTGTTCATTTAACTTAAACAAACAAACATAAACTCTAAACAAACACGAACCAAACACAAACAAACATGAACAAAAGTTAGTTTGTTCAAATTTCGGGTCATTTACTGCCCCCTTAGAGAACTAATTTGCATGATATGGTGGAATATACTAGCCTGTGAAGTCTGTGGTCGGGCAGGAACCTGCTTCATTGTTTTCACAGGGACTGTTACAGCTAAGTTTGCCTTCTTACGAGCAGCTTTCTGCTTCACCTGTAATAACAAAAACATGTCATTTTAGGAAAACCAAACCAAAGGAGCCAAAGTAATGAAACAGTGACAGATCTTTCTTGAATGTACCTTGTCATGATTAGTATATTCTAACTTCTTCGAAGCTGAAACAAAACAAAAAGAAAAAGGGGAGTCAGTTTGAGAATGTTTCTGCAATGCACACACATACCTAGCAAGTTAATTTAAACCTTAAACCTCATGTATTTGGACTCAAGTGTGAGTATCGAATACTAATATATATCAAACAAAAGGTATATTCAATTATTTCTAAGTTCTCTCATGTATTCGGAGAGGTCTTTAAGGGACTTGTAAATGTATTATGGAGGCTCTGGTACTAGGAGTCGAATTGCATTTTACACCCTCAACTCAAAAAATGGGCAAATCAATCCATATACGTTAGAAACTAACATGGCTGACGAAATAACTAGACATTTCGCCACATGTACCTGATGCTGAAATATAGGGATCGATTTTTAACAATAAAAATTGATAAAAAAATTTAATAGAAAGACCAGTTTACTGTTTGATTTAACATACAGGAACTAATTTGTCCATTTTTTTAGTAGAAAGGGCAAAATGCAATCTGACTTTTAATACAATGGCTTCCATGGTACTTTTACTTCATGAATAGGAATCTTTTAAAGTTGTATTTGTGGCATCAAATCAAACCATGGGGTGCATCAACATAAAACAATGCAAGAATCAAACCAAAAAAACAAACTATATATACTTACATGACACATTCTTAGGATCTTTTGTTTCCAGTTCCTTTTTAACAAAAGAATTTCGCAGTGTTGAAGCTTCACCATCTAACATTGTTGAAGAATCAGAATAGTTGTCCACATCCCCATGAATCCCAGGCAATGTATGTATTTCACCATTTTCACTGCTTTCCAGCGTGTTAGTGCACTCCTCTGGCTCAAGAAAAGCTTTAAAGAAAACACATCAAAAGGGAGATTCAGAACCATAATGGGTTTAATTGACTGCAAGTAAAATGGATAAATTCAATTATATATACCTGCACTACTAAAGAAAGCACTATCCCAAGTCAAACTTTTGCGTAAATTATATCTTCTCTTTCCTCTTGTCTCGTCTCCCTCTAACTTTCCATGTTCATCAAAAGAGCCTAATGAGATTTTTCTATACAGTCAGTGTCCATAGCAAACCTAACAAGTTTTCTTATTTCAATTTCCCTCTTTCTCCATGCCAACTATACGAAATTCTATTTTTGCAGGTAAAAGGAAAAAAAAAAGATAAAGAAAAACCCCTAAGTTTGCAAATTTAACGTGCAAAAAAGGAAAGAGGATCATAATCATTTATATATCAAAAAGCACCCCAAATTATATAATGCCAATGAAATAAATAAATAAGGAACACATTATCAATTACTAAAAAAGCAGCTAATGCTAGTATAGTTTTAAGATGAGCTTTTTAAAATAAGCTTTTCATCACCTACTATTACACAAATTATTACAATTTAAACAAAAAATTACTCAATTAAATAAAATTTTTACAACATTTACAATGATTTGTATAACACGAATATCACAAAATATTTATCTAATTACGCAAATTTTGTAGAATTGGAGCTTATAAAATGCTTAAATTAAAGAGCTCTTTTTTAGAATTTTGAAAACTACTTTCAGAAAAAGCAATAATATGACCATTATGGATCCATTTGCAGCTTTGTTAGAAAAAAAGGAAATGTATAAAAGAATATCTAGAGAAATCAAGGAAACATGAAAAATTAGCACAATATCTATTTTCTGGGAGCTAATTATTGGAATAAACCGATTAATTCCACTAGTAAACCGCAAAAAAAAAAAAATTCAGAGCTGTTTATTTCATTAATTCCATTGATGAAATATAGAATGCAACAATCAACAAACAATAAGCAGCATTAAATTAAAAGATCACACAAATCAAATTACGTACAAGCATTGTAAAAAAACCCGGAAATATTTACAATTTTTACGTTCATATATCCCATGCAAAAACAAGAGCAAATGATAAAAAATAATAATAATAGAAATCAATGGAAAAACCTGAGAATTGAGGGGTTGTATCATCGCGAAGAGGCGAATCGATGAGGCAATCGTCTTCGGACGTAACGTCGATGAGGCTCAACCCTTTAATATCAAAATCGATTTGTAAATCAAAATCACACATTTTATATATTTTTATTTTTTTTTCGAAACGGAGATTTTAATAATCAGATCGAATTGATAGGAAAATTGGAGGAGAGCCGAGCAAAAGAGAAATGGGAGAAAAAAATACAAAAGAATTTTTTTTTTTTTTTTTTGGAAAAATAGGCGGTTCAAAATTTAATTCACTAATTAAAGGGAAAAGAAGAAAGAAGAAATAAAAGCGACCCTTTTGTTATCAGTCCCTATATTTTGTGTATGTATTTGGTCAATTTTAGTTTAGAGGTTTATTGAATTTTAAAATTTTAGCCTCGATTCTAATAGTAATAATGAAATATGTTATATTTTACTGTTAGTCTCGTACTATACATAAGTTTAGATTTAATTTATATTTTTCAATTTGATATTTTATCTTTTAAATTTTTAATACTAACTTAAATGTTAGAGTGAGTTTTTTACGAGCATAATGTGAAATTAAGAAGCTAACATGGCTCAAATGGTAATAGTTAAATTTGTTAAGTCAAATTCGATATTAGTCCCGTATTATAAGTAAATTGTGGATTTAATTCACGTCATCGAATTTGATCTTCTTAGTCTTAACTCAAGCATTAATTGTTAAATCCATTAACTAAAATAACATGATTTTTTTTGTTAACTTTATGTAAAAATAACAAGCTAACATGACATTATATATGCGATAAAATGTTTGTTGTATAAGATATTGGAAATAGCATAATTTAAAGGGCTAACGCTAGGGTGAAGAATAAAATTTCAAATTTTGAAAAGTATAGGGATTTAAATGGCTGAATTAAAATATATAAGCTAAATTTAAAACTTAAGCATAGTCTAGGGACTAAAAGCAAAATTTGACCAAAAATTAGGGAGAGTTTAATGTATATAGAACGTACACCGAAATGTAACTACGAATACGCTGAAGTGACATTGGATGGTGGACATTGGGTTAATTGCATAAGACATACTCAAATCTAGATTTTAAATTATGCTCAAAATTTTAAGATATTTTAATTAAGTCCTTAAAATATTAGTATTGTATCAATACTTTTTCCCAACCTAATAATTAATTTGGGTGAGCATGAAATGAGACATCAACTCTCAAAGCATATTTAAAAACATGTTTGTACTTATTGCACAGGTCACTCAAATTTAATGTGTTAAAAAGAAGATCAATTTTATTAATATTTTTTAATAAGTCATATTTAAATTGCTCATGCAGTAAATACATATAATTAAAAATTGATACTATGATTTCTATATTAGGCAACCGGATTGGGGCAATTTTTGTCCGATGATTAAAATAGAGAAATTATATTTTCATTGCTTCAAAAACTAGTAGTTCAATTTATATTTTTTTATACAAAAGAATGTTATTTTGATCAAATATTTATGTTTTTTTTTAAATTGAAGAATTAATTGAAATTTGAGCAATAGATCAAGAACGTATGATGCAATTATATTTAGTTTAATGTTTACTCATTTTGTATTTTGGCCTTACTTACAAAGTAGAAACATTGTATTATTTACCATCTTGATATAAGAATAAATGTCCAATAGATCATTGTACTATAGGCTCACGATCAATTTAGTCCCTCTCAAAATAAAATAAGAAAAATTAATTCATGCACCATCCGAAAATGAGCAAACGAGAATAATTTTAAAAAGCATTAACTATTTACGTTAACAAAAACAATCAATTGAAAATGAGCATACAAACAAAGACAATTAGTGGAAGTGATAGTATTCTATTTTGAGTCCTACATGATTTGAATCCAAATTGTTGACGTCCCATTAAAATTTGAGTTAACCGTGGTGACATTTCTAATCCAATTAGTTCAACTAATCTTGCTGGTTCAACCAACCCGTCCAGTTTGATTAAATAGATCATTAATATTTAATATATTAATTTTTTTTTAAAAACTCCGATTCACCTGTTTTTTACCCGGTTAAACTAATTCACACTGGTTCCTAGATTAATCGATTTAATGATTTTCTCAAAAACAATTATCTCAACCAATTCCTGACCCAACCATTGGTTCAGTCCGGTTCAAATAACATTAGTCATAATTAACAGGTAATAACTTAAATATAGAAATCAACAATCAAATAGATAAAGTCATTTTGACTCAACAATTGGACCTTAAATCGTTCCTAGGATGAACATAAGTAGCTCAATACCTAAACGACGTCGTTAAACCTACGATAGTAATCTCACAGGATTTACACAATTCTTTGAAAACAAAAAATGAATCTATTCCAAAGAACATCTGATAGAGACAAATATTACTAGAAAATAATAGCTTACAAGATAAAAGAGTATGCAAACCATCCATAATGTCGGTCCTCCATATCAGATGGATGCTTGGAAACTATTTGTTGCAGAGCCGAAACACGATAATTACTGGATATAGATAATGGAATTTGCAGAAGAGCGGTGATCAGTGATCACTAATCAGTGCCTTGCATCGGCAGCATCAGATGGGCCTACGATAAGAGACGTATTGGGATATCAGAACCAACAAAAAACATGTCCTGTTTCGTATTTAAAGATTACCGAGCAAAAGGATAAATGCAGTGTCATCATAGCAACTACGAGCCAGTGGGGAACTCGAAAGAGGAAAATGATGGAAGAGGAAAAAAAAAAGCACAAGCAATAGGAAAGGAGTTCCATGCATATACATAAGCATATTATATATACCAGATTATGTAACACTCATTGTAGGTAAAGAAAAAAATTAGGGTAAATATATATTTTGGTACCTGAACTTGACTTCAAAGTTCAAATTGGTACTTAAGGTTTTTTTATTCAAATTAGGTACCTGAACTTGGCTTTTTGGTTCAAATTAGCAGCTAAACTTGGTTTCATAGTTGAAGTAAGTTCAAATAACTAAGTACTAAATTGGACCAAATAGCCAAATTCAGCTACCAATTTGAACCAAGAAGCCAAGTTTAGGTACTAATTGGACCAAAATAAACTTTAGGTAACAAATTGAACCTTAAAAACCAGTTCAAGTACCTAATTGGAAAAAAAAAAAAAAACCCTTAGATATCAATTTGAACCCTGAAACCAAGTTCAAGTTCCAAAATGTATATTTACGCAAAAAATTATATAAAAGATACATAAATCAACATCAGAGATTAAATCCACACCCAATAAATCTTCAATCTTCAAGCTTAACTACTCTGTCCATTTTGAGATATACTTTAAGGTTGTAGTTTTAGTTATTTAATTTTTTTAAAATTTTCTTAATTTATTAAAAGATATATACCCTTGTAATAAATTTTGTTGTTTTTAAATTTTTTACCTGAGTTGGTGCTTGATTAACTTGTGACACCAACTCAACTTAGTACTTTATATAAGTAGTATATAAGTGCATATATATATATGAAACACATACCAATGGTTTTAGAAGATGAATGAAAAAAACTGTAGTTCTTTTTTTTTTTTTTTTTTCAAGTAGAAGAAGAAACGGAGAAATGGGTTTCACATTTTGAGGTTAAGATGCTTGGCACTGAAATTGGTCACTAGGAAACAAGTTGCATGGATCACATATGGGATCATGACTAGCTTAGACTTTATTTCATTTAAGGCTAAAATAGGCCAAATTTGCTACATCCTTTTCATGGTGGTTATCACTTTCAAGTAAAACAAAATATTTAACCCTAAGTATACTTTTAAATGTTATTAAAGACAACATAGGGCATATTCTATCTTCTTTATAAGATAATATAAGATAGTACGACCCTTTAGACTAACTAGAAGTAAAAGTATTGTTGCCAACTAGGGGCGTAATCAAGCCGAGCCAAGCTTGAATATGGTCAAGCTTGAGCTCGAAATTCAGAGTTCGATACTCGGCTTGAGCTCGATCAAACTTCTATTTTTAAGCTCGAGTTCAGCTCAAGATATAATTGAGCTACATGAGTTCGAGCTCGATTAAGCCAGTTTAACAATTTTTGTACTCAAGCTCGAGCTTAGCTCGATAATTAAGCTTAGGGTAATAATATATATTAAGGGCAATAATGTAATTAATAATATAAAAATATGGAAAGCTCAATAAGGTTTGCAAGCCGTTCGAGTCAAGTATTGTTAAGCTCGAATTCGGCTCGATCGATAGCTCGAGCTCAACTCGATAATTACCGGATCAAATTCAAAAAAATTTTTCAAATCGAACTTAAGTAGCTTGCAAGTACCAATGTCTCATTTACACCCCTAGTGGCAACAGCATGCAAAAAAAGCAGAGAGAAAACTGCAAGGATTCGATGGTGTAACCATAATTAAAGAGGTAAGGTAACCATAACCAAAGCACCTTATGAAGACAGAGAAATATATGCAAGGATTCTTTAGTGTGTTTATGTATTGACAATTTGACAGCAAGAGAGAGAGAGAGAGAAAATTACTTGAGAATTCCCATAATTAACACCTTGTGAGAATGAACCTTGATGAACAAGCTGCATAAATTATTTAAACGAAAGATCAGTAAGATGAATGCAAGAGAACTAAAACGAAAATGAATTCAAGAGTAATAAAAACAGTATAATCCACCTGGCCATTTGGGCCTGGTTGGACATCCTTCTTAGCAGACGCATCTCCACCTTTAGCCGAGCCCTTAGCATCACCCTGACATTTGCAAACAAAGCCATATCAAAGAGGTAGCTTGAAGAATACAAGTGAAAGACTAATTGCAACACAAATTGTAGATAGCGTTAACTCACCTCCATCTGCAACGTCCCGATAGACCCAAAACAAACACCAGGTAGACCAAAAAGAAAACAATCAGTCAGTTTATTAAAAATTGGCAATAAGCATAGAATACCAAAGTATTTAAACCCATTTGTTCCAGAGAAATCACATGTAAAAGAACAACCTTTGACGTCCCGCATATTTTACCATCCATAAGCCAAATTTCTTTACCAATATTTCATATAGGCTATTACCATATAGGATAATAACCCTTTCAGGTCTAAAACAAAGTTCAATGGACAGATGTATTCTGTATATGATTATCACACTCAAATGCCCATTAAACTATAAATACGGAAACCCAATCACATTATTCAAGTAACACAATTAGTTAGATAGGCAAGTGGCAAACTCATTTGTGAAGTTATTCAACAGTGCCAGACTCCGGCATATAGGATAGTAGCCAGGGGCATCGCCCAACGGGGAGCAGGCAGGGGCCTTGGCCCCGCTTGGCTAAATGGGAAATTTTCGTTTTAGCACCTCCCCAAAATTAAAAGATTCAATTTAGGCATTTTTAACCTTTGATTAGATGAAAAAATGATAATTTTAGTCCTTTTGAAAAATTAATAATTTAATTTAAGCATTTTCAATACAACATTATTAAATCCCCCCCCCCCCCAATTCTATCTTTTTCATTTACCTTGGATAAAAGTCATAAAAGGTAAGATCCTGAATTTACCAATCCTTTTTCTTTTTAAGTTCTCTTTGTTAGCAACCAAAGGAAGAACCATAATGAAGAAATGAGAAAGAAAGAGCTTGGAGATATTTACCTCTCTGTATCGGGAAAGGTAAATCTTAAGCGGATCAATGTAATCCTCAAACCCTAAAGTCGCCATAGCCCAGAGCAGATCATCCCCATTAATAGTCTTCCTCTTCTCTCTCTGGCACTTATCACTAGCTCTGTAGATCGATTCATGAACAATTCCCCAATTAAACATAAATTTCGTATATAGACCTAATAAATTAAGCTAAAACAGTAGATGAAACAAATTGAAAAAAGAATATCAAAATAAGCCATCAGTTCTTGTACTTGAAATTTAGTGCAATGTTTAAAAATTACATTCTCTTACTTTTTTTTCAATTTAAAAATCCTAGTCCAAGCATAGACATGGTTAATATTCGCTATCAAATTTTGACATCAATACAGTCAAGCATTCAGACCAATTTTAGAAGCTTATCATTATAAAATAGTAAACATATTTGATAGCAAATAAATTTTGACAGTGACAATTATTGAACTAGAATTTTCAAATAAGAGGATTCAATTTGAAATTTTTTGAATTAAATCTTAAATTTTACGTAAGTTCAAGGACTGGCGCATATTTTTGAATTAAACCTCTACCAATAACCCAATTAGACATAAATTCCGTATATAGAAAAAATTAAAATTTCTATTTTCAATTCAAAAAACCTAGTCCAAGCATAGACACTGTTAATATATTCTATCAAAATTTGTCATCAACACATTCAAGCATTCAAGCCAATTTTAAAAGCATATTTGACAGTCACAATGATTGAACTAGAATTTTCAAATAAAAAAAAAGAGGACTCAATTTGAAATTTTACCAAAGTACAAGGACAGATGCATATTTTTAACAAATAAAGAAAAAAAAGTAAATCAAAAACCGTACTCGCTAGTGATGAAGCTGATAAACTCAGAGACGCACTCTTGTACAGTCTCCTTAGCATCTTTAGCGATCTTGCCGTTAGCAGGAAGCGCCTTCTTCATAATACGGCTGATATTAGCTATAGGTAGAAACCGATCCTGTTCTCGCACATTCGATTTCGGGCTCTGCTCGCCACTTTCGTGGCTTCCTCCGCCGGGACTCGCCGGTGCCGGTGCTTCCGCCATGGACAAAACCCTAACAAAAACAGCAAATCACCGACAATCATGATGAAAAAATAGATTCAAAAATCCTTGAACCCTAAACCCTAAATAGAGATCTAAGGATGAAATGAAACAGGGAAATTACAAATTACCTTAGTAGAAATGAAAATTGAAATATATATTATATATAAAAAATAAAAAGGAAAAAAAGGGCGGGAGAGATGGGGATTGGATTAGTTGAGGGGAAGAAAGAGAGGGGATCGGACGCTGGAGAAAAGAGGAAAGAGGAGACGACTGAGATGAGATAATGAGTTTTATCAACACCGTTCGTTGGGTATTCCCCTTTTTATTTGTTTTTCTGCTTTGGGTTAATTTCATTTTTGGTCCTTGTACGTGGGAATTAAATTCATTTTGGCGTATGTACTTTTTTTTTTCATTTTTGGTACTTTAAATTGGCTGTTTTTCTCGTTTGATTCTTCAACTTTGATTTGACAGTGGAAGATTGCGTCACTTCCATGTCATTGTTCGAGAATTTAAAAGTCAAAAAGAATTTTTGTTTAGATTTAAATAATGATATAAAATGATCTCAAAGTGCTATATCAATCTAGTTTTATATAATTAAGTTCATCTATTAAAATAAAAAAAATTGTTGCCAAATTTTGATAACAAAGAGGATAAAAGAAGTACTGGTATTAAAGTAAATTTAATTGTCCAAGTTTAAGAATCGGAGGTGGATCGAGGGGCTGACAGAGGTCTAATCCCCTAAAAAAATTTTTTTTCATTGAAGACCTTTATAATTTATAAAAGTTTAAATTAATAATAGTACAATTACACTTTGAACTCAAAATAATATAATATAATTTAATTCTTTAAAATTTATAAGGATATAAGTTATTAAAATAACAAAATACATAATTTAATTTCGTCCTAAAAAAAAATTTAACTTCGCCCTTACTCTTAAGTCGTACTTCTATATCCGCCATTGTGCTCAAATTACATTAACTCTTTTTCTTTTTACTTTTTTTCCTTACAAAAGATAACAAAAATTTATTTGATCAAATAAAAAAAACTATTTAAGTTTTTTTTCAAAATAATAAATTACCGAATAAAATTCATTGTATCAAATGTATGGTCTTGCTCTAACTTCTAAATATACATTCTCTAAAATTTATATGTAATTCAATATCAACATGATTTTAAAGTAGAAATATATAAGGAATTATATTTTTTTAATATTAAATCAAAGAAAAATATTTTTTATTATTTTTTGAATAATGAATCACAACATTTGAACGGGCCTAGACAGCTTGATTCTTTGACCCATATACATGATCATTTTGAATCAAGTCCATAACACATGCCTTCCAATCTCAAAATATAAAAAGAAGAAAAAATCTTATTTAGGAGACAGTCCAAGTAATGGATAAAACACTGCAAAGCAAACATTTCAATAACATAAATATAATAATCTGACCAACCAGTCTTGTAAACTATTTCAATGCTAGTCCTCATTTTCATTGAAACTATTCCCCTAATCATAAAGAGTGAAAACATGGTGGAGATGGCTAAATGAAAAGAGAAATAGGGTTCATGCCATTCCACTAATTTTACTTCCATAACTCCAAACATCATCAAATGAAATAAAAATGTCAAAAACACCGAAAACAAAACTGATACAACCACTCCGCGGAAACTAAAATTTACTGAGACACGCCCAACCACTTGGAGAAGTTCTCGAACTCTGTGTAATCGCTGTCGGAGATCATAGTTTGATACCATGCTTTGCCAGCTGACTTGATTGCCGTTGCTTCCTCCTGAAACAAGGCAAAAGGAAAGATGAATGGAGTCGATAAACTAACTTAATATATCAATATGTGAGATAGAATTGTTCACAGCAAGTATTTTCTCAAAGACTAACAGAGAACAAAATGGTATGCCAAAGAAGAGATTGGGAAAACAGCAATCCTGCCTGAGAATGCAATTTTGTCTTCATAAATTGAATACCACCAAAATGACTAAAACAGGAGAAAGTAACAAAAGGTTGCCATTGTAATTCACTTTGAACACTAACTCATGCTCAAAATAAGGTGCAAAAAGGAAACAGCTCAAGTCAAGTAAACGATTAGCACAAACTAAGACTCTTCCCACTTCCATTATCTTGCCAAAATCACATCATATGATAAACATGGAGAAAGAGACGACTGGAGGTCATGAGAATTAAGAGAAAAAGAACCAACAGGTGCCAGAATAATTCATTTCAAGTCCAAAGTAATGGACAAAAAGTACAATCTAAAGCTCCACCCACTTGTATTTTCTTACCAAATTCACATAAAATGATAAAGATGGAGAAAGAGATGACACAAGGACATATGAATCAAGTAAGAGAAAGAGAACCAATGGGTGTCATTATACCTCATTTTGAGCCCAAAGTCAAGCTTAACATAAGGTGTAAAATCAATGCATACTCATCTAGCATATGACTTAAACTATATGCTCGAACAGGAGAAAGAAAACGAAAGGATGCCATTATAATTCATTTTAAATCCTAACTCATGCTCAAGATAAGGTGGAAAAATCAGTGCATAATACTCATCTAGCATATAACTAAACAAAATGACTTAAGTAAAAAAATAGAACAGACTAAGACTACTCCCACTTATATTGTCTTGCCAAATTCACATCAAATGATAAAGATGGATAAAGAGATGACACGAGGACATATGAATTGAGTAAGAGAAAGAGAACCAATGGGTACCATTATAACTCATTTCAAGCCCAAAGTCAAACTCAACGTAAGCGGGAAAAATCAATGCATAAAACGCATCTAGCACAAGACTTAAACTAAATGGTTCAAGTCAAATAAGCACATAGCACAAACATGGAGAAAAAGGCAACCCGATAACATATATAATATAGAACAATCATATAAATACCAACACCCAAATGCATGAAAGACATTTTAAGTACCATATGACAAGCATAGAAGCATCACATTAAGCCATGTTGCAGAAACAACTAACAACTGCTCCATATTGTATAGTACAGCAATCAATCAAAGAATTAAGAACCATTAATCATATACATCACAATCAAGTCCAAGAAACAAAACATTAACTAAAGCGCACATAAAAACCATTGAAATGTACTGTAATGCATCAGCCTAAACCATAGAAAAGTTGCAAATATCATCATTAAGAATCTATATACCTTAGATATAGGCTTCCTCTTCTTGTCAAGCTTCTCCTTCTTGGCCTTAACACGCTGTGCCTCAGCCAAAAGAGACATCCTTCTAGCAGTCTTTGCGTAAGGGTTCAACTTCAGCATAGCATTCAAGTTCTTGAGTGGATTCTTCTTCAAAGGTGCTCTCTTGATCTCCTTCTTAATTGGCTTAACGACCGACTGAACCTCATCGGAGTTAATGATCCTACCAAGATCAGCGTTCACCATCTTAGAACGAGGTAAAATGTACCCCTTCTTCTTCTCAGAAGGCTTCTCGAATGACCCATAAATCGAGTCAAGTTTCTCGTAAGCTGATTTGGTCCAAATAATGAACCGTCCAAGGTGCCCACCAGGAGCTAGTTTCAACAGATTGAGCCTCTCCACATTGGCAACCTCGACTCCAGGGATGTTACGGAAGGCTTTAACAAGCTTTGCCCCTTCAGCTCCGTAAACAATCAAAGGGCCTTTACGAGAAATGTACCTGCGGTTCCTCATTTTCCCTTTTCCGGGTCGGA
Source organism: Gossypium stocksii (assembly GCA_020496765.1). Taxonomy (NCBI): domain Eukaryota; kingdom Viridiplantae; phylum Streptophyta; class Magnoliopsida; order Malvales; family Malvaceae; genus Gossypium; species Gossypium stocksii. The sequence goes on from CM035626.1 coordinate 121,596,218, forward strand.
TCCCTTGACTGTCCTTAGCCTTTTCCACATCCGGATATGCTCCGACCTGTTTCAAAACCTTAATTGCAGCCGAGGTCTTTTCAACACTCTCCGCAGCATCCGATATGACCAGAGGCATCTCCGGAACAGACTCGATACGGTGACCACGTGCCATCACGAGTGAAGGAACAGCAGAAGCGGCGATAGCGGAGGCAACGGCATACCTCTTCTGGTTAACATTGATTTTCCGGTGCCAACGGCGCCAGATCTTGGTAGGAGCAAACATACGGCCTCCACGACACATGTTCCCAAAAGCACCTTGGCCAGCACGGTGAGTACCACCACCAGGAACACGCGGGATACGGGAGACGGCACGCCCAGTTCCCCACGATTCAGCTGAGGTCTGGTGACCAGCACGCTTGGAGACAGCGTAAGGCTGGCGGCTGTTCTTGGAAATGTTATCGTGGACGAAGGTGACGATGTCTGGTCGGATCGAGGCTTTCATGACATCAGCGAGAGGAACAGTAAGTGTAGCGTCGGTAGCCATATCGGACTCTATGGTTTGCACCGAAACAAGAGGACGGGCGGCGGCGGCTGCCATTGTTAGGGTTTTGGGCTTTGAGGGCAGACCGGAAAATTAAATAAAATGCGAGAAAATGTGAGCACTGAGCAGCTAGGGTTTTTGAGGAGTCTGCAGGTGTCAAGTAAATACGGTAGGGTTTCAGGTTGTTTGGATATGTAAATTATTCTATTCTATAGAGAAATGGGCTAATCGGAACAGAGTTTAACTTTATGGTTCATGAATATGTCAATATGGGCAGCCTAACCAATATACCCAATGATTGAAGATTCAGCCCATCTAATCTTTTTTTACTCTATAATTTTAGTTTAATGATGAAACTAATTTTTTTAATTTATCATATATTAAGTAATTTTAAATAGATATTAAATTCGTAATAATTTATATAAAAATATCTAAATTATCATAAGAGTCAATTTGATATGTGTACACTTGATTTTTGAATATATATGTAAAATTTTAAGTAGCGATACTTTTGGACATTTAATTTGATACCCTTTAAACGAGGTTAAAAATTAAATTATTGTGTTCTTATGTCAATGTTAATGTAGATACAAGTTTTGCCCGTGGAAACAAACATTCATGCTTAGGAGTGATTATTCGAGATAACGATGGCCAAATTTTAGGCTATTGCTGGAGAAACAACTATTGTATTTGTTCTATCTCTGCGTTTGAGGCGTTAAGGTGATGCATGGGCTATAGTTTACTATTGACTTAGGTTTCTAACATATGATAATAGAAAGTGACTCGTTATCATTTACTTTAAAGCTTAACTCGCATGAACTTGACTTATCAGAGATAAACTCGTTTACTTCGGATGCAAAAAGACTCTCGAAAAGCTTTATTTCCTATTGATTTGCATTCATCGACAACAATAGTAACCAAACTGCACATTCAATGGCATCGAAGGGGATGCTTAGACAATAGGAGGCTTTCTGGGTAGAAGATGTGTCGTCATTGACCTTGAATCGTGTTGCGACCGATCGTCGATGTTTAAACCCACATTGATTATCAGTTGTGCAAGCGAAGTTTTTGGGGAATTATCTTTAATATGTTTTCCCTGTTTATTTTATGGTTTTCTTCAATGTTTTATGAAGTTTCCCATGGAGATTAGTGCTGATTGAACTCAAAATTTGTTGAAGAGATGAGATGGTCTTTTCATTTCCCACAAATAAAGATTAAGAAAATATGAGTCCAAATTGACTCACGAAACCACTCATTATTCCTAAATACTCTCAAAACATAAATAGATCAAGAAGCCGGCCAAGAGCCACCATTCGAGTATCAATGACCATTATACTTTCCAAGAGAAATTATTGGTTGTTAGTGGAGGTTTAGTGACGGTAGGCACCAACATCTATCTATCACAATCCACGAAGACAACATGTATGCCCAGAAAACATATTTGCAAATTAAAAAGAAAGAAGGTGCGATGAATGAATAAGGAGAAAGAAGGAAGAAAGGATCAGTGGAATGAGAGAAAAGGTCGGCAATAACCAACTTGGAAGGCCACACCATCATTGGACAAAACAAAGGAAAAGAAGCAAACGGCACAAAGAAAGCTAAAAGGAAAAGTTTTTAGTGTTTTTTTTTTTTTTCACTTAAATAGAGTACGAAAATCAAATAAATTCAAATGTATAAATTTTCAAAAATAAAAAAAAAATTTAAAGAAAAATAAAATGCTGTGCATAAATTTTACAATTAAAAACTAAAAATAAATTAAAGAAAATAAAAAGAAAGTGAACAATAACTTGTGTAGAAGCTTTAAAAATCTCAAAGATTTTTATAATATTCATATATTTAAAAAAATTATTTTAAATTATATCAAATAAGATTTATCATTTTATTTAATAATTAAATTAATGATTTTAGTAACTTAAAGATTTTATGATATAACATTAATAGATTAAGGGTGTAATTAGAATATTTTACAATTTAAAAACTAATTTAAAATAATTGTCATAGTTTAGGGATGTTTAGTGCAATTAACTGTTTATATAATCAAAATTGTTCACCTAAGATATTTTCCCTAATATCAGTCCACGACCATGACAAGTTGCGGATGCCTTCGTCATTTTCCAATAACAAGGCGGCTACTATCGTCATTTTACTTAAGAACTTAACGCCGTCACGAAGGCTTTACAATTGTATGACAACAAATCGGTTTAACTATGCCAAAGGTCCTTGTACTGTTCTGAAAATTTAAATTTAGTTCCTATACTTTACTTTTGAGACATTAAGTCCTTCAACTTTTTTTCTAATTTGAAAATCTTGGTCCTCCGCCAAATTTGAAGTTAAAATTGGTGACGTCGCTGTTATAAACAAGGCAAAATAACTCTTTTAACCCTCAGTATTTAGGATTTTTTTTTATCAATTTGATCATTATTTTTTAAAGTACATAAACAATTCCAAAAAAAAATTTAAAATTTTGGTTTTCCTATTTTCAATAAAAGATACAAAAATTTGTGAAATTTAAAAAACTCTTAAAAATTTAAAAGGCATAATGATAAATTTGGCCCCTAACATTTACTCGTTTTATCATTTTGACCCTTATTCTTTTTTTTTTAAAGTCATTTTGACATTGAACATTTAAAATCTAGTCAAATTGCTTACTTTTAGATTGGAAACTGACTGATCTATTAAGTTTTAACGGCATTGATTTGACCACTCACATGACAGTCCACGAATAATTCATAAAAAATTTTAAAAATAATTTTTTTTTAAAATCAACAAGTTTCATAAAATTTCATAAAACTTTTAGAAAATTTATCCATGTTAGCAATGAAATATACGTGAAATATCACATGAGCCACCATGTTAATGCCATTAAAAATTTAACTGTTCAATCAAATTTTCTGTCTAAAATCAAGCTATTTGACCAAAATTTAAAGGTTGTGGACCAAAATAATCCCAAAAAACAATAAGAACCAAAATAACAAAATGAATAAACATTAGGGAATAAATTTATTTTTATACCAATTTTAAAACAAAAATAATTTTTTAAAAATTCATTTTAAATATTTTTAAAATAAAGCGAAAATAAAAAATTTAAAAAATTTTATTTAATTAATTTAAAATAAAAATTGTTCAAGTTGAGTAATATAGATGGAACAAATAGGTTAAAAATTAGAGAGAACTTATTACTATTCACACATTTTTTTAATTTTTGAAAATTTCTATAATTTTCATATATTTTTAAATTATTTTAAATTATTTTAAAAAAATTTTATTTTTAAATTCTTTTTAAATTTTTGCAATTTTTTATATCTTTTATTGAAAATACCAAAAACTTTTAATTTCTAAAATATTTTTTGTAGTTGTTCATGTAGTTGTAAAGAATAAGGACCAAAACCACTCATTCTAACTGAGAGACTAAGATTTTTAAATAAAAAAAATATAGAGATTCAATGTTTCAAAATTAAAATATAAGGACTAAAATTTAAATTTTAGAAGAGTAAAGGGACGTTTGGCAGATTTAAACCCAACAAATCCAATGTCTCCCTTGACGGACGTTACACCCACGTGTCGCACACGAGATCTCCAAAGATAGTCGAGAGATACTAAAAACACAGTCGAGCTCCCAGCTTTAGATTTTGTCCAGCTCATGAACCCCATGCGGCCCAAAATTTTAGCCACGTGGAAATATCTCAATCCCACGTGGAGTTTCCGTAAAGTTCGGCACCGCCCCTTTATCCACGTCAGCATCTCTTGGTCTCATCTTTAATAAATATCCACAACCTCCGAAACTAAAGGTCGAGCAAATTATCCAGTCGCTCTGTTTCTCAGGCAGTCAATTTATTTAAGACAAAATAAATAGCGAATAAAACTTTTTTTGGTATTAACTGAAAATTCTCATTTTAATATAAAAATTATGGTTTAAATTTTTGTTTTTTTGGTTTAATTTTTGTGTAATGTTGAATTTTGTTATCCAAATCTGTGTTCGATCGAGCTCAATAATGGTGGTCAGTGAAGCTTTTGGTGAGGATTATATTTATTTCTAGCACCTGTAAGTTTTTTAGTTTTATATGAGATTTGAATGATTTTGTTTTAGTTGATTCGATATTTGAAGAGCTAAGTAGTGATGCTGTAGAATTATCAAAATTTTCGATTTGGTACTTTACTAATAATTGTTTAGATCTTATTGATTGAGGTTTAGGTTAGTACTGGAAAAGCTTGGATTTAGCTTTAGGTGTTGAATTTAGGTGCTTGATATTAGGATTTTGACCTAGAAATTAAACTTGTTTCGTTTGAATTGTTTGTGGTCAGGTTTTGGTGGATTGTTTTGATATGCTCTGTTTTTGTCTACAGGGTGAAAGCAGCTTTGGTAGTATGGAGTTGGTTCCTGAAGATTAGAAGGCGTTATATTTTGCTGTGGTGATTTGTTTAACTTTTATGTTTGGGAGCTCCCAAGTGATTTGTTTAACTTTTTTAGATTTAATTGTTTGTATTTGCAGAGGTTTGGCTTCTTGAAGACGAGGCTACGTACTATTTAATTTGCGAATTGAAGAAGGATTTTGATTTATCCTATGTTGTTCTGTCCTTATTGATATCAGTCTTTTCTAGTCTGGTTTACAGGTAAGTGTCTAGATGATTGTTGATAGCTATTATGACAAAGGGTTACGAGAGCTAAACCGTCAGCTATATGATGGAAATGAGAAATACAAATGGAGTTGTGGCTGAGGAACTTGGGACGCTAGAAGGAGATGACCTGAAAGTTGACAAGATTGCACAAAATGTTAAAGATTGTCATGTTGGGGTTGTTCAGGCCCCTGCTGTGCTCCAGATACAACAGCAGCAGCCTCAAAGTGCATCGGGTTGTTGGGAGAGGTTTCTGCATCAGGCATCAATTAAGGTTCTGCTTGTAGAAAATGATGATTCTACTCGCCATGTTGTTGCTGCACTTCTGCGCAATTGCGGATACGAAGGTTAGTGGCTTGAAGCTTTCTCAGATTGTAACACTGAACAATTTTGTTCTCCTCCTTTATGGCTGAAGAGATACAAACTGTAAATTTGTGCCTCGGTCTTGGAATAAATTTTGAAGGTTTGGAAGTTAGTCTCATAATGATTAAACTTCTCTTACATTCACCCTTTATGCGGGGAAAGTGATTTGATAATTAGCCTCTCTAAGTGGAGTTGAGAATATTTGCTACTTCTTTTTGCCTGTTGAGAAAGCCTAGTCCAGCTTGCAACAGCACTTGCAGCCTGACTTTTTCTTATTGTATTTTATGTTGAGTCTATTCTTAACATCATTATACTTGGTACTTGGTCTTGTTTTCATGGTAAAGTTTTACGATACCTATTCATCTCTTTTTAGTTATTTCATGTTTGATTCCTCTCCTCTTCTTTTCTTTACATATTGAGATATATTTACTACCGGTTGGCATGCTCTTCTATCATAGAATGGTTGGCTTTTGAATTATCTAGTGAATTACACTCTGTATTCCCAGTTATTGAAGCTGCAAGTGGACCACAAGCATGGAAAATACTAGAAGACTTGACCAATCATATTGATCTCGTATTGACTGAGGTGTTTATGCCCTGCTTTTCTGGCATTTTTCTTTTGAGCAAGATTATGAGCCACAAAACACGTAAAAATGTTCCTGTGATCAGTAAGTTGTCGACTCTCTTCTTCCTTTTTTACTGTTATTACATTTCTTATTCTTGTTTTCAAAGTTGAGATCTTTGAATACATACTTTTAACTACTGTTTTATGAGATCTGTGTGCAGTGATGTCATCTCATGATTCAATTGGTATAGTCTTTAAGTGTTTGTCAAAAGGTGCAGTTGACTTTTTAGTGAAGCCTATTCGAAAGAATGAGCTTAAGAACCTTTGGCAGCATGTTTGGAGGAGATGCCATAGTGTGAGTTGTTAACTTCCTACTTCAGATTAGATTCCCTATGATAAGCAGAGATTAGAAACCTCTGTAGTAGCAAGCTTTCTTGTTGTTCCTGCTCCATCAGTTTCAAGAAAATAGATAAAACATTTGAAACTAAAAGCATATCCACCAGCTTAATTTTCAGTTGTATGAAGAAGGTAGCGTTATAGGGCTGGTATTGATTAGAGGAAATTCTATACAACTTTGTTATCATGGTATTTTACTTAATCCGTACATTTCCAAAGGGGAAAAAAACATAAAAAATAAGAAAAGAAAAGAATTGGATCACATTTTATGTTTTAATATACATATATATAGCCAAATGGTTGATTTCTTCTCCTTCAGTCTAGTGGTAGTGGTAGTGGAAGTGAGAGTGGAACGCGAACTCAAAAATCAGAGAAATCAGTAAGTGTTGAGAATTCCGACAACAGTGGCAGCAACGACGAGGAAGATAATGAGAATATCGGTCTAAATGCTGGGGATGGTAGTGATGATGGGAGTGGCACTCAGGTATAAATCTGTTCTTAAGTTGCTGTATATTTTATGATGTTAGTATCTAGTAGTGAGGCCTTAAGAGCGTATAAGCTAATTGGCAACTTGATTTCTGAATTTGTTACTTTTGCATTTGATTATGACATGCTGCATTGAAAGCAGATTATTTTCTCTGTATGTTACGATGTTAGAAGTTTTTATTTTTAACCCTGATGGCTTTAACTTAAATTCTAGTTTAATCATTAATACCCAATATAAAAAAGTATAAAATTAGTTCTAATCTGCCAGTATAAATTCTTGACTTACAATCAGCTCTACCTTTGCTTTCATTTGCTTAGGAAATGACGTATAGGCTCGGAACAAAAAGTAACTGTTTAGTCTCTTGTCAAAATATTTGAATAGATTTTAACAGTCCTATAAGGTTTCATATATGTATATATATGAGTAGTTATATAGTTCTAATCAAGATTCAGTGGCAGTTTGGCAGAACACAACCTCGGAATCCATTTTAAAGGTTCCAGAACTGAATTGTTTTGCTCTAGTTCATCAGAGCCTTAATCCAAACATATTATGTCGGTCTGCATGAGTCTATTGAATCCATTTCAAATCATTGGCTACATTATCTAGTGGTATTTGCACTTTTACCTCGAATGTTGTCATCTTTGATGGTTGAATTGAATATCTCTCTGACCTTGGGATTAGAAGTTTATGAACGTTGTTGCAAATACTGGAACCTATCAACGCATTCTCCTTTTGCAGAGTTCTTGGACGAGACAAGCAGCAGAAATCGAAAGCCCCCGTCCAGTCTCACCTCAGGATCGAGTTGCTGAGTGCCCTGATAGTACATGTGCTCAAGTTATCCATTCAAATGCAAAAGCATCTGGGAACAAAGGGGTGCCAGCAACCGCAGCTAGAGGGTGCCAAGAATTAGATGAACAGCTTGGTAAACACAAACTTTTAGATGTGTAGCTTAAATTACAGCTTGCTGATCAATATCTTTCATCTTTCAGTTCCTTTTTTTCCTTCTCTTCCTTTAACGGTATACTGTAATGCCTGTCAATTCTTCTTGTAATCTCTTTTACCTTTTTACTGCAGATAATGTTGCAATGGGTAAAGGCCTGGATATACGCATGGGAGGAAGTGTAGATTTACAACGGGAGCGCCCAGTTGAGGTCCCAATGAAAACAATTGGAGCGAACCAAATTAACCTACTTGAGATTAGCTTCAATAAATTGAATGAACCAATTGATAAAAGGCAGCTGGATCTCAATACCAAAAGCTCATCTGGCGAACTAAATTCTGAAGCTGCTCATCAAACCGGCATCACCTCTAAAACTAATGATCTTAAGAAGGAAAGTACAGAGTATGAGGCTTCAAACCGGATTTCCAAGATCTCAGATGGCAATGATAAAACCACTGATGATTCTAAAGAAGTACTGCCTTCTACTGAACTTGGGTTTAAAAGACTTAGAGGAGCTGAAGACACTGAGGCCATGTTGAGGGATGAGCGAAATGTTTTGAGACGTTCGAACTCTTCGGCCTTCTCAAGGTATCAACATGGGTTAATGCATAGGAAACCGAGTAATTGAATAGATTTGTGGAATCCTGAATGGTTTTAATTGTAATGTCTATTGCCTGCAGGTATAATACGGCATTGAATGCAAATAAGGTTTCCGTTGTCAACACTGGAAGCTCATCTGCACGTGATAGTAAGTTAGAACTGACAAGAAAAGGATCAGTATGCGATGTTCAATCTCCTTTGGTTAATGACCTTCCCAATCAGTGCTCAAATGTTGGTAGCAATAACATCGATATGGCCTCTACGACTGATAATGCTTTTGCCAAGCCAGCTGTTTTGAAGAATAAGTCAGCTTCATCATCCGCATTCAGATCGGGACATCCATCGTCTGCCTTCCGGCCTATGAAAAATGACCTTTTAAGTGCTGCTCGGAAACCCGTATTAGACAAAGCTGATGGTGTAACTACTAAAGCTGGACTTAAACAGCCTAGACTGATTCACCAAGAACTCGATATGCAAGACCGCCCACGGCATCCGCAGCCAACTGATCATGACACATTATCTTTGAAAAAAATGGCTGCAGACGCTCCCCATTGTGGGTCATCCAATGTGTTGGGTGGGCCTGTTCCTGTTGAAGGAAATGCTGGCAACTACAGTGTCAATGGAAGTAACTCGGGTAGTAACCACGCAAGCAATGGGCCACATGGAAGTAGCACCGTAGCCGATACTGTAGGGACAAACATAGAAAGCAATAATGGAATAGCTGGGAAGAGTGGAAGCGGTGGAAGTGGTGATGCAAGTGGGACAGGGAGCGGGAGCGGGAGCGGGAGCGGGAGCGGGAGTGGAAGCAAGGTAGACCAAAGCAAATCTGCACGTCGGGAAGCTGCATTGACCAAATTTCGACAGAAGCGAAAAGATCGATGCTTCCCGAAAAAGGTATCCAACGTCGAACTGTTAGCATAATTTCTGAGATTCAGAGTAAATTCTTCTCAACATTTTGCCTTTTTCTTTCCAGGTCCGATATCAAAGCAGGAAAAGGTTAGCACAACAACGACCTCGTATTCGAGGGCAATTCGTACGACAAACGGTGAACACCAATGACCCCTCTTCTGAAGGCAATTCATCCGACAAATAGCAAAGAGGAAAACACTAGAAGAGTCCAGCTGATAAGGTAACAAGATTTGATCCACTCTGATAAAATACCTTCTTGTAATATTATTCGGGAATGTTAAAAAGACTTGATGAACTGCATTTTTATTGTTATATTTATTGTTATAAGCTTTAAAAAATGTGCCTTAAAGGGGAACTGAAAGAAGGTAGAAAAACATCTATAATAATTATCCATTTTGTGTCGTCTATTGGATTGATGAAACACCATTAAACACTACTGCTTGCTCTGATAATCTTTTTAATCATGTTCTGTTTTGTTGGTTATATTGTATGGAGTTTAAAGTAGTCAGTATTAAACCGGTAGATAGTATCGTTTTTGTTCTAGTATTGTTACGATATTTGTGTGTTTTGGTGTACCATTTCAGATTTATTAATATTTTAAAAATATTTTCATATATGTTACCCAGTTCATGTCATCTACTGGATTTGATGAAAACATCATTAGAAACTATAGCATGCTTGATAACCTCTTTAATCATGTTCTGTTCTGTTGGTTCTATCCTATCGAGCTTAAGGTAGTTAGTATCGAACAAGTGGATAATATTGTTTTTGTTCTGGTATTGTTACATACCAGTATTTGTGTTTCAGTGTATTGTTTTGAGTTTGTCGATATCTTTCTTAAAGTATTTTCATATATATGTTGTCACCCCTTTCGTGTCGTCTACTGGATTTGACGAAAACATCGTTAAACACTACAGCTTTGCTTTGATAGCCTCATTAAATCATGTTCTGTTTTGTTGCTTATATTGTATGGAGTTTAAGGTGGTTGGTATCGAACCAGTAGATAGTATCGTTTTTGTGATGATATTTTTATTACGTGCTGATATTTGTGTGTTTTGGTATACCGTTTCAGGTTTATCTATATTTTTTAAATATTTTCATATATGTTATATATGCCTGCCAATATATTTCAATTATTTATCTAAATACACTGCAGTTTGCTTTGTTAACTTTTTTGATCATGTTCATGTTCTGTTGCGTTGATTATATACTATGAAGTTTAAGGTACTCAGTATCTGTTCTATTATTGTTATGTGCCGATATTTATGTGTTTTGGTGTACCTTTTTAAAAAAATATATATATTTTTATTTATGTTAATGTTTTTATATACATACATACAAATATATTTCAATATATGTAAATTTATTTATATTTTAAAATTATTAAATAAAGTTTAATAACTTAATTAAATGAATATATATTTTTTATTTTTAAATTTGATTATAAAAAGTAATTAACATAAAAAAATTAATATTTAATTTAAAATATTTTAATTTTCTACCAATCATACAGGTTGGTACGTATTATCAGTATAAGGTGGTGTTGGTCGAATAAAACTACTAGTATCCATTTAAGACTGAAATGGGATGGACCAGCCGGTATGACTGGTACCGAATAGCCCCGTTTTAGTTTAGTTTTGTTCGATGCATTTATGTAGACAGATCCGTAATTGATCCAAAGTCTTAAGTTAGAAAAAAATAATTTTTTGGGCTAGAATTAAGTTTTGAATTTTTATAAGATTTTTAGAATTTTAAAATATTAAATTAAAATTTATCATTATTAATTATAATTTTAACATGTTAAGGGTAGTAATTATAATTTTTCAATTTTTTGGGTCCAGCCCCTCCTTCCCATCTCTTTCTCAGTTTACAGTTTGATTAAATTTTATTTTTAAAACTCTTTAACTCATAAATAAATTTTGAGATAATTAATCGACCTTATTTGTTAGCCTGATTAAATGTTCTAGTTCAAAGTCGGTTGCTATTATTTTATTATCAATTTCAAGTACTTACAATACTAAATCAAAGTTTAGAAGATGTCTTAAAAAAGAATCATTGAAATTACAAATAATCTAAATTTTAATTGGCGTGCAATATAAATATTTTAGCAAAAATAAAGAACTTGAATAACATAATCCGGTATTACTCATGATAATTCATTAGTCAAATATGAAATTCTTCACAAATATTCACTGAAATTAGACAAATATTGATAAACTCTGAACTCTAAAGAAGCGAACCACAACATCTTCATCTCACTTTTTTTTTTTTTGAATAATAATATTTTTTAATTTTATTTTCTCTTGTTCTTGCTCCCGAGCAACAAAGTAAAATAAAACAAAATTCTGAAAAAAAATCCCCATGCAATGATGATCCATAAACAATTCCATTTGTTTATATCGGTAATACCTTGTTGTACCAAGAGATCTTTTCCGGTAGTCACGCAGGTTGACCCGGTGATGTTGACACCCAACACGCCGCTCATGCTTTGCAATAGCTTCAGTTTCACAGACAACGGCACCTCTCCGAGTGGTGTGTTGTCAAACATTTGAACGCCTCGGACGAAGCATTTCATCGGGTCATCGAACTCGTTCTGAAGAACAGCTTCGTAAGGGTATTTAACTAGAGAGATGTAATGGAACCAGATCCAGTATAAGGGTATTCGGTTACGAGAAATGAAGAATCCACTGAATAGGAGGAAGTACGCTAAGACGGCGACAACAACAGTGAAGCCTAACATGACATGGGAGACGATGCCTGAAAGGAATGTTACGAACGAGCTTCCAGCCCAAAAGGAGGCGAAGATTGTTAGGAAGAAGAAGAAAAACCCGGAAAGGCCACCAGCGAGTCCAACCGCCCAAAAGGTTATTGCGGCGAAGGCCATCGAGAGGATAACTAGAGATGGGATAGAGATTAGCGAGTGAGCTAATACATACGATGATCGACGATAAGCATTGTAAGCTGTTTCTCTCATGAAAATATATCGTTCTTGGAGGAAAACCGGGATTGCTTCGGCGCAAGTGTAGAACGTTGTTGACATGGCAAAAGCGAAGAAACCTAAACGTTCTTGGACGCCTTTCGGTGAATTGTCTAGCTTCCAAAACATGGTGGCTAAGATGATTCCGGTAATGACAACCGCACCTAATCGAATCCCGAACAATTCAGGCATTCTTCTTGAGTTCGTCATCGATCGTTTGGCAATAACCATCATCTCGATCCAAAGCGGATTTGCGAAAATCGGCACCGAAGCGGTTGGGTTCGAATCGTTGGTTGCACCGGAAACTAACTTCCCTTTCGAAATACTTGCACTTATTGCATCTTTGAGTGAAAGATCTGATCTCGTCGAGAATCCATTTCTTTGATTCTTTCTAGCTTGCCATGATTTGTTAAATTCAACTAAGCTTTTTGTTCCACCCGGTGTTTCTTCGAGTTCCCGAATCAAATCGAGAGCGAATTCCGTCTTGTTTTCATTCTCCGGTATCGGATGTCCGAATTCCGCAAAAAATGATGGAAGCATCCCCGGTGAGCCGGCAAAAACCGTGTTCCCATGTGAAAGGAAAATCAACCGATCAAGCAAGCTCAAAATCCGATAACTCGGTTGATGTATTGACATAATCACAATACTCCCACTCTGCGCAATCCGTTGCAAGACCTTAACTACCATGAACGCACTCGTAGAGTCCAAACCCGAAGTTGGTTCATCCAAGAACAAAACAATGGGATCATGGATTATATCGATCCCAATCGAAACCCGACGTCGCTCCCCACCGGAAACACCTCGATGTCCTTCATCTCCGATCACCGTTTTCGCCGCACTTCTCAACCCTAATTGATCAATCAAAGCTTGAACTCTAGCTTTCTTTTTCGATTTCGAAAGCGACCGAGGTAATCGGAACTCGGCTGAAAACATCAACGTCTCTTCGACGGTGAGCATCGGAAAAAGAAGATCATCTTGCATAACATAAGCCGATATAACCCTCAAAAGCTTTGATTCCAATACTTCGCCGTTCAACGTTAATGTCCCTTTTAAGCTATCTTTAGCAATACGATTCGCTAATGCATCAATTAAAGTGGATTTACCAGAGCCACTAGCACCAAGAACAGCCATTATTTCACCTTCATGAGCTTCACCAGAGATTTCATTCAATAAAATCTTGGTATTAATCCCATTAGATTCAGTCTCATAACTGTTTTTCCCACAAAATGGGATCGATCCCAGCTTCTTACGAACTTTAACACTGTAAGTCAAGTTATTGAAACAAAGAAAGAAAGGATTTGACGATGGGAGTGAACTACAGCCGTAACCGATCTCGACAGTTCGATGATCGACGGGAGAAGTTTGAGCCTCCTCGACATGCATTAATAGCTCAGCTAACGTAGGAGAAACGGTAGGTTTTTTGGGGTATTTTTGGAGTTCTGTTTGTTTGGAATTGGTGAATAATGGGTGACCGTCGTCGCCCGTAACTGACTTCGCCGGTAAATTCATTGAACCTCCGACGAATGACATAGTAAAATAAAATTCTTTTCTTTTGCAAGGTTTGGGTTGCTTGGTTGCCTGGAAAATCTCAAATGGGAAGGGTTTATAAAAAGAAAAATGAGTGAGGAAGAGAAAGAAAAAAAAGGATAATATAATTTTCGGTCCTTGAACTTGCTAATTAAGTTTGTTTTGATACTTATATTTTTATTATATAATTTGATACTTAGATTTCGTCAATATTTAATTATGTGACTAGCGTTTTTTGAATGACTAGATTGATTGGTTGGACCGATTACATTGAAAATCATGGTTCAAATAAAAGAGTTAAACCAATTGAATCGAAAATTACTTGAAATTGATAAAAATTAAAAGTTGGGATAAAAACCAACTGTTGAACTGGTTTGATAATTTTTTTATTTTTAAATTTTTATTTATTTATTGTTAGTCCAGTAATTGAATCAATCAAAACGGTAGAATTGGAAACTAATAGCCTAATCAGTTCCACCATTGATTCAATTATTAGAACACTATATGTGACACTTTAAGGTTGTATCATTACTTGGAAATTTATATAATTTTTTTTTAATTTTCAAAGTGATGATGTAGCACAAACTCAAAGTGCCACATCATCAAAATTTTATATTTTTCAAGTTCAGGGACCAAAAAATCTAATTGCTAGGCTTAGATACTAAAATGGACCTAATTGTCAAATTTAAGGGCCAAAATTTATATTATTCCAAAAGAATAAAAGGTCAAATATTCAATACGTTTGGTGATTTCCCAGTATCTAACATTTTTGCGTAATGCGTATATTAGATATTAGGTGAAAGGAGTTGCGCAGCCTTAAGTATCCTATACTTGCTATTTTTGTTTTTAAACCGGGTTGGTTGGTGTTTTAAGATTTTCGAGTCGAATCTTTGGATTATTTGAGTTTGAGGTTTAAATTTTTTTCATACTATTTATACATGATTTTCGTATTTTTTTTTAACCTTGAACTCTTAATTTAAAATTTCGAATTTTTTCTATACCATTTATACATAGTTTTAGTAATTCGAGTTCAAATTTAAGGTTTATTGTTTAAAGTTTCAAGTTCAAGGTTAAAGGTAAAAAAAAAAAATCAAATTTATATATAAATGGCATAAAAAAAGTTACTGAAATGTTATTAAATAATTGGAAAGGAACTATGGATGATGTAGTAGAAAAAGTCCATAAAATAATTCTTGCATCCGCACTAATGACTAATTAATTAATATTTTATGTATTAATAATGTATCAACTAATAACAAAATGACATGTCATTCCAATTTTTTTAAAATTTCATTTAAGATAATATATATATATTTATTTAATTTGATTAATCATTACACATGGGTCTATCAAAATGTGAACCCTGTAAATAAAATCCTTTTCCAATTGTCCTTTTATCTTTTCATGGAAGTTGAGTTTGTTTACAAGAAAACTAGTGAAAACAAAAGGTAACCCAATGGTCAATACTTTGTTTTCTTTTCCTTTTATAAAAGTTTAAATTTTACTATTAGTCCTTGTATTATATGTAAATTGTAGATTTAATTTTTCTGTACTTTCAATATTTAAAATTCTAATCTTAAACCAAACAATATTTGTTAAATTCATTAAATAATACTATTTCCGAAATCTCCTCTCAACTCATAAATAGGACGATAATGCATTTCAGCGCACTCGAATCTATGTCCTCCTGCGTTGGCAATAATGCACATGCCAATTGAGTTGAGACTCAACCGACTACTGTTTCCGAAATCTCATTTGAAAAATATATTACCATATGTATAATATTATGTATTTTATTATTTCCACATATTTTTAAAAGAACACAACTAACGAATTTAATTATTGTCGATTTGCATTTAGATTGAAATGTCAAATTTTGAATGGTACAAAAGGTTAAGAATGATCAAATTTGAGAACATAGATTAAATCTACAACTTTATGTATAATACAAGATTAATAGTAAAGTTTAACCAAACGGATTTAACTACTATCGTTTGGGTCATGCCATTGTAGTCGGTTCCAACTAGTGCGCATCATTTCAATAATAAACAAATGCAACTAACTTTCTTTTTTGCATCGGTTAAAATTTTGGTTCGTATCTATTGCACTAGCCCACTTAGTCCAATTCCCGATTACATTGGCTAGAACATTTTTGCAGTGATTGGTATGTGAATAATATTTAAAAATTAAAAAAAATATCGTTACGGGAATAAATGATAAAAACTTTTATCGAAACATTATGCTTTATTTAATATAATTCATTTTATATTTGTAATTATTTTTCAAAAATATCAATTAATCCAAAACAACACACAGACAAATCGGTATCGATACACACCAGTTTTAGTAAAAAAAAGTTATGTGCACCGATGCGATACCGACTACCTTAGTCATGATTAAAATTTTAAAATTTAAAAAGTGCAGAAACTAAAATCAACCAACTCAAAAAAGAAAAAAGAAAAACTAAAATTAATCAAATTAAAATATAATGATTAAATCTATAATTTATACATAACACAAGGACTAACAACAAAATTTGACCTTGATTTAATGGTTTTGAAATGGTAAGAAAGAGGGGTGACCTAAAGCCTCCTAATTTAACTTTGGCACGCCTTCTTTTGGTTCACGAAAGCCTTTATTAGCTCAATTAATTTTTGTTTTAAAAATTTAAAAAAACACCAAAATATTAACGTTTGGTGTGGGTGTTAGATCTGCTATAGACTACATCCTTTGCCTTCTTTATTTCTTTGATTGAGTGGTTAACAACTACAATTCACCGTTCCTTCTATCCTTGGGTTTGGATTTATATTTTTTAATTTCGGATTAGTTTTATCGAGTTTGTTTCACTATTTTAAATTAATAATTAAAATATAAAAAATTAAATTTATATAAATATATATTTTTAACTGTAAATCGAGCTATTTGAGTGGCTCAGATTAGGGTTGGAGAATTTTTTTAGAATCAATACTTAATCCGATCCATTAACATTTCTAGTTAGGGTTAAAATACTTTGTTAGTCCCTATACTTTAATAAACCTTAAGAATTATTTCATGAATACTTAAAATTTTAAAAGTTAACTCTATCTTACTTTTTTTTATATTTAAAAATCCCAATATAATTACTAACATAGTTAGTATTTTTTAATCAAAACTTACTAACTCGGTATGTTGATTAAGCTATCTTCATATCACATAGTCTATAAGTGACAAAAAATAAGCATATCAAGTTAATTAATTTTGACAAATATTAATCATGTTAATTATTAGACTAAGCTTTTTAAAATGAAAAAAGTAAAAGGATTTAATTTGACTTTAAATTTACAGGGACTAAATTTCAAATTCTATAAAAATATAGGGTCTAACAACATGTTTTGACCCTTTTTTACTATGCTAGTTGTGTAATAATATAAATATATATAAGTTTTTAGATCGAGTTATGTAAACGGGGCGGATTAGGCTAGTTTTGGATTGTTAATTTGCATTTTAAAAATTTTGGATTATTTTAAATTTGAGGTTCGAATTTTTAAGTTTTTGAGGTTTGAGACATCTTAGATTGTCATTTCGAGTTACTATTTGGATCGTTTTTAAGTTTGAGTTGGATGTATTTTTATTATTTTTTTCTTGTTAAATTAGATTAAATCAAATTTGTATTCGAATTAATTTGAGTTTAGAAAACTTTTTATCTAAACATATTTCAGTTAAATTCAATTGCATAAAATCAAACTAGAAATTAAAACAATCCAAATTATGAATTAATTAACCAAACTAAAACTTATAACAAAAGCTCATCATGGGATTTAAAGAACCACACATTTAATTGCTCATGGTGTGTCTCAAAGTTAAGTACTCAAAACCCAAGACATTCGCCTTTGTCAATTGTGCTAAGGGCTCACTGACTTTAGAAACCTATACATACATACATATATACATACCTCTGTCAACTGCACTAAGGGATCACTGACCTTAGAAATTTATATGTGTCGATTGAGTTTTAGCTCGATTGGCATTGACATTGTTGTCAGTGCAGGAGATCATTAGTTCGAGTGTGTTAAAGCACGTTATTCTCTTATTTAAGAGTTGAGGTGGGACTATGAGTAGTTGTAGATATTATATTAAAAAGAGCAGATATAATAAGAACTTATAATAAGATTACTAACAATATTTTATATGTAATGTTTTATAAAAAATTGTTAAAAAGAACAAGCGTGGCTTTAGCAGGCCTAATAGTTATAGTCACTGAATCATGATTGGCCAGTTTTGGGTACTTTCATGAATTTATTAACAAGGCTTGGGCTTAAAACTTTAGAAATTAAAGGGCACTCTTTTGAAATTTTAGGCTTTCACTAACAGCCCCTATTAATGTTTTAAGTAAATTTAAATTGGGTCTAGCCCAAAAAAGAAACACCAATTTTTTTTTTGTCAAATTCCTATCACTAATTCAAACAATAAGTTAGACTAAATTAGGTGGTTGAAAAAAAATTTAAAGAATTCAATATAGTACTTATTAAATAAAAATATTAAAATATTTTCAGGTTAAAATATGCTTTTAATTCCTTATATATTTAGAATTTAATCCATTTTCTTTTATTTATTAAAATTTACTCTTTTTATTTTTCAAATTTTAAAATTTAAGTCCAATCGTTAATTCTGACTAAATTCATTGCTAAAAAATCTAACAAAAATACTACATTGTAATGAAGTTAAATATAAAAAAATAATGAATCCTATGTGATAACTTGATGGTCAAGGGTATTCATTGCCTCATGTGTGGTCTACGTTTGAGTTGAGCTAGTCGCGTTGATTGTTCGAGCTTTACTTCACCAATAATAAATTTAAAAAAAATAATTGAAATGTATTATATTTTTAAATTTAGAAGTAAAAGAACTAATTTAACCAAATTAAAAATAAGTTTTTTTATTTATTTAACTAAAATATTTTAATTATTTAATCTATTTTTAAACCATAAATTATCAATTCAATTGGCTTCCAGCAAATCTAATTTATCTAATTTTATTTATAATCATTAGACATTGTGTAGACAATAATTTGAGGTTAAAATAATAATAATAATAATAAATCAGATTTATATTATTTAAGAAATTATGTACACAGATCGTACATAAAATTATTTCTCATTCAACAATCAGCAACAAGAGAATTGAATCTTCAAAATCTGTGCGGTATAAATAATATCACAGATGTTGAAGGACTATTATGCAAATAATATTTGGAAGACCTAACAAATAATATCATCGACGATTTTTTCTAACTTTTTTAACGATTAGAAAAAAATCGTCATAAAATTAATATAATAAAATTCTAAGGCTTTTCAATGGCAATTGCAAATGCCGCCGGTGAGACTAAGAGGAAGAAGACGGAGATGAACCGCCGCCGGAAGTAAGCGTCCTAATGAACAAATCCGACAAGTAATTCCCGACGTCTTCAGGGTAAAATCTGACGAACAATGTGATGCTCTTTTCATCTCCGATCGTCGATTTATGGGAATCGAAGAAGTTCTGGTAAACGGCGACGAGTTTCCTTCCGATGGATACTTTGATTTGGTCTCGGAGCATTGAGTTGGGCACGACGCAAGAAATCTGCTTCCAATACGCATCTTCGAAGCTTATACTGAATTTCCTGAAACATTCTTTGGCTTCCGCCGGTTTCATCGGAGCCGTTGGATTTGCCGGCAACGAGGCGAGTACTTTGCCCCACGCAAACCGCTCGTAGCTCGTTGCGAGCCGGTTCACCTTGACTTCGTGTTTAGTGATCCATTCCTTACTCAGTAAAGAATGGAGATTGGATTTATGGATCCTGGAGATTACGTATTGGAGATTGTTGGCTAAGAATAGGTACGAAATGGCGACGTCTTTGTAATACTTGGCTTTGCTATCGAGTTTGCAGAGTAGGACGAGAATTAGCCGCGAAATGCGGTCGGAGATGGGCGCTGCCGGAGACTCATTGGAAACAGGACTGTAAAAGGAAATTTCTGGCAAAGATGATTTTGCCGGCGGTGGCCAGTCCGAGATAATGTCGGTGAGGATGTTACCGTAATCGGCTAGGGCAGTGAGGTAATTCATAGAGTAGATCGTCAGAGGATGAATACCGCCGCCAGGAACAATCGTTTTGGACGAGTCCTTTTGGATCATGGACTCAAAATCTAATAACAACAACCGCACTGACTCACTGAGTCGAGCCATCGAGTTAAGAGCTTGGGATCGAACGGCTGAAATCGATTCAAAAGAAAAGATCGTTTCGATCTCTGGCCAGTTTTCTGAAATAGCCGTGTACATGCCGAGAAGCCGGAAAATTCTCTCCGGCGACGATTTTTTCACCTTAGCGACGACTTCGGGGAATTCAAACAGAAGGACGGCACCTTCTTTTGTAATATCCGAAAAGCAAGATTCTCCAATGGAATCCGACGAGGAAAAGACGAAATCGCATAGGATTCTTTCTCCAGTAAAAAGCGTCCTCATTGAAACCTTCATGGCTTCTAACCAGTTTTTGATTTTCAAATTCAGTACATCCCACTCCATTTTATTGATCTTCGACGAGCTTACTTTTTCGATTCCGAGCTTATAAATACCTTCATTGATAATCGATTTCCGAATCATATTATAAATTTGAACGCATTCTTTAGCGTAACCAGAACCGATCATACAATCCGCTATCGACTTTAGATCTGACATCGCCATGAAAGAAACTTCTTCTACTTCAGAGATGGATTCTTTGGCGGCGCCAATTTCATAGTCCGGTGAAGCATCGTAATCGTAATCCGACAAGCTTGAATGCGTGGATGTCCGTGATGATCGAGTGGAAACCGATTCCGGATCCAAATGAGCCCGGTTCATCGATAAAATCTGGTAAAACTCCTTTTGAAGCCTCTTCATCGCGATTTGCATCAAACGTTGAGCTCGAATGAGGTTTTCCGAACCGGAATCTTGACCGGAAACGAGAAAATGCATGATTTTTCGCAGGTCGTTGACAGATCTGATGAAGTGCATGGCTTCGCTTTTGCTTTCGTAGAACATGGAGGTCACCTTAGCGTATGGCGACGTTTCCCCGTCCCATTTCGCGACGATGATAGCGGCGGTGTCAATGATTTGCTCGATCATGGATTCGGAGAATCCGCTGGCCGGCGAGGTTATCGAAGATGATGGTGACACCGACCCTTGAAACAACGGCGTTTCAGGGCTGAAACAAAGACTCCTCATTCCTTTCCGCGGCATTTTTTACGGTGGTAAGGTTTTTTAAAATCCTTTTTTTGGCGGCAGATGGAATTTTCGAGCTTAAGTTTTCCTCTTGTCTGCGTGGGTTTTTATAGACGTTCTAACCAACGGCGTCGTTTCAATGGTTTTGACTTTTTGAGTAAGACCAACTTGCCTTTAAGTTGTTACACGTGTCCTCCTAATTACTTGACGTCCCCCATTAAATGAGAAAACCGTCCAATGAAATAATAATCATTCAATAAAATATACATTTTAAGATTAGTAAAGGAAAATTTTCAATTTTTTTTTTTGGGATATCCGTTAAAGTTATATTTATATATATTTTTTATAATTAATGAATTATCTATTTTGGGTTTTGATGAAAATATTTTATTTTACAAAAAGAAAAAGAAATTTAACTTAATAATAAATGTCTATATATATATTTGTTAATTATATTCTAGATTAAATTTATTTTAATCAAATTTTAACAAATTATT
Organism: Gossypium stocksii; assembly: GCA_020496765.1. NCBI lineage: Eukaryota > Viridiplantae > Streptophyta > Magnoliopsida > Malvales > Malvaceae > Gossypium > Gossypium stocksii. Next base: position 121,617,827 of record CM035626.1, read on the forward strand.
AAAATAATATTTATTTACACATAATAATTTATAATTTTTTTTACATAATATCTAGAATTACCTGTTGTTTTTTCTAACTTATAAATAGGGAAATAATGTGTTTCAGTACATTCGAACTCACATATTCATGCGTTGACAACAATATCTATATCAATCGAGTTAATACTCAATAAAAATATTAATTATTTTTTTAAATATGATTTGAGAAAGAATTAGCAGTTGTAATAAAAAACAAGTTGCCCAATTGTTGTAATGTTAGAAAAAAAATATAATTTATTTTACATTAATTTCTTTTTGACTCTAAATTTTAAATGAAAATAAAAATAAATGTCGAATATCAAGTTGAGCGAAGCTAAGCTCTATCTATTTTAAGACATTATTAATTGAGGCCTCTAAATAAAAGTACGACAGCGTATACAAATATCTTGAATTTCAAATTTTATCTAATTACATAATTAAGAAAATAATAAAAATAATTCAATGTTATATATATATATATATATATATATATTTTTTTTTTTTTTTTTCTACTCCTACCTTTCTTATATGGTTATCATCCCTCCTATATCCTTAACTTTTGAAATTTATATCTAAATAAAATAATATTGGGTAAATTGCACTATTAGTCACCTAATTATTAATAAGTTTCTTTTTTGGTCATTTAATTACGAGAAGTTACAAAATGATTACCAAGCTATTCGATTTTACCTCTCTTTTTTCACCGGCCCTTAAATGACTAATGGGAACGTGATGTGATAACTTTTAAAATTAGGTATAATAACAAATTCAACCCTCAACGTTTATACATTATGTGAATTTATTCTTAATATTTAAAAATTTAACCTTGTTAATTAGGTGGCTCAAGTGGTACCATGTTTACAAGCACGCCACCTATAAAGTATATGTTGGTGGTTCGAGTTATGATGTGCCCATGTATCTCCATAATTCTTCACATTTCCAATACTAACACCAATCTCGAGTTATCTTTTTATTAGTAATTTAACGAATAATGACAAAAAAGAAAAAGTTGAATAGTTTAGTGACTATTTTGCAACTTTAAATTTAGGTGACCAAAAAAATTTACTAATAATTAGGTAATTCAATGTAGTTTATCCTAATATAAAACCTCTCATTGCAAAATTAAGATTTATTTAGATACAAAATCTAGTTAAAAATTAACTTGTTCCAATGTTTTGGTATTTTTATTATTATTAAATTAAACTTAAAAAAAAGTAAAAATAAACATAAATATCAAAAAAATTGATTATTTATTTATATTAATCAGCATCTAATATATATACATATACATATACATATATATATATATATATATTGTTGAAGGAATGTTAACTATTTCAAAAAAGGTATTTATAGTATCATTTATGGAGAAATAATGGATCCCTCGATATGTTAATATTGTTCTTAGTCGAAGTTATGTTTCAAAACTCTATAAAAAGCTTAAGTGCTTGAGGTAATGGGTTTAATAGAGCAGGAGCGCCTAATCAGATTGGACTGTGTGCCGCATACAACCGCCTATCAAAGGACAACAATACTAACTCATTGAGGAACCCTTCGACTCTCGACGAATATTACTTTGAAAACTTCTTTAAAGAATCAATTCACATAATAATATTTACAAGTATAACCATGATTACAATTAATATATCTGAATAAATACAATAAAAAACAATATCATAAAGCATGATTGAATTAGAAACTTAATTTGCGATAAGACTTAAACCAAAATAAACCTAATTTGACAAATGACTTTATTAGAAACTTTTAATAGACTATTCAAGTTCAAATTTGATGTCAAGCACATCAATAATCGAGGATTCGATCCTCGTTTTAGGTATGGAGTAAATTTAAAATTCATGATCAACGTTTATGCCCTTAACTAGCTTACAGACTACAGAAGATTAGTCATTGGACTCACTCCAATAAATACTTTTAACAAATCATTAAACGTTAGTGATTTAAAACAATTTGGTCAAATGGTTATAATATTAATTATTACTTATTTCAACTCATTGGTTGTGTTAAGAAATTGAGGTCGAAATAATTCGAGTGTTTAAATTTGAGTTTTAGTGTTTGACTTTAGTTCGAGTTATAATCGATCGGTTCAGATTACTAACCAAACAGATTTATTAAATTTTCAACTTATTTTAGGGACCTTAAATTTAAATGGCATGTTGAATAGTTAGCAAGTTGGCAATTTGAGAGTAGTCAAAGTTATAAGCAGTCGTACTATTTAAATTGACCATAGATTAACTTAATAAGTTTTAAATATCATCTTGAATTATCACTTTTCTTTATCTAAAAGCTTTAACTCCTAATTTCACTAATTTCAATTGAAGGAAAAAAAAGTGGTCTTATATTCGTTTAATTGCACCCTAATGACAAACCTCTTCAATGTTCGGCCAAAGCTTACCAAAATTTTAGATTTGGTCAAAAACATGTTTTTTTTTTTTGGTGTGTTAAAACAAAAAAGTAAGGTAAATTATGATTAATGCAAATCTATAGTACAAGAGATGGCATCTGGTTGGTCTCGGATCGAGTAGAGGTGAAGCGGGACAGGGTGTATTTTATTAAAAATTTATTTTCAATTTAGTCTTTAAAATTTTTGATAACAAAATAAATCGTCTTACTTCAAAACATAATATTCGAAAAAAAATTGACACTTACAAATCAAAATTTTTCGAATTTAAGTTTGAGTTTGAGTTTTAGTTGATATTTTTGCCCTCACTTGGTGTGGGGTTGACAATTAGGTTTGGTTGAAAACCAAGGTAGTGTAAAAGGTCCAACAAGTTGGGCTTAATTTGTGGACAACATATATTACATCAATACACATACAAAATGCAAGTGAAAAAAAAAAATAGATGGTCCTATGTCTCTCTTTCTTAATTGCATTCTAGAGAAAATCTGTCAAAAATTGAAATTTGTTATTATATTTTAGGGTAATTTACTCCGTTAGTCCCTCTAAAATTAGGTTATTCTTATTTTGATCATTTCAATCTTTTTTTTTTTTTGGTTAATTTGGTTATTGTCGTTGAATTGACCAATTTAGTCATTCTATAGTTAAACCCACTTTTTATTTGTCATTTAATGGTTAAATTAGAGGTTTTTGTAATAAAAGGACATGATTTATATTACATTGATAGTTTGATAACGTAATTAGGACGTTTTGAAATTTGAGGACCAATTTAAAATGCGGGTTATAGTTTAGCGATGTCTAGTCCAATTAACTCATATTTAAAAGAGATGGGATAAATGACAAATTTTTAACTCTAGTTGTGGAGTTAAAAAACAACGATATCTAGTATACAAAATACTAGCAATTTATTTCAAAAGAAATTTATTAATTATTATATTTGTTTATTTTTTAATCAAAAATTATTTATTTGTTTATTTTATTCACGAGCATTACTCAATGACGTATTCAATTATACATTCATGAACATGCTTGCAAATATGTTCGTTTAATGTTCATGAACAAATTCATTTAGTTTAATTTCTACTAACACAAATACATATAATTTTAAATAAATACGAACACAATTTTAAAATTTTTAATGGATACAAACTGAACACAAATAGATTTAAAAATAAACATGAATAGAGGGTTAGAGGCAAGGGCGAAGCTAAAATTATTTGTAAGGAGGTTTCGGATATTTTTATAAATATATCTGTTACAAATAACTGTAATTCCTTAGACATATTTGGCTGATAAAGTCTAATTACACAATTACATAATATATATTTTTTAAAAATATCAAATATTATAAAAAATTATAAGTATGATAAAAATAATTATTAAACAAGTAACAAAAAATAAAATAAAATAATCATATGTATTATGTTAGTTTAACAAAGTAGCTGATAATGCTATTACTAATAAAAATAGCAATAAAAATAAACATCATATGCAATTTTATCTAATTGTTCTAATATATATTTATTCTGTTATTCTCTATTTAATATTTAACATATGATCTTTATCATCATTCGTTAGTCTTTGACCAAGTTCATCGTCATCTGAACTTGAATCCGCATTATTAAAATTATTAAGATCTCTTTATTCCATACACATGAATCATCTTAATTCCACCAATTATATAATATATTTTTTAGAACAACTAATGTCTAAAATTAATGAGTTCGCGAGCTGTCTATGGTACTTGTTTTTAGCACCATTCTCTCAAATAATATCGTATCCCATGATATGATGCAAGAAAAACTTTTCTATTTGCGTAATTAGCATCGATATTATAATATTTGGGTTCATAATCTAATAGTTTGTAGCTTCAATTATAATAAATAAAAAAACTTACATAAAATTAGTTTTGAGAAATATTTATACTATGTTATGCTCATTTTTATAATACGTAAACTAAGTTAAAGATAATATAATATTTATAATACAACATAGTTAAATTGTCTAAAACTTTCATAACACTTCTCATAAACTTTTAGAAATTTATTTTATAAATAAATTATGATAAAAATTTGAATAATCCTAGCCCTTTGATCTTGGCTTATACATACATACATACATAAAATTAGTTCTTTTGGTTCTCTTTAATGGAAGCATTAAGCTGGGTTTGGATCCTTTGCCTTTGCTCTACTTCAATTGCTCTTTGATCTCTGCTCTTTGTGTAAGCTTCAAAGAACTCTTTGTTTTCTTTCTGCAACTCATTCCAAACTATATATATATATATATATATATATATATATATTAAGTGATGCAAAAAGAAATTAAAACTTTAAAGACCCTGAATTTTCTTTTTCATATGTATTTAAAAATAATAATAAATGAGTGAAATTTAAATTAATAACCTGACCTGTGGAAGTAATGACTGGTTTAATATTTGCATGCTTAGACAAAGCTTCCATGCACTCTTCTTTGCTCATGTTGAAGATCAAACACTCTTCTATAAGATGGTGTACCTACATATACATGATTATAATCATAATCATATAATAAAAACATGTATAATGTAATTATGTATTACTTACCATGTGGATATATGAAGCTGAAGAATCACCCATAAATCATATAAATATTAGTCCTAAAAATATATATATAAACCTAAGAGCTTAAAGGATTGAAACTTGTAAAATGATTGGAAAAGGTTAATGACAGAGAAATTAAGGAAAGAATAAGCCAATCAAAGATCATGAGATACCTCAAAAAATATTCTATGTTTTCACTTAAATAAAGTTTTGAGTTCGGGGTTCATCGGATTGAAAAAGTCTAAATTTTTTTTTTCTTTAAGGGTATTTTTTTATTTTTATTTCGAATATTATAAAAAGACAAAATAAATAATGAATGATGTTTTGTTTAGTGGTAAGGTATAAGTATTGAATATTAAAACGGCATAGGTTTAAATCTTATTATATGTATATTTTTCTATATTTTAATATAAAAGATGTAAAAATGATAAAAACAGCCTTAAAATAATACAATTTACTTTGTAAAATGAGGATATTTTTATCTTTTTGCTTTAGGGTGAGTTTGGATGGGCGATTAGGTGCGGTGCGGTGCATTTAGCTTACTTTTTGTCTCATGCTACAGTACCGCTACAGTATCTAATCTCACCGCCACCACTGTTTTTACACTAACCGCAGGTAAACGCACCGCCTATCCAAACTCACCCTTCGTCAACAACTTTATAATAAATAGAAATGTTACTTTATTTTGTTTTCTTGTATCGTGAGTATTACAAAACACTTTACACCTCAATTGAGAGTGAAAACAGTTTATGTCTCGTTCTAATAATATCAAAAAAAATTGTCATATGCATAATCTGTGAAGTTTTTAAATTTTAAAAATCTCGAATGACATGATAATCTTTATAATAGTTTTTGTTTTTTTTTTAATATATATTTACACTTCTCTTACTAAAATTATTAGATAATGACAATGTAAATTAATAAAAGTAAAAAAGGGTTGGGTTGAAAAACAAAAATGGAACTTTTTGTATGGTGCTGTCCACATTCGCATGTGGGGTCCACCTCGCACGTGGGACGGTGTTTGTGATTGGTGGAGGGAAGATTTTAGAGAATTTTAGGATTAAAGTATCATTTAGTCCTTGAGTTTATCAATTTTTTCTACTTGGTCCCTGAACCATTTTTGATCTAGGGCTAAATCATGAATTGGGGCCTGAACTTCACAGCAACTCCCATATTGAGGCCTGAACTTTTTTTTGCCTAAGTTAATTCCTGTGCTTAGCACTTGTTCCTACAATAGGACCTGAATTAGCACTTGTTCCTAGATCAAGGCTTGAATTTTTTTTCTAAATTAGTCCCTGAACTTGGCCATTGTTTCCATAGTGGGGCCTGAGCTTTAGGGTATTCAATGAAATATTAAGGACTAATTTGGACCCAAAAAAAGTTTAAGCCCCAATGTGAGAACAATTACAAAGTTCAAGGACGAACTTGGACAAAAAAATTCAAGTCCCAATGTGGGAGTAGTTGCCAAGTTCAAGCCCCAAAAAGTGATTTAACCATTTAGTTTACACTAATACTGGAACTTGGTAATTTTTCTCAATTTAGCCCTTAATTTTGGATTTTGTTAAAGTATGATGATGTGTAATTCTGAAGTTGTGTCACGACATTACTTGAGTTTTTTTAAAAATTAAAAAAAATCTATAACTTTGATAAAAAATTTTTTTATTTTTTATAAGGTTTTAAAATTTTTAGGTAATGGCATGGAATAATTTAGAGTACCAAGTCATCAAATATTAATGAGATCTGGATCAAATAAAAAAGTTACAAATTTCCAAGCCTAATATAAAAAAACTCAGAGAATAATTTAAGAAAAAATATTAAGTTTAGGGAGTACATGCTGATTTATCCCACGGTTTTTTTTAAGCAGCTAGCCCGTCCTTTGTTTCACACGTGGCTACTGGGCCACAATCCACGTGACACGCCTCCCCCATTTATGCTTCTGCTGATTTAGGGCCGCACAATTACGAACCTAAAACGACCCGTGAAATTGCCGTATTTGGTTAGTACTCACTGCAAGACAAACAGCTCGGGGGGAAAAGAACAGTTAAAATCGACTTCTTTTTATGGAATAAATATTAAATTTATACAATAATTTTAGTTTAACGTCTAATTTGATACATAAATTTTAATTTAATATAATTATACGCATAAAATTTAAATTATTATTTTTTAGATTGATCTTGAAATTTAAAAAAAAAAAACAAAATTTAAAATACTTAAATCCGAATTAAACACAAAAAAAGTTAATATTATTACCTTTGAGCTTTGAGTATAAAACATATAATTTTTGTCAAATACATATATCAAATTAGACAAAAAAATAACACATGTATCACATTAGGAAAAAGAAAGTACCAAACTCTGGTATCAAATAATATATTAAATCTAGTAAAAAAATATAAAAATACTATATTTAAAATAAATAATACATATTTAAAAAAATTAAAAGAATATAATGAATCTAAATTAAAAGTGCTCATGGCTTAGGCCGAGCCCAACTAAAAATTCAACCACGTTTGCTAGGTCTAGGCTCGACACAAAAAATGGGCTTAAAATTTTGCCTAAACCTAACCAGGATAAAAATGCTAAAACTCGGGTCTAGCCCAGCCCGGCTCTATTAAATTTGTATATTATTTGTATATAATTTTTAAATATATATATAATATATAAAAAATACTAAAAACATCAAAATAAATATTTCCCAACAAATTAAAAATAAATTTTAAAAATTATGTATATTTAAATAACACTAAGATGCAACTTAACAAACAAATACCTCTAAAATAATAACAAAATTAATAATAAAACAAGTTTTATACAATATCCAAACAATAACAACAAAATAGTAGCAACATAATAGTAAAAGGGTAGCAAAATAGGGAGAAAACAATATTAAAAAATAAATTTTTTTGTCCTTTAATGAATTCGAGCTGGGCTGGACTAAAAATGTCTTACCCGAGGCTTGGCCCTTTTTTTAAACGGGCTTTACTTTTTTTGTCCTAGCCAAATTTTTAAGCATATATTTTTGCTTAAACCCTCTTACATTTTAGACAGGTATTCAGGTCAAGATAAGTAACCCGACCCATAAACAAATCTAATCAAAATAGACTTAAACTAATTATTTAAAAACACGATATCTAGAGGACAAATTTAATACCCATATTTAAATTGAACAAGTTTCAGAATTCAAACTATAGCCCATACATGAAGTTAAAAAATATATTTACTATTTAACAAAATTAATATTTTTAAAATTTTATAATTTTATAAATAAATCTTTTATTTGAAATTAAACTGTAATTAAAAATATAATTATATAATAAATTTTAAATTTATTACAAATTTAGATTCATATAAATTTTTTAATAATATAATAATTAAATTAATTCATTTAATAGTACAATAATTAATTTAATTAGATCCATATAATAAAAGTACGTTTGAAATACTTTCACCTCCGGAAAAACAGCTATGAGCACCTCAACCTCTGGCCATGGCTGTCCAACTCTAGTGAGTTGTCATCTTCATAATCACCTCTACACTGTTATTTTAACTTAATCAGTAAGTGGCCTAAATTATTATTGGTCGCATTATTTTCAAACAACGAAGTATTGCTTATATTTAGTTTATCATTTTTTCAGTTTTTTAAGGTTGACTTAATATCAATATTTTTATTAGTATAAAAGAATATAAGTTTGAGAATATTAAAATATATTATCGAGTTTTTTTAATTTAATAATCCAAAAAATAATTAAATATTAAAATGAGGCACTTTATAAATTAATTACCGAAATGAATCGTTTACTATAGTATTTTTCTGTGCCATCTGATTGGTTAGCGGCACCACAAAAGTTTTTTTTTAAAAAAAATTTATTAATACCGCTTAACATATTGATGGCACCGGACTACAATATAATTAGTTATTATATTTATCATATTATATAATAATTATTTTAGTTCATCTGGTAAGATGCGTGGTTTTTAACTATTGAGTTTGATTCCTACAAAAATAAATATGAACTCACAACCACATAATTAAAAATCATACATTCTACCACCTAAACTAAAATAATTATTTTATAACATAATTAATATAATCAATAAATTATATTTTAGTTCAGTGTCATCATCGATAATTCTTCTTTTTTCTTTAAAACCCATGTGGTGTTGCCAACTAGTCAGGCAGCATCGAATAATGCTATAACAAATGACCAATTACGGTAATTAATTTATAGGGTAATCCGTTTTGATATTGAATTATTATTATTTTTATTATTGGAGTAAAAAAAATATTTTTTTATTTAAAGGTTGGAAAGAATTATAGATAATTTTAGGCATTATATAAAAAATAAATATTAAGAACCATGATCCTATATAAGGATAGTTGTATGGAAAGAAGTAAATAAAAAACATTTAAAATATATTTAAAAATTTTAAAAATATTTTTATTACTTAAATCGAACTCAAGTCTAGTAGAATTAATTTGAAATTAAAAAAAAAAAAAATCATTGCTGAAACCATATCCATGTCGTGCCAGGCGAGCTTCCTGATCCTTGGGCAGCCGTAGTGATAATCCTAGCCGTTGATTTCGGATGAGAGAGCAGAAGTTTATTACAGTTTTGACTATCAAATTTTATCCAATGAGCAAAATCATCCGCTGGCAATGGCAGCCATGCTCTCAATCTCTCTAAACCCTAATATCTCAGCTTCAATTTCCCTTCATTCCATTTTCAAGGTTCACTTCCCTAATGCTCTTAAACTCTCTCATTAACACACACGCACACTACATGCATGGCTAATTTATTATCGAATCTTCTTCTTCTTTTTTTTTTTTTTTCATTTTCGATTGCAGGGAAATTCGAGGAATTTAAGGCCGAATTCACTTCACATTATCCCAATCAGAACCAGGCAAAGGCCTGAACAAGAGACGAGGACTTTAGTCGTAGTGAATCAAGCGGTCAAAAGTACTCAAGTTCCGGTTCAGGTTTCTAATGTCCGGTTCCGGTTGGATAACCTCGGACCACAACCTGGGTCGAGGAAGAAAGGGAAGCGGAAAGGGAGAGGAATATCGGCTGGACAAGGTGGTAGCTGTGGGTTCGGGATGAGGGGTCAAAAATCACGGTCTGGACCAGGTGTTAGGAAAGGGTTCGAAAGTGGTCAAATGCCGCTTTATAGGCGCATCCCTAAATTGAGAGGCTTTGCTGGAGGTAAGTCTTTTGTTTTCTAACTTCAATTGCTTTCTGGATGCAAATAAGATATTGGTGCTCGAGTTTCCCTCGGAAAAAATTCAAATTCAAATTAGTAATTATCGAGTCGAGTTTGAGCAACTCAAAACTGTAGATAAAGTTTAATTCGAGCTTAGTAATATTTAGACTCAAATAAAAGTTTTAGTGAACTTTTCATATTTTTATATTATTAAATTATAATATTACCTTCAATATATATTATTAACTCTAAACTTAATTATTGAATTGAGTTCGAGCAACTCAATTATATCTTGAGCCAATTTCATACTTAAAAGCAAATATTCGATCAAATTTGAGCTAAGTATCGAGCTTCAAATTTCGTGTTTAACTTGAGCAATTCTAGCTCGTCTAGATTACAACCCTATTTTGAGATTGTGGTTAAAAGGGTTGTAATTAAGAAATTTGTTGGTTAATTGCAATCTGTGGGACAAAGTATAGGTTTAATTGCACAAAAAGTACCTAAGCTATATAATCCTCATTCTAAATTGGTGCAAAGTTCAACTTTTTAATGAAATCGGTATTGTATTAATCAAGTTCTTCTCTCTGTCTGGCTGCTAGCTTTGACATTAATTAACATATTAATACTTATACTTTGAGGATTCGATTAGAATATTTCGTAAACTGTTCAAGGCTCTTACTGACAATTCGATTGTTCTATTGTCGTTTCTCGGACAAGGTATGCATGCGGGATTGCCTAAATACATTCCTGTTAACTTGAAAGACATAGAAACAGCAGGATTTCGAGACGGCGACGAGGTGTCGTTGGAGACTTTGGCGAAAAAGGGTTTGATTAATCCATCTGGAAGAGACAAAAAGCTCCCTTTATAGGTACGTATGATCTCAGATTTAGGGATTACGCCGAGCATTTAAGTTCATGTGTAAGTTTGATAGCCCCAGAAGAAAAAAATGTTCTCTTGATAAATCGAGTATCGTTCTTCGTTCTCGAGCCTCGGTTAATAACGGAAATAACAGTGCAATCGAAGTAATCTATATCAAAGATGTATCCTCTGATTTCAGGGCTTGATATGCTTATATCGCGTCGGTTTTCTTTTACTTCCCCTGCAGGCATGGTGTACCCTGTTTTATTGGCATGTCCTGTGTTTCTTTGGTTGATTTCTTGAATATTCTCTGTTAAAACAGTATAAATGGCCATAATGTTGTTTATAAACTGGAAGGGTTCATTGTTATTTGACCATGCATCGTGTTCTGTTAGATTCTTGGCGACGGGGAGCTGAACGTAAAACTGAACTTCAGGGCCCGCGCGATCTCGGCATCTGCCAAGGAAAAGCTATAGGCAGCTGGTTCCTCGCTGACTGTATTGCCTGGCCGGAAGAAGTGGGTTAAGCCATCGGTTACAAAGAACCTCGCTCGAGCCGATGAATACTTCGCAAAGAAGCGGGCTGCAGCATCTGCAGCAGAAACTGAGTCCACTGCTGCATGAATGGTATGTATCGATTCGCTTGTTTAGACCCAAAATACAAAAAACCGGTTGTCGACTAACGGATAGGACCTACCGGATTGTACGGATGAAATGTTCAACATTCAAGGAAACTCTGTTCATTGTGTCATTTTCATGGTTACTAGAAATTAAACATCTTCATTTACTAGGTTTGAAATGAGTGGTTCGTGTATGTGCGGATCGTGTAAAAATAGTAATGATAGTGAAATTAGATACTGTAGCATGAGACAAAAAGTAATTTAAACTCACCGCATTATTGATCCAAACTCGTACTAAGTTTGAAATTGTTGTTTATTGTTTATATGATTATGCATTGGTTGACTCCATATTTGTGAAAATTTAGATTAGATAATTTTGGATAGACTACGAAGGGTGAATACATGAGAGGTCCCTTTATTCTATGGAGCTGTTTAAACTAGTCCTTTTATTACTAAATGGTTCAATTTATTCCCTCTATTGTTAAGAAAAAAAAAATTAAATAACACCAATTTGGAATAGAGTTGATATTTACCATTTAAAAAAAATCGATTAGTATTTAATGGAGTTAATATTTTTAAAGTTTTTATGATTCTGTAAATGAAATATTTTGTTTGTAATTGAATTGCAATTGAAAAATAATAATTTTTTTAAGGTATTTTTTATACAGTAAATGTTAATTTTGTTACAATTTGGAATTTTTTAATAGTATAGATCCATTTAATAATAAATTAGGACCTCTCAAGTACTTTAATTTATTACGAAAATAATAATATGAATTCGTGAACAGGGGCGCAGCTAGGTGCCATTGTCCCTCTAAAATGAAAAAAACTTTATATAGATTCTTTAAATAAAAATTTTAAATTAATAAAGATAAAATTGTACTTTAACTTTTTAAAAAATATTAAAATTTGATTTAATCTTTTAAAATTTGCAAAGATAAAGGTTATTTAAATAATGAAATTATATTTTTACTATCATAAAAATTACAATTTGATTTCGACCCTCTAAAAAAATTTCTAACTTTGTCCTTGTACATAAATATCTTAAAATCGTATAATATATAGTAAAATGTACAGAATTAAGTGATTATTTTGAAAATTTACCCTTTTTTAGTAAATCTTAAAATTTCAATCCTCAGTTACTTAACAGCAAATCAAAACCACAGAAAAAGAACACCCACAGAAAACCGTACCAATCCCTGAAAAAAATCTCCACCAAACCCCTTCTTCTCAGCCCCACAAAAACCCTAAACCCTCTTTTCTCTAAAACCCTAATCCAAATTCCTCAGCAAAAATCCTAAAGGGAAACGAAGAAAAAAAATAACGAAACGATGAGCTCTTTCACCAACACCAACAATTTCGATAACCTTTTACTGCAAACCCTAATGGGAAGGCTTCAAATCCGCCCCCCAACCAATACCATAACCAATTCTTTCCTCACCCAATCCCTCGAAGACCTTCTCCTCGACGCCGCCAACTTATCGGACTCCGATTCCGACGATGCCGACAAAACCCAACTCGCCAAGGAAGAATCCAAGCTCGAAAAAGAGATCATTCGGGTCATCTTGTCGGGTAAAACCGACCCTTTGAAACCTAACTCTGGTCAAGCTGTTAACATCAATGACCATCATATTTGCATCACTTTTCACCAGGAGAATGGGTCGGATTATAGAGTATGGGAGTGGCATGGTCATATAATGTTGTTTGATGAAGAGAATGGGTATAGTCCTGAATATATTTACGGGAATTACTTTGAGAGATTGCAAGGGAAGACTGTTGTTAATGAAGAGAAAGAAAAGGATGTTGAAGAGGAGGAGGAAGAGGAGAAAATTGGGAATTTAGGGTTGAGGGAGTTGATTGATGGAGGTGCTGATTCGGGTTCGGGTCGGATTCTTCATAGGAATATCAATGCTGGGTTTCCAAGGTTTTTATGAAATTAAATGCTTTTTCTTAATAGAATTTTGTTACCATTTATGATTTTTTTTTGGCTTGTGATTTTCCTTGCTATGCATGTGTGTTTGTATAACCTTTAGAAATGGGTTTTTGATCAAGTATCAGATTTGGGAATTCATGAAATTATAAGGTCAAATTCTGCTGTTACTCCTTGTGCTATGTGCTAGTTGTCGATTTAGTCCTTGGTACTTTTTTAATTTTAAAATTCCAGTCTTGACTCAAATGGTAGCAATTAAACCCATTGACTCATTGTAGTAGTTAAACTCATTTATTTAAATTCTGTCATTAGTCTGACGATGTTCAATTTGATCATTCCTAGTTCTTATAGTAACCATTATATCCATTAACTACTGTTTTTAGTAATATATGGAAATAGAAAGTTGTATGGCATTACTAATGTGATAATATGTTTGCTACCTAAGATTTTGGAAATAGTAGAACTTGGCGAATTTAATAGCTACCATTTGGCCTATACATGGACTAAAAATGATCAAATTAAAGTATCAAAATCCGAAAAGGATAGGCACTAAATATACAATTTATGCATTGTATAGGGACTAATAGCAGAATTTAACCTCATTTTAACTATACTGAGAGTGAACTTGCTGCTGGTTATGGAATGATATGAGTCACTTGCAATGATGAATTGAACCTTTTTCTTTTCATGCTAGTATTCACAATGAAGGTGTCTAGTGTATGTTTTCGTGTCATTTCGTGTATTTTTTTAATTATAGCTCAAAAATAAAAAGTTTAATTAATTTCATTTCACATGATTGCATAATTAGTGTAAATGTCTTATTCTTAAAGTTTTGAATGAAGAAACAGAGGGTTGGGTTTATTTAATGTTGTTCCGAGATCGGCTTGTTCGATCTTAGTTTGGTTTAAACTATGTCTGTGCTTGTACTTTGTCGGTAAGTATCACAAAACTATGTATATATTCCTGAAATCATCTTAGGTTCCCCATATTGGTTCTTGGACCGTAGGAAACAGAGGGTCTATTTTTTATATCGACTAGTTCGATTTTAATTTTGGTTTAAACCATGTCCGTACTTGTAGTATGCCAATAAGTATCAAAAAATGAAGTCTATGTTCACGGTACGTTTACTCACATTCGAGTGTGTGGTTGTAAGTTTGCTATTGTCTCCCATTTCAGTCCTCGTAGTATCGTTCCATTAGCAATTTGCAGTGAATGAATGTCATATCGATTCATTTTCTTTTCTCCATTTGAACTTGACAGGATCTAGACTCGAAGTTTCCGTCCTTTTTTCCCGGGGGTTTCGGGTTTCGATAAGGGGAAGGCCATCACTCAATGGCTCACTCGGTTAAAAGATTGAACAGAACACAACAGAACAGAACATGTTTTCCTTTGTATGAGGAGACCTAATTATTTTCAAGCAGTTCTTTTTTTTATTTTTAATTTTCATTTATGAGTTTACCATAATCTGTTATTTACCTATGGTACTTGGAAGTTAGATATAAATGTGGTCTATGAATATGTTTCCAATACGGGTATTTTTTTTTTAAAGATTTTCACTATTTGGAATATTGTTGGAGGTTGATATTCTATTTATATATATATATATATATATATCTATATATTTAATAATTTCATTATAGGGTTTGATCGTATTTGTTTTTTTTTTTTTGCATAATGTCTAGAATTATCCATAGCTCCTCCCAACCCATAAATAGGAGGATAATATGTTTCAGCGCATTCGAATTCAGGTTCTCTTGTATTGACAACAATGCCTATGACAATCGAGTTAAGACTCAATTGGTTTATATTCTCATATTTATGCTGAAATATGTATAGGACAAGATATTTTATAAAATATAAATAGCTAGAAATGTGCCTCTTTATATATATATGTTTGAAATTTCTAAAAAGAGTTTCTTGAGCTTTCCATAATTAAGTAATGTTTTGTGTAATTTGTCTTACATAAAATCTTTATGAGATTTCTGAAAATTTGTATAATTGAATAATGTATTGTTGGATTATAATTAACTTATCTTGCAGAAATGTTATAAGTAAAAATGTCATGGATCTCTTGTATTTAGAATTAGATTGTATTTACTCAAAAAATAAATAAAATAATTTATATATGTTAGATCAAAGATCAATTTGTTTTTTTATTAAAATTTTTATACATTTTTATTATTAAAAATTGATATAGTTGATGGAATAATAAATTAATTACACGTGACATGTTATATGTATAGAGTTTAATAGATTCATATCATATACGTTTCTAACCCTTAAATAGGAAGAAAATACGTTTTAACGCACTTGAACTTATATCCTTTTGCACTAGTAACAATATCAATACCAATCGAGTTAAGACTCATTGCCTAAATATAAATATAAGTTGAACTTTAATATTTAAGGAACAAACTTAAGTATTTTTTTAAATTTTAATTTTATATTTTGAGAAACTTAAATATATAATTGTGTGATGTAAATATTAAAATATTTGTTTAAATTTTCATTAAGAAATGGTGTAAGTTCAGATAAAGTAATTTTATACATGAATTGGGTTTAAATCAAACCAAACCCTACTTGTAGAAACCTCTAATCATATATTACTGTTACTAAGTTTGAAAATGATTTAATAATATTATTAATAAAATATGGGCTTAATTCACATATATCTAAATATTTCTAAACATAAACCCATTTTGTGCGAGAATTTATAAATGTGCTTGTGATTTTTTTTTTAAAGTAGAAGGATTATATTTTAAATATATGAAAAGTATAAAGACTTAATGTGTATTTTATTCTATAAATTAATAAGTAAACTACATCTACGGTTATTAAACTATTAATAATTTACATTTCAGTCACTGAACTTCAAAAAGTTATAAAATTATTATTTAATTGTTCAGAAAGTTTTATTTATATCATCAGCTATTAAAAACATTATGACTTTCTCTATTCCCATTTTTTATACTAATTGAAAGATTTTATTCTCCTTCTCTTGCGCAGTTCAATTTTTCATCATGAAATATCTTTAAACATCACGAATTTATTAACCATAATCCATATAATTTTTTTTCGACCTTAAGATTTACTTGAAGCTAAGATATGTTCTTCTATTTGTTAATGGATATCGATCCACCATATCAATTGTTAAATCATCACTTGAAACTTGCTAGCTAGACTTTATAAAAAAAACAACATAACAATCTAACGACTTGAATAAAAATTTTCGAATAATTCAATGAAATAAATAAAACTAAATTAATCCCCTTTACAGTTCTATGATAAACACGTGTAAGTTTGTAATTGGATATAAAATAACAAGATTTTTAATTTCCACATATATAATTTGAGTAGTAAAAACTCATCCATTTACCCCTTCCATATCCTCTGCCAATTCCATCGTCGGCCATCATCGCCTTTTTTCCCTTTCTTTCCGATTAGGGTTTTTAATTCTTCCCCAAATCTCGATCGACTGATTAAAGAAAAAGAAAAAAAATTGGATTTTCCTTAAAACATTAAGGGTTTCGAAGAGCATAAACTGATAATATGCCTTCGTTACCCTTTGATTCGATTTGTTTACCTTTGATCCCTTTTTTAACTCCTTCCCATGCTGCTTCTTACTCCCATTGTTTGAAACATCTTTCAAAGAGTGATCGGCATGGTAACCTTAGTTAATAATTTTATCCCAATATTTCTTTTTCTATTTCCCATTTTCTTTTTCTTTTTTCCTTTTTACCGATTTAAAGGAAATTTGTTCTTGTTAAAAAAGAATAACCGGAGGTTTGATTCGATCGTGAACTGGGGGGTTGCTTTTTAATTTTCGGAGTTTTTTTAAAGGTTTTGAATTAATTGCAGCTGTTTTAACAAGGTATATTCTTAATTTTTTATGATTTGGCATCTAGATGATTATTTTCTTATTAAATTTATTGTTTTCTGGTTAAAAATTCTCTAGTCATTCCCAATTTTGATTTTATCGAATTGGTCCCTCTAAAGAAACCAGGGTAATTTAATCATTATAAATTTTGAAATTGAGTAATTAAGGACAATTAATCACAATTTAGTCTTCAAAGTTTATACATCCTATGAAATTGGTTCTAATTTAATAAATTTAGCTGCAGCAAATCGTCAGGATTATTAGTCTTTACTTGCTCACACTTTTGAAAATCATAGGATTAAATTGCTCCATTTTTGGAGGGATAAATTTGCTGAATGTTGAAAGTGGGAGGGACTCGAGAGGTATTTTTGTTTTATTTTCTCTATAATTTATTGCACCATCATATGGAAATACTATGTGAATATTCCTTTTTAAGGAATGAATCCCAGAAACATTTTTGCGTGTCTTTTTCTTTAGTTTATTAGTTTAGAATATTTCAATGTTAAAATAACCTTAATTACTTTTGTATTATGAACATATTAAGCTTGATTAAGAATTAATTTTAGTCTTAGCTTATAAACCAAATGTGTGTTTTTCGTTTAAAAACAGTAATGATGGATTGGGCTTTTCCACAAGTTTAATTTTGATAATGATGGATGTATCGAGTTCTCGAGTGGTCGGCGATCTTAGCGACTTAATGCGGGTTAAAGTTCGTGCTTATTTGTATGAATGCGATACTGAATTCGATGCGTATTATGCTAGTGATGTGGATGAGTTACTTGGAAATGGACATGAAAGCAAATATCCTCAAAAGGGCATAAGCAAATGTCCGTCGTTACCGTCCTTTGGGTGTCTTGAAGCAGATGAATTTGTAACTACATTGCGGAGGATGTTGTCTGAGGGTTCCTTGCAAACACCTCCCTCTTGCTTTGTTTCTTTGCCTGTAAGTGGCTTTTGTTGCTTTGTTTCTTAATTTCTTTGCCTGTACCTACATTGCGGAGGATGTTGTCTGAGGGCGTATTATGCTTTGTTTCTTTGTCTGAGAATGTTTAGTGAGTAAAAGTACTGTATATATGACATTTTCACCTGATCCATTGGAGTTTAACTTGAATCGTTGCGTTTAACTTATGAATGGTGTCTAACATCAAGTCGAGTTAAATGTATACATTTGAGTTAAGCTACAATGGTCGGATGATCATGCCATGTGTCTTGGTTTGTCAACTTTATGAGTTGAGCTTAATTAAATGATGTAGCATTAGTTTAAAATATAATGTAACATGTCATATTCACTTGAATAGTTGCATGTAATTAGTGAATGGAGTATGAATCAAGTCAGGTCAAATGTAACTACTCGAGTTAAGCTACAATGACTAGATGATCATGCCATATAACTTGGTTTGTCAACTTTATGAGTTGAGCAAATAAAACAGTGTGGCATTAGTTTAAAATATAATGTAACAAGTCATATTTACTTGAATAGTTGCATATAATCAGTGAATGGAGTATGAATCGGGTCGAGTCAAATGTAACTACTCGAGTTAAGCTACAATGACCAGATGATCATGCCATATAACTTGGTTTGTCAACTTTATGAGTTGAGCAAATAAAACAATTCGGCATTAGTTTAAAATATAATGTAACGTGTCATATTCACTCGACCCACTAGAGTTTTAACTTGAATAGTTGCATGTAACCGGTGAATGGGGTATGAGATCTGGGCAGATTAAATGTAACAATTCGAGTTAATAAGCTACAATGGTCAGATGATCATACCATGTAACTTGGTTTGTTAACTTTATGAGTTGAGCTTAATTTAATGATGTGGCATTATTTTAAAATATAATGTAACGTGTCATATTCATTAGACACACTAGAGTTTAACTTGAATAGTTGCATATAACCGGTGAATGGGGTATGATATTGGGTCGGATTAAATGTAACCATTCGGGTTAAGCTAGAACGGTGAGATGATCATGTCATGTAAACTTGGTTTGTTAACTTGTTTCACCTTTTAACAGACTCCCATGAAGCTAGTGTCTGCCCTCAAAGGTAGCCGAGCGAAACAGGGAATATTACCGAAGAAACGCAGTGTGACATGGGCACCCAATGTGTACGATCCTCCACCGACATCGCTATTGCATATGATTAGAAACAAAAGGCAACACAAGTTGAAGAGGAACAACAACGACAAAAAGAAAACAGGAAGGAAAGGATTGAAAGGCACCAAGTCGACGCGAGGTAACATTGGCGGGAAAGGCATCAAACAAACTCGCAGAGGCAGCGAAAGTTCTTATAGGTGGTTTAAAGAACTGGTGGTTGAAGATAGAGTAGTTAACACGGCAAATGAGATCGACAATTTCATCGTGGACAAGCCAGATGCCTATTGTGGCAGCGGTTTTTTAACTCAGTCGTCGACCGGAATGTACTACTCTGTGGCAGAGGCTCTATGAGTATGTCTTCTAATTCACATCATGGAGAAAATCTATGCTTTTATTTTTTTTTTCTATTCTTTAATATGGTTCGTAAATAAATAAGCTCTTTCATGCATCCTTTTATTGTTGATGTATATTTGAACAATTTACTTTGTATAGAGCATAATGCAATGGTTTTTTATAATGATAATCTATTCGAATTTATTGATTTAATTATAAAAAATCGATAGATTGAATTTATTTGAATCTAAAGCAACTTGAACCTAAAATGATTTTAAATGCAAAATGCAAAACGATTTGCACATGTGACGGTAAATGTGTTATAAAGGTCTTAGTCTTAAGAGTTGGATTGTATTTTGCTTCTCTACTAAAAAAATGGGTAAGTTAGTTTTTATCTATTAGATTAAAGAGTAAATTTCTGTTAAAAATTCTATCCATTTCTATAGTTAAAAAATGTTTTTATACAATAACATGAGGGATACGTAGACCTGCTCATGGGTCGGGCGGCCCGGCCCGGCCCGAAGGCCCGCCCGAAATGTGGGAGGGTTTGGGCAAAAATATAGGCCCGAAAAATGGGCTTGGGCAAAAAAATTAGGCCTGTTTAAAAAATGGGCCGGGTCTCGGGAAGAGTCTTTTTGGCCCGAGCTCGGCTTGGCCTGGCCCTAATTTACTAAATGACAAAAAAAATATGCTATTTTTTTTGTTTTTGAATTTTATTTTCTTGATGTTTTCTCCCTATTTTGATACCATATTACTATTATGTTGCTACTAATTTGTTGTTATTATTTGGATATTGTATAAAACTTATTTTATTGTTAATTTTGTTATTATTTTAAAGGCATTTGTTAATTTTGTTATTATTTTAGAGGTATTTACTTGTTAAGTTGCATTTATCTTAGTATTATTTAAGTCTACATATTTTTTAAAATTAATTTTCAATTTGTTGGGAAATATTTATTTTTATTTTTTTTAGTATTTTTGATATATTATATATATTTAAAAATTATATAAAATAATATAAAAAATTAATACGGGCGGGCCGGGCCCTGGTTTTAGAATTTTTATATGGGTCGGGCTTGGGCAAAATTTTAGGCCCATTTTTTAAGCCCGGCCGGCCCGAGCCCGATGAATAGGCCTAGATTTTTAGTTGAGCCCGGCTTGAACCCGGCCCGGCCCGGCCCATGAGCACCTCTAGGGATACGTGGCATGTTATATATTTGCTATTTAATTTAATGATTCTAACTTTTAATATAGGAACTTTCATGATACTTTTTTCAACACTTTTGACATGTATATAATTGCAGGTTATTGGAAATTAAACTCATTCTAATTTTAGAAAATGTATAAAAAAATTATACAAAATCTTAATCTCAAAACACAAAGTAAACGCAAAGTAATATTTTTATTACTAAGAGGCAACAGTAAAGGTTTTAGTGGTCGTATCAGATTCAGTTTGGGTCCATGGTATCAATACCATAAGTATTTTTCCAAAGTTGGACATAATCTTTGAAAATAATTTGTTGTTACAAATAATAATTTTTATTTAATATTTATTAATTAATATATCTCTTATTGATTTTTTAAACATAACATTATTTTTTATCTTTACATTATAATATAATATATTTAATTTTTCACACCTTATAAATTAAATAATATATAAAAAAACATTACAAAATTTGAAAATGAGTTGAGTCAGAACAAATTAGAGTTTTTAATATTGGAGCCCAAGTTTCATATTTTAAACAGACTTATTTATGTTTTTGTTCGAGTTTATTAAGTCAAATCATGTATTGTATATTTTTATAAAATTGGTAGAAGTATCATAGAGGTCCTTATATTAAGAGTCAAATTATATTTTGTCTCCTTTATTCACGAAAGAGTAAGTTAGCCTCTCTACATTAGATCAAATAACAAACTAATGCTTCTGTTAAAATTTTTATCTATTTTTGTTGTTAAAAATTGGTTATTGTAAGTTAGTATGAGATGCACACAGTATATAGTGGCGAATCTAGGGGGCTGGCAAGGGCTCTGCCCCCTTAAAATGTAAACTTACTATTTAGGCCCTTGAGATTTTTTAAAAATTTTAAATTAGTAAAGGTAAAATTACACCTTGCCCCCCTAAAATTATAAAAATTTGATTTAGTCCTTTAAAAATTATAAATATATAGACTATAAAAAATTAAAATTTCATCCGTTCCCCTCTAAAAAATTGTTCTGGCTTCGCCTTTGATGGTATACAACGTGTCATTATCTGGTCATTTCGTCAACTGCATCAATTTTTAATAGTATATATGGATGAAGTTTTTAACAGGAAAATAAATTTGCTATTTAATCTAATGTATAGAGACTAGTTTTTTACTCATTATTTTGAGTATAAAGGGCAAAATACAATATGATACATGGTATAAGGACCTTCATGGTATTTTTACCATTTAAATTATTGTCCAAATTTTATTTAAGTTGCACTTGGTGCTTTCTTAAGTTATAATTCAAATGGAATGTGATTGCTAAAAAAATTACGTTACAACGTTTGGTATACATTAGAAAGCATTGATTAAATACTACTATTTTAGAGGTATCTGCTTGTTAAGTTATACTTATCTTAATATTTTTAATTTACCTGATCATGATAAATTCTATTGAAGTCTAGCTCAGTCCACGATCACCTTTATCATTATTGTCAAAAAACTTAAATGGGGGATAAAAAGGTAATTTCATTGAAAAACACTTTTTCAAAAGCCAAAAATTAAAAATTTTGGCTTGGGCTAAAATCTCAATTAGTTTATTATTTACACGGGCACAATTTATTACACAGTTTGACCATACGATCATTTTCTTGAGCCACACGAGTTGAGCTTTGTCACACGATCGTGTGACCGCTGTTTTCACTTTTGAAAAATGATTGCAAATAAATTATTTAGTTATTTTTATTAAATTATGAATGATATCAAAATTTAATTGTTGTAATACTTTATAGCTCGGATCCGACCACTAGATCGAGTACAGGCTATTACATCTACTAGTATCATATTTTACCTTGATGGTATACAAAAGAGAAAATGGGTAGAAGGAAATGGGCCGGTGGTATAAAAAGAAAAATAGAGCCCAAAATACCAAGTAACTTCCCGGTACTGTACCCGGAAAATGAAAAATGGCGGCAAAAGACTCAAGATTAAGAGACACCACTAGGGCAACTTCAGTTACATTTCGCGTCCTCAATTTCGCAAATTTTTTTTTTTTGTGGGGGGGGGGGGTGGTGTTAAACTATCGATTTTCTTTTCATTTTCTTTTTCGATTATCTTTGCAAATAATCTTTGTTTGAACGAATAATCTTCAGAAAATGGATTTTAACGCGGCGGAGGAAGAGGAATTTGGATTCTCAAGAAACTATTTCTTAGCAAAAGAAATGGGCAGTTCTGGGAAGAAATCTGCTCGTAAACTCAGTGATATCAACGTTGTTGACGAACAGGTATTTTGCCTCATTGAATCCCTCTCGAGAAAAGCTTTCGTTTTTTTTTTTTCTTTTAAATTTTGTTGTTTTAAAATTGCAGGAACTTAGAGAAGCTTCAGCTAATATTGAACCAAAGCATCAAAATGACGTTGCAGATTTAATAAATAGTTACAAAAGTTTATACCCAAAATGGGTTTTTGATCTCAGGTAATTTAAAACTCTTTTTTACTTAATGGTGTAATCTTGAATTTCATTGGAAACTTTAATTCCTTAGAATTTGATCCTCTTAATTTACAAAAATTGGAAATTTGATCCGGTTTTAGGGAATACATGCAGTTGAACAGTTGGCTTTTGCTAATTTGTTTTGATCTCAGATAGTTTAAAACTCTTATTTACTTAATGGTGTAAGTCTGAATTTCGTTGTAAACTTTAATTTATTATACTTCGATCCTCTTATTTTACAAAAATTGAAAATTTAGTCTGGTTTTTGGTGAATATATGAACTTGAATTGTTAATTTGTGCTAGTTTGTTTCATATAAAATGTTATAAAAATTGAAAATTTGGTCCGGTTTTTGGTAAATACATTATACATGAACTTGAACTGTTGATTTTTGCTAATTTGTTGTATGTAAATTGTTGAAATGATGGTTTTTTATATCTCCTTACATATTAAATATTGAAATGTTCTACTGATATTACCCAAAATGGGTTTTTGATTTGAGGTTGTTTGAAACTCTTATTTACTTAATGGTCTAATTCTGAATTTCATTGGAAACTTTAATTTGTTAGAATTTGATCTCTCGCTTTAAAAAAGTTGAAAATTTGGTCCGGTTTTTGTTGAATACATGCACTTGAACCGTTGATTTGTGCTAATTTGTTGCACATAAATTGTTATAAAAATTGAAAATTTAGTCTGGTTGTTGTTAAATACATGAACAGTTGATTTTTGCTAATTTGTTGCATATAAATTGTTAAAAAATTGAAAATTTGTCTGATTTTTGGTAAATACATGAACTTGAACCATTTATTTTTGCTAATTTGTTGCATATAAATCATTATAGAAATTGAAAATTTAGCCCGGTTGTCGGTAAATATATGAACTTTGAATCGTTGATTTTTGCTAATTTGTTTCACATAAACTGTTGTAAGATTGATTTTTGCTAATTTCTTGCATATAAATTATTGAAATGTTGATTTTTGATAATTCCTTACATATTAAATATTGAAGTGTTGATATTTAAGTTAGTAATTTAACAGTAAGGTTTACTAATGTTACCCAATTGGACTAACCTAGTAAGGTTTACTAATGTTACCCAATTGGACTAACTTATCGGGTTTTGTAAATTAAGGGGATAAAATTCATAATTAGACCTTTACTTATTTATTTTTTTTCCAAAATGTTACCTTGAAATTTAGTTTGGCTTAAATTTCCAGTACTTATTGTGTGTATGTTTTGCTTTTATTTATTTGCAGATGTGGTTTTGGTCTTCTAATGTATGGATTTGGATCAAAGAAATCATTGATTGAAGATTTTGCTTCAACAGCTTTGGCAGAGCATTCTGTTGTTGTAATTAATGGTTACCTTCAATCAATCAATATAAAACAGGTGCTGTTTTCATCACATAACATTAAAGGGACCAAGTTAGTTCCTATCATATTACAAAGGATAAAAATAAGGCCAAATTGGAAAAGGGACTATTTGATTCTTTTTATAGGATAGGGACTGAATTGATCCATTTAATAGTAGAGGGACTAATTTGATCATGTCCCTACTATAATACAGGAACCTTTTAGGGACATTCACCTATTTTTTCCCATGAAGGTTCTTTGAGCTCTCATTTCGCTTTTATTGAACACTCAAATTGTTTTGAATGTAGGTTATAATAGCCTTGGCTGAGATTCTATGGGAACAATTAAAATTGAACCGGAAGGTTTCATCCGGGAGTTTGCCTAAAGTTCAACAGCCGTTTAGTTCTCGATCTATGGATGATCTTTTGTCGTTTTTAGACGGACCCCAGATGGATGAGAAGGATAATTTCATATGTGTTGTTGTTAACAATATCGATGGACCTGGGTTAAGAGATACCGAAACTCAACAATATCTTGCACGACTTGCTTCTTGTTCTTATATCCGTGTTGTTGCCTCTATTGACCATGTGAATGCACCACTTTGTAAGTAAACTCTTGTTTCGATTTTCAGTTAATAGATAGGTTAACTAGCTCATTTGTCTGTTTTGAGTATCGACCTCAATGCTTCGTAGGCTAGGGATAGAAGTCGATAACATCTTAGAATTTCAACTTCTCATTTCCATATTCTTTTTGGTCGGATGTGCTCTTGGTAATGCTGTCTTTTTCAAGGATATGTGAAAGAATGTGGTAATATTTGATGTACATTCCATAACAATAGTTTTGTATGCTTTAACGAGGGAAATTAAAGGTTGGATAGGGTGGTCGGGGTCATTTTTATATAGCTTTCGAATATTGAATAGGTTCCATTCTATTCTCGAACAAATCAAACCTAGTAAATGGAAATGTGTTCTTCATAGACCCGATTAGGGAATCACCAGAGAAAAGGACCTCTCTTGGGAGGTTGGAGGGGTCTCTTAGTAATACTCATGTTATTTTTGAATAGGTATTATAAATTCCCTTCTTCCAAGGAATGCTGAGATAATTAGCATTGTAGAGCATTACAGGTTTTCGTGTAATCGATTCAATCCTGTTCAGCTTCACCAGTAATATATCAATGTAGTGTTTATTGTAATAGTTTTGTTTGCTTTAATGGTGGACAGAAAAGTCGGATAGGGTGGCTGCAGTCATTTGTTATATAACTTTGAAATATGAATATTTTTCATTATAGTCTTTGAACTAATTCCGGACTTCGAGTTCTTGCTTGAAGGCCTCTCTTTTAATGCCAGGTTGAAACAAACCCAATAAATGAAATGTCCTCTTTCTAGACTCAATTAGGCAACCACTGGAATTTGGTCGTGTCTTGGGTAGTACTCTTATGTTATTTTTCAATGTATGTTATTTAGCATTGTAGAGAGGTTATGATTTTCATGTAATTGACTCAATTCTGCTTGGCTTCGATGTTAGTGTGGGACAAGAAGATGGTTCATGCACAATTTAACTGGTACTGGTATCATGTTCCTACGTTTGCACCGTACAAGGTCGAGGGGCTCTTTCTCCCTTTGATTCTCGCACACGGCAGTAGTAAACAGAGTGCCAAAACAGCTTTGATCGTTTTACAGAGTTTAACCCCGAATGCTCAAAGTGTGTTCCGGATCCTTGCTGAATATCAACTGTCTCATCCCGACGATGAAGGTAAATGACTTGTTTCAGATTTGGAGTCTCATACTCTAGTTCTGTCATTTTATGTCTTACGATTTTAAACCGTATCTTTTAACCTTAGGAATGGCAATAGATAATCTGTACTCCATCTCTCGAGAGCGGTTCCTCGTAAGTAGCCAGGTAACGCTAAACGCCCACTTGACCGAGTTCAAAGATCATGAGCTAGTTAAGACCAAAAGGCATTCCGATGGACAGGATTGCTTGTACATTCCTCTCACAAAGGAAGGCCTTGAAAAGTTATTATCGGAGATAAGTTGACATACATGTTATTTTTACTCACCGGCAACATGAACCACCATGCAAGGACGGCCTCTGTCCAGGTAAAAACAGGTCATTTTCCGTATAACGGTGGTAGTTTAGTTTGATTTTGCATGACTGAATCTAACAAAACGACACTTGCAATGCCTCTTTAGTTTGTTATTATATGGCTATGCATTTATGTGTTGCTTGATACTACCATTTACTCATGTTGTGTTATATATGCTTGTTGAACGGTGGACTTTAATCCTTCAAATTGACTATAATTAAACTGTTATGAAATTTGACATGGTATTGTAATTGTTTTATGGTTAAATTCTGCTGTTAATCTCTGTATGATATCTAATTTATGGATTTAGTTTCTGTATTATAATCCGGTCAATTTTAGTTTCTATATTTTTTTCGATTTAATCCAAGTGCTTCAGTTTGATTATTTTTAGTTTTATGTTTTTTTTTTTTTTAAATTTTGAAATTTCAATTTTAACTCAAATGATAGTCGGTAAATTTTTTAATTAAAATATCATGGCTCTTTTAGAAGTATTATATGAAAATAACAAGTGGATATGTGATAATATATGTTTGTTGTATAAGATCTTGAAAAGAATAGAATTTAATATATGTTTTTTAGAATTCAAAATTTTAAAAGTAGTTAAATTAAATTTATAATTTATGCATAGTACAGGGATTAATGACATAAATTGACTTTATTTTTACCATTGAATGATTTCTTTTGTGAATGTGGTTGGTTTGTTTTTATTAAATAAACTCACGCATTGTAATATTTAAATAAAAAATAAATTTGTAGAAGATAAAAGACTCAAATAAAAAGTATATTATATATTTTCAATTAATTATGTTTTCAATTAAATATCTCGAAAAAATTAATTATTGAAGTAAATAGGTAGAAAGACAATCACCTATGTTTAAATAAACTTACATTTTGGTTTTTAATTTTCAGTTATTATTATACAACTATAAAAAATATATAAGAACCGGACTTGTATATATTGTTTAAGTAACCTTGGATGCTTCATTTGAGAGAATTTTTTTCTTTATTTTTTAGATTAGAATACGATTTCTTTCTATCTTGACTTTCGATTTTGACATCGTATATTAACAATTATCATTTTGTGATTAATATTATCAATCTATAATAAATTGGTATAAAAATTACAAATAACAAATAATAATATCTCATTAATTAAATTGAGAATCAATTCAATAAAAAATATAATAAATTAAAAACCAAAATATATTTAAATTTAAATAAATTTAGATGAAACCCACTTATATTTAAATTAACACATATCTTATTAATTAAAATCAAAATTAATTCAATGAAAAATATAATAAATTAAAAACTAAAATATATTAAAAAAAAAGCACACATAAATTTCAAGCATCCTTCTAAATGAAGAAAGGAGGAAAAGTATTTGATTATGACTTCTTTTCTCTCTTTTTTTACATAGAATATTCCATGATAGTGACGGTCCAATAAGAAGAGCCGTAACAATATAGCCCGACATCTAATGACGTGGCGGAAATCTAGTGGATAATTTTGATCACAGTATATAGAAGCAACCGTATAAAGATCGGCCGAAAGATCTGGGACCGTCAAATAATGTCCAAAAGATCGAACGGCTCGTAGACTCCAGAACATTCTCGAAAACCAGTATTTGAAAAAACCTCTATATAAACGAACTCTTTTCTTCTTTAGTCGGCCTCTTAAAAACCCTACCTGTTCTTTGTAGTAGCTGTTTTCTCTCTTTTAGTTTTTGTTTTTCTTTTCGTTCTTTATATTCTTTTTTGTCGACACAACAAAAGAAAATAGTGATGGCCGGTAAAGGAGAAGGTCCAGCGATCGGTATCGATCTCGGAACTACTTATTCATGCGTCGGTGTTTGGCAACATGATCGTGTTGAAATCATCGCTAACGATCAAGGTAACAGAACGACTCCGTCTTATGTTGGTTTTACCGACACCGAGCGTTTGATAGGTGATGCTGCGAAGAACCAGGTTGCTATGAACCCCATCAATACCGTATTCGGTAAGCTTTGTATCTGTTCTCTTTGCTTTTAGAGATCCTGTATCTAGAGTTTATCAAGATTTGTTTTCTTTAGATCTATGCTAAGGTGAATATATTTGGCTTGGATCTAGATTTGTTTACGTTTGGATCTATGCTGAAGTTTACGAGTTAAGATTTCTAAGATTTACTAGGAACTGCTGTAGATTGAGCTTAGATTCTTGTTCAGATCTGTTAATCTTTCTTTTGAATCTACTCGATGTTGTTGACTATATTTTGAACGAAGACTTTTGGCTTTTTGTTAGATCTGTTAATACTGTACTTTTCAATCCTATTATAGCCATTTAAATGGAGTTAACCATTGCTTTTTATAATCATATTCACGTATTATAGTTTCAACCCGCACTTTTTTTTTCTGTTTATCTTTGTTCAAATACACAAAATTGTAATATACGCAATATATATTGCTTAATATGAAAGTAAAGAATCATTCATATTGATTACAGATTTGTTTTTATTTTGGTGAATTGATTTGTTTTTATCTTTACAGATGCAAAGAGATTGATTGGACGTAGATTCAGTGATGCTTCTGTTCAGAGTGACACTAAATTGTGGCCATTCAAGGTCATTGCTGGGCCTGGTGACAAGCCAATGATTTGTGTTACATACAAGGGTGAAGAGAAGCAATTTGCTGCTGAGGAGATCTCTTCAATGGTGCTCATTAAGATGCGTGAAATTGCTGAGGCTTACCTTGGGTCTACAGTTAAGAACGCCGTGGTTACCGTCCCTGCTTACTTCAATGACTCTCAGCGTCAAGCAACAAAGGATGCTGGTGTCATTGCTGGACTTAATGTCATGCGTATTATCAACGAGCCCACGGCTGCTGCCATTGCTTATGGTCTCGACAAGAAAGCTACCAGTGTCGGCGAAAAGAATGTCTTGATCTTTGATCTTGGTGGTGGTACTTTTGATGTCTCTCTTCTCACCATCGAAGAGGGTATCTTTGAAGTGAAAGCCACTGCTGGTGACACTCATCTTGGAGGTGAAGATTTTGATAACAGAATGGTGAACCACTTTGTGCAAGAGTTTAAAAGAAAGAACAAGAAGGACATTAGTGGTAACCCCAGAGCTCTTAGGAGGTTGAGGACTGCTTGTGAAAGGGCAAAGAGAACTTTATCGTCCACTGCTCAAACAACCATCGAAATTGACTCCTTGTATGAGGGTATCGATTTTTACTCAACCATTACCCGAGCCAGGTTTGAAGAACTTAACATGGATCTATTCAGAAAGTGTATGGAACCAGTTGAGAAATGTTTGAGGGATGCTAAGATGGACAAGAGCACTGTCCATGATGTTGTTCTTGTTGGTGGTTCCACTAGAATTCCAAAGGTCCAACAACTTTTACAAGATTTCTTCAATGGGAAGGAGCTTTGCAAGAGCATCAACCCTGATGAGGCCGTTGCATACGGTGCTGCAGTCCAAGCTGCTATATTGAGTGGTGAAGGTAATGAGAAAGTGCAAGATCTTTTGCTCTTGGATGTCACTCCATTGTCTCTCGGTTTGGAAACCGCTGGTGGTGTTATGACCGTTTTGATTCCAAGGAACACCACCATTCCAACCAAAAAAGAACAAGTCTTCTCAACCTACTCCGACAACCAACCTGGTGTGTTGATCCAAGTCTACGAAGGTGAAAGAACAAGGACCAGAGACAACAACTTGCTCGGTAAATTTGAGCTCTCTGGCATCCCTCCTGCTCCTAGAGGTGTCCCACAGATCACTGTCTGCTTTGATATCGATGCTAATGGTATCTTAAACGTATCTGCCGAAGACAAAACCACTGGACAAAAGAACAAAATCACCATCACAAACGACAAGGGCCGACTCTCCAAAGAAGAAATTGAAAAGATGGTTCAAGAAGCAGAGAAATACAAATCCGAAGATGAAGAACATAAAAAGAAGGTCGAGGCAAAGAATGCATTGGAAAACTATGCTTACAATATGAGGAACACAGTGAAGGACGAGAAGATTGGTGCTAAACTCCCAGCAGCTGATAAAAAGAAGATTGAAGATGCTATTGAACAAGCCATTCAATGGCTAGACAGCAACCAACTCGCTGAAGCCGATGAATTTGAAGACAAGATGAAGGAGTTGGAGAGTATTTGCAACCCCATCATTGCAAAGATGTACCAAGGTGCCGGCGGTGACATGGGTGGTGGCATGGATGAGGATGTTCCGGCTGGTGGAAGTGGTGCTGGTCCTAAGATTGAGGAAGTTGACTAAATCATTGATTATCTTCATCTGATTTCTCTATTGTTCTCTTATGTTTTTTGGGATTTAAACTGTTTGGTTTTGTTGTTTGGTTTCTAATCGGATTGAAATGAACTTTTATAGGGTTTGTTCCTTTTTTGGGATACTCTATCAGTAGCACCTGTGATTGTTGTGTTTTGAAAACAGGTCCCTTTTGAACTCATTAAAGATATTAAAGACTTTTGTTTATGAAATGCTGTTTACCTTTTTATTTTAGTTGCATTTTAAACATATATAGTGAAGTTCTTTTCTAGAATCGAATCTTCAAGACGAGCCGGTTGCTTAGAAATTGTGTTAGTGAATTACTTCACTTTCACTTCAAGCTTTTTATACACATTAAATTTGGTTACCATTCATTAAATGCTCTGTGACATCATAATATTAACTAAATCTCAATATTTTCATAAAATAATATTTTTATTTAAAAGTATGCTTTTTAAAAGAGCTTGTAATTGATGAAATAAATAAAAAATGAAGTTTTTTGAATTTTCCAATAATATAAGAAATTGCACCAAATATTATATCAAGGGTTTAAGTGAGATGAAAAAGACTCTTTTATCTTGTGTTATGTTCAATTCATTTAGTTGTATTATGTTATTTGTCTTTATTTTGTGTAGGTATCTAAAATAATAATTTCTATGAATAATATATAAAATAATAATTTGATGTAACGTTATATATATAATAAATATATGTATAATTTGATTAAGAAGGGGTGAATTCACAAAAATATTATTTTTGACAAGTTAAAAAAAAATTATTTTCCCTCTTCAAGCACGGTACAAAATTGACCGGACACCAAATCCGACAATTTTTATGTTCTTTTACCTTAGATCTAGTTTCGAAACCATCCTAAATTTTGGCTCTCTTGTCCGAAAGTCTCCTCTTTTCCTTTTCAATTAATGAAAAGACCTCACTTTCCTTATTCAGATCGATCATGGCTTTTACTGCCATTCCTCATAATCTCAATCATTTCACTCACTTTCCTTCTCTCATTAACTTTCACCCAAAATAAATCCACTTCATTCGAACCCGAATTTTCCTTTCAAGAACCCGGATTTTCTTTCTCCGAACGGGATTACGGCCGGTTACCGAGGTTACCCAGATTTGCTTATTCCATCTCGGGGACGAAAGGTGATGGGCCGCGCGTTAAAAGGTTGTTGCAGGCGATTTATCACCCGAGGAATTACTATTTGGTCCATTTGGATCTTGATGCTTCGGATTCGGAGCGGTTTGATTTGGCTAAGTATGTGAAAGCGGAGGGTGTGATTAAGGAGTTTGGGAACGTGATGGTCATCGGAAAAGCTGATTTGGTGACTTATAAAGGGCCTACTATGGTTGCCGCTACGCTTCATGCCGTGGCGATTTTGTTGAAGGAAGCTAAGGATTGGGATTGGTTTGTGAACCTTAGTGCAGATGATTATCCCCTTATGACCCAAGATGGTAAGAACCAGTTCTTTTATTGTAATTTGACGAAAATGTATGTATGTATGTATGTATGAGTGTGGATTTTGGATTTGAAACTTGGTCCTGTTGATGTTAGACTCAATTGAGTTAATCCTTGAATCGGTAACTCGGATTTGAATGATATGAAAGCAGAGTAAAACTTAGTAACATTCAGCTCGATAATTATCGGATCGAGTTCGAGTCAAACACGAATAACTTGCGAGCACTAGTGTCTTATTTAAACCCCTATTTTTGACATTTATAGTAATAAGTAGGATTTGTTTGCCTGAAATTGTTGTCAAAAAGGCGAAAGCAACTGCTTATAGTATTTGCTTTAACTTGTTGACGGAAACGTACGATCGGGTTTGAATAATTCAGATATATTGGGAAATGAATTGCGGATGTTAGGGTTCGAAACTTGTACCACTTGATGTTAGTGTTGATTGAGTTAAGCTCCGGGTCGATAATTCCGACTTGAACGGTATGAAACGAGTGTAAAATGTTGCAACATTCTTGACATACTATAATGTTCCGAATTATCAAATGGTTGATGGTGATAGAGCACGGAACTGTTTACCTGTATAGTTCTGGCTTGGTTTCTGCTGCGCATTAGCATTTATCTCAATCCGCAATTGCATTTGCAGCCTAGATTTTACCTGTATGCTCCGGTTGGCTTCCTGCTGATTGCTTATTGATTTTTGTTTCAGATATCGTGCACATCTTCTCGTACTTGCCTAGGGATCTCAATTTCCTCGAGCACACGAGTAGCATTGGCTGGAAAGAGTGAGGAGCCGATACATTTTTTGTTCCACTTCCTATATGGTGTAATGGTCGTTTATATAGTGTTCTTCTAATGTAACTTCGTTTTGTGTTTGCAGATACCAAAGAGCAAGGCCGATCATTATAGATCCGGGTTTATACCATTTGAAGAAATCTGGCGTATTTTGGGCTAAGGAGAAAAGATCGTTGCCTGCTTCTTTCAAGTTATTCATGGGTAATGCTTTCATATATGCCATCGTTGTTCTCTGAAATATTTGTTCGAAAAGTCTTGAATATGTCGATACTTAGTGGTTAAGTGTATGGCTGCATACAGTTTTCATTGAGTTTAAGTAGACACGAATTAGTAGGGATAAGTTTGCAATCTTTAAACTGTTTCGAGATCCTTTACGAGTGTTGCATGTTGCATATCAATTGTAAGCTACTGATTACGATACGGGTTGAAAATTTATGTTTATATCCCAATATTTTGATATACATTTCCAGGATCAGAATGGGTGGTGCTGACAAAATCGTTTCTTGAATTCTGTGTATGGGGATGGGATAATCTTCCACGTACACTCCTTATGTACTACACGAACTTCATATCATCCCCGGAAGGTTACTTCCACACCGTAGTTTGCAATCACAAAGATTACCAGAACACGACCGTTAACCATGACTTGCATTATATACGATGGGATAATCCTCCGAAGCAGCATCCGATGACTTTGACGTTGGAACATTTCGACGACATGGTTCGAAGTGGAGCACCTTTTGCTCGGAAGTTTGCCAAGGATGATGATTCAGCCCTCAATAAGATCGACAAGGAATTGTTGAGGAGATCGTACGGTCGTTTTACCCCAGGGGGTTGGTGTGTGGGAGGTTCAAACCCGGGTAAAGATCCGTGTGTAGTTTACGGGAACCCAAATGCTGTTAAACCTACTGTAAGTTCAAAGAGGCTTGAGAAACTATTGGTACAACTTCTTGATTCTGGAAATTTCAGATCAAAACAATGTAAATAGTTATTTTTTGTAATGTGATGCTTAATGTCCCGATTCTCGAGGCCGTCGGTTGTCATTCGATATTTGATTCTTGTTCGATACTAAGCTGCCGCCTAGATTTTGAATTGGTTCTTGAATGTAGACGTTTTAATTGAATCTTCAAAATATCAGTGTTGTATCAATTGTATATTATCGTATAAATTGTTAATTTAGACATTAAATATTGGAATCTAACAAGTAGCATATTTCAAACAGGGAGATCAAGTTGTAAATATGTGTATTTACCGTTAGACTTGTTAAAATAGACAATAAAATTGGAAATTGTTTCATTTTTTTAAAAATGTCAAACCTGAGCTGTCTATGCAGAATGCACATACGAATTTGCGCCGCCATTTAACACCAATCTACCTAATTGATATGATGTTGCTCTATACGGAGTTGATTAGAAGGTTTTGAAATTAAATGATTAATTTAGAATTTGGACCATGGTTTGAGGATGTTTTGTGAAATTAGCCCATTTGTTTTTTTTAATGGAAATAGCAGAAATATAAATAACAAGATACTTCTTATTAGAAAAACTAATTAATGGAAAAAAAAGGTTAAAATATGGTATAAGTTATTGTATTTTTTGCACATTTGAAATTTTGTCCTTTTATTTCCAATCCCGTCCTACTTTTCAGATATAAATTTAAGTTCATTACAATCTTATTATTATTTTATATGATTATTAAGTGAGTATTTTTTTATTTTAAAATATCAAGCTAATGAATTTAACTGAATAATTTTAAGGAAGTTAACAAATTGACATGAATTTTTAAATTTGAAAAGTAGAATGATTAAATTCTTGAAAATAAAAGTAAAAAACTAAATTTTAAATATACAAAAAGTATAGGGGCTATTACCATATTTTAACCGAAAACATGTTGTGAAAGGTTGACTAAATGCTATTGGATCCAAAAGTCCGGCTAGATTTGGTATGCCCCATTCAAAAAAAGCCTAATTAGCAACTTAACCAGTTTGTGACACGTGTTCCACCGTGGACTAAATTGTAAACACAAATAAAAGTGAGGGGTAATTCAGAAACTGTAAAAAAGCTTTTACGTCACGACAGATCTATTCATGGAAAAAAAAAAAGATTAATATTTAGCGGGAAGACGATTTTTTTTTCTGTTTATTTCAAAAGCTTTTTATATTTAATTTCTTTTAGGGTTTTTTTCTTTTGCTTTTTATTCTTCAATTCACTGATTACTCTCAGGTTCGTATCGATTTCTTTTTCATTTAATTTTTTTGTATTAAATTTTAATTGCATTTTGATTTATAATGTTTAGGGTTGTTATAGGTTTAAGCAATGTGAATAAGAATCATTATGGGTAATTTTAATTTCACAAATTTATCTAAAATATGTGCAAAGCTTCGTCATCGGCATGTATTGTGTTAAAATGGGAAGCATTGTATTTGAAAACTTTACAATCACAATGTTATTTCAAAGTTAATGCTTTTAGCCAATTCTTGCTTTGATTGATTTGTATTTGCTTTGATAAATTCTGGGTTTAGCTTATTTTGTGGTGAGGAAGTTTAGTGACTGAATTTGATGGACGACTACTTACAGTGAGCAGAGTCCGGCTGCTACTCCAACCAATGCTTCAACTTCTGAGAGTGCTTATCGTATGAGTCGATCGGCGGTCAAGCAAAAGAATGGGGATGCTGATCTTGTTGAAGGGTGATTACATTTTACACTTCAAATATTTGCTCTTG
Source organism: Gossypium stocksii (assembly GCA_020496765.1). NCBI lineage: Eukaryota > Viridiplantae > Streptophyta > Magnoliopsida > Malvales > Malvaceae > Gossypium > Gossypium stocksii. The sequence goes on from CM035626.1 coordinate 121,654,111, forward strand.
CTTTAATTGAATTTTTGTTATATCTGTTTTAGTAACGATATATAAGAACTTGAGCCAGTGACTTGAGTTTTATTTTCTTAAAGCATCTTTCCTGTCTTCTCAACCCTATTTAGTGATATTCTACATTTTCTGTTCATTTTAAATTATTTTTCTTGCTTTGATTTTTTTTTTTTTTTGGATAAATTTGTTTTATTATCAAGAAGCAGATAGGTCTGCTACAGTTCACAGTCAATACAAATGAGCAGATCAACAAAATTGCTCCTAAAACAACTCAACCTGTACAACACAGATTCTTGAATCCTGTTTACAACCAAAACCATAAACCCCTGTAAGCAGCCAGAAAATTCCCCATTCTATACACAATTGGACATTAACAGTATCATTTCTATATATTCTTTTCTCCTGTACTCTAGCCTGTACACTATCTTTACTTATCTTCATTCTCCGATGCTTGGACTCCTTTAAATTGCTTGTCATTGCAGTCTCCAAAATATGTAGATGTAAGCATTCCATGCCAATTTAAGAACCACTGTGATCATAGACTTCCCTTTCAATGCTGTGACCTCCCAGACCCTCCTTCAAAAATCACACTCAAAGAATAGGTGATTATGAGATTCTTCTCTACAGCAACATAATTGACAAGCACCATCGATGTTTAATCCTCTTGATATTAGCCTATTCTTAGTAGGAAGCCCAGCAAGGATGGCCATCTAAGCTATGAGGGACTGTTTAGGAATATGCATAGGGTATGAGCCTATGCCATCCTACGTTATCCTTCTTTTCTTCTGATCTCCTGCTAAATTTTTGCTATGGCACAATTATTACCACCTGGAGTCAATAGATGTGCAATACTAGCAGCAACCTCTATAAGCTTCAAAAGCTTTCTCAACTCCAACTATTATTCCTATTGCTCAAGACTTGCCATGAAGTGCTCTCTTTCAGAACATATTCTTTTATGCATGGGTACTATTGCTTGAACAAATTTTTGCTTTGATGTTGTTTTAGTTGACCTTTGTTTATCTGTTTTAGTTACTATATTTAAGAACTTGAACCAAGTGAGTGATATTCTATATTCTCAAGCATCTTTGCTGTCTTCTTGACCCGATTTAGTAATATCCTTTTTGTCTTTTTCATTTTTCCCTTCTGAATAATCAGTACAACGAAGAAAAAGGTATCAAGAATGCCTGGTGGTGGGCTGCGCCAGTTCAGTGTCATGGGTTAGTTTTTTTCTTTCTTATATATTAAGTTAGATGTAATCTATTTTCATTGGTATTTTTAATGATATCTCAACTCCTTGATACATTCCTTGAGAAATATAGGAAATATCAGTATTTAACCTTTTGCTTATCTCAATGGAAATTCTGATGACTTATTTTGCATTCTATGGTCATCTTGGTTGAATCCAACAATTTTTTCAGTTTGTAAGAAGTTGGAGAGTAAGGGGAGCACCACATATGCTGAGGTATGTTTCTGCTATAATATTTGTTTAGTTGACTAAGTCATGAGGTATGCATATATATTAAAATTTTAGAGTAGTAATTAGTTTTTAAGTTATATGGTGTTCCTATTCTCATTTTTATGTAATTGTTATCACGCTAGAGTAGGTTTGAGATTTATCATGACAATTATATATCCTGTAAACGTTGTAACTTGGTCACTATGTCTTTCTATAAACATGATTATATGGTTTCATGTTGCATTCTTAAAATTGGAATTGCATCTTTCAAGTAATATATCACTCGAGAACTTGTTATGGCCCTTTAAAAAAATGGAATATGCTGTCTTTTCTAAATGGGTTAAATCACTATTTGGGGCCTGAACTCGGTAACTATTTCCACATTGGGGTTTGAGCATTTTTTTTTGGTCCAAGTTAAGTTTTGAACTTAGCAATTGTTCTCACGATGGGACTTGAACTAGGCAACTATTCCCACATTAGAGCTTGACTCTTTCTTTTGTCCAAGTTAGTCCTTGAACTTGACAATTGTTCTCATATTGGGCCTAAACTTTAGGGTTTTCAAGGAAATATCAATGACTAACTTGGATAAGAAAAAGTTCAAGCTCAAATGTGAGAACATTTGCCAAGTTTAGGGTCTAACTTGGACAAAAAAAAAATTCAGGCCCTAATGTGGGAATAAATATCAAGTTCAGGCTCCAAAAAGTGATTTAACCTTTTCTTAATTGAGCATGAATTTCACAAGTTGAGTTGAGTGGTTTCTGATTTTCAGGTTGCAGACGAAATTATAGAAGAGTTTGCCGCCACTCAGAGTAATACTGCCGGATCTTTAGATGAGGTTTAATTCCCATGATTTTTTAAGTTCTTATTCTTTAATCATTTGGTACTTTGCCTTTCAAACATATGCAAAACAAATGAACATTTTGGGGTTTTTTTAGTTCCATGAGAAAAACGTTCGACGACGTGTGTATGACGCATTGAATGTACTTATGGCAATGGATATCATTACGAGAGAGAAGAAAGAAATCAGGTGGAAAGGACTTTCTACTACGCAAACAAAGGATTTAGAAGAACTTAAGGTAGATAAAATCTTCTAGCAATTATTACTGTATGTAACAAACATTTTCTGATAAAACACCCAAAGGTCCATGGACGCATGAATTCACAAGAGGGAAGATTGTTCTACAAATCAAATAGTTTGACCCTCCTTTTTAATGCTTGTAGGCAGCACATGTTCAACTAATGACAAGCATCTCGCGTAAAACATCTTATTTGAAAGATTTAGAAGAACAAGTAAGTTTTTTTTAACCCCTCCTTTAATTACCTATTAGACGACATGTTGGTATGAATAGAAACCTGCTTGTGCTTTAGTTATTTGAGAAGCCATTTAAGACAGTGCAGAAATGATTTTGGTCAAATGTTGCTATTAGACCTTGTACTTCGCATAAGTTGTGGATTTAGCACCTATAAATTAATTTGGTCATTTTCAGTCCCTGTACTTTTCAAATTTGAAAATTTTAGTTTTAATTAAATGGTAACTATTAAATTCATTAAGTTCTGTTACTTTCAAAAATTGATGTGTTAAATATATTATCCCATTTGTAATGCCATGTCAGCTTGTTATTTTCATATATTACTTACACAAAAACTAATTAACAGATTTAATGATTTTCTTTTGTATTAAGATTGAAATTTTGAAATTCAAAAAATATAGCGGCTAAAAATGATCTAGTTGGAGAACATAGATTAAATCTATAACTTTCCGAATAATAAATTTAACCAAACAAATTTAATTGCTACTATTTGTTCAAGATTAAAATTGATCAAATTAAATTACAGGTACTAAATCCACAACTTACACAAAGTATAGGGTCTAATAGCAAAATTTGATCAATGATTTTTTTCCTCTTTTTTTTATCTATTTATTTACTTATTTTCGTTTGTTCTTCGAAGTGGTTTATCAGCTGCATTCCATGCCTAAAGTGTCTATGAATATATGTATATATATAAAAGATTGCAGGTCTCCGGAATATAATCAAACGAAACCAGCGGATGCTCAAGAGTAGTAATAATAATAATAATACAGCTCCTAAAGAAGGATTTACGTTACCGTTTATATTGGTTCAAGTATGTGTATTTCTATCTTTCCAAGTGGTAAAAAATTAGTGCATTCTTTGTGTGTGTGTTTTAAAATTCGGTTTGGTTTCCTGTATTTACAGACTAGTCCGCATGCAACTGTTGAGATTGAGATTTCTGAAGATATGCAACTGGTACACCTTGATTTTAACAGGCAAGTATACTTCATTTTCACCATGGAAAAACACATATAACATCCATTTTGTTTTAGGGTAAACTACACTACTAGTGACCTAACTATTTCAATTGTCTTTTTGCGCTAAAGTACATTAGTAGTCACTAAATTATTAGTAAATGTTTTTTTTTTAGGCCAACGGTGATAGTTTTATAAATTGACATAATAGCAACTTTAACCCTCAACAGTTATAAATCATGTCAATTTAGTCTTGATTCTAAAAGAACTTAGCGTTAATTACCTAGTTGGTCAATTTTTAGAGCGCTTTCATTTTGGTCACTCAAAATGAAATCCTTGTAATTTGCTCACCCAACTTTTAGGGCACTTTCGTTTTAGTCATTCAAGTGTTAAATCTTTAACGGTGGTTAATTATACACGTCATATCATGTTTACACTTTTATTTTGGTCACAAATATTTTATAAATATTGATTGGGGTAAAAAAAAATCAAGGATTAAAGTGAAAAAGAGGTAGAAGCTAAAATAATATACAAAAATTGTCAAATTGTACTTGTTATCCCATTGCTGAAAATTCTATTTTGAAATATAAATTTTTAAATATTAAGATTCAAAATTGTAGTAACAAATTGGTTGACATTATCAATAGATAAAACATTTTCAACAATTTGATGTTTTGAAATTATTTTTAAAAATTATCAATGAAAATTATTGTCTTTATCAGTTGTCTAGAAAACCCAACTTTCTTTTGATTATATAATTTGAATCTTCTATATTAAACTAAAAATAAAGAAAAATCCTTCAAATTAATTAAGTTAATTAATTTTAGCTTCCATTTCTAACAAAACTCATAAATATTTCATCACTTCCTTACCAAACCAAAAACAAACAATTAATTAATTTTAATATATAGTAACAAATTGGTTGATAATATCGATGGATAAATTTTCTTAACAATTTATTTAATTTAATTTGATGTTTTGAAATTTAAAATTTTAATATTAAAAGAATTTTGGCAATGAGATAAATAAGCTGAGTGACCAAAATAAAAGTGTAAACATGATTCGACGTGTACAGTTAACTGCCCTTAGAGATTTAATGCTTGGGTGATTAAAATGAAAGTGCCTTAAAAGTTGGGTGATCGAATTGTAAGGATTTTTCAAAATGAAAGTGTCTTAAAAGTTGGGTGACCAACTAGGTAGTTTACCCAAAAATTTAATCATCAACATTTATACAATGTGTAATTTAGTCCTTTTTTTGTAGTTTTACTTTTCTTTGTGATATTGAGAGTTAACTTTAAAAGGATGAAAAAAAATGAAAATTATTATCTTTGGTTTTTGGGTGTTATCATTTTTTTTTGTGTATTTTCAATCAAATTTAGCTGATAAATGTTTTTTTAGCTTTTTAGATAAAAGAATCATAAAGAAAAGTAAAACTATGAAAAAGATAAAATTACACAATGTGTAAATATTGAAGGTTAAATTTTCTAAAATCAAGATTAAATTGACACAATGTATAAATATTGAGGGTTAAAGTTGCTATTATGTTAATTTTGAAAGCTGTCACCATTAACCATCTAGTGACCAAAAAAGATGAAATTGAATAGTTGGTGACTGCTAGTGTAGTTTACCTTTTGTTTTATAATTTCGATTTTTACCGCGGCAAGTCTCATATTTTTCTTATCGTTTCATCTTTTATTCGCAGCACGCCATTCAGTTTGCATGACGATGCTTACATTCTTAAGTTAATGCATTGCTACCAACAACCCGAAGGTAGAAACCTCTCGCAAAGTTCTTCGATTCATTCGTCTTCAAGCTCTTGCAAAGCATCCGGCGGAGTAAGCAAACCGTTTTACTGGAATTCTGAAACGGATACCGTCAAACAAGGTACGTTGAGAAGATGAATAGAATCATAATAGTCATTAGCCTTCTAACAAACACATGTAAAACTAAATCCATGGTACTTGTATATTGTTATTTCATTTAGAGAAAAAAAAATAGTATGGGATTATTATTTATTTTGCATCATTTGTGAGATCTCTTGATTTGTTTCTTAACATTGGGGAGGCTTGGAGGGGTTTCATATTTTGGATTTTTTAGGACCTAATTGATCAAAAGTCTAAGAATTGAGGAAATTGGTAGATATTTTATTATTTACTTTTTTAATGTGATTTTGTTACCACATAAAAGTGTTGAAGGTAATTTGTAATGACAGTTCAAATTATAAGATGTGCAACGAGTAGTTAAAGTGAAAGTGGTTCACACTATAAATGATATGAAGAACTATTGGGAATGATAGTTTCGACGTCTTATGAGCTTGCAGAGATTATTTTGGAGAGATTTAGTAGGGTTTTAATAGGTTTCCTTGAGCTCTTTCGACTTTGATTGAAGGGGTTGGGAGCTTTGGCATGGGTTTTATCTGAATGATGCCCTATTGTATATAGAATGGTTGTAGAGGTACGAGTAGCTGTCTAAATGAGATATTAGTGCTCGCAAGTTATTTTAGTTTAATTCGAAAGAAATTTGTACTCGATTTAGTAATTATCGAGTCAAGTTTGCGCTTGAGCAATTCAAGATATCAGTCAGAGTCGAATTTGAGTTTAATAATATTTGACTCAAAAGGCTCGCGAGTCTTATTGAGTTTTTCATATTTTTATATCATTAAATTATGTCATTGCCCTCAATATATATTATAAACCATAAACTTAGTTATCAAGCCGAGCTCGAGCTTAGTACAAAAATTGATAATGAGCTTAATCGAGCTTAAGTTGTCAATTTTATCTTGAATTGAGCTTGAGCTTAAAAACAAATGTTTAGTCGAACTTGAATTTGAGCTTGAATATAAAAATTGATAAACGAGTTTAATTGGGCTCAAGTTGCTCGATTTTATCTTGAGTTGAGCTTGAGCTTAAAAACAGATGTTTGATTGAACTCGAGTTGAGTATCAAGTTTCGATTTTTGAGTTAAATTCAAGCGTCACTGGGATGTGATAGATAACTTGATAGCGGTGTGTGGGAATGAGTATAACAAATTCATTTAGTATGAAATTGAGTCTGGTAGAACCGAATAGAATTTTTTCTAGATTAATCAAGTTGAGTTTTATTTTATCAACCAAATTTAAATTAGAATTTTATCAAATGGAATTGGATGAAAAAAAATGCAAATTAAATAAATTTATTTCAGTATAATAAAATTTTATTTAACTTGAGACCTGAGAGTATACTTAAAAGTGTATAATATAATCTCAAACTCACACACTTACATATGGGATAAGTAAACTCCCTTTCGGTTAAATAATTTATTGCTTGAGTTCTAAAATAATTATTTAAATTATTTGAGTATTCTAAATTATATTTTTCAAATCCGCCCTAAATTATTTAACTCGAAATATTAATTCAAATTAATTCAAACAACTCAATAAATTATTTAAATTGAAATTTAAAAATTTAATCAATTATTTTTTTAAAGAGTCCATGAAAAAGTCAGTGAAGCTCTCATTTCATGAGTTGTCTGCACAAACATGAAAGCAATAAAGGAACTCCATAGCCATGACCGTGTTCCAACAGTCCCCTATCTGCAGATTTCCGACCATCAATACGAGGAGCAATCCGGTCACTGACAAAGAGTGAATTCTGTTCTGTATTAAGCATTACCGGTGATAATTCTCCGACAGGTCTATCTCCAACACTGGTTCGATCCCTTCTGCCAATATTGCCCGTCGCAGCTCGCCTTTCTACTGCAAGGAAATGACCGAGGGACCGAGATTTGTTGCTGGTGTAAACAGCATCGGTGGTTAGCTTCGGACATAATGAGAACGGCCATGGCCTGGATTTGTGACCATTGTTATGGTTTGTTGAGGATTGTGTAGTTCTTTGCCTTGTTGATGATCTACTTGATAGCTCTAGAAAGCTTGAAAGTCCTATGAGAGTCCCTAAGGGTATGCTTTTGTTATGGAAGAAAGAACCAGTGGACTGAAATCAAATCATTTACAAATATTAGTCCAAAAATTATCTTACGTTACTCGGACTCCGACTCGAGATAATCGATAAAATCACATTTTGACATCTAAAAAATAATAATTTAATCTAAATAGAAGTATACAAAATTCACTTCAAAATTAATTAACTGAATTAAACACTTAATTAAAATTATTAATAAAAAATATATTTTATATATAAGCCCAATCTTGGGCAAAAGGAAAAAATATAAAAGTTTAATTAAGATATAAAATATCTAAAAATTAAAAAATAAAACATCAACACCCTATCACTATTGTTTTACTACTCAATCTAAATTTTTAAGATACTAAAAAATTATAATTTTTTCTCCAACTCTTTTAACACAAAATTTCTAATTTTAGACGTGAGGCTAATGCTTCTATTTCGGCTAAATAGATAATATATGCCAATTCTTTTTAATCGATCAAATATGTCATTGTTTTCAAATTTTAAAAAAATAGGATGATTGTAGAGGGGTATGTGAAAGCGCGTTCATCTCAGTGAGCTTTCTGCATAGTCGACAGGAAAGCTCTTTCAGTTGGATGAGCTTTTTACTGACATATCAAGGAAAGAGCGTCTAACTGAACGAGTTTTTTTTTGAAATTTTCAGAAAACGCTTCCAGCTGAATGCGTTTTCCCAACATGTTAGAAGAAAGCTAGCCCAATTGAACATATTTTCACACGTTCACTCCAAAATCAGTCTCTTTAAATCTCGAAAAGAAAAAACCTATTTAATCAATTAAAAAAATAGGCATATATCGCCTATTTAAGCTACTATTTGACCTACTTTTGAACCATATATGCATACATGAGAGGGAAATGTAAAGATGGATTCATATAAATGCATGAGGGACCCCCAAAGTGATCCCACTTAGGCATTGATCAATCAGCTAAAGGATCCAATCCAACAGCTTCCTCGCATCTTCCTTTTTGCTGGTTTTTTATTCAATCCAGTGGGAACCAAATGAAAATCTTTATCATAAAAGGCTCTTCGTTCATATATATATATATATATATATATATATGAAAATCAGGTCAAAATCGAAATACTAACCTCAGTATCAAGGTCCGAAGAAGAAGAAAAACAAGAAGTGGGGGAAGAAGCAGTGAGCAAAGTGGTGAAGGAAATGGAACCAGAGAATTCATGGTTTCTCACCAACCCAATCCTTGCATTCAATGGCTCCAGTCCTAATGGCCACCCTTGTTCCTCCTGCATTTACAAAAAAAATAAAATATATATATATATATATATTGTAAAAACAAATGAAAAAAAGCATAAAATAAAACACAGAAGAATGAAATTAGTATACCCTTTGTGCCATCAGATTTTTCACTTGAAAAATGCAAAAGAGAAAATTAATGGAGGGTGAAAGGTTGGTTCTTTAATGCAAAACCCAAAGAGGAGGTTTTTTTTTTCACATTTGAAACTCAAAATTGAGAGAGAAAAAAGAGAAAGGGACAAATGTTGGAGCATTTTGATCAAGACATGTTCTTACCTATAGAAGGGGACATAAGGGAAAGAGGAATATTTTGTCCCGGGGCGAGTGAAAGGAGAAAACATGGCACTGCAATAAAAAGAGGGACCAAGGGCTCAGGTCCCAGGCTCTTGGCTCCATGGCATGGCAGACCCTTTCCTATTTCACCAAAATACCCCTCATTTTTTCTTAAATATCCCCAAATAATATATATTTGGATAAAAGTATCATGAAGGTTCTTGTACTAAGAATTTATTTTGCTTTCTTTGCTAAAAAAAAAGTTTCATCAATTTCTATTGTTAAAAACTGATATTTATATATAAGAATGATCTAATTATTTTGTTAACCACACTAGTTTTTAATAGTAGAAATAGATGAAATTTTTAACAAAAATAACCAATTTGCATATTCTTTTGAGTGAAAGAACCAAAACACAATCTGACTTCTATTACAATGACCTCCATGATATAAATCACGATCAAATTAATAATTAGAATATATCTAAAATCAAATAAGAATAACTATAAATAACCTACACAACTTGCACTTAATTTATATAAAGTGAGAATCAAATCTCTAATACCAAAATTTTAGGGTTTTATCTTTAATAATAATATTAAAACCTCGTTGTTATTAAAAAAAAACTTAACAAAATAACATAAAATTTAACTGTTAATATAAAATCTTCTATAATCCTTTTACGGTTAAAGTTTTATTTAAATTCATTCTTACTTAAAATGGTTTAGGGCAACCATAGATTGGTTTAACCCAAACCTCATTGCAAATTAACACATCTTTCTAAGGGAGATTGAAGTCATTTTTGTAAAACATAGAAAGATGGGGGACAAAAGATACTTTTTTTTTTTAGTAAAAAGCTAAAAAATGGTAAAAAAAAGAAATAGGTCCCGCCCCAACACGTCTACTTGTACACTAATAAAGTGTATATTTATGTAGGTGTGTGAGTTTAAACTTGTATTATATAAAAAAAAATTTATGTCCGCCCATATTAATTTATAATCATATTGTTTATTTTCGGTATTTTGTCAGCAGGGGCGAAGCCAGAATAATTTTGTAGGGGGCCAGATGAAATTTTAATTTTTTTATAGTCTATAACTTTATAATTTTTAAAGGATTAAATTGAATTTTTATAATTTTAGGGGGCCAAAGTATAATTTTACCTTTACTAATTTGAAATTTTTAAAAAATCTCAAGAGCTAAAATAATAATTTTACATTTTAGGAGGCCGGGGCCCATGCCAGGCCCCTTTGGATTCCCCCTGTTTGTCGGTGACAAATTTATTTATACCATTGTAGCAATTGTAGCGACGAAAAATTTCGCTTCAATCGCTAATTGTGGCGATTTGTTGGAAACTTTGAAAAATATCGAATTTTGATTTTAAAGAAAAGGGAGTCGCCACCGATCTTTTTTCTAGGTGTGATCGGACACCTAATAAAACCTCTTTGTAACAAGTTTATTTTCGAGTAAAAGAAGGCCAAGTTTAGGTCCGCGTTAAAATTCAGAGAAAAATAGGGTCCGGGAGTCGGTTACGCACGGGGAAGGTATTAGCACCCCCGCGACGCCCAAAATTGGTATCTTAATAAACAGTGTTGTCTTGTTTTTCAAAAATACAAGTTCAATTTAAGATTTAATCGTGATCCGATCAAAACACGAGAATCCTTAAAATTTCAATTCTTGAGAAGGATATTCCGTTTTTTAACACAAGTTGCCAATATTCATCCAACATAGCGATGAAATTGACGACTCAATGTAAAACCGGCACATTGCCTTATTTATTAAAATTGATTAAAAAAAACAAAAAAAATAAGATTTCCGAAATAATGAAAGAGCCAGTTGATACGAAATACAAGTGAACAAGAGAATTAGAAATGCATCGTGGCAAATAATGAGGAAAATAATGTGCATACGGCTAATTAACAAACATAGTGATTGCGAAACATTAACAATACGTACAACATTAAACAAGATAATAGTAAATTTAAAAAAAACGCATAGCATAGAAAACATATTCATGACATGATGTTAAAAGATATGCATAATATAATCATTAAGATATATATACAAGATAAAATATGTATAAATAATATTGTATTGAAAATATACATACATAATACATAAAACATATACCTAATGTCATATTAAAAAATATATGATATATATATACATATAATAATAAATAATAATGTTAGAAAACCAACTATTAACAAAACTACATATATACACCTCTACATTAAAAAAATATATATATACACAGTAATAATGTTAAAAATGTATATATACGTGAATATATAAAAAAATAATAGCATTAAAAGGGAATGTACATAATAATATAATAAAAAAGTAATAATAATTGTTAAAAAAACAAACTATTAATACATATACATAAAAACATAGACAATAATAATATCAAAACTATACATAATATATAAATAATATAAATATTTAATATAATATTTCAAAATATATGTACATATAAATATAATAATAGTATTTAAAAAATAATATTACATAAAGGAACCTACATATAACAAATACATACGAATACTAATGATAATATGGTAAAAATGAAAGTAAATATAATGGCACATAATATGAAAAATAAAGATAATCAAAATAATAATAATAAACCAAAACAAATATGTAAAAGGATCAAATTCGGAACAAAAATGAAATTTTAGGGCCATTTTAAAATAAAAGAAAGAGGCAGGGATTTATTTAAACACGCGTGAAACAACGGAGGGCCAAATGTACAATTTCCCGAATCTTTAAAATGCACAATAGCCTAGAGCACTAATTTGCGAAACGCTTCAAACTACCGGGCCGAATTAAAAGAACGAAATAAGTTTGGGCCGGGGCCAATCGAGTGTCAACGCAAAAGGGAGGGACCCGACGCGCAATATTCCCCTCAACACGGAACGCGCGGGTCCTGGGGAACTTGGGTCGGGTTCAAACGGGTTGGCTCAAAGCCCATGCGACATCGTTTAATGGGAAAAGAAGAAATGAAAACCCTAGGCTTTTAAGCCTTAGAACTGCGCAGGCAACAAAGGAAAAAAGAAAAAAATGAAGCTTCAGCCCCCATGCCCACCTCTCGGCCGTTTTCGGCCTCCGAACGAGCGTCCCTTCGCACCGCCAAACGACGAGGGGACATACGAAGGCATTCAGGGGAGCAAATTCTGAGAGTGGGCAACCTCGGCCCTCCCTCACTCCGATGGCGACGGAGAGGAAGGGCTCCGAACGTCGACGGTAAGTCACCCCTTCGCTATTCCCTTTTTTTTAAAACTTTAAATCAGAAAAACGAGCCCTAAAACGAGCAAGAAACTCACCCCAAAAGACCGAATCTGGGTTCGAATGATTCGAATCCTAGATGCAAAGGTAAAGTTTCAAACTTTTTCTGTTTCCATATGTACGTCGATTTTTAGATGAAAAGTGTGCTGAAATCTCTCGAAAAATTCTCTCTTTCGGTTTTTTTTGTATTATCAAGGTCCCCCCCGCTTACAATCGATTCATGGCTATTTTATATCCGAATACAATGATATTTTAAAATCTATATCCTACTGTTCGGTCTTATTTGCTACTGTTGCTCCTGTCTCTGGTTGTCATTCTTTGCTGCCGTTTCTGTCTTTGGTTCTGTTTCTATTTAGTGCATGTCTTGCTTCTGTTTGCAGGTCTAAGAAGTCAATGGAGTAGGCAGTGGAGGTGATGGGCAGGTGGGACGGAAGTGACCGGTGGGTAGGCCTAAGGATGCTAGCATGTGGCGCTGGAGGCTGCTGAAAGGAGGCTAGGGATTAGGGTTTCTGACACCCTAATTTGGTTAATGGTTTGGGCCAGCTGATTGGGCCATTCGGGTTTTATGAATTGAGTTAGGTTTATTGGGTTATTGTATTTGGGCCAGGGTAGTGGGAATGGGTTACCGGGCATGGGCTAACATTAGTTAGTGGGTCTGTTAGATTTTAATTTTGGTGTGTAAATGGACTTGGACTTTTTTGATTTTGGTTTGGGTTTTTAATATTTCTTGGTTTATTTGTATTTAGTGGTTTGGATCTGGCCAAAATTGGCCTACAACAGCAATGATGCTTAATTTGATAGTATAAAATTTTTTTTGATACGTTTTAATACATAAGATAGCAATATATGTTTTACCGTTTAGGTTTGCGGATCGAACTCAAGCTCTTTTTTGAGAGTATAACGTGTCTTATATTTTTTAGATATATATTTTTTATTAGAATTTTAGTCATCTTTTTAATTTTATGTTCAAAAGTTCATGTATAGTTTTGAGCTTTGTCTTTAAAATTATATATGAATTTTAATTTGGTGCAATTATACACATAAAATTTTGATTATGGTTCAAATGTATACATTGGAAGAAATAAATGCATCAATTTATTTGAGTATGTAATATATAAACATAAAATGATTCTATATTAATAATTGTGTTAATAATATATGAGAACTGAATCAAATCAAAATTTTATGTATAAAATTGTATGTTAAACCAAAGTTTGTATAATTTTGAAATTTATCCTTTATTGTTAATTTTTATGTTATGACAAACTATTCTAACATTTATGTAATTAGAAAATTATCTTCGATGGAAGTTTTATCTTCGACCTGAACAAGAGTTTTGAGAACCCTCAAACGATGCTAATATGTTGCATTCAACAATTGATATATACTAATATGAAAAATAAAATCATTCAAATTGTTAAATGTTTTAATAAGTTACAGCATTAAGATATAAGTAATCTAAAGTGAACAATGATATTTATATCAACAATATTAATATGATATTGCTTCGCTGATTGAGTCTTAATTTGATTGGCACGAGTATTGTTGTTAATGCAGAAGGATGTGGGTTCGAGTATGCTGAAGCGCATTGTCCTGTTATTATGAGTTGAGGTTCAGCTATGAATATTTCGTTTTTGTTTTGGACCTTTCGGTGTTGACAGGTATTCCATCATCACCAATATTCTATGTCGTGGAGACGTTGGAGTTTTGTATCTATCGCCCTCATCATCGTTTTTAACTATAACAATCTTAGAATTCGACATACGAAGAAGAGATCTATATCTAGTTGAATTTTGCAGTATATATAAGGAATATCAATTTTTTATATATAAAAAAATTAAACACTACATTTTTGGCGAAATCCTAGGAGGAAGCAAAGAAGTTCATGACCTCTTCCAAAAAAATTCAGTATCACATTCGGGAGTATGCGAGCCGCATTAGGTTTGAAGTTCGGGATGCAGGTATCACAAGTGGCAGCGACGATTTTATTTTGATGTTATCAATGAAATTTTATGCCGCGAAGATGTTAGAGTTTTTTACTTCTCATTGTCGTCATATTTAAAAGTAACAATTTTCGAATTCGACATACGAAAAAGGGATGGGCACTATCATTACAAATTGTTTTTTGTTTTAATCACTCGTCATTAATCAAGGGTTCAACGATGTTGATGTACACTATTCGAATGTTTTCATTTAAGTCACTAGATTACTAAGTTTCTTTTAAGTCTAGTTAGCAAACTTCAAGCGATGATTGATACGATGAATCAATACATATTAACAAGTAGAAGAACATATCTTAGATCTAAGTTGACCTGACGGTCAATATCAAATATCAGAAAAGAAAACTATTTAGATTTTGGTTCATAGATTCGTGACGTTTAAAGTTATTTCATAAAAAAATTAAACTATAAAAGAGAAAGAGAATAAAAGTTTTCAATTGGTGCAGAAAAACAAAAAAAAAAAGACCACACAACAATGATTATAATAGCCTAGTCGGTGAGTTTGGATGGGCGGTGCGTTTACCTGCGGTAGCGGTGAGATTAGATACTGTAGCAATACTGTAGCATGAGATAAAAAGTAGGCTAAATGCACCGCACCGCACCCAATCGCCCATCTAAACCCACCGACATTGAGTATTTACGCTAAAAAAGCAATTTGGTAGTTAAGTTAGTTAGAAGAACAATCCAAAAGTAGAAAACTAATAAAAAGGAGAAACTTTTAATTAAGAACCAGACAGTCGTAAAAACTAAAACAAACTTCCCCCGACATTGATGCCTTAAATTCTTTGAATCTCTTCTTGTTATTTTCTTCATTTCCTTTTCTTCTTTTCTTTTCTTTTTTGTTTTATTTTCCTTCTAACCAAACATGCAATCACAAAAAGTTCCTTTTTCCCTGTTATTGAATTCATAGAACCATGGCTGATGATGAAAACAAATGCTTGTTGTTTATTATATGATTCTCTCATCAAAAGGTATATTTTATTTTTATGAAATGATTATTTTGGTTTCTATTTCTGTTTCCCTTGCTAATGTTTTTTGTTTGGCTGGCTGGAAATTTTGGGTACTGGAAAACCCAGAATTTTTTCTTTGGTTAAATTACAATTTTAGTACCTTTCATATATAATAATCTTTCATTTTTGGCCTCTTTGTTAAATGGAAATCTTTCATTTTTGGCCTTTCTCAAAACATTTCGATTTAAGCCATTTTAGTACAAAATTTCAGAAAATTTGGCTGTAGTTAAGTGGTAAAATTGTGATTTTAGTCCCTTCCAAATACAATAATTTAATGTAACCCTTTTCTTGCCTCGTTGTTAAATGAAAAGTGGCCTTTCTCAAAAGTTGAAAAATTCGATTTAAACCATTTTAATACAAAATTTGTAGCTTTGGTTGGCCAGAAAATTTGGGTACCCGAAAACCAAGAATTTTCTCCTTTGATTAAATGATAAAATTGCAATTTTAGTCCCTTTTAAATATAATAATTTAATGTAACCTTTTTTGCCTCCTTGTTAAGTGAAAATTATTCTCCAAAAATGAGATTTTCAATTTAAGCCATTTTAATACAAAATTTTTAGCTCTTGTTGGCTGGAAAATTGGGGTACCGAAAAACCTAGAATTTTCTCCTTCCCGCATAGCATGCCCTTTGATTAACAACTTTAGTCCCTTCCAAATATTATAATTCAATGCAATCCCTTTTAATCTCTTCATTAAATGGAAATTTTACTTTTTTGGTCCTTGTTAAAGTTAAAAGTTCAATTCAAGCCATTTTAATACAAAGCTTTTAGCTTCAACCCACTTTTTTTTTTTTAATTTTATCTCGGATCATCACACAATTCCTGAATTCACCCCTGCTTGCAGAATAACTCGTACTCGATGGATTGAAAAGATCAGGAACATCAAAAAGCTCGTAAAATCTTTGCCGAAGAAGTCGAGTAAAAAGCAAACAAATCAGCAAGCAATGGGGAAGAACTTGCGAACCAACAGCTCAAACATGTCGATACCACAAAGTCATAATCCTAGATGCATGTGGGGCATTTTTCATGTGCTTAAATACCATCATTGGAATCGACGCTTCATTAAGAAACGGATTTTGAACAAGAAACAAGGCACCGGTAGGCTTTAGGCGAGTCGGTTTTGATCAAAACCCGAGAATTATCCGACAAATCGTATATGCTAACTAGGTTTTATGGTTCATTCATATCATAGGGGATGAAAATGCAAAAGATGAAGCAGTAGAAGGCTCAAATGAAAATGTTGAGGATACGTTAAAACACAAGACAGGTGAAGCAGCGAACGCTAAGGTGAGTTGATGAAGTTAGGAGGCTAAATTTAAATTTTAAACTGTTAAGGGATCAAATTACAATTTTATCATTGTATTAACTTATTGTTTTAGAACTTTAAAAGGGTTTAAACTGAAATTTTATCATATTAAGGAGGCTAAAGTGCAATTTTACTATTGTATAAACTTATAATTTCATAAAATTTAGAGGAACTAAAATGAATTTTTACCATTTTTGAGGATTTTGCTTAAGGGCCGAGATAAAATTTTGAAATTTTGAGGGGTCAAAGCTAAAAATTTGTTCCAAAAGGGCTTAAATTATATTTGAATGACTAAAAGACAAAAGTGAATAAATAATGCTTTAGAGGGACTACCAATGATATTTTTTCATTTGACCAAGAGGCCAAGGCCCTTGCTTTCTCCTTTGGCTTATCAGTTAAGCGGATTTAATTAAAATTTTCATTAAGCCTCCTAAAATTTTTGAAAATTTTAATTAAGACTTGTAAATTTTAGAAATTCTTATTAAGCCCTTCAAATTTTAAAAATTTAATTAAACCCTTAAAGTTTTTGAAAATTTTAATTAGATCCCTAAAGCTTAATTGGAAACTTGCAGGTTGAAGGAAAGAAGAAACAAACCAGCACAGGATCTAAAACCTCAGTGAAATCACGATTAAAAGCACTTATAACCGAAGAAGTAGCGAAAAGGAAAGGCCGAGGCAAGCATCAACGATGTTCGACGTACCCTATACAAACTAAATCTGATACGGACCAACATGTCGATGCTCATATCGATGATCTTCTCCCCGAAACGGAACAAGGTAGTCCCCGAACATCTGACAAGAACAAAGGTATACGTTACGAAAGCGGTTCCGAGGATCACACCGTGTCGAAATCCCCAGAAGAACATGTTACGAGTGACGAAGACGACGAAGAACATGGTGTCGGGAAAGGTTCAGTCGAAGAAAAAAACATGAAGAAGTTGCTCGAAAGTGCGGTTTTATCGCCCGAAGAACTCGAAGCGAAGAAGAAAGCATTGGAAGAACATGGCAAAGATATTGGTCCAGGGTATGAATCCAAGTATTTAATGGATGCTTTAGATATAATTAAAATGAACCAAGGGTTTTTATTGACAGTATTACAAGATCCTGATTCACCTTTGGCTCACCATTTTCATAAACATTTAGCAATTAGTGCTAAAATGGGGATGCCACAAATGGAGGGATTGGGTTCGAGTGTTTCAGTCGGGTCGAAACAGTGTGGGGAAAGTTCGAACCGTGATGGAACCGGTGAAGATAATGGTAGGAAATCAATGCCATTGATAGCTGCTGATCATAGAGCTGAAGGGATACATATTTTGAACCAAACAAAGGGTGAAATGGCTGATGTGGGTTCGAGTTCGGCGATGAACCGATCCGAAATGGTGAAGAAGAGGTTTAAAAGCCTTAGAGAAAATATAAAACATGTAATACAAGAGAGAAAAAAAGAGAGGCGTAGGATAGCAATGGATGCTGTTCTTCATAAAATTCCACATCAAAAAGGGTTTTCAAAGGACTTGACAAAGGACATTATTGATCATTTCAAGGAGCCGTCACGGTTACGAAAGGTTTTCTCTTCGTCTTTGGCTCGACGGGGAAGCATGCGGCTGGAAAGACGGATATCTTTTAACGAGGCTATCGACAAGTACACGCAGCTTTATGAATCTAGCTTTAACAAAGAAGGTAGAGAGGAAAGCACGTCGAAAAGGGATGAAAAACGAGATGAACCGATCGATACGAGTGGTAGGACTACGAAAAAGTACATGAGAAGGTTCCTTTCATCACCCGAATTATATTCTTCGGCTTATCTCTATGAAGCATTGGCTTCCGAGGTCCCAACTAAAGTTTCGGAGTCTTTGGGGTATAGCTCGGAAGTAGAAACACTCAGAAAAACTGAGTACAAAGACAGTTCGATAGGTGTTAGGGAAGGATTTCCGGTTTCTTCAGAGCCGATATCTCAAGCGGAAAAAGCCGGTGATGAATCGGAGAACTCGGTGATCGTAAAGGATGATGTTACACAAATCAAACCGGACAATAAACCCGTAATCATGACTATTACAGAGCTGGAAGAACCGGTAGAAAGTTCCAAATTACAAGGTATATTATCATGTCCTATGAACATTACTGAGTTAAATTACATTTTGCCTTCTTTATTTAGAAAATGAGTAAATTAGTTCATTTACGTTAAATCATAGAGTAAATTAGTTCTTCTGTTAAAAATTTCATCCAATTCTATTGTTAACAACCGGTCCTTGTACGTCAACATGATGTACACGTGACCTGTCATGTATTACTGCCTGGTAATTCTGTTAGCTACACCAATTTTTAACTGTACAGATTGATGAAATTTTTAACATAAAAAACTAATATGCTCTTTGAACTAAAGTAGAGGGACTAATTTACCTATTTTTTTTAACTGAGTGGATAAAATGTAATTTAACTTTTATTACAGAAACCTCCATGATACTTTTACTTTAAAATTATACATTTCCATTATGAATTGTGAATGGTTGATGGTTAGAACCGGATATCAAGCTGAAGCAAAGCATTGATCTTCCCGAAGACGAAGTTAAGTTTACACCCGACTTGCAACCCGAAATCAAGGATACTACCCCTAAGGTTGCCGATGTAGGCATATACAAGTTCAAGGAATTCGAACCTTTAAAGGAGTTAGACATACATAACAAACACGAATTCAAATACGTGAAAGATGTGCTCGAATTATCTGGATTCAGCGGAACTGAAGCGCTCGGCGCATGGCATGCGGACCAGCAACCATTAGATCCCATGATGTACGAGGAAGTTAAAGGCTGCATTATATGTGACCCCAGTTGTTCCATGGAAGACGAAGAAGTCAGTTGTTGTAATCACCCGCTATTGTTCGATTTAATCAACGAGGTCCTCATCGATGTTTACGAACGATCGTATAACTATTACCCTCGAGTTTTGTCTCAGTTATGTCACATTCATCCGATGCCTATGGGACAACATGTGCTTGAGAAAGTGTGGGAGACGATAAGTTGGTATTTGAGCTTCAAAACTGGGTACGATAAGCCGTTGGATTATGTCGCGAGTAGGGATCTAATGAGGAATGATGGGTGGATGAATTTGCAATTTGAACATGAATGTTTAGGTCTTGAGGTTGAAGAGCAAATTTTCAATGATCTTTTGGAGGAAATTTGTTCATCAACATGATGGCCTCAAGTGTTAAAAGAAATTTTGTAAACTTGATTTGATTGTGTAATTAATACTTGTTTTAATATAGGTTAAAGTATCGGGAAGGTCCCTGTGTTATGAGGACTGGATCAAATTAGTCCCACTATCATCAAATGATTCAATTTAGCCCTTATATTAATGAATCAAATTGATCAATTTAGTCCCTATATTAAATTAAAATTTCTTGTCATTTTAAAATGATCAAAATGCAATTTCACCATTTATTAATTTATATCTTTGGATTTTAGAGGAGTTAAAATACAAAATTTTTCATTTTAGTGCGGCCCCAGGTATTGAATATTTGATTATTTGAGCTTGGGTATGGATATGAGATTAAGGTTTATTAATTAAAAAAGGATAAATTTCAAAATTTTACATAAATTTTGATTCAATATGTAATTTAATACATAAACTTTGATTTGATGCAATTAGAGACATGAAACTTTGGTTGTGGTTCAATCCTACATATTTAAAGAAACAAATACATTTGGATAAATATAATTATTTTTGTATGCAACATATAAACTAAAAATGATGTTATATCAATAATTGTGTTAATAATTTATGAAAATCGAATCAAATTAAAATTTTCTGTATAAAATTACACATTAGACTAAAGTTCATGTATAGTTTTGAGATTAATCCCATTATAAATTTAATAGATTCATTTAGCTTGCAAATTTAAAACCGAAAACCAATCAACTAACCTGTTGAAACCAATTTATTTATGCTAAAATTTAATTTTGTTTCGATTTCATTCATTTCGATTTAGTCAATTTAAGCAATTTTGAAAAGAAAGATACAATGACAACCATGGATGGTGGTTTGAAGGTTCTAGCAACATGATCGCATTTTGGGAAAAGGAAAAAGAAAAGAAGTTTGAAGAAAAGATAGAGCAGAAGAGAAGCCTCAACCATCCATTTTGCCAAAAATAAAGGTGCATAAGAGAATCAAGAATATAATCTACATTAGCATCTAAACTTATTTAAGTAAAAATAGTACTTTTACTAAACTTTTTAGTTTACTTTTAAAATAAAATTTATTGATTGACACTTTGCTTTCTGCTTTTTATGAAATCAGTGGTGATGGTAACACTTCATTTTTATTTCCTTTGAAAATTATAATGGCTATTTTTTTCAAAAGTCATAATAATGTCCCTAGTTTTAGTTTCTTTTACATGTTATCAATTTGTGTGTGTTTTGGTTTGGTTTCTATGTTCTTCCAGGGACGAAATTGGAAAACTGTTTTAACAGAGTAAAAATGAATAAAACATTATGAAAGGATTAAAGTACAATTTTACCATTATATTAATTTATTATTTTATAAAAATTGAAGTTTAGGGGACCCGAAGTCACTGCTAATCCCCTATCTTAGGCTTCTAATTTTTGGTTTTTGAGATGATGAGGAAAAGATTAGATTATTTAGAGACTAGTTTTGTGCATCATTAACGCGAAAGAATCTTTTAAATACCTTTGATATTGTCATATTGATTTATTGAAATTTATTATCGATTACGATGACAGTTGATCAAAATGACGTATTTTTTATCATTTCTGACATTATCAATGTAATATGTGCATTTTTTTTTATACAAATAAATACATTTAAATCTATTTCTTTCTATATTAATAATAATACTAAAACCGACTAAGATAAAGACTTATTCAGACTTATTCAGACTTATTCAGCTATAGATGTACCTTTATGTCTCATTTCGTTTTCGCCTTACCTCCCCCACTACATTCCACTTACGTTCAAAGGATAAGTTTTTCTTCTGCAACTCGCAATCAAGGCGAGTG
Source organism: Gossypium stocksii (assembly GCA_020496765.1). Classification (NCBI taxonomy): domain Eukaryota; kingdom Viridiplantae; phylum Streptophyta; class Magnoliopsida; order Malvales; family Malvaceae; genus Gossypium; species Gossypium stocksii. The sequence goes on from CM035626.1 coordinate 121,675,930, forward strand.
CAACTCACTGCCAAATCAAGACACGTGGACGGCTGACATTGAAGATCCCTCGTCTCTCATGGCCTATAAATTCGAAGGCCAATCTTCCATTTTTCCTTCACAACATATCCTATTTACAGCAAAATATCTTTCCAGTTTCTAGTTTCTAACAACAAAACTGAAAATGTCTTGCTGCGGAGGAAACTGTGGCTGCGGCTCTGGTTGCCAGTGTGGGAATGGCTGTGGAGGGTAATAATCAATTTCTCTCTTTAAAGTTTAAAGGTTAAAATATGCCATAAGTCCCTATACTTTTTGTAAATTTGAAATTCAGTATCTGTACTTTTATTTTTAACAATTTTTCTTATACTTTTTAGATTTAAAATTCAAGTTGAATTGTTTAACACTGTTAAATTTATGTAACTAAGAAAATGACATTGTAATGAACTTGAATTCAACAAAATAAATTCAATAGTGTTAATAATTGGACATGAATTTTGAAATCTGAAAAGTAGAGGATTAAATTCCTAAAAATAAAAGTACAGGGACTAAATTTTAAATTTGCGAAGAGTATAGGAACCTATGACATATTTTAACCAAGTTTAAACCACTGAGTTCAGAAATTTTCGTTTTTCCTTTTAAAGGGTCTCTTTTAAAGTTTATTTTTTGCCATTGATGATATTGCAGATGCAAGATGTTCCCTGACATAATAGAGAAGACTACAACTGAGACTATTGTTCTTGGTGTGACAACTCAGAAAATGTAAGTATCACATAGAGATACAGATTGTTAAAGTACTGGGAGGGAGATCTAGCATTAAATTAATCCCTCTATTATTAAATAGATTATTTTAGTTCTTACACTATTAAAAATAATCTAATAAGTCCAAAGTGAAATAGAGTTAATATTTACTGTATCAAAAATATTGTGAAAAATATTTTTTTAATAGTAGTTCAATTCTAAATAAAAGATTTCATTTAAAAATATTAGTTTTGTTAAACAATAAATGATATTTTTTAAACAATAAATTTAACTATAGTTTAATTTGGAATTATTTGATTCTTTTTAATAGTACATGAACTAAATTGATTGATCATTTAATAGTTGAGGGAATTTGATCAGGTCCATATAATAGAGAGACCTCTAAAATACATTGACAGATAAAAACAGGGTAAGGTTATGTTTGTTTCTTTCTATTACAAAGATTTTGATTTATGTTTTTGAATGGCAGGCACTTTGAGGGATCTGAGATGGGAGTTGGGGTCGAGAATGGATGCAAGTGTGGAGACAACTGCACTTGCAACCCTTGCAATTGTAAATAAGAGGGGCGAAAATGAACAACAAAGAGAAGCAGAGTGGCCTTTGTCTTTTTAACTAAATAAAAACTTTATTTCTTTAGTATGTATCAACAAATCTTCATGAGGATTTGGTTCTTAATTGTGTGTAATGTGGGCTTTTCTGCTATGTCAGAATGTACTATGATATTTAAGAAAGTGAGTTTGTTTTCTATTGAAAGAATCGCAGTTCCTTTCTCTTTGATTAAAGATGTTTGGAACAAGTAATAAGTGCAATGTTAAGTATATTTCACATTTAAGGGAAGAATTTAAGTTCAAACAGTCACAAAACCTTAAAGGATTAATCTTTATAGACCATAAAATGAATATAAAAAGATACTTTCATTTAAAAAGTGTTAAGCGCAATGATAAAGTACATTACACTTTCAAAGGAAGAATTCAGGTTTAACTAGTCACAAACCTTAAAAGGATTAATTTTTATGGACCATAAAACAGACATGAAAGATACTTTTATTTAAAAAATGTATGGTGTAATGATAAAGTACATTACTTGAATTTAAGTTCAAACAGTTACAAACTCCAAAAAAATTAATCTTTTTGAACCATAAAATGGATATCTTGAGATTTTTATGCAGGATTGTAAGATCCCACGCTCACAAAACTTCTATTTCACTGAGTGATTGGTGGGGCATTGAGGTGTGTGGTTTTTGGATGGAAATCAAAACCTAAGGAAACAAGACCTTTTGCTTTTTGATTTAATAGTGGAACTGAAAATAATGAAATGATGGTCCATGTTACCAAACTATAGTGCCTTCATTTATGTGCATTGAAAAGGACATAAAACAGTATATTGTGATGGGTTTAAATGGTCCTAACATTGTGTAAAAACAGGGTAATGCTAAGTGCAGATAGGAAAGGTACATATTACTACAATTCTGTAGTGACAGACTCAAGAATAATGCAAATTGGTTTGGCCCCATTATCTCACAACTTGAACTACATTATATTGCAATAAGAGAGGGCATTAATATTTCTAAATAGATGAAATTCTTAATCAAGATCTATAGGTGAAGGGTTCCTCTCCTATTGAAGATTGCTTTTCATGCAACAAAGATGGAGGCTTAAAATTATAATGTTATGATGATGCATTTTCCTACCACTTTGATCAAAACACAAGAGACATTTTCTAAGTTGAACAATCCTGTAAATCACACAGCATTCATGAATTGAGAACAGGGTTCTAATAGACATAACATTGACATAGCTGATTCAAACTAGAAAGCAGTCTGGCATTAAAAATGTACAAATATAAGAGGTGGGAATTTGATTTGGTACCAGTTCAAGGACAGTTTCATCGTCCCAACAGCGCAACACGATCCTTTTGTATTGCCTGTGTCAGGTTGATGTCAAAGAGTTCACAACGTATAGGCATCTCCATCTCATAGAAGGGGTTCTTCAAGACATAATCCGTGTAGAGCTCATAGATGACTTTCAAGAGAGACTCCATGTGCTGTGTTCCAGTTTCGCAGACCACAAAGAACTTCGTCCCTGTATTTTATGAAAGTATAAATATTTACTAAATCAACATATGCAAGGGTACCTTCAAAAATTTTACATCTTATGTTTGCCAAAAAAAAAATCAAGTCAAATGCAAGAACTAGAGATTTATTCATCATAAATTGCCACTATACCAACAAAGAGAAACAAGTGATCAAGTCTTCAAATATGCCAATTTTCCGAAAATACAATCTCTAAATATTAAAGTTCAAACCAACATCTTTTGATATAGATGTCTTTCTTTAGTTTTCTCTACAGCATGCTTATCATTTTATTCTTTATCCTTTTAACATATATTTTTGATACAATGCCTTCTTTTACCCAAAAATCCCCCCAAATCCTTAAACCAAAGGAAAATACCAGCTTAAGTGTGCTCAAACCCATGTCCTCTTGATTGTTGCAATAACAACAATGCCAACTGAGCTAAGGCGTAACAAAATGGGGTTCCTTTTTTACATAGCGCTTGAAATCATAACCTAATATCTATGTTCGAAAATGCTTAGGACGTGGGTACTTTAAGAAAAATAAAGAGTCTGAGCAACAAAGACTAATGCCACAATCAGTGAATGAATTTCTTTCCATTGTAATATCCTATCATCGAGTTGAAGCATAAACAATTACTCGAAAAGGGTTAACTTAAAGAGTATTTAATTGGCAACAGTTCTAGTACACTATGGTCTTAAGCAAATTTCACATATTTTCATTTTTATTTTCATTATCTTAATATGAATTCCTAATTCCATGTTTTAGAAAGAAAAAAAAGCCGGGGGGGGGGGGCCAATTTCATTTCCCCTATTTCATTTCCAAGCATTCAAACAATGGCTGAACGAATTTCTACAACTTATCAACTTAGTGGGAAATTCAGATCTATAAATCAGTTTTTTCCATTCTTCTTTCGCACTTCAAAGTTTCGCAGTAATTAAATTAAAACAAGATGATACTAATTGATATTTCGGGAAATATAATTTACCAGTAAGGGATTGAAAACAATGGAGATCAAATGTATCAGCTTCAAGTAGCTCAATTCCCGAACAACCATTGATAGGCGATAGTTGCTGTGAGATCGCGTGCATCGAATGCCATAAGCTAGCTACTCTCAAGCTATCATTCGTATCCATGCGTCCCTTTGATCCATAATCCTTAAATAGAAAACAAAAGAAAATGAGTATATATTCTCGAGAAACAAACAGGAAGCATCTCAACTTAGTGATACCTTATAGAAGATTAAACCCCCCGATTTATTGATTATATAAAGACTGTAAATCGCCGCCATTGTCAAAGGAAAATCAAATTCAAAACCCTAAAACTTGTTAATTGGAAATTAAACAGTAGCTGTTTTCTGTTTTTGATCTGGGAATTGTAAATGCAAGGTCGTTTTCTGTTTTTTAATTTCGAAATTTTTTGACGTTTTTGCCCTCTCTTCACAAAGCAATTTACTCTTAAGTATAAAATTTCATCAAGGCTTGGCTCTGATGGCGCCACGTACGATAAAGGGCGTTTTCGTAAATTAAAGAAAATCCGGTGGAGATTATAAATTTGAAAATTTTTGGTGGGGGGAGAACTCACCTACTCAAAGAGAAATGGCGGTGATGAAGAGTTCGAAACCAACAGTGGAGATCAACGGATTGAGCTTCACGTATCCTGGAATCGACGGTCATCCACCGCCGGGATCCAAGCCTCTTATCGACGGTTTCTCTCTCACCCTAAACGCTGGCGATCGGTGTCTCCTTGTCGGATCCAATGGCGCCGGTTAGTTAATCAGTAAATATTAACGGAGAAAATCGAAGAAATTGGGAAAATAATAATGAAATTCAAAAATTTATAGTTTTTTTTTTTGTTTATTTGTTTCAATGAATGTTAGGGAAAACAACGATACTGAAGATTCTGGGAGGGAAGCATATGGTGGAGCCGCACATGGTTCGAGTATTGGGAAGATCCGCTTTCCACGACACCGTTTTGGCTTCCTCCGGTGATCTTTGTTATCTTGGAGGAGAGGTTAGTTAAGCATTTCTTTTTCCTTTTTTTTTTTTTGCCTATGATTTTGGAAGATTTTGCTAATATAACGAAGTTATGATCAATTTGTTTTTGAATTGTTGAATGAACTGAAACGTAATTCATTGACACATAATTGGAGCCGAAACTGAACTTTTCTGGAAAAATTCATTTCTTTGGCTTTCATTTTTAGTTGCTCTGAATCATTTTGATGCTTTAATTGTAGTTTGCATGAATAAAACTTGTTTATGTTAAGATCATTTCTTAGCTGAACCTTAGGGTAAAGTACACATGTCTGACCCGTAAATTCGACACATAATTGGGCACTGGTATAGTGTTACGATATTTCAAATATCGGAATTTTTCTAACACGAAATTGAGGATCCAACACTCACTCTAGTCTGGGTTCAACATAGATTGCAAGTGATTCAATGCGTTCATCGATAGTACTAGTTTTTGTTAGCATTTTATCGTTTAACCTAAAGGAGAGTTTTATTTCTCCCTTTTGCAGTGGAGACGTGATGTTGCTTTTGCAGGATTCGAGGTTCCAATTCAAATGGACATTTCAGCTGAGAAAATGATTTTCGGAGTTGCAGGTATTGATCCCAAAAGAAGAGATGAACTAATTAAGGTATGCATTTCACCATATGAATTCTTCAAGGAAATTTGTAGATACTACAATAATTTGGCATTTAAATGGTCATTTAAACATATTTTCAAGTTTATGCATGATTTAGAAATCCTTGGACTTGGTTTTTGCTGCAGGTATTAGATATTGATCTCTCGTGGAGGATGCACAAGGTATCGGATGGTCAAAGAAGACGTGTCCAAATTTGTATGGGTCTCCTTAAGCCATTCAAGGTATTTTAATTTCAATGCTTCCATTGTCTGGTCTTGCGTAGAGCTTCAACCTCCTTTCCGTCCACAAGGAACTTGGGATTATTTTTTTAAACCTTGTTTTCATGTTTGTCCGGTATAAATTGTTCATGAAGGTTGCTTCATCATTTGTATAGGTTCTTCTACTTGATGAGATAACAGTCGACCTTGATGTGCTAGCAAGAGCTGACCTTCTGAATTTCCTTAGGAAGGAATGCGAAGAGCGAGGTGCCACAATTATCTACGCAACACATATATTCGACGGTCTTGAGAAGTGGCCATCACATATTGTCTGTCTCAATTCCATTTCTAAGAACTTACTTCCTTTCGAAATGCATTTGTAAAATAGACAATTTATACGGCCAAACCTTTGTTTTCGTTTCAGGTTTACGTTGCTCATGGGAAATTGCAATTAGCAATGCCAATGGATAAGGTTAAGGAGATTAGCAATTTGTCGCTAATGGTTAGTTATCCCGGTAGACACCTGGAATCTCGTTCGTTATGAACGAAGCTCATATAACTCCATTTTTTTTGTTAAATTTGTAGAGAACAGTGGAGAGCTGGTTGAGGAAAGAACGAGACGAAGAAAGAAAGAAAAGAAAAGAGCGGAAATCACAGGGTCTCCCGGAATTTGAAAACCAAACCGAGGGAAGCCGTGTGACAGGGGATCCTGCCCGAGCTGCCGTTCGTTCACTAAACAATGGTTGGGCTGCCGGACGGTTGAACTCAACGGTTGCCGGTGAAGAAAACTTTGTGTTCAGCTCAAACAGAGTTTTAAGGCAATAAATAAACTCAAACTTGTTTCATGTTTTCTTATTTGTTGTTGTATTTTTCATAGTTAAGCCCACAAGAACGTGAATGTTTAAGGGCTAAGCATAACTGGCATTATATGATTTATCCATTGTTTGAAGAACATAATATCAGATGAAAGTTATGTTTATTTCTTTGAAGTACTAAATGATAATTTGTTAAAATAAATTGAATATTCATGTAATATAGGTATTGACATTGAAATCTGCCTTCCACCTACTGTCTTATTAATAATATTTATTAGTATCAGTTTGAGTGTTGGGTTGATTATTAAAATATATTTTGATCCTACTTTTATTTTAAAAAATTTAGACCTACTCTTTTAGATTTAAAAATTTAGGTCCAATCATTATCATTAATAAAATTTTTATATTAAATTCATTCATATGACATTTTATACATAATTACATGATGTTTTAATTGGAAAGCTAACTATATTATTAACTATATGGACTACTTAATAATATTATAAAAATTATAGGGATTAAATTATATTAAATATCAAATTTAAGCATATTAGAGGGACCAAAGATAAAATTTAGCCATTTATTGTAAAATGAAATAAAAGGAAAGGAAGCATGGGTGAGAGAGCCACGTGATGACCTTCCTTTATATAGTAAGTATATTAGAAGGACCAAAGATGAAATCTAACCATTTTTATAAAATGAAAAGAAGAAAGGAAGCATAGTGAGAGACTTACGTGTCAATATTTGTACACCCCTTTTATATATAATTATATAATCTTAAAAAATACAAAACTGTTGTATTTTTTGCGTATTTGAAATTTAATCTTTCTATCTCTTTTTATAATTCTAATTGTTATTACCTATAAAATTATTTTATTAAATTCATAAGTTTAATATTTTTTAAAACTTGTTAAGCATATAACTAAAAAAAATTAATAAATCCGAATGTACCGGAAGAATTTTAACACATTGCCATGCACGTAATAAAGAAAATGACATGATAAATTGTTACAGTACTTAAGAGATCATTGTATCATAAGGATTGTATTAAATTAGTCTCTCTATTATTAAATAGATCAATTTTGTCTCTGTACTATTAAAAATAATCAAAAAAGTCTAAATTGTAATAAAGTTAACATTTTCTATATAAAAAAAAATCTAGAATTTTTTTTTCAATTGCAGTTCAATTTAAAAACAAACGATCCCATTTACAAAACATTTAAATAAATGTTAACTCTATTTCAATTTAGACTTATTTGATTCTTTTTAATAGTCACAGATTAAATTGATCCAATTAATAATAGAGAGATTAATTTGATACAGAGATCTTCTAGGTATTTTTTCACTTAAAGAACTTGAATTTAGTAAAATAATTTTACCAATTTTTAATAATTAGACTCGCATTTTTAACTTAGAAATGTAGCATGATTAAATTCCTCGAAGTCAAAGTGGGGATTAAAAGTAGGGTAGGAGGACTTGGAGCATATTTTAACCTTTTGAATATTGTCCCTTATGTTTAATTCTTATTTATTTTAGTTAAAATAACCGATTGTTCAACGTTGCCGTCTTAGCTCAGCCGGTAGAGCGCGTGGCTTTTAACCACGTGGTCGTGGGTTCGATTCCCACAGACGGCGTTTTGTTTGTTTTCGAGTTTCAGCCATTCACGAATATAAATGAAACACGACGCCGTTTTACAGAAGACCTGGATTAAAACCGGTTCAGGCCCATTTAACCGCCTCAATACTTCCTTTTTGGTATATTTTTAATTTTAACCCCCTCAATATTCTCAGAATTATATAATCTTAATTCTATGGCTGGCAGCAATTCTTGGACGCAGAATTTGTTAAAAAGTTGCCACTTTACCTTTAACCTTTAAACTAAACACCAATTTGCGATGGCAGAAAGTTTCATGCAAAGTGGACAGTCATTAACTAAATGGAGGATTCTTCAATATCAAGCAACCCTAATGCTTGTTCTTTTGGTACATATTCCATTTCCATCTTTGCCTCTACAAACCTCACTCCATTGTAAAAATATTATATATACATACATATATTTCTATCATAATAAAGCCGCTAACTGAGCTAGTGTAAATGTTGAAGAGTTATACTTTTTAGAGTCAAAACTAAATCGATATGGTGTATAAATATTAAGAGTTAAAGTTACCATTGTGCCGATTTTAAAAGCTATCACGGTTAGCCGTGATAATTAAAATAGACAAAATTGATTAATCGATTGACTCATTTTATAACTTTCCATAGTTGGATGATTAAAACATAATGGGCATTGGATATAAAAGGATGTGGATTTGAGCGTGCTGAAGTGCATTATCCTCCTATTTATGGGTTGGGAGGGGCTATAGATAGTTCTAGGCATTGTGTTAAAAAAAAAAAATATAATCAAAACCGTTAAAAAGATTAATAAAACAGTTGTGTTTTACCCATTTCTTTTTTGAAGCTTGTAATGTCAAACATGGCTTAGCTCCACCGGCCTTACCTAGAAAGACATACAATATGATATTTTTCTTTCTAAAAGGAAAATGAATCTAAAGCTTTTGCATAAAAAGGTTTGAAAGAAAGATAGTTAAAAAGAGAAAAAGGAGAGCTACCTCAAAGAAAAGCATCTATACAACAAAATTATAAATAATGGCATAAAGTTAGGTCAATAAATTGGGATGTTTGTGCAATTTAAAACATGGCCAAAGGTTACTTTCATTGTGATATTTAGGACCATTGCTTCAATATTTTCTTGCCAAGCAAGCAAAACATTCTAATAAAAAGATATGTATACATTATTATGATTTTGGTCAAAGATAAGAAAATGAGTTGTTTAGGTTTAAATTTGGGACCGAGACCCCCTAAAATAGGAAATTATTTCTTTAGACCTTTAAAATCTTATAAAATCTTAAGTTAATATATGGTAAAATTATAGGTTGGCCCTTCCCAAAAATGTTAGAATTTCAATACAGTTCATTTGAAAACAATAAAGATATAAGTTAATGCAAGGAGAAAGTTGCATTTTAGTTCTCATAAAAATATATAGTTTAAGCTCGACCCCTCTTTAAAGAATTTCTGACTTCACCTCTGTCAGTACTTAATTATCAACAAAATTTTAGACAATTATAACTTCGGTTAAAAAAAACTTTTTGAGTTAGAGTTCGGATTTAGAAGAGAGAGTGTGTGTGCTCTGACATACAACATGATAAAAAGCATATGTCCACTAACCCTAAACCCATAAAAACAAAAGAAGCTGAAAGCAATTCTAAAATACCAATTCTCCAAACAAGTTGAAGAACTTGAAAGCAATTTTTTTAGTCATTTGAAATGATTAAGTTTTAGGATAAGCTACGGTATAGTTCACCCAATTATGAAAGTTCACTTAAGTATTTAATTTTGCCCTTTTTTTTTATCATTAGTTGACTAATGTAAAAATAAGAAACGCCCAAAAATCGAAGAAAATTGAGTGATAAAAAATAAAATTAAATAGTTGAGTGACCATTTTGTAACTATTCATAATTAGATAAAAGAAAAAAAAAATATATATATATATATATGTATAATTGAAAGACTACTAATATAGTTTATCCTAAATTTTATTATACCATATAATTTTCACTCATGTATGTTGTTAAGTTTTTAATGGTTAGATCAACTTTGAGAGTTAGAATCATGCAATAATTTTTTTTAGTTTACAATTTACACTTATATCAATTGGTGCAATTAGAATAGATCATTGTAAAATAATTCAACTTAAATCAACCACATATTTAGATAATATAAGTTAATTTGAAACTTTTTTTTAATAATTTCATTATTATAGGTTCTGGTATTATCTATTATTTTTAAGATAATGTCTAAAAACACCCATAGCTCCTCCTCAACCCTTAAAAAAGAGGATAATACGCTGTAATGCACTCAAATCCACAACCTCCTACACTGATAACAATACTCATATTAATCGAGTTAAGATTCAATTGGTTCTTCTCATTAATCCAACACTTCAATAGCTATTAATTAAACTTTTATTATTTTATCATACTCGAAAATTAAATTACAAGGACAATAAATAATGTTGAGAAATATATATATCGAGAAGGGTTATCCTTGAGTTCAAGGGTCAAATTAATTTGGGTTTAAACTTCATAAATAATTATTTGCATATTGTGGTCTGAAATTTTTGTTTAAATTAGGTCTTAATTTGGTAATTTTTCCTATAATGAAGCCTGAATTTTTTTTATACCCAAGTTAAGCTTTGAACTTGACAACCATTCCCATATTGAGGCTTGAAATTTTTTTGTTCAAGTTAATCATTCATATTTCCGCGAAAGCCCTAAATTCAAGTCCTAAAATAAAAATATTTATTAAGTTTAGGTCTCAATATGAAAATAATTACTAAATTGAAGCCTCAAATAATAATTTAACCAAAAAAGAGAGAGAGAAAAGGTGTAATGACGGTGGAGGATGGAAAACATAAATAGACAGCGGCAGTACCGGAGTGGCAGTGATAGTGCTAATAGTGATACTACTCTCACATCACATGTGTGGCAGTGTGTTGTAAAGCCCTACTTTACGCATCCCCTTTGCGTCCTTCAATTAATTTACCTTTTTCCTCAATGTGTTTGTATTTTTTATAAATTTAGAATTTAATCCTTATTATTTTATTTTTAAAAATTTTAATTTTTTACTTTTATTAAAATTAAAAATAAAAGTAAAAGAAAATCTTATTATTAAATGCTTTTTCTATGTCCTCTTAATAAGGGAGATCATATATTTATATAGTATAGTCACTGATCATGAATTTGACTATATAAGTAAACTCTATGAATATTAACACATGTTTATATAAGTAAACTCTGAATATTAACACATGTTTACTAGTCTAGGTGCTCATCGATTTATTTGTTTGTCCTCGTACCCCAACTCACGAGTATTCATGGATGTGCAAACGAAGCTTGCAAGCTCACCTCACGAGCCCTCAGTACAAGCCCCTTAGTAACTCCACATGGTGAAATCCAAACTCGGATCACAAATCAATAGACTAGATTATACTCGGGTTTCGAGTTGACAATTGGATATCTCATAACACTTATAAATATTTTTTCCCCTAAAAAAAATAAAAAGATATAAATGGAATGAGAAAATACATTTATAAAATAAAAAGTAGTGTCGATATTACCATGAATGAAAAACAGAGAATAAAAAGAGCTGCGGGCTACTACATGCTTTCTTTAATCTGCAGCCACTTCAGCCCTAAACACTACACCTTTGCTTTTTTACCATTCGCTGGAATTTTTTTTACTATTACCACCAGCTCATTCACAAATAAAAACAACAGTAAAAATAACTTAACCCCACACACATAGTTTACTTCAGTAACAAACTTATAACCTAAGCTTTTAGGTTTCCTTTTCCTAAATCCTAATAATAACACTTTCTTTTACCCCACTTCAGATTTTCCGGGAAAATAAAGGAAAATTGAGGACGGGAAACCAAGAACAAAAAAGTTTGATTTCAAACGACTTGTCTTGTGTTTTTTTTTTTTCAAATACGGAAATTCTTGCCGGTGAAGGTTTGGCCGAACTGCCAATTAGGTGGTGCCACATTCCATGAAGTGGAAGTGCGTTTGTCACTGCCTGTAACTCTAAAAGAGAGTGCCTGACCGATCAGCACGGCGTTTGATTGCCAGTTTTGGCCCCAGTTACGGCTCATGCTCATCCAACCGGTTTTGGTTCCTTTGATGCTAACCTTCACGATGTCTCCTGCACCGGCTACGTTGGTGATTAAAACCAAGTTGAAGTAACGGAATCCGTTCACCGTGAATCTTATTCCCCCTTGCTTTCGGCATGGCACTCTGCAAAAAGATTTGGGTTAATATACTATTTGATACCTGAGTTTAACTTCAATATTCAATTTGGTACTGAGTTACTTAGTTTAGTTTCAATGTTAATTTTTTTAATTCTAATTAAGTACATAAAAGTTAAATTTTACTATATTATGTTCAAATTTAATACTTACACTTTAAATTTTACTATATTATGTTCAAATTTAATACTTACACTTTAATAATGTCCTAACATTATAAAAAATAAATAACTAAATTCCAAATCTGAATATAGTGAAAGGGCCAAAACCGTAATTTAACCAAAGAACTTTAAACCCTTTTCTCCGCATTTATGAGTAGCCGAACCCAAACGTGGGATGTCGTGATTTTTGTCGTTTGGGTTCTTTTTTCGGATTTTCAGGGAAAAATTCTTAATGGACCTTATAATTACAATACTACCCAATAAAAATCAGTACTCAGTAGACCTATGACTATGAGCTGAAGCGTACTTTAAAGGCAAGGGTGTTTTAGTCATATCGTTAAAACTCAACTGACCGCGGTAATGAACTCACAAGAGGGCGCTTCTTTTGAGTTCCCCCGTTTTTTTTTTGCCTTCCCAAGGTAACGATGAAAAAACAAATTTTCATAATTATACCAAAATCTGTTTGGTTCCTAAGAAAATAGAAACTCAATTTTCCTTTTTCCTTTTCCCATTTCCCATTTCCGCACATTTTCTCCCACAAAAATAAACCAATTTAATGAATTGTATGAAAAAAAAAAAAAGGAGAGAGAGAACAATGGCGGGAGAACTGTGACAAGTCTGTTTGGTTCCTAAGAAAATAGAAACCCAATTTTTCTTTTTTTCCTTTTTCAACCAACGTCAGGAATTATATGAAAAAAAAGGAAAAATGGCGAGAGAACAGTGACCCACCTTCGAAAGGAGACTGGGACAATACCAGCACGGTACTCAGCAATTTTAAGGAACATAGGCATGGCAAGATCAAAATGAGGACGGGGAGGGTTACACCAACCGCCATTGTCACTTGGAAGAGCAAAGTTAGGAGGGCAAAAGTTAGTGGCAGTGACGAAGATAGAAGGGCTACCAGGGTGACACCACCTTGGGTCACTAGCACATTTGATCTCAAAACAAGCACCGCAACTAAGGCCATTGTTGAAAAGCGCGGTGCTCAAAGCCGCCGTGTTTACACCGTAGCCTTGGCTGTACAGATTTCCGTACCCACATGCACCACCTAAAAAACAACAAAAGACAAAACAATCAAATGGAGGGTCATGAAAATGTGAGATTTTGATGGGGGACTTGGGAGTGTAATTTGTGAAATACCCATTGTGCCGGAAGCATCACTGCCGCCGTAAAAGGTGGCGTGGGCAGTTTCCCAAGAGCCGGTAGAGTAAACGCCGGGGATCTTTGCGTTCACCGAAGTGAAAAATGGTAGCAATGAAGTGAAACAGAGGAGAGTGAGGGAAATTTTGGGAGCAGCCATTGTATGGAAGATAAGGGAGAGAGAAATGGTGGGTGTGTTGAACTTGTCTGGGGGGCGAATGGTAATGGTTGAGGTGGGTGGGGCGGGTACTTATTGAGGAGCCGAAATGAAGGTGGGGTAACTAAAGGGGTTGAAAAACAAAATCTAAGAAGTTAATTTTTATAAAAATAATATTTATGTATTTAATATTTTACAATAAATTTTATTAATAATAAATCTTTGAGTTAAATATTTAATAATAATATTTAAATTTATTCTTTTAATTAAAACAAAATTATTTCAATTTTATCTTACATGTATTTTTTAAATATAAGCACGTATAAAGTCATGCATATATAAAACAATAAACAACTTAATGAAATTGAAATTTCAATCAATAGGGGAGAACAATAGAAAATAAATATAATATGTAAACAATATCCTATGTACAGTAGCGAAGTTAAAATTTCTTTTTTTGGCGAAATTAAATTGTATATTTTTACAATAATAAAAATATAATTTCACTATTTTAATAGTCTATAATCTTTATAATTATTAAAAGATTAAATTAGATTCTTATCATTCTGGTGGGATCAAAGTGTAATTTTCATTATTATTTGAAAATTTTCATTTATTTTCATTGTGTTGAAGTAATTATTAATAAAAGTTTAACTTAATTATTTTGAAGCTGACATGACAATCGATGTAAACAAAAATTACATATGTATTATCGCATTTAAATTTTTTTAAACTAAATTTAGGTATTTGAATTTAATCTTTTATTCAAAAGATTTTAAAAATTTATTTTTAAAGACTCACTTCTTGTTGTATATTAAGACCATAATAATTGATTATTCATGTATAAATAAATAAATTTATCACTAACAAAGTATAGTTTAATGATAAAGTTGTGTGGCACGAATCACGTTTGATCCAGCTTAAAAAATTCGAGGTGCAACTCACTTGTTAAAGAAATAAAATAGAGAGGTACAAATTGAATCCGTATAGGATTGTACTATTCTATTAAACATTGGTTATAATACGGTTGTTTAACTCTTAAAATGTGTGTAGTTGAAAACTTTTTAGACTTACTCATGGGTTGGGCGGCCTGGCCCGGCCCGAAGGCCCGCCCGAAATTTGGGAAGGTTTGGGCAAAAATATAGGCCTGAAAAATGGGTTTGGGCAAAGAAATAAGGCCCGTTTAAAAAATAGGCCGGGCCTCGAGTAAGGTATTTTTGGCCCGAGCCCGGCCCGGCCCGGTCCGAATTCACTAAAGGAGAAAAAAAATTTGCTTTTTTTTTTTTTTGGTTTTTGAATGTGATAATACTCTTAAATGACGTATTTTTACATATTAATCATGTGTTTATTTTGAGCTTGAGCCTACTAATTTGAGCTATTTATGTCTTTTTATCTTTTAGGGACTAAATTGGAGGCAAAAAGTAAATTCAAAGGAAAAAGCGTCAAATTGGAGACAAAATGGACCAATATGCAACGTGGGACAAATATGGTGCCAAATGTGCGAACATGGAAGGCACAAGGACTCAAAAGTAAAAAGAATAGATTTTATTTTGGAAGACTCTATTTTATTTTATTTTATTAGGATAATTATTATTAAGATAATTAATATTAAGATAAATACTAGGATTATTTAATTTTAGGATTTTATTTTAATTATCTTTAATTAAATGTATTTATCTTTTAGAATTTAAATTAAATTAGACTATCTTCCTAGCACTATAAATAGGGGGTGAAGTGACTCTATTTGGGGTTCATCTTTTTCTGTAACACTCTCCCCCTCTAAACTTTTGTTTCTTTCCATAATTCCTTTAATAAAAATTTTCTTTTTCCATCTCTATATTTTTCTTTTCCACCACTATCATGAGCCACTAAACCTATTCTAGCCGAAAGTTGTCAATATTTCCCCACAAGGTTCTTGAGGCTTAAAACCCATACTTAACCCCTCTTCTACCAAGTATTCATCGTTTCTCCGTACTACGGGCTGACGCTTCCGTCCAAGGCCCTCAAGAAGTAAACCTTTCAACGTATGCAAAGGCGGCCGCTTTGTGTATTTTGGAGGGATTGCACCGTCGGTTCAACAACTTACTGCGTCAAAGGTTGGTGAGCCAAAGAGACAGGGTGGCGTGGGATTCGCCATTGAGAAGCGTTGATCTAGCAAAGAATTTCTGGCTAGAGTCAGGTTCCCTAAGGATCGTAAGTCTAATCTTTGGAACTGGTGGTCGTAGGCGTCCTTTTCCACTATAACTGGCTTACTTGAGTCGAGAAGGATCATCCAAAGCCGAGGATTGAGCCCAAGGCGGAATGAGACAACCGGAGGCTGGAACTTCACCATAAGAATTTCTTTCCTCTTAAAACTCTCTTTATTATTTTTATTATTTTCGTAATCATAATTTCAATAAACTTTAAATTCTGTTTTTATTTTATTTTCACTCCCAAAATCAATTCTTAAATTCTGTTTCTTTTTATTTTTCCCAGGAACGCAGGTTTCTTGGGCACGATTTCGGCCAGGAAATCGAGGAAACAAGTATTCGTATAGTCTGGTCCCTGAGGATTTCGACCCTACTTCCCCTTTACTGTTATTCTTATTATTTCGCAGGGAATAGGTTAATTTGGTGTTCTCAACGACTGCATCAAATTTTGGTGCCGTTGCCGGGGACTGGCAACATACTAATCTTTTTTTTTTGTTTTCTATGACCAGATCTACTCCAAGGACTCTTGCGTTCGACTCAGAAATCGAAAAGATTGCAAAAGCCAACCGAAAGGAGACAAAACTTAAGAAAAAGCAGTCAGCGGTGGTTGGAACTCAAAGCAATCCACCGCCAGAAATCAGAATCGACGACGAAGTAGAGTCTAGGGTTAACGAAAACCCTACTCGAACAATTGAAAGCAAAGAGGAAGAAGTCGATTCCCCTGAAGAGGTTCTTAACGCTAGGGTTAACGAAAACCCTACTCAGGCGCAGCAACAGATGGATCAAACAATTCGGCAACTGGCTGAAGCCCCAACGAAACAACCGCCACTTTGCATAGCGTATCCTAATATGGATACCGATTTTGAGTTAAAATCTGGGTTGATTCAATTACTTCCAACTTTTAGAGGGTTACAAAATGAAAACCCCCATAAGCACTTAAAGGAATTTCACATGGTTTGTCTTAGCATGAAACCTCAGGGGGTAACTGAGGATCAAATTAAATTGCGTGCTTTCCCTTTTTCTCTTGCAGATTCAGCAAAAGAATGGTTATTTTATTTACCCCCCGGATCTATTACCACTTGGGCTGATTTATCTCGTTTGTTTCTCAACAGGTTTTTTCCAGCATCTCGAGTAGCTGAGCTAAGGAGGGAGATCGTTGGAATAAGGCAGAATGAAGCTGAGTCTCTTTATGACTATTGGGAGCGGTTTAAGAAGTTGTGTGCAAGCTGCCCACAACATGGTATAACAGAACAATCTCTCCTCCAATATTTTTATGAAGGCTTGAAGCCTATGGAAATGAATATGGTAGATGTTGCCAGTGGAGGAGCGTTGGTCAACATGACTCCTCAACAAGCGAGAAACTTGATCTCCACGATGGTTGCAAATTCTCAGCAATTTCGAGTCAATCATGAACCTCCCAGAAGGGTTCACCAGCTAAGTAATTCTTCCATAGAAGATAAACTTGATAGACTCACTAATATAGTTAGCTCTCTTGTTGCAGAAAAAGCTAAACCAGCTCGAGTGTGTGGAATATGTGCTACACCAGAACACACAACAGATGCATGTCCTATTTTGAGTGATGACTCTATAGCCCATTTAGATGCAGTGGGGAATTTTCCTGGGCCACCACAGAGGCGATACAACCCCTACGCTAATACCTACAATCCAGGATGGAGAGATCATCCTAACTTAAGCTATGGGGCCAACCCACGGTACAATTCAACATATCAAAATCCGCTTCCACAACAGCCACGAGATTTGGGTAATTCTCTAGAAACTTTGGTCAATAAATTAGCAGCTAATATGCTTGATTTTCAGCAGAAAACCGAGGCATCTATAAGAGAATTGACTATATCAGTGGAGAAATTAAACGCTCAAGGTAAGCTGCCGTCACAAACAGAACCAAACTCGAGGCAAAATGCGAATGCAGTGACGTTACGAAGCGGAAAGGTACTGGAACCGATTCCCGACAAGAATCTTGGCCAAGAAAAGGCTCAGGAAAAATCGGAGAAAGACGAACAGGTCCGACCGAAACCTCCAGTACCTAAGATTCCACCTCCATTCCCAGAACGACTCAATCAGAGTCGAAAAGGTAAAGAGGACAAGGAGATCCTCGAAACATTTAGGAATGTTGAGATCAACATACCCCTGTTAGACGCCATCAGGCAAATTCCCAGGTATGCTAAATTTCTTAAAGAACTTTGCACCAACAAACGAAAGTTAACAGGTAATGAAAGGGTAAATATTGGTGAGAATGTGTCTGCAGTGCTACAGCGGAAAATGCCGGCAAAGTGTAAGGATAGGGGCATGTTTGCAATACCATGCAAAATAGGCCATCTGGGGATTAAAAAGGCTATGTGTGATTTAGGAGCATCCATAAATGTAATGCCATATTCTATTTATGAATCACTTAATGCAGGTTTTTTGACAAAAACAGGTGTTATCATTCAATTGGCAGATAGGTCCGTAGTGCATCCAGAAGGAGTCCTTGAGGATGTATTGGTAAAAGTTAACGAGCTCATTTTTTCTGCAGATTTTTATGTGATTAAAATGGAGGAGGACAGCACCTCTGGATCCTCAGATCTCTTGTTAAGACGACCTTTTCTTAGTACAACTAGTACTAAAATTGATGTTCGAAGTGGAACTCTTACGATGGAGTTTGATGGGAAAATCGTGAAGTTTAATGTCTACGATGCCATTAGCCATCCAAGCGAAATTTTGAGTGTAAATAGTATCGACATAATTGACTCTTTAGTGGAGGAAGATTCTGAGTCAATTTATGGAGATGATTCTAAACTTAGCAAATTTGAATTTATTAATGAATTGTTATCTCCTAATACTAAACTTTTACCGTCTATTGTGCAGGCACCAGAGTTGGAATTGAAACCGCTTTCAGAACATCTGAAATATGCATTTTTGGGTAAGGATAATACTCTACCGGTCATAGTTGCTAACAACCTCTCTATGCAGGAAGAAGAGAGTTTGGTTCGTGTGTTGAAAAGTCATAAGGAGGCGATTGGATGGACCATTGCAGACTTAAAAGGGATAAGCCCTTTGACATGCACATACAGGATCTACTTAGAGGAAAACACAAAACCGAAGCGAGAGGCACAGAGACGGCTGAATCCGAATATGATGGAGGTGGTAAAAAAGGAAATAATCAAGCTTCTGGATGCTGACATAATTTACCCCATTTCTGACAGTAGGTGGGTAAGTCCGGTACAAGTCGTGCCTAAGAAAACAGGCGTGACAGTAAAGGAAAATGCTCAAGGTGACTTGGTACCTACCCGAGTACAAAATGGGTGGCGCGTCTGTATTGATTACAGGAAGTTGAACTCATTTACTAGAAAAGATCATTTCCCTCTTCCTTTTATTGATCAGATGCTTGAAAGGTTAGCTGGAAAATCTCATTTTTGTTGTCTTGATGGCTATTCAGGTTTCTTTCAGATTCCAGTGGCGCTAGAAGACCAGGAGAAGACTACCTTCACATGCCCATTTGGAACGTTCGCGTACAGAATGATGCCATTTGGTCTTTGCAATGCGCCGGCCACCTTCCAGAGATGCATGATAAGTATATTTTCTGAATATATGGAAAAAATTATCGAAGTTTTTATGGATGATTTTACTGTCTATGGGAATTGTTTTGATGAATTCCTTAAAAACTTGACGATAATTTTGGGTAGATGCATAGAATTTAATCTTGTCTTAAACTATGAAAAGTGTCACTTTATGGTCGACAAGGGTTTAATTCTAGGACATATTGTGTCATCTAAGGGAATTGAGGTCGATAAGGCCAAAATATAAGTTATAAATTCTTTACCTTACCCCTCTACTGTGAGGGAAATTTGTTCTTTCCTTGGTCATGCAGGGTTCTACAGGCGCTTCATAAAAAACTTCTCAAAGATAGCTGAACCACTGTGTGAATTGTTGCAGAAGGATAAGAAGTTTGACTTTGACCCAAAGTGTAAGGAGGCCTTTGACACTCTAAAGCAAAAATTGGTCTCCGCTCCTATAGTGCAACCGCCAGATTGGAAATTTCCATTTGAAGTTATGTGCGATGCCAGCGAACGCAGTGTAGGAGCAGTGTTGGGCCAAAAGATAAACAAGGAACCACATGTCATTTATTATGCCTCGAAAACCCTAGATACTGCACAAAGCAACTACACCACGACAGAAAAAGAACTCTTAGCCGTTGTATTCGCTTTAGATAAATTTCGGTCTTATTTATTGGGATCTAAAGTAATTGTTTTTTCTGATCATGCAGCACTTAGGTACTTGATCTCAAAGAAGGAAGCGAAACCCAGACTCATCAGGTGGATTCTGTTACTACAAGAGTTTGACATTGAGATTCGAGACAAAAGGGGATGTGAGAACTTAGTGGCTGACCACTTGAGCAGAATAAATGTACCTTTTGACGATGTTCCTATCAAGGAAGAATTTCCTAATGAAAGCCTATTCTTAACTGAGGCACACCTTCCATGGTATGCGGATATGGTAAACTTCTTAGCCGCAGGATCGTTACCCGCTGAGTTAACACGTTCCGCAAGGAATAAGCTCAAACGTGACTCTCGATATTACATTTGGGATGACCCATACTTATGGAAACACTGTTCAGATCAGATAATACGACGATGTGTTCCAGAAACTGAGGTAACTTCTATCCTTAATTTTTGTCATACTGAAGCTTGCGGAAGTCATTTTGGACCTAAGAGAACGGCTCACAATGTTTTAGAATGTGGGTTATATTGGCCTACAATTTTTCGAGATGCATATAACTTCTGTAAATCTTGCGATAGGTGCCAACATACAGGTAATATCACTAAACGAAATCAAATGCCCCTATCCCCGATTCATGTATGTGAAATTTTTGATGTTTGGGGCATCGATTTCATGGGCCCATTTATTTCTTCATTTAGCAATGTTTATATAATCCTTGCGGTAGACGATGTCTCTAAGTGGATAGAAGCAAAGCCTACTCGTAATGATAATGCCAAAACTGTAGTGGAATTTCTAAAGCAAACTATTTTTTCCAGGTTTGGCACACCTCGAGCCCTAATCAGTGATCGCGGCTCACACTTTTGCAACAAAATCATGGAGGCACTATCGTCAAAATATGGAGTCCATCATCGTATAGCTACGGCTTACCACCCTCAAACGAATGGTCAAGCCGAGGTTTCAAATAGGGAAATAAAGACTATTTTAGAGAAAACAGTACGGCCCAACCGAAAAGATTGGAGTCTTCGGCTCAATGACGCTCTTTGGGCCTATCGAACAGTATATAAAGGACCGATTGGAATGACCCCATATCGGCTTGTTTTTGGTAAGGCTTGCCATCTTCTGGTAGAATTGGAGCATAAAGCCTATTGGGCGGTTCGACAATGCAATATGGAGTTAGACCCAGCAGGAAAGGCAAGGAAATTAGACATCCAAGAGTTGGAAGAAATTCGCAACGATGCTTATGAGAATGCTCGCATTTATAAGGACAAGACAAAGTTGTTTCATGATACGAAAATTGCGCAGAAGAATTTTTCGGTAGGACAAAGAGTATTACTCTATAATTCTGTGTTGAAGTTATTTCCAGGTAAACTTCGTTCGCGATGGCAAGGGCCTTTTGTCGTTACCGAAGTATTCCCTCATGGTGCGGTTGAAATAGAAAGCGAGGAATCGGGGAAGAGGTTCAAAGTCAATGGCCAGAGGTTGAAGCCATTTTACGAAAATTTTCAGGCCCACACGGTCGAAAAAATTCAGTTAGAGCCACCTTAGAACCATTCAAGGCGTCAAGCTAACGACGTTAAACAATCGCTTATTGGGAGGCAACCCAATCTTTATTTTTATTTTATTTTATTTATTTTATTTTTATTTTTATTTTTATTTTTTTATTTATTTATTTCTATTATTATTATTTATTGTTTATTATTTCCTTTTCTTTGTTTTTCTTTTAAAATAAATTTCTCTTCTTTTTTCTAGGAAAACCGGAACAAAAACGCGAAGAAAAGAAGAAAAAAATGCACCAAACAGCTCCTATTCATGACTTACACGTGGCTTGTCAGGCTGATCCTTTAGATGCCCGATGCCTTGACTCTATGGGACTACTTCTCGGCACTCCGTCTTCCTTCCATTTCGTCCCTCCTGGCATTCGTTCCACACCATCCGAACGAGTTTTTTGCCGACGAAATCAAGATAATGCACCATCAACTACCCAACCTCAACCGACATCGACCATTGAGCAACGATTACAGCTCATTGAGGCTCGACTTGACACTTTTGGCCAGCAAATCACTGAACTCCTTGCCATCATGCGCGACCGTCGGTAGACTACACGGGGAGTTTTCCTAACCCTTTCTACTTATTTATTTCTTTTTGCCAACATTGAGGACAATGTGTTTTAAGTAGGGGGAATTAGGGAAGTCTTTGATATTACTATCGTTTTCTGCTGCCATTTTGGTTGTATTGTCCTGTTTTCTGTTTGATACTACTGTTAAGGCCCCATTTTGTCCATATTTATTTTTTTTAAGTATGTCCTACCGCTTTTCATGCCCAAGATTTCGACTAGGATTGCCTACTGTTTGCCCTATAAGCATGATTCTTACTGTCTAAGAAAGTCATGATTTTTTTTCCATAATTGATGCCATCTCCACTGTTCTATTTTTATTAGGCTAAAAATAAATTGTGATTAATAAAGTTACCTCTATCTTGCTTTTCGTGAAATTGATTAAGTTTAATATAAAGTGGACACTCAAAATTATTGCATGCTTAATTAATGTTCATGGCTATTAGGTGATTATTGAAACTTATTTTTGACATTTAAATTGTTTTTTCTTAAGTTCCCAAAAGTTTTAAATATCGTTTAATTATTAATAAATGTTTTCCATGGCTATGAGTACAGCTTATATCGTGACTGACTGAGTAACCGGGGTAGGGTGCTTGGGTTGTCATTCTACTTCGCGTCAAAAGGTTGTGTGACGTGACAATTAAAACTCCGCTAGCCGAGGTTATGAGTATGGCTCAAATTGTGACTGACTGAGTAACCGGGGTAGGGTGCTTGGGTTGTCATTCTACTTCGCGTCAAAAGGTTGTGTGACGTGATGAGTAAAACTCCGCTAACCGGAAATAAATAATTTTAGGAGTATGTTGGGCTGAGTAACCGGGGTGGGGTGCTTGGGTTGTCATCTCTCTTCGCGTAAAAAGGTTTAATATATTTCTAATCAAATAAATAAAAAAAGAAAAAAAAGAAAAAAAGAAAAAATATATAAGTACTAATAAAGTTGCACTTAGGGGACTAAATGAGTAAATAATTAGGGTGTCTTGGTAGGTTTGGTAATTTACCGAAATAGCATGAAATAAATCAAGTCGATCTTAATTTTTGTGTGAATTAATTGGAGCACTTTTTCTGTTTTACTTAAAGCAAGCTTAGAGTTTTCTTTATTTTTCATATGCATTTTTAACTAATTTTTATAAAACTTTGGAGTGGTATTTCTCTTATGGCAGAATCTAGCTTTCACAAGTCGATAGGAACCATACTTGAGGGCAAGCATGGGCTAAGTAGGGGGAATTTGATAATACTCTTAAATGACGTATTTTTACATATTAATCATATGTTTATTTTGAGCTTGAGCCTACTAATTTGAGCTATTTATGTCTTTTTATCTTTTAGGGACTAAATTGGAGGCAAAAAGTAAATTCAAAGGAAAAAGCGTCAAATTGGAGACAAAATGGACCAATATGCAACGTGTGACAAATATGGTGCCAAAGGTGCGAACATGGAAGGCACAAGGACTCAAAAGCAAAAAGAAGAGATTTTATTTTGGAAGACTCTATTTTATTTTATTTTATTAGGATAATTATTATTAAGATAATTAATATTAAGATAAATACTAGGATTATTTAATTTTAGGATTTTATTTTAATTATCTTTAATTAAATGTATTTATCTTTTAGAATTTAAATTAAATTAGACTATCTTCCTAGCACTATAAATAGGGGGTGAAGTGACTCTATTTGGGGTTCATCTTTTTCTGTAACACTCTCCCCCTCTAAACTTTTGTTTCTTTCCATAATTCCTTTAATAAAAATTTTCTTTTTCCATCTCTATATTTTTCTTTTCCACCACTATCATGAGCCACTAAACCTATTCTAGCCGAAAGTTGTCAATATTTCCCCACAAGGTTCTTGAGGCTTAAAACCCATACTTAACCCCTCTTCTACCAAGTATTCATCGTTTCTCCGTACTACGGGCTGACGCTTCCGTCCAAGGCTCTCAAGAAGTAAACCTTTCAACGTATGCAAAGGCGGCCGCTTTGTGTATTTTGGAGGGATTGCACCGTCGGTTCAACAACTTACTGCGTCAGAGGTTGGTGAGCCAAAGAGACAGGGTGGCGTGGGATTCGCCATTGAGAAGCGTTGATCTAGCAAAGAATTTCTGGCTAGAGTCAGGTTCCCTAAGGATCGTAAGTCTAATCTTTGGAACTGGTGGTCGTAGGCGTCCTCTTCCACTATAACTGGCTTACTTGAGTCGAGAAGGATCATCCAAAGCCGAGGATTGAGCCCAAGGCGGAATGAGACAACCGGAGGCTGGAACTTCACCATAAGAATTTCTTTCCTCTTAAAACTCTCTTTATTATTTTTATTATTTTCGTAATCATAATTTCAATAAACTTTAAATTCTGTTTTTATTTTATTTTCACTCCCAAAATCAATTCTTAAATTCTGTTTCGTTTTATTTTTCCCAGGAACGCAGGTTTCTTGGGCACGATTTCGGCCAGGAAATCGAGGAAACAAGTATTCGTATAGTCTGGTCCCTGAGGATTTCGACCCTACTTCCCCTTTACTGTTATTCTTATTATTTCGCAGGGAATAGGTTAATTTGGTGTTCTCAACGACCGCATCAGAATGTTATTTTCTTGATGTTTTCTTCCTATTTTGCTACCATATTACTATTATGTTGCTACTATTTTGTTGTTATTATTTGGATATTGTATAAAACTTATTTTATTGCTAATTTTGTTATTATTTTAAAGGCATTTGTTAATTTTGTTATTATTTTAGAGGTATTTGCTTGTTAAGTTGCATCTATCTTAGTGTTATTTAAGTCTACATATTTTTTAAAATTAATTTTCAATTTGTTGGGAAATATTTATTTTGATTTTTTTAGTATTTTTGATGTATTATATTTATTTAAAAAAATATAAAATAATATAAAAAATTAATACGGGCGGGTCGGGCCGGGCCCCGGTTTAAGTATTTTTATATGGGTTGGGCTTGGGCAAAATTTTGGGCCCATTTTTTGGGCCCGGCCTGGCCCGAGCCCAATGAATGGGCCTAAATTTTTAGTTGAGCCTGACCCGAACCCGGCCCGGCCCGGCCCATGAGCACCTCTATTGAAAACCTCTTGTATTGTGTGTTTTCAACATTAGTGAAATCCTCATCTTCTACTTGTGGTTTTTCTTGATAATGGTTTTCTATGTAAAATCTGTATTTTATTTTTTTTCTTATTGTTTTGCGATCATCCCTACTATCATTATCGACATATAGTATAATAAGTTGAAATTACGAAAATAGTGAAATATCATGTTCAAGTATTGCTTTACTTAAATTATAGATGAGTTTTTAAATTTTGTTCATGAGTAAGTTTAGATATATTACAACATCAATATATTTATTTATACATTGTAATGATTTATTCTTATACAAATGTATAAATGGTATTCCTTTCATGGAATATAATTAAAGGTGATTATGAGACGGATCAGGCTCGGTTACGCTCGGAATCGAAAAATGGGTTTAAGATTTTGCTTAAGCCCTGCCCGGATAAAAGTGCTAAAACCTAAGTTCGGTTTAGCCCGGGTGTATTAATTTTTTATAATATTATTTTTATATAAAACAAATTTAAAAAAATATAATACATTAAATATATTAAAAACATTAAAATAAATGTTTCCCAACAAGTAAATAATAGCAAAATTAACAATAAAACAAGAATTGTACAATATCCAAACAACAATGTCAAAATAGTAACAATTTGACAGCGAAATAGTAGCAAAATAACAACAAAGCACAACAACAAAACAATAGAAATATCAACAAAACACAACATCATATTTTTTTCAAATTCAGGCCAAGCTGAAACTCGAACAAAAAAAATTACCCGAGGCCCGACTCATTTAAAAAATGAGACTCATTTTTTAAACTTATATTTTATTCTTAAAATGCTAAAGAATCTTTAAGCCTCTAAACTTTTATAAAATAAATTCATTTAAGCTCTTATATTTTATTTTTTGCACTCAATTGAGCTCTAAATATTAAAATTTTAATCAATTAAACCCTTTAGCTATTAAAATTAATAGTCAACCATTACAGATTAACAACAACCATTTTTTAAATTTTTTTTGCCACATAACATAACATGATCGTGCCATGTGGTAAAAATTGATATTTAATTTTTAAAATCATTAAAAGAATCATTGAAAATTATATAAAAAAACATAAAAGTATATAAATAATTATAAATGATGTTAAAAAAATACAAAAATACATAAAATTATAATAAATTACAAAAAAAAAAAACTCATATAAATTCGAGTTGTCTTATAATTTCATTTATTATACTGACTGATTTAGTTGCATTTATCTATGTATTAATTATGATGATAACTTGAAAAATATGGTAATCTCGAGGATAGGGACATGCCTTGAATGTTTGAAATATTAAATGACATCAAAATTTTCTAATCCAAATAATTTTGCAACTCTACCTTATTTCAAAAACATTTTTTTTATTAATATAGATTGTGTTTTAATTCGATTAGAATGAGTATTGTTGTCAATACAAGATAACGTAGGTTCGAGTGTACTGAAACATATTATTCTCTTGTTTATGGGTTGGGAATGAGTTATAAGTAATTTTAAGTATTATATAAAAACACTGATATGATCAGAATATGTAATAAATTTATTTTAAAAAAAATAACAGTAATAATAATTTACAAACAAAAGGAAAAAAAAAATCTCTTCCCAACTCCTTGACATGTGTTTAGAATTATTGTTTTGGTTGCTTGTTTTCCTTAAAAACTCTTTCCCCTTCCAATCTATAGGGCTATATAACTCACCACCATGTGGCTTCACTTATTGCTTTATAAAAATATATACTATTTTCCTCCACTTAATAAATGTCTATTTTTTTTTATTTATTACTTTTTCTATTTGCATATTATATATCTTATATATATATAGTGGGTTTGGATGGACGATAAAGTGCGGTGCTATGTGTTTAGCTTACTTTTTGTCTCACGCTACAATATTGTTATAGTATCTAATCTTACAGGCACCGTTATTTTTACACTAACCGCAAATAAATACACCGCCCATCTAAACTCACCCCTTGAGGTTCTAGCTGATGTGGACAGTTTAATTTTTTTGACATATGGCATATTAATTTTATTGACATATGACAGTTCTTTATATAATCAATTTTTAATCTTATGTCAATTAGAAAACACTCTTATAGTTTACGCTTACCTTATAAATAAGTGTAAATTTCTTCATTCTTTTTATAAGCTCTCTATAGTTTCTTCCTTTAAAGAAATTTATGAGAAAAAATTTATAGTTTAGAATTATTTATATATAATAATATACATTATATAAAAGATGGAAATAATAATCTTTTTATTCAGACTCTAAATGAAACAAATTTTAATTTAATACTCTTATAAATAAAAAAACTTATAAATTAAAATGTAATAAATTTGTATGAAATAAAAAAAAATGTTTAGTCTTTTAAAAATATAACATTATAAATTAATATATAATAAATTTATACTTTAAATTTATAAAAAATTATAATTAAATTTTGACCCTATCTAAAATTGTTTTTGAATTGCCCCTATTTCTATGGGCTCCAGCAAAATTAGAACCACCATTTATTTTTTCAAGTCTAATAAACTTTTCAATTTCCACATGTATTAATTAGAAAAACTTACATACTTAAGTTTTGATAACATCCTCAATAGAATATTTTTAAATTTACAAATAAATTTGTAAAAAAAAAATGCCGATAATGGCAAGAAAAAGGAGAAAAAATAGAACACACAAATTTTACGTAAAAAACCTTTTGGGAAAAAAATCATGGGTAAACAAGAAAAAAATTCACTATGTCAAATTCAAATGACACAAGAGAAGAGACAACTATGTCTATTCATAGGTTTGTAAAACTATATTCTAATCAAAGTCAAAGAGAAATAATGCAGTAAGGTTGAAACACCTTATTCTAATTAACATCAAATAGAGGAAGCATTTTCCAGTCCTCAGCCTTCGCCCTCGTAGATCTCCCTATCTTGCCACATGTATTTTTATTTAACAAGAATTTGGGTCACATATCTTTAACAAAATTAGTAAGATTAAAAAGATAAATACTTTTAGAAATAATTTAAGAAATTAAAAAGTTAATTTTAATCCCATATTGACTAGAGAATACTCTCATAGCTCACTTTTTAATTATTTTTATTAAAATATTAGTTTCAATCCCACATTGACTAGCAAATACTACCATAATCCACTTCTTCACTATTTTCATTAAACATTCATTTTAATCCCTTAAATTTAATTCCATACTAGCTAGAAAATACTTTCATGCTTACGCACTTATCCTATAAATAAGTGCCGATTTCTTTACTGTTTTCATTAAAAAGTTAATTTTAATCTAATATTAATTAGAGAATACTCTCATATCTTATATCGACAATTTCTTCATTATTTTCATTAAAAAGTGAATTTTGGTCTCACATTAACTAAAGAACACTCTCACGTCTTACATTTACTTTATAAATAATTGGCAACTTCATCACTATTTTCCTTAAAAATTAATTTTATCCTACATTGACTAAAAAATGCCCTAATAGCTCACTTTTTTATTGTTTTCATTAAAAAATTAATTTTAATCCCATATTGAGCAGGGTATATTTAAATTTTACACCCTAAACTTTATTTAGGTTCGAAAAATCATGAAATTGAGATGGAAGGTATATTTGATGTAATCTCTTATCTCTACGCATATACTGTCTTTGCCTTTTCATAATAATCTTCGATTGGATCCCATGATTCTTTGTTGACAATTAGGAGATTAATATCGTAAAAAAGGGGAAATGGTTAATTTTTAAGTTTTTCATGATATTGAGGTTGTAATACTGAGGGGTAGGAATGGTGCTGATGAAGCTAAAGAGATGTCTCAATCACCGACCTACCAGATCTAACAAAATCCACGACAAATCTGCTTTTCTAATATGTACAGAGGATTTGCATGTGCTACCTCTATTCATCTTCTTCCATCGTCAAAACACTGTACCAAATCCCAATGTCGATATGATCATGCATGCATGCATGCATGGCTTGTGTTCGACATCTCAACGTGCATGCCATCAACATCGTTTCTTTTTGCTGATGCATGCATGAGTACGTTGACATTGTCTTATCACTATACCAATGAGTTTATTAAACATCCTTGGGAAAAAAAGGTTATTCAATTCTCGTCCTTGTTTTTTTTGACCTGAGTTGGAAGTTTTCTTTTGGGTTAATATGTAATTGTTCATACTTATTTTGTTGGTATCTAAATTTTTTTCCAGTATCTAGTTTGTATTTGAACTTATATTCTATTACACGCATTGCCCCAATTTATTAACAACATTAATTTTTTTAAAAGTTAACATGTAATTTACCCCTTATACTTGTCCAAAAGTACCTAAATAATACTTGAGCTTGTCCTAAAATTTATGTTTTTTAAAAAGATTTTTAATTTTTTAATTTATGCCTATCACATTTCATATTAAGAAACTATCACGTGTCACTATAAAATTAGCCATCAATTTTATGTTAGAACAAACTAATGGTATTAATGTGGAGATACTAACCTGAGTGACAAAATGTAATTTCAAGTATCGGCTAGGTACCAAAAAAAACTCAAGTAACAACTAGGTACTTTTGGATAGGTTCAAAGGCAAACTACATATCAATCCTTTTCTTTCGTCATCTTGAAAATTACAAAATTTTATCTTAACAACTCTATTTTGAGGATGTAACGTGGCTTATGATTGAAGCAAAATATTTATAGATAAGTCATGTTTATACCTTATTTTATAAAGGATTTCTATATTGTTCAATTTTGGTTATTCCTATTAGGGTTTAGACATGTAAACGTGTTCAGCTTCTTCTTTTTCTTTATTTAGTCGGTAAACCATTAACAATTCATGCATGGATGTCATGTTATGTAACACTTTAAAAAAAATAAATGGGACATGTGATTTGAAATAATTTGCTTTTTGGTACAACATTTGAAATATATGTAACAATACAAATATTGGAATGATGATTGACTTCATGAGCAAAGCCATAAATTTTTTTAGGTTGACTTGAGATTGAGTTTTATATTTTTACGAGAATTAAAATGTAATTTCTATCTTATATTCGCTTATATCTTTATGATTTTCAAAAGAATGAAAATAAAATTCTAGTCTATTTTTAGGGGAAAATTATAATTTTACCATATATTAACTTAAGATTTTTATGATTTTTGGGGTCCAAAGCAGTCTATGGGCCTAAGCTCCCGCCAGCCCCCTCCCTCCGCCCTTAATTGACTTATGGGTCATTTTATAAGTATGATTTTTAGTTTAAAAATTGAAAAACCTAATTGTACTATCATTTAATAGGAGGATAATGTGCTTAGGGCTGTAAATGAACCGAGCTTCAACGAACAAATCTCTGTTCATATTCGTTTGTTTATTTTTAAGTTTATTCGTGTTCAGTTTGCGTTCGTTAAGAATTTTAAATTTTTTGTTCATGTTTGTTTATTTAAAATTATGTATGTTCACGTTTGTTTAACTTAATCAAGTATGTTCACGAACATTAAACAAAAATATTCATGAACATATAATTGAACATGTTCACGAACAATGTTAATGAATAATAAACAAACAAATAATAATTAAACACATACATATGCATAGATATTATTTTAATATTTTTATAATAAAATATCATGAATAAATAAACGAGCTTTGTTGTAAACATAAACAAACTGCACACACCTCTGTTTGTGTTCGTTTGTTTATTAAATGAACATAACAATTTTATTCATACTCGTTTGTTTAGCTTAATAAACGAACATAAGCGAACAGTTCACAAACAGTTCATCAAATATTTTGTTCGTTTACATCCCTAAATGTGTTTCGGCGCACTTGAACCCACGTATTCCTACATTAGTAACAATATTCATACCAATCGAATTAAAACGGAATTCAAACATTAAATTAAATTTAAAAAAATAAGATGATACAGTCCATAAATATTACATTATGGCGAAGTAATCACCACCACCGTTTTTTGGTCGGTGACTAATAAATAATACCAACAAAAACTTGGCACATAAAAAGTAAGTCTAATTAATTGTTTGTTTACAATATTCGCCTGCCAACTATTTCCATAAAATCAAATTTGAAAAATAACTAAATTATCAAATAAAGTGATTTTTTTAAATTATAGAAATAGATGAAATTTTAAAAAATTTATCAGAATGAATCGAAAGTGTTTCATCAAAATCGACCCATTCCCGTAAATTTTTTAAAATTCAATCTATTTTTGTAATTTAGAAAAATGATTTTATTTGATAATTTGATTTTAAAGTTTCAACGAATGAAAATGTTTATATTTTATTTAATTGAGGAATTTGATTAAAATATATTTTTTAAAATTTTTAACAAACTTCGATAAATTAATTCAATTCATTTTTTTATTTATTTAAGGCTAATAAGAAAAAAAGCTAGCTAACAGTTTGTTAATATAATTTTTTTAAGATTAATAAAAATTAAAAAAAAGAAAATGTTTCAAAATTTTTAAGGGGCTTAAATAAAATTCTTTAAAAATTTTAAAGAAAAATTAAAAAAATCATTTTCTTGGGGTGGCCCTCTAGGCGACCATAACGGTCTGCCTAGAACCCATATATGATTATATACTAGATTATGCTACGACTTTGAATAATAAGCTTTTATGGTAAGGTATATTGTACTTTGAAAGAGAAGACACATATTTGAATTTTAGAGATGACATTGTTAAAATGAGCAGCCACGAACGTCAAATATGAATCATAAAACATGCACGGATGATACCAAAAAAAAAAAAAATATTATGGCATACTCATAATATGGGTGAAAACAATTATCTAATAAATTTATAAAAAAATGATATAAATACAAAATAATATATTTGAGATGGTAAATTTGAGAGAATAAAGTTTATTATATTTTGGGTTCAAGTCTCGTTATGTTATGTGCATATATTTTCTAGATTTTATATAAAAAAAATCTTCAAAATAATACATATTTTGTAAAAGTAAGGAGCTTTTTGTAAATTTATAACTAAATGAATGTGACATCAATTCAATAAGAAATTTAAATATTAGTATAGATTAAATTTAGTCTATTAGATCCAAAATTGCGAATTTTCAATATATTTAAGCGGTTAATAAATTTTCCTATATGAATTATAAGTAGATAAAAGTGAGATCAAGGTAGTTTTTAAAAAGTCACTTTGTAATTACTTGTAATTACAATGAAGTCTTTCTCAAAATTAAGTTTATATGAGTTTTTATAATTAAATCTACAAACTATTTACACTATGAACCCGAATATAATGTGTAGATGTTATGCAAATAAAAAAAATATTTTATTGCATCATATCGTGGGATATGATATCATTTAAAAGAATGGAGTCAAACAGAAGCACCAATGATAGTTCACGAACTCTTTAATTCGAGACATTCAAAGCTTCAAAATGTAGTTGAAAAGGACATTTTGTTGTTTAAAAAAAAGATTTCTCGTACTAATCTCACCTAAATATAGCATAAAAAAAATTGGATCGTATTAGCATACCGCATACTTTATAACTTCATTTGCAAGTGGAATTAAGATGGTCCATACTCTGAAAAGTAAATGAAAGAAAGAGATATTGATAATTTTAATGATATAAATTCATATTCGAATGATGATAAAGCGTATATGCTAAATGTTTAAGAGAGAATAACGTAATAAATATGAAATGCTAGAGCAATTAAATAAAATTGCATATAATTCTTATCGCTCTTGTTATTTTTATTAGTAATCATATTATCGATTACTTTTTTGGACTAACATATTACATAATATGATTTTATTTTAGTTTTTATTACTCGTTTAGATTTTTTTTATCTTATTAATATTTTTAAATATATATAAATTATGTAACTGTTTAATTACAATTTGTACTACCAAACATAACATAGGAAATTACGATGTAATTACATTTTGTCAACCAAACACATCTAGAGAATTGCAATTCTTTGTAATTACATTTTTATCTAATTATTCTGTGCTCTCCAAACAGACCCTAAAGGTAGACTAAAAAGAATTCATAAAAAATGCTTTATTTTAAATCTTTATTGATCTTAGGGTTTGAAAATGTTTCATAATGATTTTTTTAAGTAAAAGTATTTTTGAATTTTTTTTATTATAGCAATTAAATGAATTAAATTTTTTATATTAAATGGATGAATTGAATCTTTATTATTAAAAAATTTAAATAAAATCGATTTTTATTCTATTTGAACCATATCTTACCACTACCATTTTTCTTTATGGATCATGGTCCTCAGTTTGATCAAACTACGTGAGAAACTAAAAAATTGTGATGGTGACTTAGAACATGTTAAATTGGTTGCCAAATATGTTGCTTTTCTTTGGAAATTAGTTTCTCTCCTTTAATGTTGAAACCAACTAAATAGGTTAAAAAGTAAACTTGCGTTCCTGAATGTAAATCTCACAACGATGAATTAAGGTTTCTTTCTCTCCCTTTTTATTCCAACCATTGATTTAAAAGGTAAACTAGAAAAGAAGCTTTAAATAGATGCCACCTTAATATGCTATAGAGGGTAAAAGTACCATAGAGGCCCGTGTTAGGTGTCAGATTGCATTTTGCCCTATCCATTAAAAAAAAAAGTAAATTAGTCATTGTACGTTAGATCAAAGAGTAAATTGATCCTTATATTAAAAATTGCATCTCTTTCTACTAGTAAAACCTATTTCTTATACATCCGCATGAGGTACATGTAGCACGCTACGTATTACTGTATGGTTATTCCGTCAATCATGTCAGTTTTTAACTATACAAATGGATGAAATTTTTAACAGAAAAGATGAATTTACTATTTGATTTAACATATAAGAACCAATTTACTCATTTTTTAAATAGAGAGATCAAAATAGAACTTGACTCCATCATACTTTTACCGTTATAGAACTAAGCTTTCCTCATTTAAGTTATCAACAGAATGTGAAGCTCTTTTCTAAGCTTTCATGGGGCCCAACAAAATTACATTTTAATCCCATTCAAGATTAATAATTTAATTTAAGTCCTTTTAGCATAATTTTTGTTTTTACCTTTTATCTTCTAAAAAATTATAACCTTATCAATCAATCAGGAAGATAGAAATAAAAAACAAGGTTATTCCCGCAGTCAAGGGAAGACAACTTTTTGTTTATTTCATGCTTAGTCGTTAATGGCAACTACATAAGTTGTATTTTATACACGTCACAATTTGCTTTTGTTGCACGTTTTAGGGTCGGGGTTTAGATGTTAACATGCACTTAAAACATGTTATGTAAGAATAATGATAACTCATCGGGACACTCATCATTACATGTTTCAAATGTTTGGGTCATTAAAACTTATCTTACACTTCAAACTTTAATCTTAATTTTTAGGAGGGTCGATTGAGTCTTAACTTAATTAGTATCAGTGTTGTTGTCAATGCAGGAGGACGTGAATTCAAGCATGCTAAAGCGTATTATCCTCCTATATAAAGATTGGAAAAGAACTATGAGTAGTTTTAAACTTTGCATCAAATAGAGCATATATTATAAAAAAAAAATCCATTCATTAGAAAGTATTGTTTTTCATAAATTAAACATGAATTGAATTGAATTTTATTTTTATTTTAATTTTAATTTATAAGTAATTTTAACTTTTCATGCAAATAATGAAAATAACTTAAAAATATATAGAAAATTTCTTCAAACAGTACTATTAAGAGTTATTGATTATATTTTTCTTACTTGAAATTTAATTTTCTTTTTAAAATATTTATGAACTTTGCCTTGAAATAAAATTAATTTTATTAAAATAAAGTGAAAAAATATCCAAAACTTAAAATTAGTATAAAAAATCGAAAACCAATTAATTCTCGATTAAATTGATCTGATTAACCAAACTAATCTGATTTAATCAACATTTCCCTAAAAGTTATCTTACTCAAAACTACAGCCACCACGATTAAACACTGAGCTAAGTAGAATGAGCCAACTCTTGGGGCACAGTGGACCACTGGTTCAGTGTTCATTTAGCGAGCACACACACACACACACCAATGAGTAATGGCTGAAGTGAAACGTTATTAAATGGTAGCACATCAACCACGTGCTTTGAAAACACAACGATGATCAGATTTTAAACCCCTACAACTACAAATGGAGTTGCCGTCATTGGTGGCAACTTCAATGAAAATGAGCCTTCGAATCATGTGAAACACACACACACACACACACCATCCCTGAGTGAGTATATTGTGCATGCAGGAACTCTGTGAATCAGAGAAATGAATAGGGTTAATTTAATAAGCACTACTCATAGGTATTTAAATTATAATTCCGTAACCATTATGGGTTTTCATCGTTATCTTTGTTTAAAAAAAAAAAACTTCTTATCCGATCAAGAGTTGACATGTGATTTTTTTATATAATATTAAAAATAAATTTAATATCAAATAAAAATAATTTAAATTTAAATTATATTATCTCTCTCCCTTTATTCATAGCAGCAAAAATGGAAAAAGAGGGAGGTTTTAGTGTAAATGTAAAAATGAAAAAATATAAAAAAGAATAAAAAATAAAAAATTGTGGGGGAAGAAGAACGTGAAAAATCTCAAATTTAATGGAAATGAAAAAGAAAAAAAGAAAAAATTGCGAGGAAAGAGAGTACAAAAATAATGGAAAAAAGAATGTGAAAAAAAAGGGAAAAAAACACAAGTGGTTTGAATACGAAGAGGAAGAGCGGTAGGGAGAAAATGACATGAGATCAAGTGCGCTTAAAATGAATTAGGGAAGATGCTATGGGTAATTTTAAACATTGTGTCAAAAAGAGTAAACATGACCGAAACTTATAATAAAATTATTCAAAAAAGAAGTTTTTATTAGTTGAAGTGATTTTTCTTTAACAAATATAATAAGAGAGGTCATAATAGTTGCGGAATTATAGTTTAGGTATTTAGTTCGACAAACAAAAACTTAGATACCTAACTAAAAAAATGGTACAGTTTGAGAGTTGCTTATTCAATAAAGTCAAATGAGAATCATGAGTAGGGCATGCATGAGACATTGGTACTCGTAAATTACTCTAATTTAAAAAAAAAATTGATTTAGTAATTATTAAGCGAAGTTCAAGCTCGAACTTAATAATACTTGACTCAAACAGTTTACAAGCCTTGTTGTGTTTTTCATGTTTAATATATATGTTGAATATTTTTAACGTTATCAAATTACGTTATTATATTCGATAGCATATATAATTGTTCAAGCTCAGCCTAAATCAAAATATAAGACTTAACCCAAATTTATTTATATTTGTAAATGGTTAACCAGAAATAATTTAAGTTCACTCATGCATTTTTTTAATATATAATTTTTTTATTTTATATTTATCAATTATATATATTTTACTAAATTTCTAAAAATAAATTTAACATATTTTTAATATTTACATTATAGAGTATGTTATGTTTAATTTTCATATGATTTAAATTTTGGGTTTGGGCGAGGACTGGCCCTTTGAAAAGTCTACCTACTAGGCTAAGACAAAGCAGCCGAACACCGTGCTACAAGTAGCCCAAGCAGCCCAAACACTTATGTCATTTCCCAACACTATATCCAGGGTTCATGAAAAGAAAATATCCATGCTTCCTTTCTTTTATACATTTCCCTCTACTTCTTTCCTTTTGCATTGAAGAGGTTTTGCACGAATATCAAAAAGAAAATACGAATAATAAAGGCAAAAAATCCATCCTCGATAGCAGTGACTAATCTTTATATCGTGAGTCAAGGGCGAAATCAAAAACTTTTTTTAGAGGTCGAAATCAAATTGTAATCTTTACGATGGAGCAATTTCACCATTTTAAGAACCTATATCTTTATCATTTTTAAATGATTAAATTAAAATTTTATATTTTTAGGGGTGACAAAAGTGTAATTTTACTTTTACTAATTTAAATTTTTAAAGGGCTTAAATGAAAAGTTTTCTATTTTAGGGAGAACCAAGACCCCTGCTAGTCCCCTTAGTTTTGTCTCTATTGCGAGTGCTCTCCAAAAAAGTAAACGGTTAACCATGAAAAATGTTTTATTCCCATAGGCGGAGATTAAACCCCAACCTCATAATTAAGGAATGAGGTGAGCAACCACCACACTGCACAATATCTCATGGTTAATGTTATTTATTTGCCACTAGAGGTGCTTATAGGCTAGGTCAGGTCGGGTCTAAGCATGATATTAGTATATTTTATGCTTGCCCAAACCCAACTCGACCTAAAATATGGACTTAAAATTTTGCCCAAATTCGTCTATATTTGCAAAAGGCTAACTCAACCTCATTTTAAGCCTACTCATATTATTTTAAATATTTAATAATTTTATATATTTTTTATTTATTAAAATTTTTTATGTAATCATCTCAATATTATTTTAATGTTTACATTATATTAGTATTATATATTTAGTATAGATTTATTTTCTTAATGTGTTTTAAATTACACAATATATAAAAATAACATAATATAAAATATTATAAACTTAAATACGAACCCGGTCGGATAAGGCTCAAGCTTTGAATATTTAAGCCCGAACTCAACCCATATTTTAACTGGACCTAAATTTTTTTTTAAAGCTCATTTTTCAAGGTTAATATTTTATCCAAACTCTCTTAAATAATTTCGGACGAACCTTCGAGTTTAAATAGATAATTTTACCCACCACTATATTCAACACCCTTTATTTATTTGCCAAATGAGCTCTTCTTTGGGTAGTGTTCGTAGGTTTTTATATGAAATTCACTTTGGTCGAGATAAAAAAAGGTTTTAACTTTTTTTTTTCCCCTTTAATAAAAGGACCAAGTTGAAATAAAAGAAAAGCAAATGCTTTGAAAGGAAAAAAAAAAAAAAAAACGAATCTCTTGGAAAGAAATGACAACATACATTGCATCTGCAAAAGGCATTGGGGAATCTCACATGACAACGAAGACAACACACAGTTAGTGGGCTGTTGCCCATCATTGCAAATTATGTTTTGGTCCTTAATTTGTGATTCCCTGTCTTCCCAGAATGCTTATTTTTTAAAATATCATAAAACTCCATGTAGATTATATTTTACCCCTCAACTTAAAAAATAAGTAAATTAATCTTAGTACATTAGATTAAAGAATAAATTAATTCTTTTTATAAAAAAATAATTTATTTTTACTATTAAAAACTAGCATACCTGATGGATTAACAAGACAACAATACGTGGTGTGTCACGTGAACGTCATGTTGATGACTAAATGACCAATCAATAACTAATTTTCTTCTTTTTTGAGTTGAGGGGCAAAAATTAACTTTAATTGTACTTTTACATTTTCTAACATTTTTATATATTTATGAAGATTTTGGGGCTGTTTGTATTTAACGATGTCTTCTGCAGATTTGTCTGAATAAATTAAGCGTTGATGATGAAAATCTCAGCTTTGGCTTTTTAATTTAATAAAAAATTATATTTTTTTATTTTCCATTCACCAGAATCAAAAGTATATTCTCCACTTCAAAAATAAATAAGCTGTTCAAAAGTTCAAAAGAATTCATATATATATATATATATACACACACACATAATTACCATAAAATTAAAGGCTAACCCACTTGTCCATGTTATAGCCTTTTTAGGTTAAAGGTGAAATTAAAAAATAAATAGTATTAATAAGTATATTTTTTTAATAAATAAAACCTACAGGGATTAAATTCAAAATTTTTACTTTTATTAAGTAAAGTTCTAATAGTAAAAGTACAGGGTTTAATGTGTGAATATTGAATTTGGGTAAATTTTTTAATATTATACATGTTGTTTTATGATCGATCTTTAAGGTTTATAATTGTCCCTTTCAACAATGTTATTTTTAAGTTTAGAACTTATGTTCTTGAGAATGTAATGTACCTTACCATTACACTCACCTACTTGTTCGTAAATTTTCAATTTCTTTTATATATATTATCTCCGATGACAGGTCAACTTTATTTATTTATTATAAACAAGTTTTTCTATTATTTTTAGTGGATAGTATTACTATAATATTTAATTAATTAACAGGTTTTTTTTTTTGTTTTCAACAATTCATCAGTTGAAAAAAACTATACATATAATAATATAACATAACATGTAATGTGGTAGGTAATCTAAATAAAAAAATTATTAAAAAGTAATAAAAAATTCAAATCCTCACTAAATATATTTGTATAAATAAAACGTGAATAATTTTTATTAAAAATTAAATATATTTGTATTAAAACGCTCAGTAAAAGACACGTGGATCTAAGTAAGCAGAAAAGTCAAACCTACGAAAAGAACACGTGGATCCAAGGTAAACACAACAATCAATGTCCGAAAA
This sequence comes from Gossypium stocksii, assembly GCA_020496765.1. NCBI lineage: Eukaryota > Viridiplantae > Streptophyta > Magnoliopsida > Malvales > Malvaceae > Gossypium > Gossypium stocksii. Next base: position 121,715,661 of record CM035626.1, read on the forward strand.
GGCGACCGACTTGGGATTTTCTGTCTTCACTTAGACATAGTCTCTTTCTGCCCCTTTTTTTTTTTTTTTTCCCAGTTATATTTTGCTCAGACAGTTCACGTGTACGGCTCCGCCGCAGCCTCAGCCTCGGCCATCCCGGGAAAAAAAGAGACCAAACTCAAATACCCAATAAGCCAAAACACAGTTCTCTTGCTGACACGTGGATTTAACTCATTGGTTTAAGTGCTAAACTTCCACTCTGTCGTGATTCAGTGTATGGGGGAGGAGACAAGATTGCCTGGTAGGCCGTCTGTGTAGCAGTTGATTATAAAAATGAACTATAAAAAATTCAATGGCTGTTAATTGTTTCAACAAGCTCCTTGTTTTTTTGTGTTAAAGGGTAAATTCCACTCAAGGATACTAAACTATAAATAAATTTACGTTTTAGTTATTTAATTTTAAAAGTTACAAGGTGATTATTGAATTATTTGAAAGTTTTCATTTAAGTCACTGAACTGTTAAAATTACTGTTGTATGATCTTCTCTATTTACATTATCTATACTGATCAAAATATATATTTTTTTACTTGCCAATGAGTACTAATTCGCCATATCGATCGTCAAATCATTAGTTGAAGCTCATTAGTTAAACTTTAAAAAAAAAATTTAATAACCTAGCGAATTAAATAAAAAACATTCGAATAGTTTAATGACTTAAAATGAAATTTTAGAATAATTTAATAACTATTTTATAAATTTTGAAGTTGAGTGACTAACATGTAAATTTAATAATAGTTTAGTTTAGTTTATCCTTTTGTTTAAACCATCACTGGTTTTTTTTTTTTTTTCCCTTTCTTTCTCTCTCTATCGTTGTCTGCTTCATTTTATCGTGTTTTCTCCTAGTAAGGTTTTTTTTTTTTTTTTTTTTTTGCTCCTACTTTTTTACATCAAAAGTTAATTACTTTCTTCGAGAAAGGGTTTTGATTTCATTTCCAAGCTTCCTCCTTGTAATGAAGTTTGACCCTTTAAGCTTATAAGCTTCTGCAAAAAAAATGTAAACTTTGACTATATTTTCTGTATTTCAATTTCAATAGCTTTTTTGGGGAAATTTTTTTCTTGGGGTTAATGGATCCAAGGTTTAAAGGGTTTTCAGTTTTCCAGAAGCAAAACGTTAAGGAATTCCATTACCACCCATCCGAACCACCAGCTTCAAGTTTGAGACATGAAGAAGATTTGTCTGAAGATTGTGATTTTTCAGATTCAATTTTGAGATACATAAATGATATTCTCATGGAAGAAGACATGGAAGACAAATCATGTATGCTTCAAGAATCTTTAGATCTTCAAGCTGCTGAGAAATCATTTTATGATGTACTTGGTAAGAAATATCCACCTTCACCTGAACATAACAGTTCTAGTTTTGGGGACAACAATGGGGACATGTTACAAAACCAGACACAAAGCCTTAATGTTTCTAGTATATCTCAATCATCATATATTTCTTCTTCAATGGTTAGTTTAGATGGTATGTTGGAATCTCCAAATAGTACACTTCAAGTACCTGAATCAATTTGGCAATTTAATAAAGGGGTTGAAGAAGCTAGTAAATTTATACCATCAGATGTGGATCTATCTGGAAAATTTGAAAGTTACTCAAAAGGGAGGAAATTTTCTAATAGAGATGATGTTGCTGATGAAGATGAAAGGAGTAGAAAACAAGTAGCTGTTAGTTCAGAAACAAGTGTTAGATCAGAGATGTTGGATATGGTGTTACTTTGTAGTTACGGTAAGCCGCCGACCCGTTTCACGGCGCTCCGTGACTCGCTACGGGATGGGATCAGTCGAGAAGTCCAACAAAAAGGCAGGGGAAAAAAACAGAGTGGGAAAAAAGAAGTAGTGGATTTAAGGACACTGCTTATTACTTGTGCACAAGCCGTAGCGGCTGGTGATCGGAACGGGACATCGAGCGAGTTATTGAAGCAAATACGACAACATTCGTCGCCGTTCGGTGATGGGAATCAACGGTTAGCTCATTACCTCGCCGAGGCACTCGAAGCACGGTTAGCCGGTACGGGTAGTCATATTTATAAGAGTCTTGTTTGTAAGAGAACTTCAGCTTATGATATTATGAAAGCTTACTTATTGTACGTTGCTGCTTGTCCTTTTAGAAAGGTTTCTCATTTCATATGTAATAGGTCTATTAATGTTGCATCAAGGAAATCAATCAGGCTTCATGTTATTGATTTTGGTATTTTATATGGTTTTCAATGGCCTACGTTAATCGAGCGGCTTTCGTTGAGGCCCGAAGGTCCACCGAAACTTCGGATTACCGGAATCGATTTCCCGCAACCTGGGTTTAAGCCGGCTGAGAGAGTTGAGGAAACAGGGAGGCGTTTAGCAGCTTATGCTGAAGAGTTTAAAGTGCCGTTTCAGTACAAAGCAATAGCGAAGAAATGGGAGACGGTCCGAGTCGAGGAACTTGAACTCGAGGAGGATGAGTTCGTTGTTGTTAACTGTTTGTATCGTGCTAAGAATTTGCTCGATGAAACCGTGACGGTACATAGTCCGAGGAATATTGTTCTCAACTTGATACGGAAGATTAATCCAAATTTGTTCATCCATGGGATTATTAATGGTGCTTACAATGCTCCATTCTTTGTAACACGGTTCCGAGAGGCCTTGTTTCATTTCTCATCGATGTTTGACATGCTCGACGCGATCGTGCCTCGCGAAGATTGGGAAAGGATGTTGATCGAGAGAGAGATCTTAGGCAGGGAGGCCTTGAATGCCATTGCTTGTGAGAGTTGGGAGAGAGTAGAGCGGCCAGAAACAGTCAAACAATGGCACGCACGTAACCTAAGGGCCGGTTTTCTACCACAGCCGTTCGAACGCGAGATAGTCAAGGGAGCATTCAAGCGAGTCCAGACGTTTTACCACAAGGATTTCGTGATCGACGAAGATAACCAGTGGCTGGTACAAGGGTGGAAAGGCAGAATAATCTATGCCCTTTCTGCTTGGAAACCTGCATAAGGATATCGAAAATTTAGGTTGCGTTCCACCCAGTTCCAGGACTCGTTCGTTACTGTACATACCAACAGAGGCACACAACAACGCCACGAGGGATCGGTAGGGGACTAAAGAAGACAATACTTTGGATGTCTCGAGATATACGTCTCGGAACCTGAGCATTACCGGAAAATCTGCAGATTTAGACAAGAGAACATATGGACAACTGATTGCAATACATAACAGGTGATGCTGTAAGAAGCAGATTATATGGAAAAAGGTACACTTTTACAAGCTTTTGTTTGTATGTTTAGCTGATTATACAGGCAACTTGAACAGGGGAAAAAAGGATTGTAATATTAACATATAAGCATGTTTTCCAATTTTAACTTATTGAAGTGGATATTCAGTGATGAAAGCTAATATTCATACCTTTGAATACACATATTAATGGAATTATCTACAATTTTAGTCTTTCTAGCCGTATTTTGAAATTTCAGTTTTGATTCAAAGGGTAGCAATTAACTTCACAAGGCTATATTTTGCTATTTTTGGAATCTTGGAGGACCCTATATTAGGGGTCAGATTGCATTTTGCCTCTTTACTCAAGAAATAGATAAATTTGTCCTTGTACATTAGATAAAAGAGCAAACTGATCATTTCTGTTAAAAGATTCATCAATTTCTACTGTTAACAACGAGTGTGGCTGATAGGGCAGCTGGAATGAGGTACATGTCTAGTTATTCTATCGGTCACGCCGGTTTTTAACAGTAGAAATAGATAAAATTTTTAATAGAAGGACCAATTTGTTCTTTGATCTAAAGTATAAGAACTAATTTGCTTATTTTTTAGTAGAGAAGGCAAAATACAATCCGACTCTTAGTATAAAGGTCTCCATGGTATTTTTACTTAATGGATGGTGTAGCGAAAAATACTTGAGTTAGATTGAAATTTCAAAATTCGAAAAATATAAAGATTACAAATGATCATAGAATTTGACTAAATATATTATTTGCACATAGTACAAGACTGATAGTAAAATTTGACTTGACGAATTTAATTGTTTTTCAGTTCAAATTAAGATTAAAATTTTAAAATTTAAAAAGTATAAAAATAAAATGTGACCAATTTATAATATAGAGACTAAATCTGTAACTTACTAATAGTAAAAAGACTAAAAATAGAATTTGATTGGAAACCTAATACATCAAAACCCAGTATATTTTATATATATATATATATATATATAGAGTTTTTGTTGGTACAAGCATTTTCCAAGACATTGGGTATTTATATGCAGTAGAATCTGGGTTATTCTGCAAAGTTCCAAAGCTGGTGATGGTGAAGATTCCCACAATTGAAGCAAGATTGATTCTTACAGCCATGGAAACCGAGAACCATTATTGTGGGGGGACCAAATTCATTTATTTCCCAACATCAGTTATTGCATTTAAACATTTAGTATTTTTTTACTGATTTTAGCACAATTATAAAGTTGAGGTTCAAATCACATTCTGGGTTCATGTCATAAGCTCAATTAGCATAAAGTTAAATAGCGTCGAGAGCTTACGATTCAAGGGTTTGATTGAATGTTTAATTTCGATTTGGTTCCAACAATACCAATTAGTTCAAATAATAAAAACTTAAAATGAACCAACTTTAAAATCCGAATTAAACTTTAGATTTGAGACCATCCCTGTTGATAACATTAAAATATGTTTCAGCTCTAGTGTGAAAATATTCTTCATTTTTTAATAGTGTTCCATCCATCTTTCATGCATCAAATCATATAATATTATAAACAACACCTCCATTATTATATATAATATTGACATTGTGGTTAATACGATTTTTCAATTCGATTAAGACAACACTAATTATGCAATCCAAAACAAGAGGAAGCATAGATTTAACATTAAAAAAAGGAAAAAAGAAAATTCCTCTTTTTTTATTTATATAATAGATATATGTATATATATTATATAATGAAGATGACAACAATACATCTACATCATATGAACAAAGGGATGTGGACAATATGATCCCACTAGGCATTGATGGCCCTTTTTCTTTTTTCCTATAATAGAAAAAAATACATAAAAGCATATAACATGATCTAAGCTGTCACAGATGTTTCTACTGCAACTTGTCCTGTGTAGTTGACTTCAGATTTCATGTCCATTTCCCATAGTTCTGGTAATGCTTGCTTGATGTTATGGATGCTTTCTAATGCATAATCTGCACCTTTAGGTCTTTGAGAAGAACCAACCTGCATAAGTTTTTGAATTAGCCATTTTGATCCTTATGTTCCGAAGGGTCGATTTTTATTTTTCGTGAGAAACTTACGAGGACGGTGTGAAGACCGACGCGTTTTCCGGCCTGGATGTTGCGTACGCTATCGTCGAAGAACAACTGCAATGAAACGAAACAATCAGGAACATACGTAGGAGGTGGGACTTAAATAGCTTGTATAGGAAGTAATCATCTTACTGTTCTTTGAGGGTTGATTTTGGCGATCTTGAGGGCTCGTTCAATGGCCGATTCTTGCGGTTTACACACGATGGGTGTCTTGGGTAATGTTACGTCGGGGTTCGGGTTAGCGAAGTGGCCGATTATGTCGAAAATTTCAGGGGTTTTAAGACTATCATTTCTTGTGACAGATGATCCCAAGAATTCAATGTCATCTTCATCATCAGAAACTGTGTTCTTATGGATAGGATTAAGGGTTTCAAAGCAAATAATCCCTTCAAAACAGTCCTCTAATCCCAGTTTTTTAAGAGCTTTTTTAGCATGGTCCTTGTCTGCATTTGTAAAGATCTAAAGAAAACAAAACACACATTAAGTTTTGTTAGGTGACAATGTAATAAAAGTATGCATAAGGGTACATCACTAATCAAATACTTACAATTTTTCTAACGGGCAAACTAAGCAATAGACTCCTTAATTGGGGATCTTGTCTTAAGTTCTCATAAGGGAGTCTTCCATGAACATAACTGTTACATGGTGAAAAAAAAGTCAAAAGATCAATCATAAAAAAGAGAGGAAAAAAAGGGGGTTTCAATTTTTAATTTTCAAATTACCTGTGGTATTCATCATAGTCAAAGTCATAACCAATAGCCTGCAAATGAGCAAAAAGAAAGAAATTTACACATTAAATATATATTATACATGTTTTACTATATTTATGTGTAATGACAAGGATGTTAAAAAGGGTAAATAGATACCCTAAGGCCAGCCATTGTTGTCCCATAATTCTTGTACAAAGCATTGGACAATTCAACAATTTTGTCCTTTTCAATTCCAAGCTTTTCAACCATGTAATCTGCAAAAACAAAATGGGATTCATTTTTTAACATTTGGATTACAATGGAAACTTGAAAAGGGGGGGGGGGAGCATCAATGCAAAATCCTACCTTTGATGTTCTTTCCACATTCTCTTTGAAGACCAGAACTAACAGGATAAAGGGTATCATCAAGGTCTGCAAATTACAATGAAAAAAATGGGTTATTAGATTCTGTTCTTAGGCATTTATTCAAACATATACCAGGTGTTTGTTAAAGTACATTATTTAGCTTACCAAATAGAAGGCAATCATATTTAGGCCTTGGAGTTAGCCTGTATTGGTTCTCATATTCCATTTTTGTATCTTGATCAAAAGGAAACCTTGAATAAATCAATGGAAATGAAGTTAATTATCACTCAAAAACCAACGATTAATAATCAAGTAAACCCCAATTTCCCCATCAAAGAAAATGGGGTTTTCATTATAGGACAAAGACTTCAATGAACAAAACCCAGAAAGGAAATGTGGGAAAACAGAGGAATTAAGCAAAAGCTGGAATGAATCAATATACCTTAAGGGTCTTAAAGAATGGCAAGAAACAGAGCAAAAGCAGAGGAAACAGAGTGTAATATTGTGTTACAATGAAGAACAGAGAGGGAAGGGGGGGAAGAAGATGAGAAGCTAAAAGGGTTTTTATAGGCAAAGATGGTTGGCTCCTTTTTCATTATTTGAAAAAGAAAAATCAAATCTTTTTGCAAACAACAATATTTTTACCTATTTTTTAAATAAAAAAAAAATTCAAAACCGAGTTAGCTGTCCAAATAAGACTGTCTTCACACGTTGTCCTAATTTTAACGGTTCCAATTTATCCCCTTTTTTTTTATTAATAAGCAAAATCTAGAATTCCCCAGAATTTTGTTGCAAATGTTCGTTATATCGTCCGGAAATTATTTCACGAAATCTTCTGTTAATATCATTTATGGATTTTTTTTAATTATATAAATATTATATAATTTTACTATTTTTTTTTATTTTGAAGCATAAATCTAGAATCTATACTCTTTCGTCTGAAAGATAATTCGATTAAATTTGAAGTTGAAAGCCTCTATGGCAAAAATATCTATACTTATTAAAAATTGTTAAATATTCTTAATTAGATTAATAATAAAAATTAAAATTAAAATAAAAAAATAAGACCAATAATTGCATATATTTAAAAAAAGGGTATGAAAGGAGTAATTTAAAAATTCATGGAGATGTGTGTATAATTGGAGGAAATGCCGCCATTGACGTAATATGAAAAGGACTTATCCTAATACTTGTTGTTAAGTATACGAAAAGTTAGATTTAAGCATATTAATCATTGTTATGCATTATATATTAGTAAAATTGTATTTTGTTCTCTTTTAAAAAAATTTATACGTTATTGACTTTTCTTAAAACAAATTTTTAGTTTCATTTTCGCCCTTGAATTTGACCAATTTTGTATATAATATTAGTTGAATTGCCAAATTTATTGATTTTCAGTTCAATTAACCAGTTCAGTTCCATTTTGACAATCGTGATTTCATTATTAATTTTATCTTAAATTTTAAAAAAATATATAAGAAAAAAAATTGTTAGACTTTATGAAGCTCGAATCTCGTCACTTGTTGAATAAATAAATACGGTGGCAAAATAAGGAGATCTGTGGAGGCGAGAAGCCGAAGCTTGTATAGAACTATACTTCTACTATTTGACTTTGATTAAAACAGAGTTTTTCAATCCTTAAATAGATGTAGTTAAAACTTTCGTGGTTTTTCCCAAAAGAGTTTTCACGTAAAATCTACGTATTGTTATTTTTTTCTTATTGCTTTGTAATCGTTCTATCGTCATTATCGACATTTATTATAACAAAATTAATATAAATAAAAAGAAGAATGATAAGAAAAGGGGAAACTAAAAATAAATTAGTCCTTCCTTCCTCATTCAAAGACCTATAAATTATATGATATATAGTTCCTTACAAGGAAAAAGACATAAAGACATAATTTTTGTGGAGGAGAGGATTGGGTCTTTTGATAGGATCATTTCTAATTTCTTTCCTCTCAATTATTTCAACCTATTTTAATTAAATGGGTGGCTCAATGTCTATGACTATGACTTATTATTATATTATTTTTCCCTTTTTATGCTAAAAAATAGAATACTTATATTATGTATAAACATATATGGTATTACAACCAATTATTGGTGATGGGTGTTTTATTTTTACTCATCAAAATCGATTTTTTCTCATTGCAACAAGTTATTGGTACAATGGTAAGAGTTTATGTTTATTTCGATAATCATATACATCTTCATCTAATGATTATAGAATTCAGGGTCTACCATATTTATGGTTATTAAACTATTAGAGTTTGCGTTTTGATCATTCAACTTCACAAAGTTAACAAAATGATTACTGAATTATTCGAAAGTTTTCATTTTAAGTCACTGGTACTTGAAATCATTGTTGTATGGCCTTCTCTGTCTGCACCAACCGAAAGCTCTAATCGCTGCTGTATTGACCATTAAATTGACTTAAATCTAAGATGTGTTCTTCTATTCATCAATGGGTAGTGATCTATCGTATGATTCGTCGAATAATCCTTTGGAGTTCGCTAGTTAGGCTTTTCTTTAAAAAACTTAACAACTCAGTAATCTAAATAAAAGCTTTTGAATAGTTCAGTGACTTAAACAAAAACTTTCAAACAGTTCAGTGATCATTTTATAACTTTCTAAAGTTGAATGACCAAAATTACTATACATATAATTAAATATTAGAAAACAACATAATCTATCCTATAATTTTAAACATAACCAGCATAAAGTGGAACTTGAATCCAAATCCTCGAAGTTCAAAAACTTTAATCTTTACTAACAGTAGTAAGACTTCATTCATAACTTAAGATATTTTTAAATAGTTTTCTGAATAAAAAATTGTAAAATTTATTATTATTTAATTATTTCTCAAGTAGATGCTGGCTTGTGCTTATTGGATGATTTAAGCCTTCAAGTTAGGATCATTATTGTAGATTGATTGATTTATCTTTTCCAAAACTATACAAATAGTTGGGTATTGCATTATATGATTTTATAGCCAATCATACAACCAATTTTCACATCAAAATCATGACTTTCTTTTAACATTATTTTTCTCAAATATTTTATAGTATTTTAATATTTTATATCATAAATATCGGTATCACGATTAAATCGATAGATACGTATCGTTTCAATCTTAAATCGATATTAAATGATCAAGATATTAAAATTATATTTAAACTTGGAAATTTTTGTATTGAGTGAAAGTGTGGAATCTTTTTTTTAATTTTTAAGTAATGACCTTTTTGTGCAATATTTTTATTTAGCATTCAACTCTAGCTGTTTTGTTTACTAAGAAAAATTTGTTTAAAATAAAACATGTTTAATTATGTAATTAGTCCTTATAATCTGCGTAAGTTATGGGTTTAATCCATGTACTTTAATAATGAACCAAATGATAGCAGGTAAATTTGTTTGATTAATTTTTGCTATCGGTCTTCTACTATGTGCAAAGTTATATATTTAGTCCATGTTTTTAATTGAATCATTCATAGTTCCTATATTTTTTGAATTTCAGAATTTTAATATTGACAAGAACGTTAACCATTATACCTAATATTTGACCTTTTTTTTTTTTTTGCGTGTGAGTAAGTTGGGGGAAAAAACCAAGCTGATCACATCAACTTTTACAAAATAGTAAAATACAACTTAATGAATTTAACAAATATCATTTAGTTAGGGTTAAAATTTCAAAATTCAAAAAAATATATGTATTAAATTTGCAAATTAAGCAAAATACAAAGACTAATGATAAAATTTAACCAAACATAAAAGGGCAGTTCCAACAATCATGATTAAAGTAGTAATTAATTTTTTAATGTTGGATTATTGAAAGAAATAAAAAAGTAAAGGAGTTGCCCTAATGTTGGGAGGAGGGCATTATTGGGAGCAAGATACATAATAATTCAAATCTAGAAGTGGAATTTAAAAACAGAATTTAAAGCCAAGTTGAAAACATCCCAAGAACAAATGATTGGGGATGAAATTATTATTTCATCAGTGCTTATCTAAGTTTTGCTTTACAACAAGCAACCCAATAATTTATTGGTTATCCTAATCTTTTATGAATTAAACCAACTTTTAACTCGATTTGATCCAATTTTATTAAAAAATAGATTGGATTTAAGTCATTAGATAAGTTAGTTTTTGTAAAATGAGCCCTCAATTTAAAAATAATAATTAAAATTTTCTGAATCTTTTGCACTCAGTTGAACCCTTGAATTGATAAATTTAATTAATGAAATCCTTTGAGCAACGTTGGTTATTAGAAACTAACAACAACACTGAAGTGGTCATTAATAGACGCCATGGCAGCAATCAGTGCTAATGTGTCACTACTCACTACCATGACAATAATTGAGGCTGATGTGGATCGCCACGTAAGTGTTATCGTTAGTTTCTAATGGTCAATGTTGTTCAAAGGGTCTTGTCGATCAAAATTGTTAATTCAAGGGTTCAATTGGATGCGAAAATTCAAAGGGACTTAATTGATTTCTTTAAAAAAATTAAGGGTTTATTTTACCAATAAACCTTTTTAAATTATAATTTCGGGGTTTGTTCGGTTGATTTGAATAAAATCAATATATATTTGGTTTAGTTAATTTTATTACATAAAATTTGAGTCTAACACGTAAGTCAAGATCGGATTTTTCTTAGTGATGTTAAATAAATTGAATCAACATGAAATTCAAATTTTAAGTATATATATATATATATAACACGTAGGTCAAGATTATATATATATTTAGCGGTGTTAAACAAATCAAATCGAGAGGGAGATTCAGATAAATAAAGAACTGATCGAACCAGGTCTTGCCAACCCTAAAAGCAACACCCTGAAAGCTTGTCTTCTTCTTTGGTCGCCTACAAGCCTCCCATTATTTTACCCTAAAATGAACTGTGACCCACATCATCACCATCATCATTAAGGAATCCTACCCTCTGAGGACGATGACACGCACTTTCTTTGGCCACGGTAATTGTACACTGATATTCAGCTCAATAACACCATAGGTTTTTGATTATTACTCGTTAGACATCTAAATTTGCATATATATTGAATATTCAAAGCCACAAAATTTGGATTTCAATCCACAGAAACTCTTTTATATATATAAAATTAAAATTATAAGCATTTTGTAACCAATAGTTTTAAACGTCAAAATTTGAATCTGTAATCGTTATTCGAATAAATAATGCGAATTCGAATAATAGTTCGCATCAAGTGAAGATAAAAATAAAAATAAAAAATCTAAATATGGAAAATACCCAAATTGAATATCCAAATCTACAGTTTGCATTGCGTAACCATGTTACGAATTGGATGTTAATGTTTAAACGAGTCTAACATTTAAAAGTTTGAAAAGTAAAAAGGATTGAAAGCAAAATTATACCAATTTGTTTAATTTAGTGGTTGAAATTAAGAACAAGGTAACGTCTTCTATATTTTATCTATATAGCCGAGAAGATAATGTGGTAGGACAAGAGGAAAAAAAACACCTGTTGGAAGGTTCAGATTTGGTGGTTTTACAGTTTTGGGGTTTGGCTTCCAACATACATTTCCATATTGTCACAAAAATAGAAGAGATGTGTGTAATAAAGTCCATGTGACATGGTACACCACAAACCTATTACTACATTCCAAAATCTCATTTTCAAAATGCCCCATCATCATGTCCTTTACTTGCTGTTTTTCACCACAAAGTTCCATGAACCAAAGGCATACCCTAAAAGTTAACTCAACATGTGAGTAGCATTCATCCATTATCCATTATCCATTATCCCACATCATTTAGATAAGTCTCTTGATCTTTTGTTTATAAGTCATAAATTTTGTGAAAAGTTATATTCCAATTCATCATTGGTTTTTGGGATCATGATACTCTTTCAATTGCAAACCACATTCAGTGTCCCTAATGCCACATTACATGTACTTTTAGAATCGACTTTGACATTTAATGTAACCATTTATACAACTTATAAGGTATTGTTGATTTTGGTCCATTAAGTCTCACATTTTGTCTTAAATAAAAATACATGTACTGGGTTCGAGTGCGTTGAAGTGTATTATCCTCTTATTTATGAATTAGGGAGGGGTTATGGGTAGTTTTAGATATTGTATCAAAAAAGCAGATATGATCAAAACCTATAATGAGATTATTTAAAAAAAACATGTGCAAAATTATTTTGAGTTCTAATATAGGACCAAGGACAAATTTAAGGGTAGGTAGAAACTTCGGTCCCTAAAAAAAAAAAATTGTTATGTAGCTCCTGTTTAAATTATATATAAATACATGGTCAAATTACACTTTGATCTCTCAAAATTGAAAAATATTCAATTAAATCCTTTTAAAATAATGTAATCATAAATTAATACATAATAAAATTATAATTCAATTTTTACCCCTAAAATAATTTTTGGATTCCCCCTCTGTAGAACTGATATGAAATTCATAATTTATCTAGGAGCGTGAAAAGTGCAAATTTTTTCCCTTTAATAAATCCATTTATTTTTGGGCCATTTTCATGGTTATGATTAAGCAAAGTGTTGAGGCCTGTTGGGTCATGATCTTACATTATTTGGTCCCTAAATTTGAAAATTAATTGAATTTAGACTTTTTTCAAATTAATCTTAGAACTTGACAGCTTTTCTCATTTGGTCCTTGAACTTGAATTTTGCTAAGATATGATAATATGACACTTCGAGATTGTACCAGGTCATCTAATTTTCAAGTGATGATGCAGCATAAACTTTGAGTGCCGCATCATCACCTTAATAGGATCTACTTTTAAGGATCAAATTGAGAAAAGTTACCAAATATTAGGACTAATGTGAGTTGAAAAAAGTTACGGGTTAAATGTTCTTTTATCCTTAATAATAATAAAAATAAATAAATAATTAATTAATTAACATTTGTCACTATATTTTACATTAATTAACATTTGTCATTATACTTTTGAGCTAAAGGTAAATTTACCGTTACACTTTGACTTTATATTAAATTTTACATGTTCTACTTTTATTAGATTGAATTTTGGTATTAAAGCTTGATTTATGTTTAAATTTTGCTTTTCAATTTGGATTTAAAATAAATTGAAGGTAAAATTAAATTAAAAATGGTTTTAATAGGTAAAAACCATAAATTAAGTAAAATAAAAAATTGAGTGATAAAATTTAATTACACAAATCAAATTTAGTGATAAAATTCAAAGTTTAGAAGCAAAATCAAATCACATAATAGTTGACTGGTAAATTTATTCATATTCTTAAAGATAACGGTAAAAGTTAATTAAAATAAAATATAATGACAAATTTCAATATTTACCTATAATATGGTAACAAATTTATACTTTAGCCCAATAAATATTATCTCGAAAGCTGTAAAATTTTAAAAATTTGAGATTAAGTCCAAATAAATATTAATTTGTTTGATTATAGAATTGAAAGTTTTATTAAAAAATGGTTTAAATGCAAAGCAATGTTGATTAGGACTGAAGATCCTTCCTATAATGAATTATAATTTTATTTGTAAAGTCAGAATGGAATAAATTTGTTGAAGCTTCAATTTAATGAATGCTTTTTTTTTTTTTTACAGAATTTTAGCCATAGTTTTGATAGGTTGGATTGACTTTTTGCTATAAATTTACATAAATTAATGGTTTTTTTTTTCAATACATTTGCTTAAATTATTTATTAATTTCTTTACCTGTAAATTAAATTTAAACGCGTTTGAACTTACTTACTCTGTAATATTGTAATGACAACAAAAATTTAAAAAAAATTACATTAATTAATGCATTAATGAAAAATTTATAATAATTTTGGGTGGTGAAAATATAAAAGTAAATGTGAGTGAAAAAAGAAAGGTAAAACAAGGAAGTTTCTAAAGTGATGGATTATCTTTCTTTTGTAAAAAAAAAAGCAAATTAATGGTTAATTAGTATAATTATGATGAGTAGTTGCCTTTCCCATCTCATTTTGATGGTGATGCTAATTAAGTGTGAAGTTAGAACAATTCTTTTAGAAGGATACTTTTTACAATAGTAAAAATGTAATTTATCATTTTAATAGTCTATATCTTTATAATTTTTAAAAAATTAAATTAAACTTTTATCACTTTTTTGGGGTCAAAATATAATTTTACCTTTATTAATTTAAATTTTAAAAATTTAAGAAAGACTAAATGAAAATTTTTCTATTTTAAGAGAACCGAAGCACCCACCAGCCGGTAGCTATACGGAGAAAATTTTAGCCAATTTCAAGCTAAAAATTGTTGGAATTTACGTAAAATAAGTGATAGTATTTAACGGGTTAAATTACGGTTTTGGTAGAACGGTAAAATTAAAAAAAAAATTCATTTTTACAAAACTTAGATTTTGACATGAATTTCATTTCATCATTAAAAAAAATTATAAATTAGTATAATGGTAAAATTTCCTTTTTAACCTCTCCTCCACCTAAAATTTTTCTACCTTTGCATCTATCAATGTGATGAATTAGAATGAGTATTTATAAAGTAAAAAGTCTACACTATAAGTTTAATCAGAAAAAGGAGAAATTAATAACATTGTTGAAGTTAGATCAATTAATGTAAAATTCAAGTATAGTAAACAGACGAAAACCATAATTTGACCTGTGCGACTCAAAATATACATGTTGGTAACGTAATGCTAGAATATGTGGTTTGAAACCGATACTTGAGGTTGTCCCAACGTAAGCAGTGATGTGGAAGATTTATAGGTTTGACCAATCACTTTTTGACTTTTGTAAATGGTTGGAATGAGGACATTGAATAGTAGCAAAGAAGAGTTTAAGGAGCAGATATGGGTCGGTTTCAAGGCTGCCGTACGTCGGGTGCAACATCCTTGTCTTCCAAACACTTGCCACACATCAACTAGTTTCCCCCCAACTAAATCCCACTTATCAACCTTGACCTTTGTTTCTTTGTTTTCAATCCTTCAATGCCTAATCTTCGAACTACCTTTGTATATATATATGAAAGAAGATTGCTTTAGGGGGTTGAAAGTGCAATTTTACCATTAATTTTTGTTAAATGAGTTGAGGATGGACTTGAAACTGATGTTTAGTGGTGTAATAATATAATTAATTGTTTGCTTAAATGAAAATCATTTGATAAAATGATGACCAATTTTGTTCCTTAGTTTCAAAGTCAAAAATAGTTGTGGTTTCTAAACAAGATTTAGAAACAAAGGAAGAAGTAGGAAGTACCTTGAGAACACAGTAACAATGGCCTTTAAAATCACACCATCGCCTCCTTTTGTCTATTCATGCAGCATTTCTTTTCAAGGATATTGGGCATCAATTTTCGAGATTATATTCGATGAAGAGATTCGATTAGGTACGATTATTTCAAAGTCGTTCTAGTATGTACTTAGATATAAAAGATGATCTCTTTTATATCGTGGTATAATAGAAAATTTAATTGAGGCACGACAATCATATTAATTCAACTATACGAGTTTAATAATAGTTGTATATTGAAGATTTTATTATTGATTAATTCATATATGAGTAAGAGAGAGTATCATTCTACTCATTACAGGATTTTGTATTGGTTGTGTTTTTGTACGATAAATAAACTATAGAATGAGTATACTATTACATCGTAGGGTTTCAAATTGTGTAATCGATTCATATCTTCTTTATTATTATTTTTTAAACTGTAACTCACAATACAACCGATTAATAGCTCAATACTAACCTTCTTAAATTTGCTTTCAAAATACAAAGCAAACATCAAGAAAAAGTGCTTCAAGCAACTTGGAAGAGAATTGAAGTAAATTAGGTGAATATAGCTAAAAGTGATTGTATTTCACTCTCTCTATTAAAAAAATGGGTATAATAGTCCATGTATGTCAGAAGAAAGAGCAAATTGATCATTTTGTTAAAAATTTCATTTATTTCTACTGCTAAAAATTGGTCCTTGTATGTTAGGACGAAATATATGTGACATCCCAAGTGTCACTGTCGGGTTATTCTCTCAATCATACGTCGATTTTTAACAGTTCAGATAAATGAAATTTTTAATAGAAAGAATTGATCTGCTCTCTGATCTAACACGCAAAGATTAAATTGCCCATTTTTTAAGTAGATAAGGGTAAAATACAATCTAACTCTTAGCAGAGAGACATCTATGACTTGTAACAAACTATAATGAAAAAATAAGTGCCAAGTGCAATGATAAAACACGTTATACTCTGAAAAAAGTAAACCTGAAAATTTTAGTGATTAACTCATCATATTACCTGATGTTATTTACGTATTTGACTTTTTCTTTTCTTTTCTTGTCAACTAAGTTAATTTCTGTATATATACCAGCTACGGGATTTGTTTGTACACACAAGTAGTCCATATAAATTGACACTTCTTTTTAATTACATAATAAGGACCACTAAGTAGATTCTTAAGTGATGATTTGATGTGCATAATCTACCTGTTTTATGTCTTTGTAAAAAGCACCAATCAAGAAAAAGTTCATTCTGGTAATCAAGATTTACTTCAAAGTTTAGACAAACAAACCCAAAAGAAATAAAATAAAAATAATTATATAACTCTTTACTTTACCAACACTCTAAAGTTCAGCTCGACCAAGACCATCTTAACTGTGTGAAAAAAAAAAAAAAAAAAAACCTTAGCACCTAACATTTCAGCCATATATATATATACACACACATTTTATTCCTATATATTACCCTCCTTGTTCTTAGCCTTTCTTCTTGTTCTAAGTTTACGATTGAAACAAAAAGGATAATGGCAGCTTCACATATGCTGTTTTGTTTTTGGGTTTTATTGCTGTTTATGAACAATGCAGCTGGTGAAACAAGACACTACAAGTTCAATGTACTAATGGAACTGTTTGCTTTGCTTTTGTCTTTTTCAGTTTATGTTTTTCATAATGTTTTAATGTGGTGTTGTTGTTTAAATGATTTAAGGTTGAGTACCACAACGTTACGAGACTATGCCACACGAGGACGGTTCTGACCGTGAACCGGAAGTTTCCGGGGCCTCGATTAGTGGCCAGGGAAGGTGATAGAGTGATTGTTAAGGTGGCTAATCATATTGCAAATAATGTCAGCATTCACTGGTATGAATCTTTGGTTCGAATGGTAATGCGATGTTGAACTTGTTTTTGCTTTTTTCTAATGATTTGTTTGGTTTTGTCTGAAACAGGCACGGTGTTCGACAGCTAACGACAGGATGGTCGGACGGACCGTCTTACATAACACAATGTCCTATACAAACAAACCAGTCGTACATTTATAACTTCACAATTACAGGACAAAGAGGAACTCTGTGGTGGCATGCTCATATATCTTGGTTGAGAGTATCGATTTATGGACCGATAATTATACTCCCGAAGCGTAATGAATCGTATCCGTTTGCGAAACCCGACAAGGAAGTCACCATCATGCTTGGTAAGATAAACTTGGCATATGTAATAATAACATTAATGTAAGGCATCAGCATCGGCTAATCCAGTTCCGGGTTTCGGGTTTCAGGAGAGTGGTTCAATTCGGACCCTGAAGCTATAATCAGCCAAGCACTACAGACGGGTGCTGGACCAAATGTTTCGGATGCATTTACTATCAATGGCTACCCAGGTCCACTGTACAATTGTTCTTCTAAAGGTAATGTACCAATTAGTGCTAAAATTAAACCATTCATGCAATGTGATAGTTGGAGTTTAACGTCATAATTTCCGGCTGTACGAATGTTTGTAGACACTTATAAGTTGAAGGTGAAACCGGGAAAGACGTATCTTCTCCGATTAATCAATGCTGCACTTAATGATGAGCTTTTCTTCAGCATTGCCAATCACACGGTAACGGTGGTCGAAGGTGATGCGGTATATACCAAACCTTTCGTGACCGACAAGCTGTTAGTCATCACACCGGGCCAAACCACAAATGTTCTGCTCAAAACCAAACCTGAATTCCCTAATGCCACCTTCTTAATGGCTGCTAGGCCTTACTTTACCGGACAAGGCACCTTCGATAACTCGACTACTGTCGGGATTCTCGAATATGAACATCCATCCCATCATAATCACAAATCATCTAAAAATCTTACAATAATTCAACCAGTACTCCCTCCTATTAATGCTACGGGATTTGTAGTAAACTTTACAGGGAAATTTCGTAGCTTAGGCAATGCTAAATACCCTGCTAACGTACCGAAAACCGTCGACAAGAAATTTTTCTTTACGGTCGGACTCGGGACGAACCCTTGTCCGAAAAACACAACCTGTCAAGGACCTAACAATTCAAGCAAATTCGCTGCTTCGGTAAACAATGTTTCATTTCAACTCCCAACTATAGCTATACTTCAAGCACATTACTTCGGACAAAATGGAGTATACACTACAGATTTTCCTACACAACCATTAATTCCATTTAATTACACCGGCACCGCACCGAACAACACTAACGTTATGAACGGAACACGCGCAGTGGTGCTTCCGTTTAACACAAGTGTCGAGCTAGTGATGCAAGACACAAGCATACTTGGTGCAGAGAGTCACCCACTCCATCTTCATGGATACAATTTCTTCATCGTTGGACAAGGTTTCGGCAACTATGATCCGAATAAAGACCCTTTGAAATTCAACCTCGTCGATCCGATGGAGAGGAACACGGCTAGTGTACCGGCTGGCGGTTGGGTCGCTATTCGGTTTTTTGCGGACAATCCAGGTAAAAATAATCTTTTTCAAGCCATGGAGCCCTTTACTAGGAGTCGGTCTGCATTTGCCCTCTATACTTAAAAAATGAGTAAATTAGTCCCTTTATGTTAGATTAAAACGTAAACCAATCCTTTTCTTAAATGTTTTATCTAGTTATACTATTAAAAACTGGTCCTTGTAAGTTAGCATAAGGTACTCATTTTCTGGTTATTTCGTCAGCCACACTAATTTTTAACAGTAAAAAAGGATGAAATTTATAATAGAAAGGATCAATTTACCTTTTAATTTAACGTACATGGACTAATTGACTCTTATTAATTTAAGTAAAAGAGTAAAATGTAATCTAACTCTTAATATAAGGATAATGATACTTTTACCAAGGTAATATTATATATGAGTGCAACAAATATCAAATAATCTGTATTTTGGTTTTGTTGTGTGCGTAGGTGCATGGTTCATGCATTGTCACTTAGATGTTCATACAAGTTGGGGATTGAGAATGACATGGATAGTATTGGATGGTCCAGGACCAAACCAAAAGTTGCAACCACCACCGTCTGATCTTCCACAGTGTTGATTTTGATGCTTAAAAAGATATCAAAATTGTCTCTCTCTTTTTCTTTTTCTTTTTTTTGTCTTGTTTTGGAGTGATTCGTTTGATGCTTGTACATATCATTAAAGAATGGATGGATGAATGGTTTGATTGATCAGTTGAGGGAATGTATTCAAAGCAAGTTGAGGTGTAAGCATCTGATGGATTTATCTCATTTCATTTATTATGTTATGTTTTTTTTGCTTTTAATATTGTTTTTAAGTTTCTTAATTACTTTCCTTCATGCTATCATTCATTGTTTGCTGCAAATATAAGGTGGAAAAAAAAAACACAGAACACAAAGAACGGTCGGAGCTTGGCATACAGTTGAAAAAAATTCTAATGTACTTAGTCGGTGAGCGTGAAATTCACGAGCCAATTAAAATGGTTAATGCTTTGTTAATGTTTGAAGTGTTTGTTTTGCAATTTAACATAGCGCGTGATACGATAAACCTAAGATGAGCGACGTGAGTTTGTTTTCTGGGAGGTAGCGCCATGCAGAAGGTGGGCGCCCCTGGTTTTCCTTTTTATGTTTACGTAATAAACAAAGGTAAATTTGGGGAAAAACCTGTATTTTTCTTAAAACTCACGCTCATGTCACTTCACATTTCAATAAATTCATATTTAACCCCGCTTAAATCTTTATATTATCATTTAGGTCCTCATTAAACCTACACATTTAGGTCCTTTGATGTAATCATATTGGATTGTAGAAAGTACGGAGACCAAGTAGGCGATATGGCAAATTTGAAAATGAAAAAACTTTGTATTTAGTTAGAAGGGTTGTGCAGATGTGTTTACATGATTTGATACACTTTGTATCTGTTGACTTGCATGATCACTTCTACATTGTTATGACCTACTAGTAAAAAACCCCATTAATCCTATTTCTAAATTCCTTTTTGAGACTGCCTTGCTTTGGTCCTTTTTCAGATCCTCCTCCATTATCACTTGCTGGCGCCACCAGGGGCTTCTTTTTCCTGGATTACCAGGAGTTGACGGCATTGTAGGCTACAACTTGAAAACTGGGGACATTTGAATCCCTCATGTTACCACAAGTAAAACGCAAACTTCATTTTGATGTTGATGCAACTGGTAAGCCATCGTAGGCTGTTCGGAAATGGAGACCATTACCTATGTGCTTTGATGTAGGGCATATCCAGCAAATGATATTTGAACCCAATACCTGAAACAATAAGATGGGAACATATGAAAAAGATGAAAATGGCCTAATACTATAGTTTTGTAAAAGCCACCATTGCAGCATTTACATGCCTCAGTACAGAGAAAGGTTAGAAAGCAAGTTCGTTACTAGTTATTACCGTTGCTAGATTATCGTAGGCACCGAGATCATATGGATGCTTATAGATGTTCCCAGCTCTCTCTTCAAGCCATGTGGCTCTCACCCCTTCATGATACTGCCGGTTTTTTAAAAAAGAACCGAAGGAAGTAAAACAATCATTCCAAGTGGGAAATATGATTAGAAATAAACGAAAAAACGAGAAATAATAATCCTCATTACCTCAATTGTCGTCTTATTTTGCAAAATGAGGTAGATATGCCAACCTAAGAGCCCACTTAAGGCTATACTCAAGGGGACAAGCAACAATCCGGAAATAACCTGAAAAATACTAAGCCATTAGCATACCGTAAGTATGACAAGTTCTAGCTTTAGAAAGGTGGTATCCTTGAAATTACGTATAAGATTCCGAAAGAGTCTGCACTTTGCTGCTTGTCATTTTGGGAATCATTAGTTAGACTACCCACGAGTAAAACCTGAAATTTAGTAGGAAAATAAATGAGAAAAAGGACTGAAAGACCTTACCAGAATCCGGCTGGGGTGCCCCCGGTAAAACCATACACCATGCCAGAGGCCAATCCAAAGGAAAAAGCGGTACTTATGTGCAAGGAGACTAAACATATCAATATGTTACTATGATATAACATACCAGAGAATACATGCAAGCAATTACTGCATATACGACAAAGACGAAGAAGACCTTGTAGTTGGCATGGCCGACGCAATTATTTATCCAAGTGCAATGGTGATCCTTGTGAATCAAGAAGAGCACGTTTAGTATCGATGACAATTAAGACATGCATGAATGATGACATCGATTGCACGTACCATTCTCAAAACGCATATCTTGCAAACACGACAATGATGTGCACGAGGAGGTTTAAAATGAGAACACTTTTGGCAATATCTCAAGTCCCCTCCCTAAAAAACATTCCAAAAAAGTTGGAATCTGAAAAAAGATGACAGAAATAGAAGAAATACGACAAAAAAGGTAAGGATGTCTATTAACCTCCTGAATACCATAAAGTTCCATTGACTACCCTGGGCTAAGCATACCGTCTAGAGGAGTTGACCCAAATTATGAAGATTTCAACTCTGCTTACATGTGGAATTTTTTGTACCATTGAGATTATTTTGACAAAATCAAAACCAACTTCTTCCAAATGTTAATATTAAGATCAAATGTGACCCACGATCACATCAACTTATGCCTTTTAAGTTATTCATCCGAAAGAACAAGGAAACTATAATGGTGAGGCAACACGACAATAAAAGCACCGGTCGTTAGAGGGACCTCAAGGACAGCTAGTGCATCATCCTGACACAAACGATGCAGCATTGAATAACGGTCTCTATTACGGTTAACAATCAAATAACACATAACAGCGTTTGATACTGCAAGGGCTTTCTATCTATATTGCTCCGGCTCTTCAATTTTCTTTAAGTACCCATTTCCTAACACATTCATATATGAATATAGAGATATGATCTTCAAAGGACCCCAAAATAAATCGAAAAACTTGAAAGAACTCAGCTTTCCTGCAACGGATATACCTGTATCCGACACTCCTATACGAGTCCGAGTAATATAGCTTTCTACAATGCAGCATATATCAAACAAACCTTTGAATACAGAGCGTAATTTATCTGTTTATTAGAATGTTTATAATAATGAAATTCGCTCATCTTATTTTTTTGGCATCTTTGACACGTTATAAATAAAACCTAATTAAAAAAATTCCCCTTTTAGGTAATTGAATCTACCCTATTTATCCTCAATTCCAAAATTTGCTAATATGTCGCAACCTCAAAATTAGCTCATTTGAATCATTGCATGCAATAATCAAAACAATTCTAACAATCCCAAGATTGTTCTTTTGGTTTCTTACAAATCCAAATTGCAAGAATTTTTTTTTCTTACTTAAAGGATCAAACTTTACAAAAAGAGAACCAATCAAACATTCTCGTATTTCAGGACAAGAAAACATAGACAAGCTTAGCGAAACATCGAATTGGTTCATGTTTTCTGAGAGTACCTTGCGTTTGATCTCATGGATAGGAACCTTGGAATCCTCAATGTCGGGCAAGAAAGTAGATGGGACCCGACCTGGATCCATGAAGATAGCAAAGACGTAATTTAATACGCACATGACGGCGACACCGGTGAAAGCGACGGCGTTCATGATACCGGGAGAGGTCATTAGACCAAACCAGCGATCAATAAAAACAAAGACCGTACAGAAATAGACGAACGCGATGGCCGAAACGACAACCATTACAGGCAAAGAAGAGCTGAAGCCTCGCGTCATGGTTTAAAAGCTGTGCGTTTCCTTGTAATTCTTTCGGTCGGCACGGGTGGTGGAGGCGCCGGCGTTTAAAACGACGGCGTCTCCGGTGCTGATGAAATGGTGGGATCTTTATCAAAGGGAAAAAAAAAAGAAAAGAATGGAGCTTTTTATTGGGGAAGTTGGTATTGGGAGACAACTGTTCATAGGAGATGGTGCGGTGCCGTTAAAGTTTTTTTCTCTCGTTTTACTCGTGTGCCCCTTAACGTTTCCTTTTTTCTTATATTAACCCCAAAAGATTAATTTTGTCAATATATTCACCATAAATTAATTACTAGGCATAATGATAAATTAGTCCTTAAAGTTAACTAATTTTATCAATTTAGTTCTAATTCTATTTCTTTTTCGGATCAATTTGGCCCATTAACTTTAGATGAAAAAATTAATTTAACTCTTAAAACTTTAATGACATTGGTGTGGCAGTTTATTTGATAATTAAGATAGATTTGTATTAGATTTGAGAGTGTAAATGAGGCAAAAAGTTTAAGAAAAAATGAAATTATATATGTAAAGGATGAATTTTTGTCTCTTACATTATGTAGTCAAAAGTGGAGATTTAAAACAATTTCAAGCTAAAGAAAAAGAATGGTTCAGCATTTAGGAAGATCAGCAGGTGGAGGCATTAGTTTCTGTTTAGGGCCTTTTCCATCATTAACCACCCATGCCATCTTCAATCCCCAGCTTGTATGAACTTCCAAATGGCAATGCATGAACCAGATCCCTGGATTGTCTGCTAGGAACCGAATAGCAACCCACCCGCCGGACGGTACCCCTACCGTGTTCCTCTCGGCAGGGTCGACAAGATTGAACTTGGCTGGATCTTTTTTAGGGTCAAAGTTGCCAATGCCTTGAGCTAATACAAAGAAGTTAAAGCCATGGAGATGTAAAGGGTGGCTTTCAGCACCAAGGATGCTTGTGTCCTGCATTACCAGTTCTACGCTGGTGTTGTAATTTAAGGACACCAGTTTGGTTCCACTGTCTAACATGATGTTTTTTGGTGGTGTACCGGTGTAGTTGAACTTGAATGGTGGGTTGGTCGGGAAATTGGTGGTGTAAACGCCTTTTGATCGGTTAAAGAAATAAGCTTGGAGAAGAGCCGTATTTGGTTGGACAAATGAGACATTGTTAATTCCAGCTGCTGGTCTTATGTTGTTAGGACCTTGACATGTTTGGTTTTTTGAACATGGGAGTATCCCTAACCCGACCGTGAAGAAAAACCGTCTATCGACTTTTTTGGGGACTTTTACCGGGAATTTTCTAGTGGCGAGGCTACGGATTTTCTGGTTGAATTTCATAGCATAAGTGGAATCATTGAACTGTGGAAGTTTTGCTTTTAGTAATGGGATGTTCATGTTGTTAGAGCTCGAGGCCGAAGCGGATTTCTTGTATTCTAAGATAGCGATTGTCGTGGTATTGTCGAAAGTGGCCGGTCCGGTGGCATAAGGCCTAGCTGACATATCGAATTTGGCGTTCGGGGTCTTGGATTTGGCCTTGAGAAGGACATTAGTGGTTTGGCCTGGTGTAATGAGTACAATGTCTGTCTTGAATAGTTTGACGTAGACCGCGTCGGCTTCTACGACGGTTAGGGTGTGGTTTGCAACATGGAAAAAGAGCTCGTCGTTGAGTGCAGCATTGACTAAACGAAGAAGATAGGTTTTACCAGGCTTCACTTTAAGCTTGAACGTTTCTGCATACATTTAGTGTACTTGCTGTAAGTCGATGTCTTGAATTTGACAGTGAATGTAATAATATGATATGGTACCTTTAGCTGAGCAATTGTAAGAGGGGCCTGGGAGACCATTAATGGTGAATGCATCTGAGATATTCGGTGCCCCTCCAGCTGCCATGGCCTGGTTTATAATCGTTTCAGTGTCGGCTTTCCACCATTCCCCTGCAAAACTCGAACAAATTAACCCAAGATTCAAATATATTGTTCGTACGGTGACCCAATATAAGAAAAGTTATCATGTTGTAATTACCGAATACGATCGGAACTTCTTTGAAAGGTTGAGGAAACGGATAAGATGCATGTCGTTTAGGGAGGATAACAATAGGTCCATACAAAGTAGCTCTCAGCCAAGAGATATGTGCATGCCAAAACAAGGTCCCTCTTTGGCCTGTAATGGTGAAGTTGTATACATAGGATTGCCCTGTCTGAATAGGACACTGTGTGACATAAGCAGGTCCATCGGCCCATCCGCTCCGTAATTGCCGGATTCCATGCCTAGTTTTACAAGTTGTAATAAAATGCCAGCATTTGCATAATTTGTAATAAAATGGTAACCCTTTAAGTAATAGGAAATTGAAGTTTCATACCAATGAATAGTGACATTGTATTGAACATAGTTGACCACTTTGATGAGAACTCGGTCGCCTTCCCTCGCGATTATACGAGGACCCGGGAACTGACCATTGACCGTCACAATGCTCTTTGTTTGACACAACCTTGTCACGTTTTGCATTTTAATCTGTGGAAAGATTAAAAGGAATTAGAAAGAACATAAATGTTAGCCAAAATGATAGGATAGGAAGCAAAACATACATTGAACTTGTAATGCCTGGTAATGCCTGCATGTTTTGCAAGTGCTAAATCAGGTAATAACCAGACAGAACATAAAGATAGGAACAATAAAGCCTTTAAAAGGGCTGATGATGTAAGAACAGAAACCATATCTATGTTTTTTAATCTTTTTCAGCTGATAGTCAAAAGTGGGATCAAAATACTCATTTGGATGTTGAGAAAAGTAACAAGTGAATGAATTTATATTACAAGACAAGGAGTGATTAGTTTGTTAATTAGGTGGTTGTTTTGTAGCAGTAACTTGGTGTTTTGACCCAACTGGTTGCTGGTTAATCCCTGTGGAGTGATGTTTAAGGCAGGGAAAATGTTTGAAGATTCATTAGCTTTTTATGTTACATTCAGTCCATTTGGTTTAAAAAACATCGAAAACTCCATGCATGATTCTAAATTTTTAATTCAGAACTGAAAATCAACCAATTATTTTCATATTTTATTTTATTTTATTTTCTTGGTTTTGAACACGATGATAAAATATGTGTTAGTTGTATTCGGCCAAATGTAGAGATAATTAAATATCGTAAAAGTTTTATGTATTTAATTAATGAAGATCAGAAAGATCATGTCCTCATATTATGTCTGACTACGCATAAAATACGAGATTCAGCCAGGAGAAAAAGGATATTAAAGAGTAAAGAAGGGGTTAATTGTGGTGCAGGGTAGCCTTCAACTTCCTAACGTTGAAACTTGATAATGAAGACAAAACAGATTTGTGTTATGAACATATCTGTGTTAGCTGTCGGTTGTTCCTAACAGCTTCTTTTATCTCATCTTGCCTTACTGCAATATCTATTTCTAGAAAGTCAAACTAGTGATCCCCCATGGAATTAGATTTAAGTATTAAATGTATAAAGCTGCGTTGTTTAAAGGGTTACGAATCAATAACCCAATAGAAGAAGTATGTAAAACGTGATTGGCCCAATTCTATCCACAAGTTTCTTGCTTAATTACGACCGCATTATTAAAAAATTACATCAAACTTGTTACATTATGTTACACCAAAGAATCGTGCAGCATAAGGGCCTCCTCGGTATTGCCGTCAAGTGCAGCCGGTAGCCTCAAATTTTTCGGTAATTCAGCCTCTCCATCGAGATACAGCACTATTTGCCTCATGCTGGGCCGTAATGCAGGCACATCATTGGAACAAATGAGGCCTAATTTAAGCACCATCATTATTTCACTTTCATTGTTTTGGCCTTGTAGCTTAGTGTCCACCACATCAACCATCCTCATTTGCCTATACTTCTCCCATACCCAATCAACCAACACCATTTCCTCAGGCAATGCTTCGTGTTCAACAGGCCTACGCCCACAAGCGACCTCGAGCAAGAGTGCCCTGAATGCATACACGTCGGAGCTTGTCGTGGCCTTCCCGGTTTTGAAAAGTTCAGGTGCTAGATACCCCAACGTGACGACTACCCTAGTTGCCCTGGGTTCGAACCGTGTTTGTACAATTTCGCGAGGCCAAAATCTCCTAACCTTCCATTCAATTCATCATCTAGTAACACATTACTAGCTTTAATATCTCTATGAATCACAATTTGCTCATATCCTTCATGTAAATAGAGATGCCCAGAAGCAACACCTTTTACGATCCTGAATCTGTGGTCCCAATTCAGGATTGTTTTAGGGTTATCAAACAACAACTTATCTAGGCTTCCATTAGCCATGAAATCGTAAACAAGAAAAAGATCACCTCTTTTCCTACACCATCCCAATAACTAAACCAAGTTCCGATGTCGAAGCCGACCCAAACTCGAAATTTCTGACATGAATTCACGTAAACCCTGCTTTGATTCATGGGAAACTCGCTTGACAGCAACATCAGGTTTTGAGTTTTTAAGTGTTCCTTTGTAAACACGACCGAAACCACCTTGTCCGAGCAATGTTTTGTTGCTGAAACCATCGGTTGCTTGTTTGAGTTCATGGTAAGTATATCTTTGTGGCCCAATCTCCAGTTCCCAATCTTCAACCACATCAACGTTCTTCATTTTGATCATGAAATAAATCGCAACGGAAAGAACAATTAAGACAAGATTGGCAGATGAAACCGACATACCAACTGTTAAAGCTGTACGTTTTTTTAGTGGTCTGGAGAATAACGGTAAAGAAGATAGATCAAGAGAATTGTCCATTGATTTTAAAGCTCCAACCCAAAACATAATGCGAGCTAGCAAGCTGACCTGTTGAAGCTAAGAAACCAACGTACATGAACTCATTAAGAAACGGGGAAAGATCGACATGAAACGATAAGATTGGGGTTGTTGGTCTTTTAGAACTGGGTGCAATGGTTACATTGATAACGTTGTCGACTGAATCATAATCAATCCAAGCTTGGATTGGTTTCCCACTCTTGAGACTAAGGTTTTGCTTTGTGGAATGTTATGATGTAAATAAGCATGTGATTAAAATAATTTCACATGTGGTTAGTCAAGCAGTTAGGAAGTTAGCTAAGTTGTTGATACTGTTAACAGAGTTAACATGTGTATATATAGACTATCAATGTACTGTACAAAGAGAGTAATTTTAGAAGATTCATTCATAGATCAAATACCTCTTTCTAGTGATATTTCTTCATGGTATCAGTCGCCTGGTGATCTTCGGAAATGGATCCCGCGCACTTTACCGACTCTGAGTCTATTGAGCATGGCAGCTCGACATTCCTTGGTGATCGTGTGGTCACGATATTTCCTTGTCATGATATTGTAAAGTTGGATGAGGGCTCGTTCGTGCAATGGCAGCAGCAGATCCGACTTATTCTTCGAGGATACGGTTTGTTTGGTTTTCTTGATGGTTCGTTGACAACTCCGTCGAGGTTTATTCAATCATCTGATGGAAATCTAATTGCTAATTCATCTGCTTTAGTTTTTGATAAACAAGATAGTTTACTTACCTCCTGGCTTTTATCTACAATAAGTCCGTCATTCTTGTCCTCCTTCACGGACGTTCGAACTGCGCATGATGCTTGGACTTTGGCGAACAATCTGTTTACAGCCGATTCGAGCACTAAGCAGTCTCAATTACGTCATGAACTTCATTCTCTTCGGAAAGGTAGCCTTTCTATTCGAGCATATGTGAATAAAATTACTAGTCTATGCGCTCTCCTTGCAGCATCCGGTTCTCAGATCTCAGAAGCCGAACGAATGGCAGTACTTCTTGCTGGTCTTTCGTCAAAATTTGATGCGGTTGTGTCTTTTGCGTCCCTCTCTTCGAGTTATCTACCGTTTCAACACGTCGTCGATGCCTTGCTTGAGTGCGAAGCTCGACAAAGTCGGGCTACCCAAGAGGTCTTGATCGCTGCGAATGTGGTGGAAGAATAACAGTTTCAGTCGCCGAATGGTTCGTCTCAAGGAGGAGGGCGTTCGTCTGTTCGTGGTCACGGCCGTTCCTTTCGCCCACGAATTTAGTGTCAAATCTGTAGCAGGTATGGGTCATCTTGCGTAGAACTGTTATTACAGGTACGATCGTGACGATCAATCACTGACCGATGCTTCAATGGCTCGCCGAAGTGGTTTCAGTGGTTTTGCTTCTGGTCGATTTAGGAGGAATGACAATCGGTTAGGAGAAAATGGTTTTGGTCAAAATTGGGGGAACTCTGGTCAAAATTGGAGGCCACATGTTTGGCAAACTTATGGTATGGATAATAATATCTCACGTCGGCCATCTCCAGGGAATAGATTTGATGGATACAACTTTTATGATAATGGGTGTGATATTGATGTTGAGCGTGATATGGGTCATTCGTATGGAAGGGTGGCCTCTAGGTCACGTGGCCCTAGTAGGTCGGTTCGGTCTCGACCCAGTGATGGTAAGTTTGTGCCTGAATCTTCTGCTAACTATGTTGATGTTGATAGGTCTTGGAAAACAGTTCACGAGGCTCCGTGGCGAACAAAACCTCGTGCTTGTACGTTCAGTGTTGCCTCATCGTCTTATGACTCTTCTCAGTTTGTTAGGATTCCTCCTCGGGTTCCTGACTTGCATGCGTCGGATTATTCTGATGCTACAGCCTATGAGTCAAATTTCAATACTACTGATTTGTTTATTCCAGTGGGACGTCAGGCATGGTGCCCTGATTCTGGAGCTACACATCACGTGTGTCGAAATGAGTCTGATTTAAATGCCTCTGATACATATACAGGTAACTCTTCTCTCCTTATGGGTCATGGAGTCTCTGCATCTATTTCTTCCATTGGGACTGCCACTTTATCTACGAAGAAGAAATTGTTAAAATTGTCAAATGTTTTGTGTGTTCCCAGTATAAGAAGAAATTTGCTATCTGTATCTCAGTTTGCTACAGATAATAATGTGTTCTTTGAGTTTCATCTCTCTTATTGTGTGATTAAGGACATCCAGACGCAAGAGATCTTAATGCGGGGCCGAGTTCGTGATGGGTTGTATCACTTTGATGCTTGTTCGGGTGATTTTTCTTCTAATAATACTGAAGTTCAAAATTGTTCTAAGGGTGATGATATATTTTTACTTTGGTATAAGAGACTTGGTCATCCAGCATCTAATATTGTAAAAACCGTTCTTGATAAATGTAGCATTCGATGCAATAAAAATAAGCTTGATAATGTTTGTATAGCATGTCAAAAAGGAAAGTCGTGTAAGTTGCCTTTTTCTCGCTCAACTACTGAATATGGTGAGTTGTTTGACCTTGTAGTATCTGATTTGTGGGGACCAGCATCTGTTTCATGTGACGGGGATTTTTATTACATTTCGTTTATAGATATGCGTAGCCGGTTTACGTGGATTTATTTGATCAAAAACAAATCACAGGCTGTGGACTATTTTCGACAGTTTCAGAAAATGGTGTTCACTCAGTTTGGCAAAATTATTAAGAAGTTTCAGAGCGACTGGGGGGCGAATTTCGGGCTTTTGCTTCCGTTTTAGCCAGTCAAGGAATTCTTCATCGTGTATCTTGTCCTCATACTTCTGAACAGAATGGAGTTGCTGAACGTAAGCATCACCATATTGTGGAGACTGGTCTTACTCTCTTGGCTCAGGCAAACGTTTCCATGGTTTACTGGGGGTATGCTTTTCATAGTGCTGTTCATCTTATCAATCGTTTACACCTACTCCGGTTCTAGATGGTAAGTTTCCGTATCAAGTTCTCTTTGGTCTTGATCCAACGTATGACCATCTTAGAGTTTTTGGATGTTGATGTTTTCCCTATCTTCGTCCTTTTGTTAAAAATAAGCTCAGTTTTCGGTCCCAACCTTCTACATTTTTGGAATATAGTTCTCAACACAAAGGTTATTACTATTTAACTCCGGATGGTAAGGTTGTTGTTTCTAGACATGTGGTTTTTGATGAATCTCAATTCTTGTTTCCTATGAGTAATGTTGCTAGTGAGTTCGACTTGTTCCGGAAGACTACATTCGTTCTTGTTCTTCGCTCTGCTAGTTCTAGCGAGCCTAATCAGGCTTCTGGGGTTGTACCTGGGATCTCGTCTTCTAGTCCTACAACTCACGCTTTTCAACCTGTTCCATCCACTATGGATAGTTCTTCACACCATAGATCTGATAGTTCGATGAATGAGTCGAGAGCTGGTGTACAGAACTTTTCATCAACTGAAGTTGTTCGTGTTCCTACTGAGTTTGTTGCTATTCCTGAGGGCTCTACTACTAATACTCATGCTATGGTTACTAGGTCTAAGGCCGGAATATTTAAACCTAGAGTCTTGGCTCTAGATGCGGCTAAGTTTGAACCTAGCTCAATTGAGGAGGCTCTTGTTCATTCAGACTGGCGTCGAGCTGTTCAGGCTGAGTATGATGCTTTAATTAACAACTCTACATGGGAGTTAACTCGTCTTCCGCCAGGTCGTAAAGCGATTGGTTGCAAATGGTTGTTTAAGGTTAAAAATGTAACATCCCGAAATAGGGCCTAATCGGAATAGTGGTTTCGTAACCACAAATCCGAGATAGAAATAATTATTTTATAATTATTCTGAGGTTTATATTATGATTGCATGATAGTGTGAAGATTTCATGAAGAAAATCCATACGTAAAGTGCTTAACTTGGAATTAGGGACTAAATCGAATAAATTGCAAAACTTGCATTCTAGAAGTTTTTATTATGAAATTGTTTTGGAATACTAATTAGGAGGGTTTAAATAGCAATTTGACCCATTTCTATGTTCATGGACAAAATAGGACATGGATGGAATTTTTGAAAGTTTAATAAGGAATGGCATTTTGGTCATTTGGTTATTAAATGAAATAAAAAAAGGGAAAATAACACAAAATTCATCATCTTCTTCATACGTTGCTGCTGAATTTTTCTCTCCACCATAGCTAAGGGTTCTTCAACTTTCAAGCTTCATAGTAAGTGCATCCAAGCCCCGTTTTTAATGATTTTTATATTTTTGAAATCCCGGTAGCTCGACAAAGCTTATGCTAGCAATAATTTAAGTTAGGAATCAAATTGGGAAAAATACCCATAGGTGAAATTTGTGTATTTTGATGTTTTATGATAGAATATGAGGTTTTAAATTATGTTAGACAACTTGAGCTACTCGGTTTTAGGTAAAAACGAGTAAAAGGGCTTAATTGGTAAAAATACCTATTGTACATAAGTGTATGTTATAGTAGGAATTTGAAGATGATATTGGTAAATAAATGATCAGCATGTCTTAAAATACAAGAATTTGTGATAAGTTTTGATTTCCGAGCCTTGGGGCAAAAGTGTAAATATGCAAAAGTTTAGGGGCAAAAATTTAATTTTGCCAAAATTTGAAAAAGGGCTGTTTTGATAAATGTGAGTATTAAATAAGCTAAATTTGCTATTATAGATCAAGAAGAACGGAATTCAAGGGTAGATCGGGGAAAAGAAAAAGTAAAGGACTAAATTGTAAAATTTAGTCCCAAATTGTATCGAAGTAAGTTTACGGTAAATAAATGCAATATTTCATTGTTTTACATTGATATTGTCAATTTCCAGCATTCATATATTTATTTTATGGAAATATTCAAAGTCGAATTTAAAGAGAAGTGACAGAGAAGAAGCATTAGAAAGCCCCGTTTGAGCCTTAGGAATGCTAGGATATTTGGGTTAACAGACAGACAGTAATGAGCCATGTAAGTCCATATAGTATATATGGCTTTGGAGACAGGAACATTTCATGTAAGACCATGTCAAGGACATGGCATTGGCAGTATACTATCAGACAGGAATAACCCGAATATCCTTAGTATTCCGAGTGGTTCAACAGGTCATTGTGCAAGTTAAATTCAGTGAACTACCAGCAAAAGGGAAGTTAGATTATGTTTATGAATAACGAAAGGTCAGGTAAGAAAGAAGGTAGTAAGTGAGAAGTAACGAAAGTTTATGATGCTAGATGATATTATGTATAATTGCTCAATAGGTTAAATGTTGCAATTTATTTGCTTGTAAGCTTACTAAGCCTAGTGCTTACCCCTTTATTTTCTTTCTTATTATAGTTCTTGCCAAGCTTACTCGGGGATCGAAGGAAACATCGGAGTTCAGATCACACTATCAAAGGAATCATTTTGGTATAACTAGACGTTTCATTTTATGTATGGCATGTATAGGGACTTAGTCTTTTATGGAATGATATGTTCAATATATGGTGTGTAAATGCTTGGAAGTGAATAGCTAATGAAATGGCTAACCATGTATGTGTTTAATGGTATGAATGCTTGAATAATAATTACTACATGGGAACTATGAAACATGAGGAAGTAGTTTGAAAACAGATGCAAACAGTAGCAGTGATGTGAATTTGAAAAATCACTAAAAATAGTAGGAATGGAATTAAAAGGTGAATAAGGTATGAAATTAAAGCTTAATGAGTCTATTTTCAAGTGGAAGAAACAGAGTAGGAAAAAGAGTTGTATATTATGAGAAATTTTCATTTGAGTGAGACTGCTCTAGATTGACTCTGTGATCCCCTGTTTTGACTTCAAAAATTCACTATAAATTGCACAAAAATAATTAGGTATTATATTTTATATGCCTAGATTCCTTATTGAGTCTAGTTTCTAATGAAATAAACGGCATGCCTATTTGAATTCTGTACAGGGAAGAAATTAATTCGTAGTGAACATAGGTCAGAGCAGTTGAGCTGGGTAATAGGGGAGACTTTAACTAATAAACTGTACTAATTGGCTAATTCAAAAATTCTAGAAAAAAATTAGGAGACAGATATATGAGTCTAGTTTTAGGGAAAATTTACGGATCTTGATTTCGAGTTTCGGAACTCGAGATATGAATTTTTAAGTGACCTTGATGCAGAAAAATAGTTATTCCGAAAATTTAAATAAGTGGTTTAAAGCTGTTTAAAATGTAAGATAAGTTTAGTAACACCTCATGTTCGACTCCGGCGACGGTATCGGGCGTGGGGCGTTACAAAAAAGAATCCTGATGGGATGATTGACAGACGTAAGGCACGGTTAGTGGCCAAAGGTTGCTCTCAGGTTCCTAGTTGTGATTTCAAAGAAACTTTTAGCCCGGTTATCAAACCTGCTACAATTCGTGTTATTTTGTCCATCGCTGTAACCAGGGGCTAGCATCTTAGGCAAGTTGATGTCAATAATGCCTTTTTAAATGGAGATCTTACTGATGAAGTTTTTATGCAGCAACCTCCTGGTTATGTCCAGTTTGGTCCTAACGGAGAAAGACTGGTATGTCGTCTAACTAAAGCTCTATATGGATTACGGTAAGCTCCTCGTGCTTGGTTTGAAAAATTAAGGCAGTTTCTTGGTTCTCTCGGGTTTGTTATGACTAAGTCTGATGCTTCATTGTTTGTCCGATTGTCTCCTGCTTCTACTATATATGTTCTTGTGAATGTTGATGATATTGTTATCACTGGTAGTTCAACTGAAGAAATTAATAGTTTTGTTTAGCAGTTACACAATAAGTTTGCTTTAAAGGACATGGGTGAGCTTCATTACTTTCTGGGAATTGAAGTTCATAAATCTTCCTCGGGCAGTCTTCACTTATGTCAGTACAAATACATTCGTGAGCTTCTACACCGAAGCTCTATGTCTAATGCCAAAAGTGTTCATACACCAATGGTAAGTTCTGCTATGTTGTCTAAGGATGATGGTGAACGACTTGCTGATCCGACTGAATATCGAAGCCTTGCTGGGGCTCTTCAGTATGTTGTGTTAACTCGACCAAACATTGCGTATGCTATTAATCGTGTCTGTCAGTTCATGCATGCTCCTA
The DNA here is from genome assembly GCA_020496765.1 of Gossypium stocksii. Classification (NCBI taxonomy): domain Eukaryota; kingdom Viridiplantae; phylum Streptophyta; class Magnoliopsida; order Malvales; family Malvaceae; genus Gossypium; species Gossypium stocksii. Next base: position 121,750,765 of record CM035626.1, read on the forward strand.
CTACACTACACATGGTTGCCTTGAAATGTATTTTACGGTATTTACGTGGTACAATGACTCATGGATTAGTTTTTCAACGGTCTGATAGGCTATCTTTGGTGGGTTACTCTGATGTAAATTGGGGACTTGACTTCGATGACCGTCGGTCTACTACTGGTTATTGTATCTACTTTGGTCATACGCCAGTCTCCTGGGGTTCGAAGAAACAGCAGGTTGTTTCTCGATCTACAGGGGAAGCAGAATACCGGAGTTTAGCAGTAGCCACTAGTGATGTTGCTTGGCTTGTTTCCCTCTTAACTGAGTTGCAATGCACTTCGACTGATTGTCCAACAATATGGTGTGATAATACTAGTACTGTTGCGGTTGCGGGAAACCCGGTTCTTCACTCAAAATTCAAACATGTTGAACTTGACCTGTTTTTTATTCGTGAGAAGGTGGCTAGTGGTGCTCTCGTTGTCGGGGAAGTTTCGGCTTGTGATCAAGTGGCAGATGTGCTTACTAAACCTTTATCCGTAACGTTGTTTACTCGTTTTCGTCGTCTTCTTCGAGTTGAGTCAGTTGAGGAAGCTCGGTGAATGTTATGATGTAAATAAGCATGTGATTAAAATAATTTCACATGTGGTTAGTCAAACAGTTAGGAAGTTAGCTAAGTTGTTGATACTGTTAATAGAGTTAACATGTGTATATATAGACTATCAATGTACTGTGCAAAGAGAGTAATTTCAGAAGATTCATTCATAGATCAAATACCTCTTTCTAGTGATATTTCTTCATGGAACTACCCTGGCGATAGTAACCGGCAACAACCGAAGCACTGGAGACCAAGCTGTTAATGTCGATGCCGACATGGTTGTCGTCGATGTCCTTAAACTCCAAATTCTAAACCGTGTCGAACTCAATTCCAACAAGATAGTTCGACAAGTTACCCAGGTCGGCTGCGTTGAGCATCCCTAGGTACTGACCAGAAGATGCTTTTAGATTTTTAGAAGGGGCGATGATAAAAGCAAAGCCATCACCACTTATAAGGTCAGGGACTATGCCGAAAACAAAGGTGGTGGAAAACGAAAAAGCTTGGCCATCAGTTGAGTTCTTGAACTGAAACGGTGAGCTATAAAAAGTGTGACCCTGTAAAAAATGGGTGTGATTGGTTAAACGTAAAACGCCATATTTTTCAATCTCAACCACATCTGCTAACGTTAAGCTGTTGGGATCAATTAAGTGTTTGAATCCAGAGAAGAAGAACTCGGTGGGTTGTGAAGAAGAAGAAGGTGAGACAATAAGGAAGAAGAGAAGTGGAAGGGAAATTCTAAGCATTTTTCAGGTCGTGTTTGGTGGAAGAGAATGAGAAAAAAATTGTAAACATTTGCTTAGTATTTCAACAGGTGATGAAACTGAAACAGGAGAGGAATTTGTATATTTGAATAATTCGTATATTTTATGACATTTTATATTTTAAAAAAAATTAATTAATTGTTAAGGTAGTATTCATGTATACGTCACATTAGCAAATTTAATAAATGTTAAATATTTTTCATTTATTTTAAGATGATTTAATAAACATCACAATTTTAATAACAGAAAGAAATAAAATTTTAAATGAAGAGTTAAAATTTTTCTTTTTTTAAATTAGAGAGTTAAATAAATCATTATTCATTTCTACTTTTGGTTAGTTATGGTTTATTTGAATTATTTTAAATTTTGACTCGTTTAACTCGTGTTTGATATTTAAGTTCTTTTGGATATGACCACTACAAGTTTAAATCATTTTGATATTTAATTATTTTAAGTTCAATTCATTGAGCTACTTGTTTAGACAATTTCAAGCTCTAATGTTTTTGAGTAGGGCGAAGCTATAAATTTATTTACTCCTCAAAGTATAATTTTATCATTATATATATTTAATTTTTTTTAATTCTTAAAAATGATTAATATAACCTTTGGTATTGATCTTGACTTCAAGATGTACGTTCACTTTCGTATCCGAGTTGTTTTAATCCTAGTTTGAGACTTGAATTTGGCTTCAATAGTGCAATAAATTTTGGACATCATGTAGTGAAGATGGAAGTTAAATTCAAATATTACATTAAACATTAAAACCAAATTTAAGTATCAAATAATATATTAACCCATTTTAGAAGGGTTAAACTGAAATTTTATTACTTTGACATTGGTTTATAATTTTAAAATTATAAACAGAAAAAATTAATTGAATCAGAGTAAGTTGATAAGAAAATTGTAGGGGAAATGAATGTATGGAATAAATAGAATTGTGCGTATGGGATAAGAAAGAGAACATTTTCCATTTGACAAGTGGGGAAGAAAGTTGGTTAAGCAGTTTAATGCAAAATCTTTGTTTAGTAATAATAATAAAAAGGCACTTTGGATCTGTGCGGTTAGTGTGTTAAATCTTTGTCACGTAATTAATTACATTTATCTGTAATTAGTATAAAAATAACGATAACGATAAAATTAAATACTATAATAATATTATTAAAAAATTAAATGGGATAAACCCCAGTCCAAAACGCTCTCTTCATTACAGTGGATCATTAAAGCCCTTCTAAATAGCTCAGGACAAAAGTTGTTTCCGTCAAAAGTCATGTGCTAAAAGAAAAGGGTATTGAATTATTTAAGGTGAAAGATGACCGACCATATACCAATCCATCATCCCTTTGATGAATAATAGGTTTATTAAATTATTATTAAGTTTATATTTCGATCATTTAATTTTAAAAAGTTATAAAATTGTTATTGAATTATTCTAAAGTTCTCACGTAAGTCATCAGGTTGTTAAATTAGTTGTTGTATAGTTAAAATCGAGAAGTACGGACGTTCGTGAAGTCTCGAGGTGAGTTGATGATGCGATCCAAGCTGCATAATGTCACAAAACAATTCGACGACATCGGAATTGGCCCAAGCACGAAGGGTCCAAGTGCAAAATGAAGCTTTAATTTCAGTTGTTGTTTGGTTGCTGGAATAAATCTAGTTATTTTAGTTATTATAGTTTGAGTCTTTAATTTGTGTCATGAATTAATTTGGGTTTCTAATATGCAATAATCTGAACAAAATTTTAATTTGTCTTGAGTCTATTAATTTTGTCCCATTTAGTACAGCATTTTAATGTTTAATGTGGTCTTAGTTTAGGACATCTTTAATATGTGTTTAAGTGAGTCTTAATTCTGACCACATTAATAGGTCTTTTATTGTGTCCTATTTTGCACAGTATAAATACATGTTTTAATTGTGTCTAAGATTCTTGTCTTAATGTTGCATTTAATCTAGTTTTAATGTCTTTCAAGATGTTCACATTGGTTGCTGCTAGGAAGCTTCTTCAAGCTGTTCATATGGCACATTTAAGGAGCTGAACACATCCTCCCAAGAGCCATTTCGTGGCTAGCAAAGTATCAAGTGTTTTCACACTTGTTTGATCGGCTAGCTGCCATGTTCACACCCAAGGACTATCCAATTTCGGCTATTCACATTTGAAGACCTTTCATGCACCACAATCAACCATAAAAGGCCAACATGCCCATTTGGGTGTCCAATGCAGCAACTAAATTTGTTCACACCTTATTTGGCTGATCAATTATTTCATGCATGGGAGAATTCATGTACAATATTTAAGGGATTCAAGCCTCATTAATTTAGCTAAAGTACTAGCAAATTCATGCGTCACAAATGAGGAATGAATCAACTAAATGCATTCTGGCCATTCATCTGTCCAAAACGCATTAAAAGCCTCAATTAAATGATATGCATGTTCCATGCACCTAGCATTTGGCCAAGAGGGAATGAAGGAAGTGTAACAGCTCAATCTCAGTGAAATTGGAACAATGGTTTTGTGACCACAAATCCGAGCTAGAAAGAAAATTTATTTAAATACTATTGCATGGTCTATATTATGATAGGGAAGTCGTATGAAAATACTGATAGGAAAATTTTACCGATTCAATGATTAATTAGAGAAAAGACCAAATTGCATAAAATGTAGAAGTTGAATTCTAGAAGCTAGAAAGATTAATTGGTTAAGGAATTCAAAACTTAAGGTCCTTATATGGAATTAGACCATTAACTAAAAGTTAGTGGATATTTATGGATGATCATCCATGGAAATTAGGAGAAAGAAAAAGACTAAATTGGAATTAGAAATAATTAAAAGATGATAATTAACTAAAAAGAAATATCATCATTTTATTCATCTTCATCCCCAAAACTTTGATGGAAACCCTAAGAGAGAGGAAGAAAACTTTCTTGGCATAAATAGGTAAGTAATCAAGTCCTGTTTTTAGTAATTTTTATATTTTTGAGATCAGGATAACCTATTCTTTTTATTTTGGGGAGTAATTTGAAAAGTTGTCAAAGTATAAAGTTTGTACCATGGATGACCATGCTGAAAATTTGAAATTTATGGTAGAAAATGAAAGGTTGTTAGTAGATAAACAACTTTTACAAAGTAAATTTCCATGAAATTGAGATTTAGGGACTAAATTGTAAAGTTGTGAAATTCAAAGAAAAAAATTTGAATTTTGTGAATCATAAGTGTTGTAAATGATATACGGAAATTTCAGTTAGGCTTGGAATAAGGAATTAATTGCGTGAATTTCGTTTTCCATGTAATGACCCAAAATTTAAGGGCATCAGAAAAGTGTGTTGTTGGGTCTCCGCTTTCATAAAACAGATTTGTAAATATTTATTAAAAATATTTACGAAGTTAGTTGTATAGTTAATTAGGTTTTGGTTAAGTGAATTTGCTTGAATTAAAAGTAACTAGGCAAAAAGACTAAATTGCAATAGAGGTGAAAGTTTAATTATATATTAAAGAAAAATTAAAAGGGCTAAATAGGCAAATATGTCAATTCCCATAAATGAGGCCGCATAACTAATAAAAATCATAGATTTTTAATAGATTTATATATATTTTTTAATATTATTTAATGATAAAGAAAAGTGTTATATTATTATATTATTATTTTATATATAATATTATTATTAAATAAATAAATCAAGTTATGACAAGTGTATGGGAATGAATTAATGCATGTGTAATAAAAATATATATACATTTGTAATACATATAAATGTTTACTTATTATTTAAGTTTCCACTTAATAAAATAGTAGTGTGTTCTCTATCCATGGCTTTCTAAATTCTCTCGTTTTCCTCTTTAGATTTCTGAAAAAAGGGTTAATTTTATGAGTTACAAAGAGTTAAATAGAGTATGCTCTGTGCTTGCCATATGAATATAGATCCTACACATCAGAAATATTTAATCTCCGACTAGTGATATCATTATATTGTTAAGGATTGCGGAAGTGTCATGAATTAAGTGCTTGTAGCTAAAAGGCAGTGCCTGTTTGAATGGCCGAGAGGAATGGCCTGTGTTTTGGCATAGCATATCTGCTACAAGTTCTTCTTTCTTGAATCCCAGCCAATATCCTTACCTCTATTTTGGTATCCGAGCCATGTTTCCCTTGCTTCAAACTCATAAATTTTCCTTTTCATCAGATAATCTAGAGAGGAGATACTATTATCATGTCTGAAAACCAGCTTTCAAAACCTTCTACTTCTTCAACTTCTGTTTCTTTACCTAGTTTTCCTTATAGATCGCACTCTACAAAAAAGATTTCATCTTTGTATGAAATAGATTATATTAGTGAAGAAAATAAGATCCAGCCTACCGATCTTCCTACTGTAAATCCTTATTCTACTTATAAAAAGACCTCATTCTCTCCCATCAGATCTATTAAAACCCTTATCCATCATACTCCTAAGCATGCAAAAGAATATATTCAAGCCTCACGGTTTGATAGTCATCCCATTTCAGCTTCATCTCAAGAACAGTTTGTTACGCTTGAGATTCCACCAGAATTTCCCAAAGAATGGCAAAGGGCAGGATACTCTCACATCCATTTTGGGGCCATCCGTCTTGCTTTGAATTATCATGGAGCTGAAGGAAAACCAGTTGTTGCCAGAATTGCTTTATTGGATTCCAGATATTTGGAATACCAAATGCTTGTATTGCTACCGTTGAAGTAACTTTAAATTCTGGTCTTGTCATGGTTACTCTTTTTCCAAATTTTACAATGGCCTTATCAGATCCAAATCTACTCTCAGCCCTCCAAGTTCAAGTTCAGATTGTTGGAGCTCCTCAAGTTCCATTATCGATTGTGGCCACGTTGCATTATCATATAGTATACAGAATTCAGGACCATGCTTTTAATCTTTCTAAGCATGGATCAGGAGATTCTCTCCTAATCACTGTCAATACAAATGACCAACCTCATTGTGTTCATGTTCCGAGGCAGATTCCAAGAAAGGAATTGATCAAGCTTCTCCCTGAAAAGTGGGTGACTAACTATGAAAGGCTTCATGAGCATAGTCAGCCCATTCAGTCCACCAAAAGTCAGATACTATCCAAGGGAGATGGAACTACTGAAATCAAATTTGATCATGATCATCTTCATGATCCCAAAGGCCCTCCAATATTTCCCACACAATTAATGATGCAACCTTTGGGAAATCCAGCTGCCAGTCATGATAATGATGATCCAGAATGTTGCTGCGATCTCTGTGACCCAGGTTCTGAAAGAAAATTGATACAAAGTTTTTCAGCTGATGGAAAACCTTTGTATATTTTCAAAGATGAAAAGACAGGTCACTGTCCCTGGGATTTAGACTGTTCATGTCAATCATGTGCCCGTGATAAGTTTGATGCATAGATTGATGGTATGGACAATTTAGCATCAAAGCCAGGCAAAAAGAAAAGCAAAAAGAAATCCACCCAGTCAGAATTTTATGAAAGGTGGATGAATGGTGACCCATCAATTGGTTCCCTTGGTGAAGACAATGGTAAATTTATTTACCTTGTTGATTATTCTGCTACTTTACCACCACCTGTTCAGATTTCTCCTCCAGAAACAAACAATTTTCCACCACCAAGTCAACCACCAGACAAAAACCCTCCGCAAAGGCCAAAATTGCACAAAAAACCAAAACCCTTTCCACAAAATATTTAGCACATTTTTTTTTTAATTTTTGAGTTTTTAGAAACTTAGAACAAAATATTTCATGGTTTATGTTGAAAATTTGGAAGTTATTAGATTTTTAGATATTGATTATGTTGAATAAATGAAAGAATTAGGAGTTGAATTGATAGAATTTCAAGTTGGAATTGGGTAAAGGATTAAATTGCAGAATAAGTTATAAGTTTTATATAATAGGGACTAAATTGAAAGAATTTTAAAATTAGGGTTTATTGGTGAAAATTAGAGAGTTAAGTTAAGCTATAAGTAGAATTTAAGTGAAAATAAAGTATAAATTGTGATAAAATGAAGTTAAATTTTAGTTAGTGATTAAATTGGAATTAATGCAAAAATTGAATAGAAAATTAAAGTAATTGATGTAAATTGATATTTTATTGATAATTGTAAATTTAATTTAATGTTCGTAGTTAATATTGTGCCGGAGACATAGGCAAGGAAAGGAAAGGAAAAGATTGATTAGGAGTAACTCGAGAAAAACTACAGTTTGTATTACTATAATTCGAATTTATTTAGTTTAATTGTTAAATTTCTATTAATGTGCATGGTAAGTAAAATTGAGGTGAGTATTAATATTGAATTGGATGGATATTGATTGGAAAGTGGAAAGTGATTTGAATTGAAAATATGAGAAATTGTAATTGGTATGAATTCGATTGAAATTAAATTGAGAAATTGAATTGGAAACCCTATTAAGTAGTCAGGCTAAGTTAGATATAGTTGGCATGCCATAGGCTTGGAAGTGTTCAGGGATACTTCGACCTCGAGTCGATAAGGCACAATATTTGTCGTAATATTGCTTCGGATAATTCCGATGAGGCACTATTGTCATATTATTGCTTCGAATTAAATCTAATAAGGTACTAGGTACCGATTTACTTCGGCAAAGCCAATGAGGCACAATGTGCCGTACTAGTGTGTTGGGTTGGATCTGTGTATCCGTCAAAGTCCGAGTCACGTTAATAAGGGTAAATGAACGAATTGGAAATTAGAATTGGTATTGAATGAAATGATAAATCGAATGATTCTGTATAAGAAATAAATTGAGATATCGAAACGAGAAGTGAAAACAAAATGAATTGGAAATTAAGAAATAGTGTGTGAGTTTAATTGAATACAATCTTATAAATTAGTTATTATTATTCTTGAAACATGTTGGTCTAAATGTTTAATCTGATTATTGAAAGATTCAAGGTATAAATTGATTATGCATAATTTTATTGTAATATGTTACGAATTGATAATTAGAATTGATATTGAATAATTTTATATATAAATGGAATGAAATGTTGAAATAAGAAGTAAAAATAAAATAGTTTGGAAAAAGTGAAATAATGTGTGAATTCAATTGAGTACAAACCTTTGAAATAGTGATTATTATTGAGATAAATTGGTCTAATGTATAAATTGATTACTAAAAAAATTATAGACATAAATTGAATATGTATATTTTATTATAATACGTTATGAAATTTGAATTATAGTAATACCATTGAGTGTATATACTCAGCGTACGGTTTGTTTCCGTGTGCAAGTTAATTGAAGTCAAAAGTTTTGGTCCAGCATCTAAATTGATCCCAAACTTAAAATCTGGTGATAAAAGTTTCTTTTTGGTAAATGGAATGTACCTAGGATGTTTGTATGGGTCATTTTTGATAGATGATTATAATATTGCCATGATGTAAATTTGAAAATTTACATAGATCCTATTTGTAACACCCTATACCCGAGACCGTCGCCGAAATCAAGTACAGAGCGTTACCGGACTTAACGGACCTTTTACAGAATTTATTCGGCAACAATTAAGAAATTTCATGTCAATTATCACATAAACGTTCTTATGAGATGTTTTCGGATTAAAAACATACATCTTGGATGGTTAGGATTCGAATCCCGACAAGTCGTGACTTAGAAAATTTTTCATGAAAAAGCATTATCACACACGCCCGTGTGACTTTTAGCACGGCCGTGTTGTGAAACCGTGTGGCCTTCACACGCCCGTGCTAAACAACCGTGGAACATTCTAACTTATTTGGCATGGCCACGCCACACGCCCGTGTAGTGGCAGTGTACTTCCACACGGTTTATTGCTAAGAGACACACGGCCGTGTCTCTTGCCTGTGTGATCCATAAAAATTAAATTTAAGGTGCAGGGCACGCACAATCTAAACACACGCCCATGGGGTTTGCCCGTGGCTCGCCCACGGCCTAGGCACGCCCGTTCCTCTACCCCGTGGTCGAATCTGTTAAATTGAGCACGGCCCGAACACACGCCCGTGTAACCTGCCGACCAGGCCGTGTGAGGCTATATACCAAGCCTTAGCCTCTCTGAAACACTAAAACACAATTTCAAACTAATACAATACTCAACCAATTCAATCTACAATCCATTAATCAAAGAGAACTATATCTCATGGCTAAAACAATTGATAATTACACAAAACACCAAATCCCTATACATGCCATAGACTTACGAAATTTATTATTATGTTTACCTCCCATAATAGCATGACAATGTGATGACATCTCCAACGATCTCCAACCCGAGCTAACATTCAACCCTAAAGAGATGGAAAGAAAGGGGAGTAAGCTTCAAAGCTTAGTAAATTTATATGCAAATAATAATAAACAAGTAATAACTCATTTGAATTAATTCTTAAAATTTTGTTTTCAAAGAGGTATAATCACCATTTTGCTTAAATACACTTTTTACCTATGTTCCCATTGAGCTGTCTTTTGGAGTCACTGTCACTAAATTATTTATTTCTTGAGCTAAAAAGATCCGAATTAAGTTCCGTAAATTTTCCCCGAAACTAGACTCATATATCTTACTACCATATAATTTTCAGAATTTTTGGTCTAGCCAATTAGTACAGTTTATTCTTTAAAGATTCCCCTGTTACTCCACTTGATAGTTCTGACCTTTCTCTACTAAAAATCAGTTATCTCATTGTGACGAACTCGGATAAGGTTTATGTTTATTTGTTTTGAAACTAGATTCACCATGGAGTTCATATATATAAATTACACTCCATAATAATTTTTATACAATTTTTAGTGATTTTCCAAAGTTGGAACAGGGGATTTCGAAGTTCATTCTGACCCTGTCACAAAAACTTTAAATATATCCTATTCCGTAAATCTTCCATTTACACAATTTCTTTCATGTGAAAATAGACTCAATAAGCTTTAATTACATATATCATTCAGCTTCTAATTCAATTTACACAATTTTTAATGATTTTTCAAAGTCACATGTCTGCTGTTGCTCAAAACTGCCTTATAGCTAATTTTACTCTTTCATGTTTTCTTTGTAATATTTTCATTTACACTAATATAACACTTAACATGTCCATAGCCAACCATTTCAATATATACTTATTATCAAATATTTACAAATATTAATAATAGCACTTACTCCAAATCATCCTTACCACAAATTCGATCTTACATTGAGCAAGAGCATATTGTTCGCAACATACACACATATATATACCTGCACTCATTTATCACGTAATAAAACCCATCCAATAAAGTTTCACATATATGCTTGAGCTCAATTGCACATTTAATCACATGCTTTCTCATCTTATTTATTCATCAATTTACCCGTTGAACCATTTGGAATACTAAAGGATACACAGAAACTTGCACATAAGAGCCACACTGAATTGTAGCCGAAGCTACCACTGATATGTAGCCGAAGCTACCACTGAAATGTAGCCGAAGCTACCACTGAAATGTAGCCAAAGCTACCACTGATCACTAAAGTATTCCTAAGGTCCAACGGGATTTTACTTATATATTCAATAACACTTTTTCATTTCATTTATTTACTTATTTAACCAAAATTCATTCAATTTCCTCATTTCTTCTATTTACCCCTATTAACATGACTCGGACCAAGGTGGATACACGGATCTAACCAAACACACCAGAGTGGCGACCAACGCCTCATCGGATAGTTCGAAGTAAATCAGATCTATGGCACACCAAGTACCTCATCGGCCAAGCCGAAGCAATGTGGCTACCAAAGCCTCATCGAAACTATCCGAAGTAAATCTATGGCACACCTAGTGCCTCATCGACTCGAGGTCGAAGAATCCCTGAACACTTCCAATCCTATGGCATGCCAACTATATCCACTAAGCCCGACTAGTTAATAGGGTATTAAAATCACTTAGTAATTTCACTTCTACTTTAAATTCACTTGTCAATTAACACTTTGGTCACATTTATCACATCTTTCTCATTTCAAACATAAATTGCTTCCAATTCACAAAGTCATACATTTCCACATATATATAAATAACATATTCAACAATTAAATCTTGATCATATTCAATTCAATTCATATACCATTATTTTTCTAAATTTCATTTCCGAATAGGTAAATCTTTTCTATCACACTCTCGATTCAAAACCAAATATACTTTCTCATTTTCAGATCAGTAAATATCACGTATATAATAACTTAACAATACATAAATTTATTTAAACACAAGTGCTTTATTTACATATAAACTTACCTGAATCATCAACGAATTAAATCTCGAGATTTAGTCGAAAATTTCTCTTTTTCCCCGTTCTTGGACTTATCACACCTTTCTTGGTCTAGATTAACAAACAGAGTACAATTTATCAATAATTACTCATTTACGGACACAATTCATATTTGGGGAAAATTTCCAAATTTACCCCTTAACTTTTCAAAAATTACAAATTAGTCCCCTGGACTCAAAATCTCATTTTCTTTATTCCATGGGCTTATTTAACCCATTTTCACACTTATGACACTCAATTCATCAATATTTAACACAATTAGGTATGATTTGTAAACTTTGCAAATTAATCTCTTTTTACACAATTTCTTCCAATTTCAATCTCAAAAACATGCATATAACATCTTTAGCTTTCATTTTCTACTATTAACCAACCAAGTACACACTTAACATAATTGGGTATATTTTTAAACTCCAAAATCTCTTGAAAATAATGGTAGAATCATGAAATATAAGCTTAGGGAAACACAAAGATACGAAAATAATCGAAAACGGGGCAAGATTGCACTTACAAATGAGCATGAAAAGCAAAGCAATCCCTAGCTATGGTGAAGAAGAAGAATCGGCAGCATGGAGAAGAGGATGAGCAGATTTTTGGGTTAAAATTTGTCTTTTATGACTAAAAGCACCCAAATGACCAAATTGCCCTTCATGCTATAACTATACAACATTTCTAGAAATGCCCTTTTATGTCCATGGCACTATTTGATGGTCTAATTGCAACATAAAGACCTCTAATTCAAACCCCCATTTCAATTGGGTATTTAAACTCTATACATCACATTTTGTAACTAATGCAATTTAGTCCCAAACATAAAATTGGACACTAAATCAATAAAATTTTCAAACAATATTTTCACATCAAATATCAATAAATCAGATATTATCAAAAAGTCACAAAATTCAAATTTTTACACTTCGGATTTGTGGTTACGAAACCACTATTCCGACTAAGCCCTATTTCAGGCTATTACAACTCTCCCCCCCTTTGGGATTTTCGTCCCCGAAAATCTTATCAGAAGCAATCAATTTCTATTCTGAGAAACATTTTCACAAACTTCTCGGAATCATGTTTCTCAATTCACTAACAGGCTAACTCTAACAAATCATATCACGAACACTTTAATCATTTATTAAACAAACCCTTTTTCGCACCAACAATTTCTCATTTTAATTCGAACAGAAATTCTATCTCATTTCCTTTTCCCTAACCACTGATCGCTTTTGTTCCAACAGACTTAACTTCCAATTTCATCAGATATCAACTTGTCATCTGAGTATCGATTCAAAATGAAATACAATATATACAATCACCTTCTCACTTAGTCCAAGTATCTGAACATCTTATTAAACTCAGATAAATAACATTTCACATATAAAGATCGGATGGAAAAATTTTCCGCGTAAACTTTAAACTTACCGGAACACATATCTCGGATCGGAACAATAACAATATTAATAGAAACCTTAACCAAATCATACTGTCTTACATTTTAATCTCCTCTGTAGCATTCAATCTTGATCAATCTAAATCAGAAAGTACACCACACAATTCGAACTCGCGTTTTTACCATAAACTTTTCTCAGGAGTCAGAGAAATCCAGAAGAAAACCATAATTAATAATCTTAAAGTCTTCTTTCAGAATCGCGAAGTAAATCCCCGATTTCTAACAAACACAACTGACAAAGATACCCCGTGCAACCTCATAATATTAGAAATGTAGTACTTGACCAATTATTGAGTACGAAATCAGATTGTACTGGAATATTATGGATTTCTCTCATCAACCTATCACTTCAATTCATGTAGAATCTTTCTTTCTCGGAAAATAAAGGCAATCTAAAACAAAATCCATAATTACTCAATTCCACTTTCGTTCAAAATCATAAAAATTTAATTCTGAGCTTCTCAGAATATAAAACCTATCTCTGAACTGCAGTCGATCATAACATTTACTTGAATCTCAAAATCAGAATCAGAATCACTTTTAATTCCTTGCATACAGTTCTAATTACACAGAATAACCAGATATTTTCTGAAATCTCTTCCATCAGAACACACTTCAAACTAAACATTGTTGCACAACTGGAATTCACAAATCCTTTACTCAACTCAGATTGAACCAGAACTGACACTTCGGTTAAAAGTATCTTCGTGCAAAAGGAAACCTTAATAGTCTGACAAATTTAGATTACCACAACATCAATAGTGCATTCCAAAATAGAATAAGTAATCCAAGAATAGTCCCAATAATAACCAGTGCAATAATACAACTTCTATAATCTGAGATCTATATCACCGAACTCTTACGATCATGCTAGGATTTATAACAGTAATAAATATATTTTCCTTCGACCAATGAATACCCCTTTACAGATGAATCATAGTTGATAATTCACGAAATAAGAATAATAGGAAAACCGAGATACGGAAGCCCAAGATACGATACCATACCAGAAATTCCAATTATAAGACCATACGAGAAATCCGAGAATACTACCCATAAGAACTAATAGAGACTCTTGATGATTCCTCCAAGAATTTCAGAAGAAAATAAAACACTACTTATATACGCTGAAATCAGTTATGACCGAGAGAATATAATTTCCAATAGAACCAGTATAAATAGGATAGCAGTCTCAAATAAATCTCATCATTAACTTTGGTCTCAAATGGAACAAAACAAAATACCAAAGAAAGATAGAGAAATATCAATCATAAATCAATTGGGCCAACAAGGCTTTCGTCTGACATTACAGTTATCTAACATTTTCATATAACAATTATTTCATCAGAAAACGAGCAATCATATATGCCCTTGAGAAAATATGAACACATAGAATACCCAGAAGAGATAGTCATAAATACCCAACTGTATCTGTCACACACAAACATCTTCACAACTCAATGTCATTCCTCTAACTAAATCTGTCGTCATGAACCCCATATTATTCCGTTCATTAACGAAAACCGATCTGGGAGAATTTCTAGTAAATACATACTTTAGATACCCTACTTGATTAAGTTGATTTACCAAATTCAACCTTTCCTTTAACCATGACATTATTCAATCGGAATAATCTTCGGAACAATTTGACATCCTTTTTAACCTCAATTCATTTGCCAAAAACCATTCTTAACTCTATATGCATTATCATTTATCCCACTACTAAATTCCTTAGTCTCTCATTTGCGAGCTTATTCAACTTAAGTCCCGTGAAATTTCCATTCCAAAATGGCACATTGTTAAGGGGGTGAGGTCGTAAAGCCTCTAACTCAATTCTCATGTACAGACATATGTGACACATCTTTTATCATCATACTATCATCATAATTATACAATTTGCTTCAGGCAGATTATCACACACATATTTATATTACACTAACTTTCTATTTGTCTTATTTAAACAAATGCAGTCATACATACATTCCATAAATTTTAAGTAGATCTACTTACCACACTCATCTAACCAAACAAGTTAGGCACACAATATCATGAAAATGTCAAACAAACATGGATAAATTTATCACGATATAAACTTTCATTTCATTTCACTTTTCTATATTTCTCAACTTGTTTCTATTTCATTTCATAACTAATCACATATATATCATAAACTTTATTCTTACCTTTCTGAGTTTTATCTCATCACAAACACATTTTCACACATCTTAACATTACTATCAACTTTACCAAAAGTAGCTCGGTTGGAAAACATTTTTATCTCAATAGAACAATTTCTTCAAGATCGGGAGGCATCACACTATCACAAACAATAATATGGCATGTATAGCTAGACTCACTTATGTTATGTTAGTCCGAGAATCGACTAAACCTTAGCTCTAATACCACTAAATGTAACACCCTATACCTGAGACCGTCACCGGAATCAAGTACAGAGCGTTACCTGACTTAACGGACCTTTTACAGAATTTATTCGGCAACAATTAAGAAATTTCATGTCAATTATCACATGAACGTTCTTATGAGATGTTTTCGGATTAAAAACATACATCTCGGATGGTTAGGATTCGAATCCCAACAAGTCGTGACTTAGAAAATTTTTCATTAAAAAGCATTATCACACACGCCCGTGTGACTTTTAGCACGGCCGTGTTGTGAAACCGTGTGGCCTTCACACGCCCGTGCTAAACAACCGTGGAACATTCTAACTTATTTGGCATGGCCACGCCACACGCCCGTGTAGTGGCCGTGTACTTCCACACGGTTTATTGCTAAGAGACACACGGCCGTGTCTCTTGCCTGTGTGATTCATAAAAATTAAATTCAAGGTGCAGGGCACGCACGATCTAAACACACGCCCATGGGGTTTGCCCGTGGCTCGCCCACGGCCTAGGCACGCCCGTGCCTCTACCCCGTGGTCGAATCTGTTAAATTGAGCACGGCCCGGACACATGCCCGTGTAACCTGCCGGCCAGGCCGTGTGAGGCTATATACCAAGCCTTAGCCTCTCTGAAACACAAAAACACAATTTCAAACTAATACAATACTCAACCAATTCAATCTACAATCCATTAATCAAAGAGAACTATATCTCATGGCTAAAACAATTGATAATTACACAAAACACCAAATTCCTACACATGCCATAGACTTACGAAATTTATTATTATCTTTACCTCCCATAATAGCATGACAGTGTGATGACATCTCCAACGATCTCCAACCCGAGCTAACATTCAACCCTAAAGAGATGGAAAGAAAGGGGAGTAAGCTTCAAAGCTTAGTAAATTTATATGCAAATAATAATAAACAAGTAATAACTCATTTGAATTAATTCTTAAAATTTTGTTTTCAAAGAGGTATAATCACCATTTTGCTTAAATACACTTTTTACCTATGTTCCCATTGAGCTGTCTTTTGGAGTCACTGTCACTAAATTATTTATTTCTTGAGCTACAAAGATCCGAATTAAGTTCCATAAATTTTCCCCAAAACTAGACTCATATATCTTACTACCATATAATTTTCAGAATTTTTGGTCTAGCCAATTAGTACAGTTTATTCTTTAAAGATTCCCCTGTTACTCCACTTGACAGTTCTGACCTTTCTCTACTAAAAATCAGTTATCTCATTTTGAAGAACTTGGATAAGTTTATGTTTATTTCTTTTGAAACTAGATTCACCATGGAGTTCATATATATAAATTACACTCCATAATCATTTTTATACAATTTTTAGTGATTTTCCAAAGTTGGAACAGGGGATTTCGAAGTTCATTCTGACCCTGTCACAAAAAATTTAAATATATCCTATTCCGTAAATCTTCCATTTACAAAATTTCTTTCATGAGAAAATAGACTCAATAAGCTTTAATTACATATATCATTCAGCTTCTAATTCAATTTACACAATTTTTAATGATTTTTCAAAGCCACATGTCTGCTGTTGCTCAAAACTACCTTATAGCTAATTTTACTCTTTCATGTTTTCTTTGTAATATTTTCATTTACACTAATATAACACTTAACATGTCCATAGCCAACCATTTCAATATATACTTATTATCAAATATTTACAAATATTAATAATAGCACTTACTCCAAATCATCCTTACCACAAATTCGATCTTACATTGAGCAAGAGCATATTGTTCGCAACATACACACATATATATACCTGCACTCATTTATCACGTAATAAAACCCATTCAATAAAGTTTCACATATATGCTTAAGCTCAATTGCACATTTAATCACATGCTTTCTCATCTTATTTATTCATCAATTTACCCGTTGAACCATTTGGAATACTAAAGGATACACAGAAACTTGCACATAAGAGCCACACTGAATTGTAGCCGAAGCTACCACTGATATGTAGCCGAAGCTACCACTGAAATGTAGCCGAAGCTACCACTGAAATGTAGCCAAAGCTACCACTGATCACTAAAGTATTCCTAAAGTCCAACGGGATTTTACTTATATATTTAATAACACTTTTTCATTTCATTTATTTACTTATTTAACCAAAATTCATTCAATTTCCTCATTTCTTCTATTTACCCCTATTAACATGACTCGGACCAAGGTGGATACACGGATCTAACCAAACACACCAGAGTGGTGACCAACGCCTCATCGGATAGTTCGAAGTAAATCAGATCTATGGCACACCAAGTACCTCATCGGCCAAGCCGAAGCAATGTGGCTACCAAAGCCTCATCGAAACTATCCGAAGTAAATCTATGGCACACCTAGTGCCTCATCGACTCGAGGTCGAAGAATCCCTGAACACTTCCAATCCTATGGCATGCCAACTATATCCACTAAGCCCGACTAGTTTATAGGGTATTAAAATCACTTAGTAATTTCACTTCTACTTTAAATTCACTTGTCAATTAACACTTTGGTCACATTTATCACATCTTTCTCATTTCAAACATAAATTGCTTCCAATTCACAAAGTCATACATTTCCACATATATATAAATAACATATTCAACAATTAAATCTCGATCATATTCAATTCAATCATATACCATTATTTTTCTAAATTTTATTTCCGAATAGGTAAATCTTTTCTATCACACTCTCGGTTCAAAACCAAATATACTTTCTCATTTTCAGATCAATAAATATCACGTATATAATAACTTAACAATACATAAATTTATTTAAACACAAGTGCTTTATTTACATATAAACTTACCTGAATCATCAACGAATTAAATCTCGAGATTTAGTCAAAAATTTCTCTTTTTCCCCGTTCTTGGACTTATCACACCTTGCTTGGTCTAGATTAACAAACAAAGTACAATTTATCAATAATTACTCATTTACGGACACAATTCATATTTGGGGGAAATTTCCAAATTTACCCCTTAACTTTTCAAAAATTACAAATTAGTCCCCTGGACTCAAAATCTCATTTTCTTTATTCCATGGGCTTATTTAACCCATTTTCACACTTATGACACTCAATTCATCAATATTTAACACAATTAGGCATGATTTGTAAACTTTGCAAATTAATCTCTTTTTACACAATTTCTTCCAATTTCAATCTTAAAAACATGCATATAACATCTTTAGCTTTCATTTTCTACTATTAACCAACCAAGTACACACTTAACATAATTGGGTATATTTTTAAACTCCAAAATCTCTTGAAAATAATGGTAGAATCATGAAATATAAGCTTAGGGAAACACAAAGATACGAAAATAATCGAAAACGGGGCAAGATTGCACTTACAAATGAGCATGAAAAGCAAAGCAATCCCTAGCTATGGTGAAGAAGAAGAATCGGCAGCATGGAGAAGAGGATGAGCAGATTTTTGGGTTAAAATTTGTCTTTTATGACTAAAAGCACCCAAATGACCAAATTGCCCTTCATGCTATAACTATACAACATTTCTAGAAATGCCCTTTTATGTCCATGGCACTATTTGATGGTCTAATTGCAACATAAAGACCTCTAATTCAAACCCCCATTTCAATTGGGTATTTAAACTCTATACATCACATTTTGTAACTAATGCAATTTAGTCTCAAACATAAAATTGGACACTAAATCAATAAAATTTTCAAACAATATTTTCACATCAAATATCAATAAATCAGATATTATCAAAAAGTCACAAAATTCAAATTTTTACACTTCGGATTTGTGGTTACGAAACCACTATTCCGACTAAGCCCTATTTCAGGCTGTTACACTATTTATGAAACGTTAAGTTTATGAAATGGCCTATTTGATATGAAAACTTGTGTTGGATTGAATGAGATAGTATTGGATTGGTTTGAAAATTTTTAGCGAAATGTTTATGATTATACATTGGATAAGTTATTAAATTTTGTATTTGATTTGATATGTCTGGTAATACCTCGTAACCCTGTTCCGGTGACAGTTTAGGGTTAGGGGGTATTACATTCCTAGCCTAGAGATGAAATTGGAATTAATAAAAAGTTTAGGGGTAGAGAGTAAATTGAACTCAATTGAATATGAATTGAATGAAATTGACGATTAAATTTGATTATATAGATCCGGAAAACTCAAATGCGAAGCTAGATCGAGGAAAGGAAAATATTTCGGATCAGTAGATTTTCATGTACAAACAAGTATCGAGGTAAGTTCGTGTAACTAAATTGAGCATGTAAATATATTTGAATTAATGTTGTATTTGGATTAAATATGGTATAAGTTGATATGAATGTTATAAATATAGAAATGATCACATGCTTGGAAATGTTAGAAAAAAAGGTAAGTTCCATTTGAATATAGAAATTCGATGGATATATGTGATTCCCGTATTAAATGAGGTCCTGCATTTGTTGCTGACGGGATTTAACTCAGACGAGTAATCCTATTGACCTTATTACAGATAGGATTTAGCTCGGACAGGTAATCCTAGTATAAACCCTCTCGAGTATATGATATAGATTGGATTTACCCCAGACGGGTAATCCAAACCAAGCTCTTTAGAGCATATGTTATAGAAAGGATTTAGCCTGGACTGGCAATCCTAATTAAGGTCATGTGAGCATATGCTGGAGACAGGATTTAGCCTGCACTGGTAATCCTGTTGTATGATATGTGGCTCGAGAGTGTGTTTTCTGATTATGTACCCTAATGGGTACCCCTGAACATGAATTGACGGATTTCTGAATTGTACACTTTGGGTGTACTACCTGAATATTCATCGATATTTCAATAATTCAATGGACAATACTTTGACATGGGAAATGATGAGATAAAAAGAAAAACGCATTGAATGTACATGAAACACCTGAAATATTTGGCATGATGAGCTCATCTATGTTAAAGATGTTATTTGAATCTACTTGACTAACTTAAATTGTTGAAGTTGTGTATGTTAGGTTGTTAATCAAGTGATTTGGATGGTTATGTGTATGATTAATTTAATGAAAATTTATGGTAAGTTAAATTCTTGTTACATGGGCTTACTAAGCATTAAATGCTTACTAGGTTTTATTTCTCTATTTTATAGTATTCGGAAGCTCGAGAAGGTTGGAGAACGGTCGGAGAATCATCACACTATCTACCAACTCATTTTGGGTATACAAAGATACTTTATTTTGGTATAATGGCATGTATAGGCTATTAAGAACAATGTTGATGTTGAATTGGATTAATGTAAACTAGTCATTAGAATGGCTAGTGATGACTTTTTTGATATGTTTATAAAGTAAATTATGGTTTTGCATGTTTATTAATATGGTTTAAGTTAGTAGATTAAACATGTGAGTGTCGAATGAGGTAAGTTTTGAGATAAATGAGTATGTGAAAATATAACATATTGAATGATAAATTTGGTTGAAATTAAATGCTTGAATTGGTTGGTTAGTATTGGTATAGTTTTGTGCAGGTTGTGGATGAAAAGGGTAAGGAATAATACTGAGAAAATAACCTTATTTTTGTCCACATGGGTAGACACACGGGCATGTGTATTGGCTGTATGTGACACACGGTCTTAAATATGGGCGTGTAGCCTAGCCGCGTGTTTCATGCATCCTAAAAATTGAGAAACAGACTGTTCTGAATTGAGCACACGGGCAGAGACATGGGCTTGTGTCTCAACTATATAAGGTACACTTCCTAAAACACGGGTATGTCTCTTGGCCGTGTGAAACCTGCACCTAATTTTCAAAAATTAAATTAACCACGCGGCCTAGCACACGGGCGTGTGGCCTGGCCGTGTGACTTAAATTTCTACATGAGGTATAAGTCAGAGAGTTACACGGGTGTTTGAAACCACACGGCCTGACCACACGGGCGTGTCCCTTACCACACGGTCGTGTGACTCTTGTATATGAGAAAAATTTTAGAATTTTACGAAAGATTTCCTGAGATCTCGAATTAGTCTTAAAATGATTCTCATGTATGTTTTGGGCATCAAGGGTCCATTTAAGAGACGTTATGTATAATATCGAAAAATGAATAGTACTTAACTCGATTTAGTCGTACATGTTCTATAAACTTTAATAATACCTTGTAACCCTGTTTCGGGGACAGATCTGGATTAGGGGTGTTACAAGAAGATTAAGGGCTAAACATTCATGGAGCTTAAAGAATGCTTCAAGATTAAGTGTACATGTATGCACCAAGGGGGAAGAAAGTGACCAATTAGCTGGAGCATGAATCTGCCAAATTCAAGAACCGAATTTATTATTTGAGTGTGAACATTTCAATTGTGTGTGAACACCATTAGATGCCAAATCTCAATAGGCATTTTAGAGCCTATAAATAGTTGTTTTTGTACATATTTGTTGGTTACACAATTTAAACCTTTTATGAATTTTATAACTTTCGTGATAATTCAACTTTTTTTGTTCTTTCTTAACTCAATTGACTTATCAAGTTATTCTTGTGGCGTCAATCCGATTCATTTGAACTTATCACCCTAACAAGTGTGGCGTTCACCCTTATACCGATTGGTTCCTATCTCCATATAGATAGAGGGTCACGGTTTATCTATCCTTCTGTCCATCTTAAGTGTCATTATAAGTCTCGGGTCAATACTGTTTATAGTATTGGTTCACTCTTTGACCTTAAGCCTATCCACTCCATCCAAATCACCAACCTAAAAATCACTTAATCTCTTTGTTTTGCCGAACCATAACCTTGTCATCTCTTAAAACCCCTTTGAAGCCTTTTGATTTAAACTTATACTTAGCCAGATTCAGCTTAGCCCCAAGTAGAACGATACTTCTCCATTTTACGATCGGGAACTTAAGCGACTCGAATCAATTCACGAGTATGAGCTTTTTCTGTTTGCACCGTCTGTATTAATCAAAAGCTCTTATTCTTCTTCTTTTCTACAATTAATTTTTTTTTCATGAAACAATTTTGAACGTCATGAATCTACAAACTATTTTGATGTTGTTTTGCTACCATTTTGCTATTATATTGCTACTATTTTGTTGTTATTGTTTGGATACTGTATAACTCTTCTTTTATTGTTAATTTTGCTACTATTTTAGAGTCGTTTGATTGCTAAGTTGTTACTATCTTAGTGTTATTTAAGTATAAAGATTTTTTCTTAACGTATTTTCAATTTATTGGAAAATATATATTTTAATATTTTTAGTCTAATTTAATGTATTATATTTATTAAATTTGTTTTTATATAAAAAATTTAATACATGCGGAGGCTCGGGTTTAGTATTTTTTATCTGAACCAAACTTGGTCAAAATTTTAGTTTTTCGTGTTAGGCTGAACCCAAGCTTAAAAAATGGGCTTAAAATTTTGCATTGATCCGGCCTGACCCATGATCAAGTCTAAAATGTGCCACATTTACAAATGACAATTGATAATATGATGCCCTTTAAAAAATCCAAAATTAAAAATTATATATTAAAAAAAATTATAAAAAATTTATTAAAGTTTAAAATATAAGTTATATAGAATAAAAAATACATAACTATTATATAAAATATAAAAAAATATCATTTTCAAGTCTCGTACCCTTTTTTCTTAAATTATTCATAAGGGGAAAATATAAATAAATTAAAATTTACAAAATATATCATCCAATAGGTAATTTATTTTATAATTATTCATTTGGATTGTTGTCTAAGTGAATGACGAAAGCCTAACGAAAGTGTGGCATCGATTTTGTGTTGACTTTAATTTAAAGGGGTCAAATCAAAAAATTGTTTTAAATGAAGTAAAATATAAATAATATTTTTATCATTTGTAATTTCATAAATTTAAAAAAAAATTATATAATAAATTTACCATTTTTAGGGGTAAAAAACCATCCCCTATTCCTTCCCTTTGCCCCTATGAGTTGAACTATTGGACTTGATGTGGCCCCAAAATAATTATACGATGGGGGTTTTATGGCCCAACAAAAAATTCAATTGTTTTTTTATTAAAAAAATTAGGCAAATCCTTGTACGTTAAATTAAAGAGAAAATTAGCCATTTCTGTTAAAAAATTCATCAATTTATATTATTAAAAACTGATGCGACTAATAGAATAGCCAAACAATAGCACGTGATATATCACATGTACCTCATGCTGACGTACATAGACTAAATTTTAACAATAAAAATAGATAGAGTTCTTAATAAGTGAACATTACTCTTAATTTGATCTGATGTATAGAAGTTAATTTACATATTTTCTAAGTAAATTATTTGAGATTAATAATCTTACTTAACAATAACGATTAGAATATAAACAAATTAGGCAATGAATCAAATAAATCTAATTGACAAATGAAGAAGAAGATTAAATGCTCAAATTGTGGTAACTAAGGGTTTTGTTTTACGTTTGAAACTTGATATTAACGGAGTGTTGTTCTTTACATGTTTTTAATTAGTGATCATATACATACATGGTGATGACTAAAACATAACATTTATTTTAAATATAAGTGACTAAAATGTAATCTGAGACAAACAAAAATGACTTTCAATAATTTACCCTAAAAATTACAATGACAATGTACCAAAATATTTTCTCTTTTATTATAGCATATATAAATAATAATCTTGTGATTATATACATATCCTTAAATGGATTAGCAATCATTAATTGATATTGCTTTTATACAAATAAATTTTTCCCGAGGTATAAAGTAAAAAGGATCTATTGGTGAACATTCTCCTCAATATAATCTTATATCAACAATTCAATTATCGACAATATATTTTATTGTTAAGTAATATTATTAAGAGGAACAATTAAAAATTTTATAAATAAATCGTAAAACGAAGATAAAAGAAATAGTGATATAATAGAGTTGGAGATTTTTGACATTTAACTGCTCTAATTAATAAATGAATGGTACAAGTTGAAGAGAGACGGGAATTGAATTTTGATCTGAAACTGAAAGCGAAAGTTGGCTCGTGAAGAAATGGAACATCTTCCCATGCAAATATATACATATATATATATATATACACTCTCTTAGTTGTCAAACTAATTACTAGTTTACTATTATTATCATTATTAATTATTCCTCTGGATTTTGTTCCTCGAAATTCTAAAATTTCTTTTTAAACAATAATTTGGTATTACAAAAATGCTCTTAAACAGACCAAAACCCACGCATGCATGCATGTTGATCTTCTCAATAATGTAATTAAAAAAAAAAAAAAGAGCTCAGTTTCTGAATCCCTGCTCTCTGTAGGCTGTAGTTTTTGTTTATTATTAAGGGATGAAGACAAAAAGGCCAACCAATCATCTTTATTAACTCTCTTACACCATTGTAGAGCCTTCGTTGAAGCCAAAGCAAACCATTTCATTTTCCTCTATTTGTACTCTTCCTTTCGTTATCACATGTATCAAAATAGTCCCTGATCAAAATTCATTAAAACGACTTTCAGTCCTTTAACTAGCTTATAGTGGTAAAGCTATATATATCTCCAAAAAGTCAAGCTGATGTTGTTGTTTGCTCCATCAAATTATGCCTCAAGGTCTAGGCTTTTAGGGCTTTGCTTCTGTAATGAGATTATTAAGGCGTATATAAAATAATGCGAGGTTTTTATACTTTATTATATTAAGAGATTGGACAATGGAACAAGGAACAAAAAGATGGATGGTGGCATAATATTCTCTTGAATGATTAAAAAATATGAATAAAGCATGTTGTTGTATCATTTTTGTAATACTTAAATGTAATGATTCTCCAGAGTTGGTGGCAAATTTGGAAGGATTATAAGAAAAAATAATGAGGAAGAGAAGCTCAAAAGGGAACCCATGTTGCTATGTATCTGACCTTATTACCAATGTTGTGTTTTGTGGGTTTAGTCTGATTTAGCTTTTATATGGTAATAGTATTGATGAAGTTGTTATAGTAGGAGTTTGATTGGATTTTACTCCATTTACTCTAAAAAATAGGTATATTAGTCTTTGTAAGTTAGATCAAAGAGCAGACTAGTCATTTTTGTTAAAAATTACATCCATTTCTACCATTAAAAATTGGTATAGTTAACATAATAACTAGACAGTTACATGTAGCATGCTATGTGTAACTCATGTACTCTTTGATCTAACCTATAAGAACTAATTTACCTATATTTTTAGTAGAGGGGCCAAAATGTAATATGTGTCCTAGTAAATTGTTGATATGGAATGTGAATGAAGGAGGTATTGAATGGGAAAAAGAGCTTAATTATATGAGTGGTCACAATGTTCCATGCATTTTGCTTACAGGCAACCTATACTCTCTAAGCTCACATTCATCTATGTTACTGAATATAAAAAAAAAAAAAAATTCCATCCATCTATGGTTGCATCATCATCACCATCAATGATATTCCAGCTGGTTACTTTTTTTTAATTTCATAAATCTATGTCTTGGCATATGCATGCAGCAGATGAATATATATTCATGTGTTGTTTCATTGAAGACAGCTATATACTAAATGAAAACCCTAGAGCAGTACGACACAAATAAAGGCCTGCAACTTTTAGTCAGTATCGACCTTTGATTTCAAAGTTAAAATAGTACAAATATCATATAGTTACTATCTACAGTACTGTCTTAGACTCAAGAAGTACAAGCTAATCAAATCATATGCATTGGAATGATATATAGTAAAAAATTTTCAATCATATGTAATTTTTTTGTTACACCATGTGAGGTCATAAAGTAATTTCATCAAACATAATGGAAATGAGGTTACAGTGCTGTCTTACAGACAAACATATGATTATAGAAAGTAAGGACCAGTTATAATATGGTCTTATGATGAAACTATTTTACCTTGGGTGGATCGCCAAGCCTTAGCTCAAGATCTATGTTGTTGTCTTCATCAGCTGGCGGGTGATGATGATGGTGCTTTTGAATTGAAATCGGCTCGAGGAAGAATGGTAATAAGGTCATGGTGGGTGTATGATCATCGGTTCTCTTTCTCTTACAACCTACAGTGATGTCTTCTTTGTGTGTTTCTCGAACAACTAGGGTTCTTGGACTCTTGTCTCCTCCATATCTGTCAGCTGTCAAGTTTGACCATGGTTTTGGTGAAGAGAAAAGGGGAGGCCCTGGACAACCCTGTTTAGTAGTACCATGATTGGAATTAGGGTTAGGGTTATAAACAAAGTTACAAACCTCATCAGGTTGGCACGGAAAACCCAAAGGCAAAAAGGGATCCTGAATGTTATTCTGATGATGATGGTGCTCATGGTGGGGAGGAGATGGAGATGGAGGGGATTGTTTTAGCCTAGCTCTATCTCTCCTATGAACATTCATATGACCACCCAGAGCTTGAGCTGATCTAAACTCTCTCCCACAGAAGCTACAAGAATATGACCTTGGTGGCCATATACACCCACCAAGAGTACCAGAAGCATCTTCTGCAAAAGCTTGTTCTTCCCATGAATCATAATATGAACCCTCCTTTGTTGATGATTCAACATGATGATGATGATGATGAGAAGTCAAACCATGTCTCCTCTTTGTCCACATCCAATACCTTTCTTGCTCCATTACAAGAGGGGGTGAAAAGAAAAGGGATTTTAATCAAAGCAAGCTCTAAAAGAACTACATGTTAGAATCTAAATGGTATATAGGGGGGAAGATATGAAAATTAATTGTGTGTAGCTACTCTCTTTGTTTGTTTGGGGAGAGGGAATGTTTTGCAAAAATTAACAAGTGTGTGGGTCCTTAATGGTTTGAGTTACTTCTGGGATGTAGCTGCTTGAAGACAAACTGTGAGCCTCTGACTGAAAAATCCTAGCTAAGAAACTTAAGCAAAAGAGATGGCACATTTTAGTGCTTAGATGTCATTTTGTGCACTATATAAAATACCATTTTCTTTTACTTCCCTATTAATTATTTGGGTTTTTTTTTCCTTACAGGTAGATTTGTGGATTTTTTTTTTTGAAAATTTAGATTGCTTTTTAATTCTTCCGATATATTCATTATTTGAATTCGTATTATACATATTGCTATATATAACTAGTGTTATTTAAATTGAATTATTGGATCGACAATCAATCAATATATTAATTTAGATACAGAAATTGAACCGACCTTTGAATTAAAGATGAAGCTAGAATTGGGAAGTTTTAATTAGTAGTCCTTCTCAAATATCGATTATTCAGCCTTTTAGTCATTCGAATAAATAGAAAAAATATAATTTTGGTCCTTTCTAAAATTTAATAATATAATCTAAGCCTTTTTAGAACAAAATTTTTATCTTTCATCCTCTCAAAATTTTAAAATTTTATCTCCCCACCCCAGCAAAGTTTTTGTTTTCTCCCCTACTTTGAATGAACCCCTCGAAGCTGGTAAAAATAAAAATTCAAAAAAAAATTAATAGTTGACCCGATTTTATAAAATTTTAATATATATATTTTTATTTTTTATAAATTTTATAATTTTTTATTTAATTACTATTGTATCAACAATTGAATCAGTTAAATCAAAATTTGATAATATGATAGTTTAGTTATTAAAATATTGTGTGTACTTATAATAACCTTAATTAATGTATTATACTAAACCCTTTTTAAATATTAATCATATTGTTGAAAGAATGATTTGTTTTATACCCTAACACACAATAGTTTGAGTTCATAGTAATAAATTTAACTAATAATAATGCTACACATAGTAGCAATTTGACCTAGAAAATTTATTTAATTCCAATAATAACACTACACCTATATGGGCTATCTGCCTTCATTAATTTGGTATGTATGTCATTATACTTTTACATTAATTATGCTTGGAATTCGTATTATATTTTAGTTTTTTTACTTAAAAATTAAATAAGTTAATTTTATATGTTAAATTAAAAAGTAAATTGATTCTTTTTTGTTAAAAATTCTATCTATTTGTACTATTAAAAATTGACATGATTGGTAGATTAACTAAATAATGATATGTGATATGCCATATGCACCTTATGTTTATAATAGGATGACTAATTTACTGTTTGATCGAACGTGTAAGGATTAATTATGCTCCGTATTAATTTGAAATTTATCTAAAAATTTTGATTGTTAGGAGATCACGTGAATTATTGCTTCGAAAACAAACATGGGAAACACAGTTTGGTTTTAAGCAATCGATTGCCCAAAAGCTCCAACATCAAACATATTTTCATGTCTTTTTTGTTCTTGTTGTTCAACAAACATATATTCATGTCCATTCTATTACAAAGCCTTGATCTGATGGTTTTTTATTCATTATACATGTTTTGTTCTTTTTTTTTTATTACTATTTCTGTTAAAAAATCAGTCAACATTAAGAAGCTTCACCTTATCTTAAGGAATAAAATCAACTTTTTTTTAATTTTTTATGATGAATTAGGTGTTTAAGATTTTTTTTTTTTAACAATCTCATTACAGGTTCGGATTATATTTCTTCTTTTTGACACCATGTCTAAAACTACCCATAACTCCTTCTCCTACATTGCCATCAATACTCATGCCAATCGAATTAAGATTCAATAGACTTCAAAAATTTATTTCTTCTTTAATTAATAAAAATATTGATATTTAATTATATATAAATAATATATTTAGTTTTTTTAAAATAATTGATCTTAGGGGAGTAAATTGTTCTGTACTATCCTCTCAATGTGATAGCATTCATACTCATCCATTATTAATTAATTAATTAATAGAACGAAATAAATCCAAAGGATAAGACAAAAGAGAAAGGATCTACATCTACGATCTCTCAAAAAATATTATCAGTTAAGAAGTATTTAGGGTTTGGTTTTAAATTAGTCCCCCACCAGTAAGATTATTGTCTTCTTCTTTCAAGGTTCCACTTTTAAAAAAAAAAAAAAAAGTGTCTTTATCTTCAACTTCATAATTTCAAAACTAAAATCAGGAATAAAAGGAAATCAATGCAAAAATAAATAAATATTATTAAGAAATAATTATATTTAGCAGACAAATTGTTTTAGGTAAATGATATGACAGTGATGACCACATTTTACAAATTTTAGATGCAACTAGTAACTTAATAATTTTATTATTAATTATAATTTGACATTTACGTAGATATGCCACCCTTAATTTACTCCATAATTATAGTTTGTAAGTTTATGGTGTTCTTGCCTCTTACGCTAACCCTAAACCAATTATTTTCAAGGATCATGATTGATGAGCAAATAATTATTTTATGAAATTTTTTTCACTATATTATTTATATTTTTTTAATTATTTAATATGAAATTTTGATATAATACTAATAAAAAAAAATGAAATACATGTAAAGTTGATGTGACATTGATTCAAACACTTTGACTGCTTAAATATTTGTAGAAATGAGATGTAATATTATTTGTAAAAGATAAAGATGTGAAAGGATTTTGGTTAGAAATCATTGTCAATCTGGCTAACTAAACAAATCAATCAAACTAGCGTTATAGCCCCACTGTTTGTTTGTTAACAGAGAAAAAAGGTTCATTTTTTATTATTTAATAATAATAATAATAATATTTGGTTTTGTCATGATATGAACTAACGTCGGCAATGAACAATGAAGACAATGATCCACATGTTTAAAAGTTTAATAATCAAAAGTTTTGTAGCTGTCATTTTTCAGACATAAATCCATGTTGTCACTTTCATCTTCATGGAATTTATGTCCACTTATGTCTTTAATTGGATGGGTTGGAATTTTGACGAGACTGAGTTTTTTTTAGGGTGTCAGTATTCGATTTTAATTTCAGAGTTTTTATCTTTTTATTTTGATGAAAGTCTTAAGAGATACATTGAATTTTAATAAGAGTGTCTAAATCCACCAAAGGAATGTCTTATTATATTGGCTTTGGTGGGTTCAATATGCCCTTAAAAGTTCTTAGTGAGTAAGAACAATATTAATTTACTAGACTATCCAATGAAATGTTTTACTATTTTGGCCTTCGTGGACTTAAACATTCTCGTTAAAACTCTATAAACCATTTTAAGCTCTCCTTAAAGTAGAAATATAAAAACTTGAGGTTTAAACTAATCATAAAAATAGGAGCGAAGCTAAAAAAAATTTTAAGGAGACTGAAATAAAATTTTAATTTTTAATAGTCTATATCTTTATAATTTTAAAAAATTAAATTAAATTTTTATAATTTTAGAGAAGATCAAAATATAATTTTATTTTTATTAATTTAAATTTAAAATTTTTTAAAATCAACTAAATAACCATTTTCCATTTTAGCGTTGAGGGTTGCGAACTTGGGCTAAAACACCCCCTAAGGCTAAAGGGCTAAGGGCTTTACCACTTTTGTAATCGCCACTTGGGCAGAGTTTCCACTTCCCAATCCAAAAATCCTAACAGACAACATAAAACCAAATGTTCCCATGCCAAGTGTCGTACCTTCCTACAAAATGTAGTTAAAAACCAAAAAAAAAAAAAAAAAAAAGAAGAAACCCAAACACAACCCAAACTGTTTTTGTACTGTGTTTTCGCATTTCTCTTCTCCAACACCCATTTGTTAGATAATGGCTGATAATAAGATCAAATTCTTTGAACTCAACACAGGAGCTAAGATCCCTTCTGTTGGTTTAGGCACTTACGGTGCTAAACATGGTGTCCTTCAAAACACTGTCATTTCTGCCATCAAGGTACCCCTTTTTTTATGTTTTTTTTTTTCTGTCTTTTTGGTGTTTTCATCTGGGTTTTCTCATCTGGGTTTTCTGTCATCTTTCAGGTTGGATATAGACATATTGATTGTGCTTCAATGTACAACAATGAGAAAGAGGTGATGTTTTATTTGCTTTTTGTGTGTGTAAGGGGATGTTCGAAACATGTATGACAAAAGTCCTGATATATTGTTTTTTGTGTTTCAATTCAGGTTGGTTCTGCTTTGAAAAAAGTGTTTAGTGAGGGTATGGTGAAACGTCAGGATGTATGGGTCACCTCAAAACTATGGTTTGCTTTTGTGCTTTAAGCCTTTTCTTTATAAGTTCTTCTCAATGGAGTCCGTTACTTTGCATATCTAATATGTCATTGCGTTGTACGTTCAGGTGTACTGATCACTTGCCTGAAGATGTACCAAAGGCATTGCATAAAACTCTGCAGGATTTGCAACTTGATTATGTTGATCTCTATCTAGTATGTCTTAACACTTATTTCATTGGAATGATATATATGTATATGTATATATGACATTTGTGGTAACTGCGGTGAATGTTGAAGATACATTGGCCAGTGAGTGCAAAAAGGGGAGCAATTGCTGTGAAGGGTGAAAGCCTTACACAACCAGACATCCCAGCTACATGGAAAGCAATGGAGGCACTCTACGATTCCGGCAAGGCTAAAGCTATTGGAGTGAGTAATTTCTCGGCAAAGAAGCTCGAGGATCTATTGGAAGTGGCACGAATACAGCCTGCAGTCAATCAAGTGGAACTTCACCCTGTATGGCAGCAGCCAAAGCTGCATGAATTTTGTAAATCCAAGGGAATTCACTTGTCGGTAAGAAAACAGGCCGCTTCAGGTTCATATCATTTCTGTCTTTTGTTCTGTTGATCATATTAGCTATATAGTGTTACTGCTTTGTTTGATGTAAGGGATATTCACCATTGGGTTCTCAATCTGGGGAGAATGTGAGGAAGAAAGTTTTGGACAACCCTTTTGTTAAAATGGTGGCACGGGAAGTGGGGAAATCCCCGGCACAAGTATCTCTCCGTTGGGGACTGCAAATGGGTCATAGCGTACTTCCGAAGAGCATAAGTGAGGCAAGATTGAAGGAAAACCTTGATGTTTTTAACTGGTTTATACCTCAAGAGTTGCTTCCCACTTTTTCTCATATTGAACAGGCAAGTAAACAGCTTCATGTCTTTTGTTTTGTTTTGTCTTGGAACTTGTAAGAATAATAGAATTTATCTGAAAATCTGGAATTCAGGAGAAGTTGATAAGAGGCGAAGCATTAGTGCACGAAACCTATGGTGCATACAAGACCCTTGAAGAACTTTGGGATGGTGAAATCTGAGGTGACCATATTCCAGGTGTTCGATCACATGCTTACTATTTTCAGAGTTTTTCTCTAGCTCATTACGTAGAGCTATTCAAATTTTTTCTTCAAATTAGAGGTAACATTATTTTCGATTTTTATGTTCATTAATGTAGACAATCAAGTTTTCTTGCTTCTTTTCACTCATTTTCCTGTAACTTTTAACTCTATATTAATAAGAATCCTTCATTAACTTGGGGTTTAGTCCGTTTGATTCATACGGAGTTACTCGTATAATGTGGCATTCAGCAGGTTGGAGATTCAAATCCTGCAATAGCTCATCACATGGACATGCATGAAAACATCCTCTCGAATCTTAACGAACTTCTTGAAATCATGAACCTCGAGGAGTTTTGTTTTCTCTTGGTCTACCATAGGAAAAATTCACATATCTCAGCTACACTTACAATGAAAGAAGCTGTGATCTTAAAAAGTTTTTCCATTTACAAGAGAATCATACAGCGTTCTGTGCCGCCCATGTTCTGGACCAAAAAGTTTCTGGGAACAAAACTATAAGGCCAAAAACCGTAAACAAAATGCACAGTCATACAAGCAGTTCTGCAGTACCATGTTACAAGATACAGAAACTAATAGAGAGGATGAACAAGGAAAAGAAGACGAATCATTTCCTTCCATCTCTTAATTTCGGAGCCGATTATATTTGTGTTTACAGGGGAAGATCCTTGTGACTGTAAGAAACCCCTTTGTCACCATCCACTACCTGTCCACTCCCTCTCAAAATCCTACATTTTTAACAACCATGACAGTTTGTTAGAAGATCTATACTATACATAGTTTTGTCATAAAGAAAATCGAGCATACCATTGAGTTGTCAACAATCCTTCAACTCCGACTGGACCTCGGGCATGAACCCTGCTTGTACTTACACCAACCTGTAAAAATTCCATGTAAGAAATAGAACAGTTTAGAAAATTGACTGTGTTGTCCAAATACAAGAAAATTTTGGAAGACTGATTACCTCGGCACCAAGTCCGAATCGTGCTCCATCACAAAACCGTGTGCTTGCATTATGAAATACTGCAGCACTGTAACAATACATCAACTTCATGAATAACTTGTGTGACTATCCAAAGAAAGTAGATCTCAAGCTGAGAAGTAACCATACCTGTCTACTCTGTGCAAAAACATTTCAGCAACTTCGTGATCTTCAGTGACAATACAGTCGGTGTGAGAACTGAAGATAAAGCAAGTTGCTTGAAATTTAGAGAAAGGCAGCCAACAACTCAGAGGCATAAATAAAGCAATGAATAGAAAAGGAAAACAAATTCCGAGAGAACATGACATGCCTTCCATGCTGATGTATATGGTCAATAGCAGCCCCCACATCATCCGCGAATTCAACTGTGCACGCCAGTGAACTGTACTCACGATGTAATGATTGTGCCCTGGGAAGGTTTAACAAGGAACTTGCTCTTGGTCCACCATAAAGGGTAACCCCTGCAGAAAGTAATCCCTTGAAAGTTCAACGACAGAACTTAGCAGCCTCAACCAGAATCATGTACACTCGTATAAGCATACCTTCACGTCGGAGTTCTGCAAGAAGCTCCTTGAGCAAATCATTATTTGAAAAATCCTGGTGTACTAGAAGTGTTTCCTGAAAACAGCATGGTTAAGGAATTCCGAAACAAACTACACAAAATGGAAAGGCATGCGCAGTAACATAAGCAGCTAAAAACAGGAACACAAACCAAAATCTATGCATAATGGAATTACCATAGTGTTACATGCTGCTGGGTAGTCTATCTTTGCGTCCCGAACAATTTTTTTGGCCATATCCGGGTTAGCTGACTTGTCAATGTAAACATGACAAACTCCATCTGCAATGAATAGTTTGAAGTTCAGTTGAAGCTCTAATTCGCAAGACATCGAAGAGCTGAATTATTTTTCTTACCGGCATGACCAAGAACAGGAATTTTTGTTGAATTCTTAATTTGAGAAACAAGACTATTGCTACCTCTTGGGATCACAAGATCTATCACATCATCAAGCTGTGGCAAAATAGAATAAATTAAAAGAACATACATATATATATATACCAAAGAGCTTTAATGAACTGAAAATCTTGCTGCTCACCTTAAGCAAATCTGGGATATCCTCTCTTGAAGCGACGAGTCCGATAAGTTTGTCTCCAACGCTGTCTGGGATGGCAGAAGTAATGATCTGATGATATAGAAAAAAAAGCAATAAGGCTTGTGCTTCGGTATGAGCATGTATTTGCGTGAAGCTAGAGAATCTTACCTTGTGTAGGATTGCATTTGATCGCCTAGCTTCTTTGCCACCTTTAAGAAGTAGCCCGTTCCCGGTTCGAGTGGCTAGTGTAGCTATCTATTAAATCATAACGGGAAAAATGATACTAAAATAATTATGAATTCTTATCAAAGTGAAATATGACAACACCTTATAAGCTAAATGGTCCGTTACCTGAACAAGGGCATCCGGTCGAGACTCGAAAACAATCAGCAGAACACCGAGAGGAGAAGATGTTTTCTCCAAGATGAGTCCATCTGCAAGCTGCACCGAGGGTAGTCGAAGTAAATGGTGAAAACAGTGATGAGGAAAGCAAATCCACACAATTCTAAGATGTTTTTTTGAGGATTTCTAACCTCTGTTCTCTTTACAATACGACCGATAGGCTCTTCCATGTCAGCAAGTACACGAATAGATTTTGCAAGACCCGCAATCTGTAAAACAAATCAATGTATGAAAATCCGGAGGAATGTGCTTACATATCAAATGGAAGCAACACACATAATCAACAAATGCTTGCCTTTCCAGGCTTCAAGGCCAAACGAGATATTAGTGCCTTCTCGTATCCATCAGCCTTGGCAGCAGCAACATCAGCTTCGTTTTCAGCCATAATCAAACTTTCGTTGGCCTCAAGAGCATCAGCTACATCCAGCAAAAGTTTCCTCCTATCTTCAGAGCTCATTGCCTGAAAGTAAGATCATTTACAAAAACATCCAAACCGAAGAGAGATCTTTTATGGTAACTACTAGAAGAAATGATGATGCTTCCTACTTGTAGCCGTGTAGAACATTCTCGTGCTGCAACCGCCATTTCACGTGCATCAACT
The DNA here is from genome assembly GCA_020496765.1 of Gossypium stocksii. Lineage (NCBI taxonomy): Eukaryota > Viridiplantae > Streptophyta > Magnoliopsida > Malvales > Malvaceae > Gossypium > Gossypium stocksii. The sequence goes on from CM035626.1 coordinate 121,786,372, forward strand.
TCATTAACTGAAGTCCATAGCTGTGCATCTTTATGAAATAGGGTACCAACAGGCTTTCCTTGAAGTAGATTTATAATGTTATTAGTGGCATAGCCACTTTAAAACACAAAATCAGGAGTGTCAGCAGCAAGAACCAGTTTTATAAGCTAATAAACTGTCTAGCATACCTAGTAATAACAACAGGGATACCAGAAGAAGCAGCACAAACGGCCGCATCAACCTTTGCGGTCATACCTCCTCTACCTAGCCTGGACTTGTCACCAAATGTTATTTCTGCTTGATGTTTTTCTTTTATATATGTATGGATCAGTTTCGAGTTCGGATCACTAGGTGGTCCACTATAAAGACCCTCCACATCACTCAACAAAACAAGGAGATCAGCTTTTACTTCCATAGCTAATAGACCTGCTAGACTGTCATTATCCCAGAATATACCAGAAGAATCCTGAAACAACAAAAACTTGCAAGCAATTTGTCTGGAAGGAAGAACAGAACAAGACAGAGAGTTGTCTGAAAGAATGAAGCTTGAACTTGAAGGCATAGTTGTATACCTCGTAAGGTGTTCGACGAGTGCTGACTGCATCATTTTCGTTGAAAACAGGAATAACCTTCAAAGCTAATAAAGATTTCACTGTTTCAGAGAGTTGTTCTCTGAAACTATCATTCCTAAAGTCACTATCTGTTACAAGATGTTGTGAAGAAGAAACATCAAGCTGCAAAAAAAGATTTGAGTTATTATTAAGACAATTGGAAACATAAAGGTTCAGACATAAAACTATGTTGTTATTTCAGGTTTCACCTGGCTAAACAAGGTGTCATAAAGAGCCATTAAACTATTTTGGCCAACAGCAGCACAAGCTTTGCCGTCAAGTTCAACTTGTGGGTTTTGAAGGTCAGCCAAACTATACAAAACAAAGATCAAATCTTTTTTTAATTCAAATTTTATGAAAAAGAAGAAAGCAAATAAGAAAAGGGTGTTGGAGGAATTGAAACCTGCTATTGACCAGTTTCCTGTATCTAAGCCTTTGGCGACCAAGACCAACAGCACCTGAAGTGACCAAAACTATTTCATAGCCTTGAGAGTTTAGTTCCTTAAGCTGCAAGCAACCAGATCATTCAAACGCACATTAACAATGAGCCATCAAAATCAAAATAAAAATCCCATCTTTCCCCATTGTTACCCTTTTCTTATTTGATTATTTACCTGTTCACATAAAGCCCCAAGCCTCCCCACTGCTAATCTTCCATCGTGTCGAGTCACCACGGCTGTTCCCACCTTTATTATAATAAAAAATCCATAAATCAAATCATTCCCCTCTTATTAATGAAATCAAAACCACATTATCAAAAAAAAAAAAAAAACGGTAACCTTAACAATGAGACGCTTGACATCGATCAAAGAAGCTCGGATAGGATCCATGGAGGGGAGAAAAGGAGTTGTGATTTGTGAAGAAGATGAATGAAGCAACGTTTTCAAAAAGTGTATATATATATAAGAAAGAAACTTTATTCAAAGGAAAATTCCTAATAGTTTGGAGCAGACATTATATAGTATGATGATGATGTTGTTGTTGTGGTTGTCGTCATCGGAATAGTGACAGAAGCGGTTCATGTTTCACATGGAGATCAATGGAGAGACGTAAGACGACATGGCAAACACTCTTATCATTATTATTAGAAGCCGTAACTTACTGAGTGAGGGACACGGGACACCATTTCCTTGGTTGCTTTCATGATATTTTCTTTATCCCAAAACTTTTCTGTTTGATTTTTTCTCATATTTATTGACACATATTCGATCCCGAAACAAAACAACCCTTACCTTGCTCTATCATTTTCACGATGAGATTACGAAAATATCATTTGAGATTCGAATGAACAGACCTCAACGACCAAACGCTTGACGTTCTTAATGCAAGCAGCTGGACCAGTGTCCACGGGAGACAAAGACAGAATGGAATATTGGCGAATGTGGGTCAAGTTTTTGTGCAGGCAAGGAGGCCGGCCATTCAAACTGATATTTTAAGTAGTTTTTAGGAACCAAACTGATATTAATATGTATGTCATATAGATATGGTCCCTGTTCCTCATATGAGTGGAGGGAAACAACAAACGCAGAGTGTCGGGGCTATCAACACGTAACCCTTGCCTAATAGCCTGCTAGCCAGAATTAGCTGCTTGGCTGCTTTTTATTTTACGGAAAATAACTTCCCAAATTCCCTTCCTCCATCGCTGCAATTCTGACCCAACACCTATTCTTCAGGGTTTTCATCTCACCCTTCCATTATACTTCTATGTTAAGATACAACAATTAACTTAAACATATAAAAAAATCTAAAAATATTATATTTAATTTTTGATTTCACTCTTTTAGTGGACGTAGTTCATCTCCTCCCAAAGTATTGATATTTATTTGTTTATGGGGGAAGAAATTTGTGTAGTGAGAAAGTATTTGTTGAAATTTACACGTAAGTAGACCTTTTAGCCTAATGGGGGACAACCTAATTTCTTTACTTAAGGTTGGTATCAAAGAATTTGTGTAATTAATACAAAATTCTTTATTTATGTTTTAGGTAACTCAATTTAATCCTTGAAATCTTTTATTTCCATTTATGAATCAAAATGTACAATTTTGAAGGATTGGATTGGAAATCTTTAAGATTATTGCCAAATGAGTTTTGGATTCTAATTATATAAAACAAATCTCAAAATTAAATATAAAATTTGATTTAATGTGTTATTATATATATATATATTATTATAATTAACGTGAAGAATGTGGATTTAAGCCTAAACTTTACCTCAGATTATTATTTTTCCAGCATTTTGGGCTTAGTCTCTTGTATCTTCTCCACCCAAATAGAGAAAAATGAGCCTAAAAAGACTTTCCATTTTTGGAAGAAAAAACAAAATCCAAGAATAGGTATAATAATATAAATTAATATAATAAGCAAGCATTAATATATGCCAAAGCAGTACTAAGCAGTAGGCACATGCCAAATAGGGACATGACTGCCATCCTCTTAAAGTGCTTACACTTTTCTTTTACTTTTTTTTATTATTATTTATTTTCTCTAAGTTTTGTTCTTATCCAATCCCATATTACTTTGTGTTAGGTGTTGCATTTTCATCCACAACATTTCACCCATAGCTTTAGTATAAAATTTTACTTTTTTATCTTCTCTTCTTTTTTTTAATCTTTTTATAATTTCACAATTTGCCTTATGATTTGCTCATTTCAAGCCTTGTAATTCGCCAATAATTTAAGGAGAAAAAAACCCCCACAATGAAAAAAAATATTTTTTCCTAATTTTAAACTTGATAGAAAATGGGAAAATATTTAACTCCAGGAAAGAAGAAAAACAAACAGGCTTTGGAAGAGGCAAATGCGATATAACAGCATCCTTTGAGAAGCTGACAGGTTCTATTCTAGGACGACGACACACCATGTGGGGAAATTTTTGGACACATGTAGTTCATGCACTTGAACCCTTTTTCTTTTTGGTCTTTGGATAACATTGGATTACAATATTGTTTGTTTCTTTTCTGTAATACTGTCAAAACAATGATCTCATGGTAGTTAACAATGCATTACAAGAACAAGACAGGGTAGCTTAATTCATGTATGTTGTGTAATAAACAGGGTTTTCCAGGTCTATTACCATTAGCTCTAAAATTTACAAGAACCCACCAGTTTGATGCGATAGGATAAAAGGATAAGATCATAAGTGGGGTAGGCATTGGTCAACTAACTGCCATCATCTATGCCTTATACCCTGGCTTAGTATCATCAAGTCAAATTTCAATTCAAGGCAATAAGGATAATTGGATATGAAAGACGTATCTTTTTTTATTTGATTGGGATATTAATTATGTAACCGATTTACTTTCCTTATACCATACATCACTTTGTATGTATAAATATGGACCATTGTTAGTGTACTGGGAAAATCAAAAGGATCGACTTTGGGTGTAAAAAAAGGGTTGGAACTTTGAACTTTCACTCATACAAAATTACTGCTTTCACGTGTCGTGTATATATCTGTCTGCATTTCGGTTTTTTTTCAAAGGTTCAATCTTTTGGTAAAATCGGTTAAAGGGGGAGGACGGTTTCTTTTCTTTTCATTGAAATAAAAACAATAACTGATGCAAACAGAAAGAGCAATCTTCACGTGTCTTTCTTTGTTGCGTACTGTTTTTGTTCTTTGATCCTCTTTGTTTTGATTCTTTGACGGTGGTGTTTTTTAAATATATAGGGATTCACAAGAGAGCAAAACAGAGGCTTCATTTTGTGTGTAGAGAATAATGGAAGGAAATAAAAAAGTGGGGTCTTCTTCTTCTTCTTTAGCTTCAGAGCTATTTGGTTCAAAAGACACACCTTCTTCTTCTACTGGGATTTTTGGCTCTATTTTTGCTCCTCCATCTAAGGTATTTTTTTTATTATACCATGTTTGTTTGTTCTTTCAATTTTATCCATGGATAGTTTTCATTTTCTCAATTGGGATTTTTATTTTGTTTGATCTATACATGACTGATTAATGGCTGCTTAGAGCATTGCAGAATTGAACAAATGACATTCTTTTGTTATTGTTGTATATGTTATAGGTATTAGGTAGGGAGTCACTGCGTCATGACCTTATTACCAAAAGGTACGATTCACCCAAAGAGCCATTGAACACATCAAAGCCAGGTCCCTATGGTATGTTCATCACTCTTAGTTCCATTCCACACCATTTTGTTCATTACATATAGTATTAGGTGTTGTGTTGTGCACTAGACCAAAACAAGAACCAAGTTTTCTCTTACAGAATTCTTGTAATATAAAGTGTGAATTGAAGTAGTTTCCAACAATTGCTTCTGTTTCCACTTTGGAATTAGTGAATGCTCAATTTTTGTTGCCTGGAAATTCTCTCCAAATCCATTCATTAATATCTATATCAGGTAATTCTTCCAAAGGACATGAAGGTGAAAATCAGAACATGGGAAATAGTAACATTTATGAGGAGCAACGGGTTGAACCCTGTCATTTAAGTTCATCGATCTACTACGGTGGCCAAGATGTATGCTTCGATCCCAGGAGTAGAGAGGAAACGGAATTGAACTCCGTGGTGAGTAGTACTAGTGATCTGACATCTTATTTAGGAATCTGCTAACATGTTTTCTTAATTTCCTAGTTTAACAAGGATATTGGAGAAGATGATCCAGGGTTTGCATCAAGAGGAAACTGGTGGCAAGGTACTGTATAATGTCCTATTTGGACAAAAACATTCCAATTCAAAGGTTTTAACATTTTTGTTATTTCTGCAGGTTCTCTCTATTACTAATACTATGTTTGCCTATCAGGATATATACTTATAAAGGTACCTTTGCTACTGAATCAAAATCTCCTTGAATTGGACCAATGCAATGACTGATAAATTTTGGTTTTTATCCTTAACAGGTACAGAGGAAGATATGGGCAACATTTTAATCTGTTTCAAGTTATAGATATAGGAGATGGATTATATAGTAAATCAAATGTTGCAGAGAGCTGGATTGTTTATTACTGTTTCCAGCCAAGCAATTATAGTTATTTGGTCTCCCTTTTAAGGATTATCAAACTTGCTTCTTAGTGACTATATATTATTATGATGAACTGTTACTTTTGCTTGAATGTATTGTTTATCCATGGTTTAACTCTCTTGTCTACCTTTGTTGTCTCCATTTCCTTTTTTCTTTTTATTCAATATAGCCATTGACAGTACATGTTTTTACTTGTTTCTGTGCATGCTATTCACTATAAACATTAAAAAACAACCTTAAATTTGTACCACAGTTTATCTTGTAGTAAATTCAACAGTTTTCAGTTTTGTCTCCTATTCAAAAGTTGTACCCCAAAGATTAATGTAGTCTTATCTATTAGCTGGTGGGATGCTTTTATAATGGTTGTTAAAGAAGGCATAAGAAGGGACAGGTCAAATATTCTGCAACTCATATAGTTTTGTCTTTGTTTTTTAGGATTTTCATGCTAAATAACCAGAAAGCATATGTTTTTTGAACTATTATTTTTATTATTCAATATGGATATGAACAAGCTGCAAGCCTGTATTGGTACACAAGTAAAGCTTAAATTACATAGTGATTAGTATTATATGTGAGATCCATTCAAGGAAGTGTGTAAGCTGCAAAGTTCAAACAAGCAGTCATAATTAATAAGAAGTTTCAAAAAATAAAAAAATTAGATGAATAATGAAGCAATGAAATCATAACTGACCTCCACACTTGTATCCGATCGGACGGTTGGCTATGTTGCATCGTTTAGGGATCGTTATGGCAATTTCCAGCTTGATTCCGGATGATTTAGCGGTGTTGGAGAGCATAACAGCACAGAGGCAGCTTGGATTGTGGCCGATTTGCCTCACTTGGGTGCAACAAGCGGCAGAAACTGGAGCAGTCTCGTCTTGTGCCGCTTCAGCACACGGGATCATCTTCATTGCTTCATTATCAGGTGATGATTTCCCACATTCCCCTGCTGCATCAACGTTTTGTAGCCCCACAATGCTTACAAGCACAACCAATCCTACAAGACACATGAATTTCATTGCAGGTGCCATTGCTCGAAGCTTAATGCAGCAACCGTTGTTCTGAAGGGGGATTTATACTGCAACATTATGTAAGAGCAGCTTTAGCCCACTACTGATAATGGAGGTGGCACTAAAAGAACACACAATTTTATTATTGTAGCACTTTGCTTTAAAAATATATATTTGGGAGAATTATCTAGTTCTTGTTTATTTCTTTCAGAGTTAGGTATATGCAGTGAAAATGATGATTCCTCCACTTGTAATCATCTCAATGACAGTGTCAACAACCTTGAAAATAGAAGTTTCCATTTTTGCTACTTGAGCTGCTATTTCTGGAACTTCATTGCCAGATGCTAAGTATACAACAGATCACAGTGTGCTTGATCCAATCAAGCGACCTTTTAGTGGAAACGTGTAATCAACTCCCCCGAGCATAACTTCGGACCACATTGGTTCTTAATGTACATTATAACACTAAACTTGTAGCCTTTTTTTCTGATAAATTACCTGAACTAACCCAATCCACTGGGAGGTTTAGTACCTAAAATCCTAAATCAAAAGAGAGTTGGGCCGTTATGAACTGCTTAAGAATATATTCGTTCTTCCAAGGTTTTATATGTTTGGGGTTTGAACATTGTCATGTTGGAGTTGGACTTGCTGTCGGGTATTTAATTTTCACCATTGAAAAGCCCAAAAGATAAAGCACGAATCCATCACCCATACCTAACGTTAGCAGCTTTTTCAACAGTTAAGCTACTTCAGTCAGCTTGTGTTTTCCACATTAATCAACAGATATGGTGAAACAGCTTCGTGTGTTCCACCAGAAAAAGGAAACGACAAGCTTCAGACATAGCTTGTTCTTCCCCGCTAATTAAGGTGGACAAGTTCCTCCATTATATCTTCTCTCCATACCTTAGGATAATATAAAACACTTTTTATCCAACTCTTTTTTTTTTTTTTTTTTTTGGGGAAGCAGGGTTTAGTACTGTTTGTGATTAATTAGTTATTGATTATTAGCATGTACGTAATCAGACATTCAGACATGTTTAAAGCTTATAGTTTTACAGATGGTCTCCCACCCACGCGCCACTCATTTGCAATGCTTTTTCTTTTAATACAACCTTTTTGTTTTGTTATTTGATTGTGCTTTGTTGCTTAACACATTTTTTCCTCAAAATCTGCCAAACCCCTAACCAAGTTGTTCTCGCTTTTGGATGTCTTAAAATTTACAAACCAAGAGTCATGACTTCGAAATAATTGTAAAAAAAACAACATAATATATATATATATATATATATTGATATTGTAATCTTATGAGGAACACCATGTCCAAGGTTGAATATGATTTGCAGATATCAAATGGCATCAGAATTTTGAGTTAATGTGGGATCAATGGCAGCATAATAAAGATTATGGAAACATGATGTGAGATAACCATCTTCAAACCTTCAAACCTAAACCTTATATCGACAAACTTCAGGTTTTGATCTGTTGACAACTCCTACCCTAACCACCCCCCAAAAAAATCTTCCAATTCCTACATTTTGTTTTGAAAAGGCTACAACTATGATTAAGATTTTAAATTATTCTTTAAACATTGAAATGATACTGTTGAATCCTTAAAGTGCATATTTATTGTATCAACCCAAGTTTTCCAGCCTAGCCATCAACTCGACCACGAAATATTAGTCCGAATCTAACGTGGAACATATTTAAAAATCATTGGTTAAATTAAAAAAAAAAAAGAAAATGTATATACCTATCACATGAGCAACTTGGATATAATATTTTAACAAAAATGAAGTAACTCTTTATGTAACATCAAAGTTGGCATAATGATTTATTTAGCCCCCATTTAATTTCTTACCTCTTTTAACTTTTGAAGTTGCATTTTATTTGTTAAATCACTCCAAAATAGACGAAAAAGTCAACAAACGTTAACTTTGTTGATGTGGACTACCATGTGGATGCCACATGAACAATTAATTAATTGTTTATGTAAGAATTCGTTTTTCAGTGGTATCGATACCTAATTCCAAAATTTAAAAAAAATTAGATTGGTCCTTAATCATGCTCGAATCTATTAAATTATGTTTGTATGCTCAATTTAGTCTCTGTTTGGTTTATAACTACTCTTATGGATGTATTTAGAATAACTTGATGATTTAAATTGAATTCAATGTTATGATTTGTGTGTGAATGTGTCGATAATTATTGTAGCATCATGAAACTTGAGTCTGCTGATTGGACCGGGCAAGGGGTGTTACAGTTTATGTGGCATCCACTTATATGTCCATGTTACCAAAGTTAACATTTATTAATTTTTGATAAAAAAACACAATTTCAAAGGTTAATAAAAAAACACAATTTCAAAGGTTAATAAAGGCGGAAAATTAAATGGGAGATTAAAATGAGATTTACTATAAAGTTAGAGGGCTGGATAAGTCATTAGGCCATTAAAATTATTATTTGACACTCAAATTAAGCACGATAAGACTTGATTGACACGATAAGATATGCATCATAATTTCAAATTAACCCTTCCTTTAATTAAGCTTAAAACTCGTATTATGAGTATTAATTAGTGATGATGATACATGCACTATTTCCTTCACTCAATTGTAGCGTAGAGTGCCTATGATGAGGGGAATTGTTGCTTAGCACGTTCCAGCCATCCCACGCATGCATCATGAGACTCATCATCCCCATGCCATGTGCAGGTTCCATCACTCCCAGTTTCATCCAACAATTATTCTACCATCCACCATCTCTTTTTTTTAATTATTATTTGGTAGCATTTATTTTCGGGATTCATAATAAATAAAGCATATACAATCCACTGGTAATGAAGGGTGAAAAAAGGGATTGTGTTGAGAGTTTTGTCAGGCAAAACCAGCAAGTGTCCGTAAAGGCAAGAAATGTCAGATAAACATCTCAGCCGGCTGTCGGGATACATTTCCTACCTAAACCCCAAATGCTTCATCATATTTTACAACAAACAAAAATAATTGAAAATTTTTAGATAGTACATGTAACGTAACGTGTCACGTGTTAGTTTAGAAAAATTAATTTATTTATTTTTAAATAAAAGGAGTAAAATGTAATATGATAGCACTCGAAACGAATGCATTGGCATGTTAGAGATAAAAGAAAGGCATGGATGGTTTAATCCAATTCTGAATTTTTATTTCTTTGGCCATTAATGAAACAAAGATGGGGGGATAATAGGGGTATGGTGTAGTGATTGTGACACCATTTTGAGTTTGCCTCAATTAATCCGCCACTGCCACAACCCAAAATCTGAAAGCTGATCCCACCACAGGCTTTAGCTGAAAATGGATATGTACATGTTGCTCCCTGTCTCCTCCCATATATGTTACTATTATGTACCATGTTACAGCACCTGCTAAACCATTTAATGGGTTTGGATTAAATTGAAAGAAGAAAAAGAATGAGAGCACATCATGTGCAAAGGAATATTATTGAGCCCCTGGATTTTGCTAAGTGGAGAGGTGCGTAGGTAGCTAGGACAAATGTCTGGTTTGCTTGTGTTGGTAGTGATGGTGAAGCATAGCCTCCCACGTCGTGGCTCACACAATTTATTGTAACCTTTATTTTATTGTTTAGCTTCCCCTCAATAAACCCCTATACTTATTCCAAAATAGAAAACCTATCAAAAATATAGATTGAATCATAAAAAAAAATTTAATATTAAATCTTTAATCCATCCTTAATTCTTAACATAAATAGAATAACTGGTTTAATCATCGAAATACTTAGAATTACCCATAACCCTTCTCTAATCTATAAATAAGAGGATAATTCACTTCAGTGCACTCGAATTATATTTTCTTGCATGGATAATAATACTCATGTCAATTAAATTAAGACTCAATTAATATCTTTACATATCTTTAAATTGAAAAAAAAAAAAAAGGCCCTCCCAATCAAATGGTCCGAGGAATTTCATTATATTAATTGGGCATCTACTGTGGCCTGGGATTGAATTGAAACATTAAAAAAAAATCATAAAATTGAATAGGATAAATATGGATATTTGAATTGGTCCTACTTTTGTTGTTTACTCAGTACAAACCTTACCTGCCTGGCTGCAACTGCTCCCTCCATCGACACCACACCATGCCCACTGCCACCCTAGGGCCTGGCCAGGGCGTATTTTTAAGCATCCTCTTTACGCTATTGGTCCCTCTACAAATATAAATCTTCTTGATAGTTAGGTAAATTGCATTATGCTTCTTATATATGTTAAAAATTAGTCTTTATACGTTAATATGATGTATATATAGCACACCACGTGTCATTATCTGGTTATTCCATTAACCACGTTAGTTACAACAATACAAGTAAATGAAATTTTTAATAGGAGGATTAATTTGATCTTTGATATAATGTATAGAGATTTGCTCATTTTTTAAGTTAAAAGGACAAAATTCAATCTAACTTCTAATATAGGGACCATTATGGTACTTTTACCGTTACTATACTCTCTTGACACTGACTGAGTTTATTTTATTTATTTTGGCCAATGGCTAGGCTGGGCCCTCGTTCCTCTGCCACAGCCTTGTAACGCCATGCCATTGCTTATTAAATCGTAACAACCCAGCAATTACCCATTCATTACTAAGCTTTCATATTTTCTTGCTTGCTTTTCTCTGTTCTTTCTCATGGCCAAAGTTTTAGACGACGCTGAGTTTTGGCTTCCGTCTCAGTTTTTAACCGACGATGAGTTTGGGTTTGGGCTTAATTCTCCGGTTGAGTCTGTGGTGGGTTCTACTGAAACAGACAGTGATGAAGAAGATTACCTGGCTGAGTTAACTCGTCGAATGGCCCAGTCTACTCTCCGGAACAACCATGCGTTTGCCTCTCAATACTCCAAGGTTGATTTAAACAACTTAACACAACTTCTCTGGTCAGTTATTAGGGATGGGATCTAATTTCATTTTTTTTTTCGGTTTCTTAGGGATGGGTGTTGCCCAGTTCGCCTCAATCGACTCTATGTGCGTTAAGGAGCGATTGTGGTTGCAAGCAAGGGTCTATTCATGGAAGCTTTAACTGTCAATCTCGAGTTTCATCGCCGCTGGGAAGGTGGGATTATGCGGCGGTGGCAGGGGAAGTGGCAAGCATGCGAGAGAATAGAGAATCATCGTACGGTGGATTCACCAACAGAGGTCTCTTGGGTCCACCGGCAAGAAAGTCCATTGATGTTTCTGGCTTTTACCCTTCTCACCAGTCACTTTCTCACCACAATTTGCAGGCCAGTCAAGTAAAATAAACCTCAAAAACCAGCTTAAAATTGCCTTTTTTTTCCCTCCGCCATGGTACTAATGTGGGTGTTTCGTTTTTTAAATTGCAGGTTCAACAATTGAAGCAACAACAGCTAATGAAACAACTGAAACATCAACATCAGTATCAGCAGAGCTACAGCCATGTGTTCCAAAACAAAGGAAGGAATAGTAATAATAATAGGCCTTTGGGTATGTCTCCATCTGCATGGCCACCTCTACAGCCACAAAACGGTTCCGGTATGCGGGCTGTTTTCTTGGGGAATCCAAATGGTAAAAAGGAATGTACTGGAACTGGTGTTTTCCTGCCCCGTCATATTGGTACCCCTTCTGAATCCAACAAGAAACCAGGTACATATATACATGCCCATTTAGCCATTTCCTGTTTTTGTTCTTTTTTTAAATTTGTTGTCCCTTTGATAACATTTTGTTATTTTGGCAGCTTGTTCAACTGCTCTACTTCCAGCTAGAGTAGTTCAAGCCTTGAACTTGAACCTTGATGAGATTGGTGCTAGACCCAATCTTCATCCTGGGTTCAACACAAGTTTCACTGCTGATAATGGTAATAAAAAATAAAAACAAACCTTTGGGCAAACTAGTTTTGATTTTCAAATTTAAATTACTTTCTAGTTATGGGTTTTACTTATATTTGTAGATGCTGCTGCTTTGAAGCTTCGAAGTGGTGGGACTGGGAATGTCTTTTCAAGTAAGAAACAGCACAACTCAAGGCCTCAGCAAGGGATCAACCGTGAAGTCCAGTTACCACAAGATTGGACTTATTGACTCAACTTTGCATATGGTTGTTGACTAAATTAGTAGTATAGAAGACATATATAGGTTTTTAGGGTTAGGTTTAGATGGAAATCAATAATTTTCTAGTTATTGTGATATATATATATATGTGGGGTTGCAGCCAGATTTTGTTCATTACTTTGGGCTTAGGGAAAACCAGTTAAAGCTTTAGGAAGGGGTTACTCTTTTGTAATCTGGGAATAATTTGTTGTTGAAAGTGAAAATGTTAATGAAATGAAGAGGTTTTATTACAACATCCCCATTTTTCATTTAATATCGGAATATTATTATTATACTTTTAAATGATGGATTTTGGTGAGGACTAGGTAAGGTAAAAAGGATAGTGATGGAGACATGGAATCGGTCGACCACTTCCGAGGCTATGCATCTTTAAACGCCGGTTCTATTGCGCGTATACGTGTGTTTTGGGGGCGGTTTGACGTGCCTTTAGTGGTGGTTGTGATGGTAGTGTGCATTACGTTACATGTTGTGGGGTTTTATTTGACTTGGTCCACAATATTACATTGTTTTCTTTTCATATTGGGAAAAACCCCTTCCTATGTTCTTCATTAGTCACCCATTAAAATAGTGAGAATTTACTGAATTAACCTTTCATACTTATAATTGCATTTTGAGATTTATAAATTGTGTGGTTATCGACTTATGAGGCACAGGAAGTGAGTACAAAGTACATACATCATTTTCCTCATGTCAAATTTTTATTATTACAAGTTTAAGTTTGATTTGAGGGTTTCAGCAGTTACCACTTGGACTTCCTATGGTTGGGTCCCCTGTTTTTTCTTCTTCCTCCACTTGGGTTCAAAGCAAATGGCTAGACAATTTTTCCCTTCAAGGTAGTCTACTCCTTTCCATTCGAAACCATTTGTTATCCGAGTGTTGTTCATGTTTGGCTAACTTGCATTTTAAATTGGTTCTGGCTTCTGACATACTTTAGTCACCAAATATTAGAACTAAGGGATGTTGTTGGGAGACATATGTAACACTTGTGCTCTGTTTCCTCAGCCGGAACGACGAAGAACCGGATTGCATGGCCGGCAACGGCAGCTATGAAGATTCCAAGCTTGTAGGGACATGACAGAGATAATAGATATGCAAGCAAAAAGCAAAGCAAATTCAGACAGGCCCGTCTCTGTGATCTCTGTCATGACCCTTTGAGCAAAATAAATAAGTACTACACGGGTGAAACTATCAGTTTCCCCTTCTTGTCATGATATATATTATTCAAATTTCTTGTTTTTAGAAGCTGGATTTTTCAAGATTTATTTATTAATATAATGATAAAATTATATTATCATTGGATAATTTTAATATATATTTTGATAGGAGGAAGGAAGACTAGATGATAATTAATTCACTTTTAGAATTCCTACATGCAATAATATGTAGTAGCATAGCATTGGGAAGAACATTATTCATCAACATGGAAAAAGGAAACCGACTTAGTTTTAGTACCCCAAACATTGAAATAATGCTTTGCTTGTTTATATAACTTTAATAAATGGATGCAATAATGATGATAATAATTATAATAAAGCTTATAATTTTCAAACATCTTTCATTTTGGCTTTTTGTTTCATGGACTAAGGAAAGAAAGAAAAAACACTTATTAAAGTTTATAGTAATTTTATTTTGTAATTTCACCACTACATGAATATTTTTTTTCTAGGTAAAGTCTTAAAAGAGGTAAAAATAACATGGACATCCTTGTACTAAAAGTTAGATTGTATTTGTCTCTTTACTTAAAAAAATGGCAAATTAATCTTTGTATATTAGAGCAAATTAGTCTTTTCTATTAAAATTTTCATCCATTTTTATTGTTAAAAACTAACAGACAAAATTATCAGTTACACGTAAGGAATCCTCTCTGTCCTTATTTGTTCATTTTAGTAAAGGAAAGGCTTGGGCATATGATTGACCTTATCTCATAGAGGTCCTGCCTTATCTCACCTTTTCTTTGCAGTTGACCTTTTGTTTTTTTGCAGAGCTGAAGATAAGGGTGCTGATTGTCTCAACCATGTCCTGGATAAATTCTGTCATTACTCAAGGCATTATGTTAATAGGTTGAAGACCCAAGTATTTTTCTCAAGGAATGTTTCGGAAAAGGCTGCTTCAAGGTTGAGTGCCAAACTTGGTTTTACTAAAGTCAACAATCTGGGCAAGTATCTTGGTATACCCTGCTTTCATAATAGGGTGGGGGTTGGTACGTTTCAGTTTCTAGTTGATAAAGTCCGAGCTAGACTTTTGGGATGCTCAGAAACTATTGTTGGTTGGCCGTCTTACTCTGGTAAATAGTGTGCTAATTACGGTCCCCAATTATTTCATGGATACTGCTAGAATTCCAACGTCGGTCTACTATGAAATTGAAAAATTGGCTCGAAATTTTTTCTAGGGATCATAAGCCTCGGAAAGAAAGGTATATTTGGTAAACTGAGATGTTTATTGCACATCGAGTTTAAATGGGAGGCTTGGGATTAGGAGACTTCAGGATCAGAACAAACTATTGCTGTTAAAATTGGGTTTCAACCTGAAGACCAATACTGAGGAATAAATATAATTTTCATGGGATCTTGTCGAGATGGTCGTCTGGTTAATTTTTGGCTTGATCCTTGACTTAAAGAGACGGGGTCTTTGACACAATATTACAAAAGTAACGGACCTATTCAGTTTTCCCTGCGTGTTTGCGATGTTGTTAATACGGATGGTTCATGGAATGTGGTTTGGTTACAATCTTCCTCGTGAGTTTGTGAAGCGGATAATGGGATGCGCACCATCGGTGAAAACTGCTGGGCAAGATTACTTAACATGGAGATGGATGTTGGGAGGTGTTTTATCTATTGCAGGAACGTATAAGAATTTGCTTGCCCATAATGTCTAAAAGAAACTCGAAAGTGATTTCTTCACTTGTAAAGTTATGGCACCACAAAAAGTTCGTTTATTTCTTTGGTTACTTGCATATGGTAAACTCTTGACTAGTGAAGAACGTATAAGGCGAGGTATGTCCAATTATCCTTTTTGTGAACGCTATGGTTTGTGTATAGAATCTGTAATTCATGTAGTTCGAGATTGTGGATTTGCTCAAGCTGTTTGGAAATCGGTTGTCCCAAGGTCTAATTGGAATGTTTTCTTCAACCTTCCACTTGTCAAGTGGATTATTTGGAACACTAGAAATGCGGAAAAGTTCAATTTTCAATGTGGTAAATAGGGTTCTTTCTATTCGATTGTTTGTTGGTTCCTTTGAAAGAATCGAAATGATTTTATCTTCAATCATGCTAGTGGCAATAGCTATGATTTTATTTCCTCGGCGGTCGCTTAGATAAAGTCTTTGAACACCAAGGGTTTAGCTCAAGCTTGGACAATTAAATCCAGTTTGAGGGGGTTGTGGCAACTCTCAGATACCAGATGGGTCAAAGTTAACGTGGATGGCTCAGTTTCAAAGGTTAATTCGAGCACGACCTTAGGTGGAGTGATAAGAGACCTAATGGGGGTTGGCTTGTCGGATTCGAATGGTAACAAGATTGACTGATATTTTTCAAATTGAAGCCAGAGCAATACGTGAATGTTTAAAATTAGCTTGGGCAGATGGAAGTGAAGAGTGATAATATCCTTTTAGTTGACATCTTGCAAAATGGATTAGTTGAAAACAATAGTGTTGCTAAAGTTAGAGTGATTCATTCTTGAACTTAAAAAATTTGACAAGTGAGAATTAATATCAATTTTAGAGATTTTAACAAAGTTACTAACTCTATAATAAAGGAGGCTAGAGATAGTCTGAACCAATTGTCTTTATTTTATGACTCACCTATTATAGTACGACTAATTTTAGACGTACACGTACATCACGTGTTGTCTACAAAAATTGTTGTTAATTAAGCTAATTAGTCGTTTAGCCTAAATTATTTTTTCTTACAAAAAAAATCTCATTATATTCTCTTTGGAGAGAGGCTCTCTCTCACTTTCGCAGTAATTAGTTGGTGTGAAGTTTGGTTTTTGTCTTTGAGTATAAGGTAATTTATATTTTCTTTCAATTTTTTTATAAAAAAGAATTGTTTTTGAATCATTTGTCACAGTTCTCAACTGTCTCTCCGTGTTCATCTCGTGTTGTTAAACACCCAGAATCAACGAATAATTAAAAAAAAAAAAACCAAAATCATAAACCTTTGCTTTTCTTTTCACTTTCTTCGTTTATATCGAACCCAAAGAACCCTTTTTTCTTTTCACTCTTTTTACTACTTTTTTTTTTCTTTACGTTGCTTGTTTTATTCGATCTTGATCGTGGGGATCGCGAGTGTTTGATTACTTGAAGAGTTTATTAAAGGGGTGGCATTTTCAGTTGTGGTGGATTTGAAGTTAGGTTATTGGTGGATAAAATAAACTTCTTTTACTTTTTTTTGAAGTTCAGATTTTTGTGTGAGTTCTCCACTAAAAAAGATTTTTGTGTGAGTTTTGCTTTTTTTTTTTGGGGGGGGGGGTTAAGTTAAACAATGTTGAACTTAACTGCTGGGTTGTGAAGTACTATGGAAGTGGTTGTTGTACGGCTACAAGATGACGCTTTACATTGGTCGCGAAGCTTCGAAGGTGTGTGTGTTTGCCTTCTTTTCTATTCGAGAAATGGAAATTTGTTTAGGGATTTTGATTTTATATTTGGGTTGTTGTTTTTCTTTTTTTTCTTCTAGTTATGGAAGAGAATTTGTGCAGAGACAACTACAGAGATCAATCTTCTTCTAGACAATTGGAAATACGTTCTTGCTGGTCTCATTTTTCAGGTTTCATTTTGTTTTTTCGTCTTAATTCAATATCTAAAAAAAAAAAGCATTTTTAGTAGTGGATGTGTACTGGAAAAGCAAGCATTTTGTTTTAATGGAGATTTTGATGAAAAGAAGTAGGTTCTGGTGAACTGTTAGTGATCGTGGTTTCTTATTTAGAGAACTCAAGCTTATGCTTTTAGCATAAGATAAATCTTCTATCATGGTTCATACAGATTGTTTGAGCTCAAGTATGTTACTTTATATTGGTTCTCAAAAGGATTTTTCATCCAAGCTTTGTTTAGTTTTTACATCTTCCTAATTTGAAGTATGCTTAACTTATGGTTCTTTTATAACTTGAACATTTAGTAGGCTGTTGCTTTTGTTTTGGGTCTGAAATGTGCATTTACTTTCTATAATGCAGTACATTCATGGTCTAGCTGCCCATGGAGTTCATTATCTACACCGGCCAGGGCCGACACTTCAGGATCTTGGATACTTTCTTCTTCCAGTAAGAACAAGTTTCTTTTATTTTTGCTCTTTGCTTTCATCTATTATGTGTCTCTTATTTGATGAAATGCATAAATTTAGGAGCTTGGGCAAGATAAAGCCTACATCAGTGAGATGGTCTTCACCTTTGTTTTTTTATCATTTGTCTTGGTAAGGTTATTCTGTTACTTCTCTATTGATAATTCCATTAGTTTTATTCAGTTCTTACATTTTTAGTACATGATATTATGGATCTTTTAATTTCAGTTCTATTGGCATTTTTCATGTCTCTAGTTCTAACATGTGAATTGTTATTTGCAGTGGACTTTGCATCCTTTCACCTTCAAGAGCAAAAAGATCTATACTGTTCTAGTTTGGTGCAGGGTGCTAGCATTTTTAGTTGTGAGTGTTGATACTTAAGTGTTCCGGTTCTTTTTTAGATTTCCTTCCGTCATATTATGGTAATGAATGTTACCGTGGCTAAGTGAGAATCAACTTTGATAAATCATGCAACCTTAAGCTATTTTTAAGTAATATAATTAGAGTTTGTTTTCTTTGTTTATTTATTTGCTGCAGGCTTCTCAGATTCTTCGAATCATCACATTCTATTCTACTCAGCTTCCTGGACCAAATTATCATTGCCGAGAGGTATAGACTTAAAATTATGTGTGTATTGGCTCTCGACTTTATGCTTACATTTTGAAATGGTATTCTTTTATTAATTTGTTTCTGTACTGAACATTTGTTCTCTAAGGGTTAATATAAGAAATGAAAATTGATTTTTAAGACCATTTACTAAACATCATGTTTTTTGCAGGGTTCGAAGCTGGCCAGGTTGCCAAAGCCGAGTAATGTGCAAGAAGTCCTCTTAATTAATTGTATGTATTCTTATTTTACTGTAGATTTCAGTTTACCGCCTTTAAGGATATAAATATGTTTTCTGAATAAGTATTTTGGATCTTTTGCTTGTCATATGTTTGCAGTTCCTCAAGGCGTAGTTTATGGTTGTGGCGACTTGATTTTTTCGTCACACATGATCTTCACCCTGGTCTTTGTGCTCACCTATCAGAAATATGGCACACGAAGGTAAAGCGTGGCTACTATTCTTGCTTGCTCTATTGACATGCGTGTGTAGACAATTTGATGGGTTTCTGATGGTATATTGTTGTACAATTGCAGGTGTATAAAGCAATGTGCTTGGTTGCTCGCAATAATTCAAAGTCTGTTGATTGTGGCATCCCGCAAACATTACACGGTTGACATAGCTGTTGCATGGTATGAACTGTGAAGTATACATTCAGAATTTCTATTTGATAATTAAAATGGTAGCTTCAATTTAGTTTACTATTGTATGATTTTTCTGCAGGTATACTGTTAATTTAGTGGTATTCTTTGTGAACAAGAAACTTCCAGGTTAGAATGTTTTGAAACCATATTTTAATTCTTCCCTCAATTGTTGAGGCATAAGCCTTGTTAGCAGTTCTAACACTCTATGATATTACTGCAGAATTGCCTGACAGGAGCAATGGAAATTCACTCGTTTTGCTACCATTGAGCACCAAAGACAAGGATAGTAAGACCAAAGAAGAGAATCACATGCTCTTGAATGGGAATTCTGTAGACCATGCAGATCGGCCGTAGTAGTTTAACTTAAGGGCCAATGGAATCCATGTTGCTTGGATGATGGGGGCTGCTTGAATCCTTGTGATTTGTATTATTAGAAAAACAGAAATTTGAGTAGTACATTGTGCAGTGCTCTGTGTCTTTGCTTAAAAACATCAGCTATCAATCATCATCAGCATGCAACATGTATCATGGAAGTTCCCGAGTTCCTATCACAGCTGTCATCTCTTTCTCATGTTGATAAAACCCTAATTTACTGTAACTGTTGGAATACCGATTCTTCTCTCAACATTGTGTGAAATGGTGAAAATTTTAATTGTAGGTCTCTCGATGCCGAAGGCTATTGAGATAAACTAGTTTTTAAAGTGAGAATTTAAATGTTTTATATTTCATTCCAAGACAGAATTGCAGGTGGGGGACTTGGAATATAAATACAATGAAAAGTAAAAAGGGGTAGGAATTGTGGCCCGTTGATGTTGCTTTTAAACTATGATTCCCGCAAGCAAAAAAAGGCTGAAGTTGACAGGATCTAGCACATGGCATTCCCATTTTTTCTTGCCGTTTTCATGTGCTGGTTTCCTGGCCCTTCCTTTTTTTATACTTTGGGAATGCTTCTTTTTTTTACTTATATAACTAAGCCAGGCTGCCTGGTATAATTTGCATTTATAAACAAAAAGATTGATAGTATATTACCAATACCATTAATTGTTCATGGTTTTAACCTTTTCTTTTTCTAACATGATAGCGAACATATAGCCCTTAGTGAACTCCAATCATATAAAGATATTATTCCTCAAACCAAAATTTACGTATCGAAGCTAATCGATTATGACAAGACCAAGACCAAGACCAAGACCAGTAACTTGATCACAGGGGAGCTGAGGCAGGAGCAACAACGAACAATGACCCTGATTCACTAGAAACCGGACCAGGGGCAGCACCGGAGCTCAAGAGCTCCATCAACGTACGCCGAGGGTCGGTGCGCTGAGCCTCACAGAGATCTGCCAGAAGCACTCCTACATGTATAGAATATACATTAACTTCCATTCCTGGTAGAATATATTCCTTTGATTGAATCACAAGCAAAGCAGTTACTTTCACGTACGTGTAAAAGCATGCATGAAAAATTGGAAAGCAAGATACCTTCACCGGCGGCCAAATTGAAGTAAAGGTCGACAATGTTGGGGCAGTATTGGTAGCAAGCCGGGGAGCAAAGCTTGGCAGTGAATTGTGGTTCGAGAAGGGAATCGGATGAAAAACCGGTGGAAGTTCTATCAACCCCACAAGCACGTACACATTCATCGCTTTCGATATAATTGGCCATCGACACCACCACCACCTCCGAAGTTCGGCATTCGTAGCCATCTTTCTTCACCGACGTTTCCAACAAACATCTCTTCCCAGATGTTGCTATCGAAAACGCACACACATTCTTTGGCAAATCCTCGCAAATAATCTCAGCTACAAAAAAAAAAAAAAAAAAAAAACCCCAATTATGTAACATGAATATTAAAATTGTCTTTAAAAATAAATGTGAAGATCAACGTACCTAGGGAAGCATGGAGCAAAAGAGAAGAAAGGAAGAGAAACAAGAGGGATTTGAAAGAAGCCATAGTAAAAGTGATAATATCCAAGCTAGATTGTTGTGAGGCCCGTAGAGTGATAGGTAGATTATATACAAATGAATGAAATGTGAAGTGTATGGAACCAATAGGGTTCTTTAACTTAGCCTCTAGTTTATTTTAATTTGGGTTATTAATTAGCTTACAAGTTACAAACAAAGAATTGAGCTTTATCATTGAAGACGCCATTGCTGTTTACCAGTCTCTCTCTCTCTCTCCCCTCTTAGGATTCTTTAGTTTTAATCTTCGTTTTCAATATTATAAAGTCATATCTTTCTTTGTTCTTTTCGTTTATTTTAGTTTTTAAGTCGATTCTTTTCTTTGTTTGGTACTTAAACACGTGTTTGTTCGACAGTAATCTCGTCATCACCTTTTTTCTGTCTTAGTCTCTAAGGATGTCTTAGGTTCTAAAACTCTGATTCCTAAAGGACTAATTGTAGCACATCAGTAAAAGCCAGAGACACAAATTCTTTGTTAATTACAAGAGATTAATTACTTGTTTAACTTATATAGGGTTTGTGCTAGTTTGAGTTTGGGTAGTTCTGAATTCTGATTATTGGCTTTTTATTGTTGTTGAGGATGGATTTTTTCGGGAGAAATATTTAGAGTGTCGTTTATTGAATAGTTGACTGGTAGGAGTTTTATCTTTCTTATTCTGTCAAGAATTAGTGTGTCGTGAATGATTGACTACCTGATAAACTTAGTTTATAGATCCATCAACCAAGGAGCTCCTAGGTTAAGTGGTACTATGGTTGCAAATAAGTTGATTATAAGCCTCAGATTAGTGATTGAGTGTCCTACATACAAGTTAACTCCATAATTATTACATGTCCTATATTAATTTTTCTCTCTTTAATTTTGTCAGTCCATCAATCGAGACATTCTCAACACTGTGAACCAGGTTCATTGAGCAACTACTCATGGCACGTTGGCTCTCAATAGGATATGAAAAATAAAACCCCACTAAAAGAAAATATTCGATATTATTGAGAGTCCGATAAGAGATATATGTGAAACCCACCCAACCCAGGTTTTGTTATGAGTTGAAGTGCAAAGAATGGCACCATGAAAAAGCCCATACTGCCCATTGGGCCATTTAAAATGAACCATGATCACAAAAATGGATATGCAAAGGAGGATAAGTGGGGTCCCAAAACTAAACAAAGAATCGTTGGGAACCGCACATTCTCAGCTTCAACATCCACAACACATTCCCAATCGACACTGTTGGGCTGCTGTAACACATGAGATTACAATAATAATAAACAAAAATAAAAATATCATACAAGAAGCAAAAAGAAAAAAAAAAAAGCAGAGAATCACAATAATGGTTGCAGCAGTGGCAGCAACAGCATCATCTCAACTACTGGTATCAAGTTCCCGCTCTTTGTCACGGCTGTCACCATTTCAGCTATGCGTATTTGATTCCAAGACCCTCGTGTCATGCCCCAGCAATGGCAATGGCAGTAACAACAGTATCAAGAGAAGGCATGTTAGGTGCATGGCTGTGGGGACAGCACCAGAGGCGGAAACCAAGAAAAGTGGGTTCGAAATCCAGACACTAACAGGTTGGTTGTTGAAGCAGGAACAGGCGGGTACTATTGATGCTGAGCTCACTATTGTCCTTTCCAGCATTTCCATGGCCTGTAAGCAAATTGCTTCTTTGGTTCAAAGGGCTAGTATTTCAAACTTGACTGGTGTTCAAGGAGCTGTCAACGTTCAAGGAGAGGATCAAAAGAAGCTCGACGTTGTTTCCAATGAGGTCTTGTTATCAAAAAACTGTCATCAACAATGTGTTACATTTTATGACATGAACTATGTTTTGCAATTAAATTATGTTACATTTACAGGTGTTCTCTAACTGTTTGAGATCAAGTGGAAGGACAGGGATTATAGCATCAGAGGAAGAAGATGTGCCAGTGGCAGTCGAGGAGAGTTACTCTGGGAACTATATTGTGGTATTTGACCCTCTTGATGGATCATCCAACATTGATGCTGCTGTTTCAACAGGTTCAATTTTTGGGATATACAGTCCCAACGATGAATGCCTAGCAGAAATAGATGATGATTCCACTGTAAGTAGCCTGTATGAATTTTCTATCCTATATGCAAATTTTGAGATTAAAGCTTCATTGTTACATGCATGGCCTGCAGCTTGGTTCAGCAGAACAAAGATGTGTTGTGAATGTGTGCCAACCAGGGAGTAATCTATTAGCTGCTGGATACTGCATGTACTCGAGCTCTATAATCTTTGTGCTCACGTTAGGGAATGGAGTGTACGCGTTCACCTTGGATCCAATGTATGGTGAATTCGTGTTAACTCAAGAAAAAATTCAGATACCAAAAGCCGGGAAAATATATGCATTCAATGAAGGGAATTACCAATTGTGGGATGATAAGTTGAAGAAGTATATTGATGACCTTAAAGACCCTGGCCCTAGTGGCAAGCCTTATTCAGCTAGATACATTGGAAGCTTGGTTGGAGACTTTCACCGGACACTGCTATATGGTGGAATCTACGGTTACCCTAGAGACAAAAAGAGCAAAAATGGTAAGCTGAGACTCTTGTATGAATGTGCACCAATGAGCTTTATTGTGGAACAAGCTGGTGGGAAAGGATCTGATGGACATCAAAGAATCCTTGATATCCAACCCGTTGAGGTAAGAAACACTTAAAACCTACTGATTGGTTTGTGATTTGTTGCTGCTGGTAAGTTTAGTAATTTGTGTTCTGTTTCTTGTGTTGTTCTAACAGATCCATCAACGTGTACCGCTTTATATTGGAAGCCAAGAAGAGGTGGAGAAATTGGAGAAGTATTTGGCTTGAATAAAATGCAAATGAAAAAAGAGTAGTATTTTTGTTTATGGATATAAAGAAATACACTTTATGTTGTAATTCAAAATGAAGACGAACTTGTCCTTGTTCTGTAAATTTTATGGGAATCTTTTAGTTGGCAATGGCAGCACTTCAAGGTCATTGCATGAACCCCTTGTGTTTTTGCCTTTTCCTCTTGCAGATTTGAAGGATTTAAGTTCCATCTGTTGTGTTTTTTATTTGGTTTTCGGTAAACTTTCTGCAATGTTGAATACCTCTGAGGGTGGCAAGGCAAAACTGCTGGTTAGATTAAAAACAGGATCATGCCAACATGCATGGAAATGGCCGGTAGTTCTAAGCCTCTAACAATGCATATGAGCTAAAATATTATTTTAAATCCAGCTGTGCAGGCCGATTTCGATTCCTTTATTTCCATAAATTTAAACCTGATATTGCGAAAGAATCAATTTGAAGCACAACTGCAAGCTGTTCTGAGGTCAATAAAGACAGAAATCTGTACAAAGCCCTTTCTTGTTTCTCTCCGTAGTAAAACATTCGGCCAACAGAATCGTCTTCATTCTTTTTGTCTCCTTTTCCCCACCATACTTTCATCGAATCAAGATTGGTTCCTTCGTCATGGCAATATTACATCCCAGTTCGTAGGAGGTTAATTTGGCAAATGCTTTTTTTTTTTTTAACAACCAAGTTGTTGAAAGAATAATGAATACACTGATTCCATTGTGACATATGTGAGAGCGTGCCTGTATAACTAACCTGATTTGCCTCAGAATTCTACATCACCTGCTCTACTTAACTAAGTTGCTTGTTTGGTCCTCTAACAGCACACATACTGGTACTATTATCTTTGAACTGAACTCAAATTCTGCTCAAGCTCCAAAGATTTGCTACATATGCAGCCAGGAAGGGGATTTGCATAAAAATTCTCCTCTAATCGTGGTGACTCTCCCGGCTGTCTTAGGTACGGTGCTCCGAGCCTGTCCAAGTGTAAATGCTTAACTTCCATAGAGAACTGTTCCCAAGATATTACACCTTCGTCCAGCTGATCAATGAGTTTGACAACATTTTGTCTGAAATAAAACAACAATGTTAGAACTTAGAACACTTGTCTTAATGTCACTGCTTTCAAAAAAAATAGTTACATTCTCCGTACCTATCAGGCTTGATGGTCTTTCGGAACCCTTCAAACCGTCGATGACCTTGTACTGATTTTCCCATATTCCCATCATAGGTATAAACAAACACATCACTTTCAAGTGCCACAATGTAATCCAAGGCAGCTAGGCGATTCTGATATGGCTCTAACAGTTTCAGTTCTTGTTCAGTAGCCAAAGTAGAATGAGACAAGACATTTGGATACTCTGATCGGAAAGCTGCCATGCTATCGCGGCCGTAAATATCACCTGCAACAATGTAGATATGCGTGCTGGATGGGTACCCCAACGCTTTGAGGAACAAGGCTGCTTCTCTAGGTGTCATTGGACATCCACCTTGACGTCGCCGTTGTTCACCGTCAATGGTTTTCTCCCTCCAATGTCTAACCTTGTATCTCATAATTGTGAGCTCATTACCTTCTTGTTCAGTAAGGTTATGGATGCAGCCTGTGAATGCAAGCATATCCTTCTCGTACCTTAAGTGCAGAGCAATGTATGGTTTATTATTGTTCTTTAATCTCTCGACTAAAGTCATCCCGAGATCCTCTATCTCTTTCGTATAGCGAAGAGCCTCATAATTGGCACGGCACCTTAGTCTTTGAATTGAAGTTGGTAGGCCATTATTAGCAAGCCTAGAATCAGTATGTGTGAACTTGATTACCTTATGTCGCTTTAGTAGTGGCATCACCTTCTTTCCATAGTAACTAGCCTGCAAATGAAAGCATCTATAAGGCACCATTCCAGTTAACATAAAATTAAACCAAGTATCATCAAAGGTTTCTATACCTTTGACCAGGAAACAGGGGCCTTTACAAGAGGCTTTATTGCTGTGTATTTAACAGGTAGATGTTCAACAATCTTAACATCATCTTTCAGAACATTGATGAAGTGCCTCCAAGCAAAAATATCCTTAAAATCACTGTTGAAATTTAAAAAGAAAGTTAATCTTTTTAAGCTTATACAAATAAGAGAACTGATGTTTAAATATTAATGTTACCTTGGGTCAGTCCAAAATGATTCATGATCTAGAGAAGGAAGAACCAAGGTGGCATTCATTATCTTCGCAACAGCAACCATATCACAAATCTGCAATTTATTACAGATTAGCTTTTGGAAAACACCAAAAAGTTAAAAACAAGTTTATTAAACTTACTCCTATTCTCATTTGATTCAGTCCTCCATTTGCATGAACGATGATATAACCATTAGTCGTTGATCCGACCCCTGAATTTAATTATGTCAGATTGACAAATATTTCATATACATATGTATGATATAGATGTGTTTACAAGTTGAGAAAGGAATATGACATACTTGTTCGATTCTTAGGCCGAGATATACATTGTTGATAATTGTCACTGTTTGGTTTCATCCAAATTTCTGGGGTCTGCAAATAATGCAATAACGTGACATACTTGATGTTGCAAGGAAAAGCTAAGCAAGAACATGACATGCTACAAAGCTAATGTTCATGATACAGTACCCCAGAAACAGTCAAGAGCCAACATATTCAACGCCAAAAAGGAAAAATAACAAAGAAGCATTCATTTTCAACTTACGGAGACCCGTTCAAGGACCCGTTTGGGCACGGAGCTTTGAGTCTCGGCCACAACGCGTTGGGCCAATGTCCAATCATCTTTAAACGCCTGTAAGATCAACAGTCCGTTTTCGTTTTTCCATTTACCGTTGATCTCGACGTGTCTACAAAGGAACGTGACTTTGAAAAAAACCGAAACAGATATCATCAACAACACAACTCCGAGGATTTTACGCCACACGTCCCCGCCGGATCTCAAAACGGGAACCATATTAACTGCTTGATGATGACACGTGTTGTCAACACACAGCCAAGAACATAACAGGTTCCTGTGAAGCAGCAGGAGCAGATATCTTATATAGTGGCCGGAGGAGGAAGAACCGGAAGGAAGGTAACCGTTAGGGTTGTCGGTTTGTTCGTCGTTGTAATAACAGTTTAAATTACAAGAAGATGAACAATTGCTGTTGGACTCTGATGTCGGAAGTTCTGTCACACGTCGTCTTGTAGTAGTCTGTCCACCTTGTTTTGGGCTGTTGTTTGCCGTTTTGTTTGCACTTCCTGACGGCATGGTGCCACCGGAAATATTAAAAGAGAGAAAAAGGAAAGCGAAGAAGAAGAAGAGACAATCAAGCAACTCAACACGAAAATTTTCTTTAATAAATAGGCTTTGCCGTACTTTTTCTATACTGCATGAAAATTGACGAATGGCAAATGGAGAGATTGCAGGACATTGTTTTTATGGATTTTTCTGAACGTACGAGGCACGGCCTGTTTGGTTTTTTATTTCATTGTTGGGAATGAAACATAATAATTACAAATACTTGAATTGTGGTGTGTAGAATATAACGTATGGTCATTGGTCAATATTTTTATTAATACCATACACTAATACTTACCATTTCTACAAAAACAAATACTATTACTTACCATTGACACAAGTCTATCTCTAAATCATAGTAACTCTCCAAAACTTACTAAAAATAAAGAATTTTTTGTCATAATTATATATAATATTTTTTTTGCCGATTGAGGAAGGTGAGTTTCACGGCGCTGAAGCGTATTATCTTCCTATTTATGGGTTGGGAATGAATTATAAATAGTTTTAGGTACTGCCTCAAAAGTTTAAAAAATAGTATTACTTCAATAATAAATTTAACATCGTTTTATGGACATATAATAAATATTATTATGTTTATGTATTTTGCAATTTAATAATCCTAAACGTGTTTGTTGTAGACTTTTTATACATTAAATTCTTACTATTTATCTAAACCAAAAAAAAAATCTTACCATATACATTTTGATATATTTATATCTTTGTATTATGATTATATTATTTTATATTTTATGGAGTTCAGTAAGTTGCTGTAACCCAAACATTCTTTCAGGGCATGGCATTTGAAGCCCTATTTGCCTACCTAAAGGCATAGCAAAAAGAGACCTGCCAATCACGGTCACAAAAGCCCTTGATGCTTAGACACTGATCTATCATTCTTTCATATTAGAAAAGCATTTTCCATTAGAACTGAAGCTGACGGCAAAAGGGGTTCACAGTGATTAAACAAGTTGCCATTGGTGATTAGGCCAATAGCTAGTTGGCATAATTATGTAATGAACTCAATAAACATATCAGCTGCGACGCATATTTATTATTTTAACACCTATTCATCGGTGTTTAGCATTGATAAGTGATATGAAGACTCATCACTTCCAGATGCAAAGCTACCGTCTAACTAGGAATTTCATGTAGGTTTATCTATACGTCTAATTCTTGTAGGTTTGGTATACTTGCAATAGCATGAAATTGGTGTTCGATCGTTTTCACTTTCCAACAACATCAGAAAACGTTTTTGATATACCTTAATCTCTAGGATTGAGCAGTAAGGTCGGTGAATCCTTCGAACACAAACTTCAAAAGCATTCCTCGGGATAGCACTCATGAGGGTTCTATTTGGACGAATTAGACAAAGCAGTTAGATGAATTGTTGTCATAAAGAGTATACAATAAGTAGTTTTCAATCATGATGCTTTTCTTGGACTGACTTTATGATTAAGTAATTTATGGATTATCAAAACGATGCTTCGGGACATAATTGCAATTATTTGAGCCTAATTGTATATGTTTGATTGATCCCTCCGCTAGCTCAACAAAAGCTTGATCAGACTACATTTGAATAAGAAAAAAATTCTACGAATTTGAAAATAATCTAATTGAGTCGGTTTATTCGATGTGGAATTAAATTAAGTGGTCGTGAGAATTGTTCAACTAGAGAATTTGATTAAATAATTTTTTTGAAAAATTAATTTGGAAAATTTTAGTGATTTTTAGAAAAATTAATTTTGATCAAGTAAAATTAAATTAACCAAATTAATTAAAATAAATATGATATTTTTGGAAATCAATTTTGAAGTCAAACAATTAGCACAATGAGTAATTGAACTCGAAAATTAGACCCGAGATTCAAATTTAAACTCGAGAACCAAAACCTGAGATTGAAACCCAAAAATTGGTTGAATCGGGCCTTGTTTATGAAACTGAGTCGACAGTCCAATCGATGGTTGGTAGTTAAGTTAGTTATTACTATAGTTAAGTTTTAATTGCTTTGTAAACCTTCAAACTTTCTTGTAGTTACATTTTAATCCTACTTTAATATTATTCAGTTTTTTTTACTTTCTTTTGTTAAAACCCCCTTTTTTTTTATGTTCTTGCTTATTATTCTTGCTTCCATTGTTGTGTAATTTAAGCTTTCGTAAGAAAGTTCGAATTTTTATCAATTTTTTTAGGGTTAAAGTTAATGGTGTTTTTGTTTAATTTCTTGATGTTAATGAGTGGTTAAATATCTAGGTGATGGTTGATGGAAATGATGGGTAATTGATTTTTGCGTTCGAGACTAAGGGTGAGTTTGGATGGCAGTGCGTTTACCTGCAGTTAGTGTAAAAACAGCGGTGGCAGTGAGATTAGATACTGTAGCGATATTGTAGCGTGAGACAAAAAATAAGCTAAACACACTGCCTAATCGCCCATCCAAACCCACCCTAAATTGCAAAATTAGACTAAATTGAATAGACTTAAAAACCTAAAATTGATACCCCTAAGGGAAAATCAAGATAAGTGAGATCAATAGGAGATCTTATCGAGCATCAATTTGATAAAACGCCCCTAAGTTGAGGTCGAGAGGTAAAACCAAACCAATTTAGGAGTAATAACAATTTAGATCCCTAATTCGAAAGTCAACCAACCATTCCTGGTTATCGTATTTGATAGTTGTGAAGTTTACTTTATTTACAATTTAATTCTTTATTAGTTTTAGGTAATTAATTGGTATAATCATACTCTTGACCGGCTTGTCGTACTATAGTATTTAGCTAATAGTTAATAAGACTCATTGATTCGCATGCTCTTAGCTTAGGAATTTGCTTAATTGTTGATTCTTGTGGGCTCAATCCTTGGATTACTTTAATGTTTTATTGGATATTATAAATATTACAACTGACCTGTAACACTTGTAATAATACCGCAATAGTTATATTCTTTTAGTGTTAATTCCATGCCCAGCCACAGTGTTCGCGTGTTGGAGGTTGGCATGCGGTCAGCCTTGTTGCAGCGGTGTTGCGACATCGAAGGCAGTATACTCCTTTTGGCACGTTCAAGTTGGTGTCAAGACATCCCATAGTGTGTGTCATGACATAGCAGACAATATGCTCATTAGGTAATTTGGAGGTGGTGTTGCGACATCAGAGCTGGGTGTTACAACAGCAAGAGCAATCCATTGTTAGATTTGATGTTCTAAGTGTAGTATTTTTGTCTAAGTACACTTGTAATTTTTCGAATAGATTGGTTAATAAAATTATTCATGAATTACATTAATAATTTGCTTATTATCCTCATATGATTTTTACACACAAAGTAAAATGAAAGCAAATATTACTCACTCATTGTCTAATGTTTAACTAATACTAAATAGTGTTACGTAGAAAGAAAACCTTATATAATTATTACAAACTAAAATGATTTATATAATTGTTATTATAAAAAATAGAAGGATATGAGGCAAATTCTAAAAAGCTAGTAAGAAAACCAAACTGAATAGAATGATTATGAGGGGAGGAGAAGACTTCACCACAAAGTTTGTCTACTAAAATTAATCAAATACAAAAATAAATAATCACATAATTAAATATACTTAAGCATTAATCAAATAAATTAAAATTGATTGTTTCAAATCTTCTTATTTCTTCTCTCTCCGGCACGGGACTGATTTATTAAGCTTTTTATTTCTGGGGGATTATTTACTACTATCTCTTTCTCTCTCTTCTATTTCAAAAAACAAAATTACTTCCTCTCTCTAGGGTTTCGAAGGGAAAACTTTCAGAGAACCCCGGAGGGCACTCCCACCCTAACCCTAATTGTAGGGTTGTTACAGCTTACACAACAAGTTTATTGTGGTTATTTGATTCACGAGATTCAATTTGTTTTCTGGGAAGAATAAAAAATAGAGAGGAAATCAAGTTTACTTTAGCGTCTCCAACGACGTTGCGGATCGTCTCTTTGATGCAATTTCTACGTTGATTTCATGTTTCTGGTGAGTTTAAACCTAATTTCGTATTTTTCTTTTCGATTTTCTCTTTTTTTTTCTTTTGCTGCCGAAAGGATTGTAGTTGCTTGCGTATATTTTTATTTGTTAGGGTTTTTCGAATTGTTTTTGATTGTTTCGTTCACTGGCTAAACAATTTATAGTTAAAACGAAAAACAAGGTATAAGTCAGAACAAGGAACACAGAAAGTGAAGGGGAGTGTGAGGGAAAAGAGCTAGAGCTGTTAGGTGGGTTTGCTCTTAGATTGACCAATTTATTTGCTAGGAGAGAGCTAGCCATTTTATTTTTGATGATTTAGCATCAATTGATTAATGAATTTTCTTCCTGAGAATATGTCTTTTTTTTTTTCATCTTGCTTACCTTTTCGGATAGGTTTTTAGTTCATGGTGTTTGGTAGATGCTGAATGATTGCTAGTATGGACTTAAATGCTTCACCAGTACCTGAAGATGATGAAGAGATATATGAAAGACATATTGAACATTACTCTGCACAAGAAGAACATGTAGAATCTGCAGTTGAAATTTCGCGGCGGGTACTTCTCTGAATCTTTTATTTGTTTTCATCTATCATTGATTGGGAATAGTTCTGGCCTTTATTTATTAATTTTGATTTCTGGTAAGCATGATTTAGGCAGTGTCAGAATGAATCATTCTCAGCAATGAAGGATAGGCCAAGGTAGTGTTGTAGATGAAACAGATTTTTTTGTTTCATGTGAGCATGAGATGCTGAAGGTGTCTGGGTTAATGTAGTTGATTTGGAGTGGTAGCCACTTATTGGCTACTTAAAAAGTTAAAATCTACTGGTGAAGGGATGTGGTGGCTTGTGTATGCTGAAAATTCTTTCCTCTTCAAAGGATTTATATATATGTTTGTGTTCATAATTTTTTATTGTTATTATTATTTAACATGCAGGTTCGGTTACTCTTTCCTTTTTCATTTTACATTTCCCTTATCTGTTTCCTGTCTGGTTTATTCTTGTTATGCTGTGAAATTTTTGTTTCACTCTTTAAAAAGTTTTTAATCTTCATATTTTTGCATCACTTTTCCTTCATGCATGGTAATAGAATTTGCTTCTTTTAGGAACGTGAAGAAAGACGGAAGAGATTGAGAAGAGACCGATCGGATGACCGGCCAGTCCATGTCTCTCAGCCTCCTGTACATGATCACTTCTATCAAAATAGGAATCCCAGGTCTTATGATAAAAGCAGGATCCCTCCTGGTAAGACCACTGACATTGCACACTAATTGCTAACTAGTCTCGGGGTTACTGTCAATGTATTTTTAATAATCTTGGTATTCCATTGCCAAATATTGTAGTGCTTTGGAGTTTATGTTTGGTATTGTTCTTTACATCTTTTTTATTGTTAGTCATTTCATTTTTATGCTTAAGTTGGTGATTTGATTGATTTATTAACATTTCAAATTTACGTTGTTGTTTAAGACATCACATTTTTTTTAAAAACCTTTTCTAATCTTTTTGCAGGTTGGCTGGATTGTCCTTCAGTTGGTCAGGAAATAGGCTGTATTATTCCTTCTAAGGTTCCACTTGGTGAATCTTATAATGACTGTGTTCCTCCTGGTAAAAGATACTCTTTTAAGCAAGTGATTCATCAGCAAAGAGTTCTAGGAAGAAAGGTATATGGACAATGTTGCTTTGACAATTTTAATATCTTTTTAATTATACCATACAATGCAACTTGGATCTTTTCTGTCATCATCTCTATCATATAAGTGGCGCGTCAAACTTTTTTGTGAAGGACTCTAGAAATCCTCAAATGCAGGTTCATGTTATGAAAATGCACATAGGGACTAAGCTGGTTATATAAAGCTAGGTATTAGACATGCTTGTATCACTCATGATTTACAAAACTATTTATTTTAAGGATGTGTGACAATGCCTTTGTGCATTTTACACAAATAAGTTAGACATTAGTTTCTGTTGGATAAGACTTGTAAAATGAGTTAGGTAATTGGAGAATAATTTTTGCCTTACCTGCAAGTTCTGTTTTCAGCTTGGTTTGGTGATTGATTTGACGAACACATCTCGTTACTATCAAACTACAGACCTGAAGAGAGAAGGCATTAAGCATGTAAAGGTGAGCATAGGTTTAGTATAGTTTACTGCTTGTCTTGTTGCTTTCAGCATTGTTTTAACTTTTTGGTTTTTGCTCTAGATTCAATGCAAAGGAAGAGATTCTGTACCTGAGAATGTGGCTGTAAATACCTTTGTTTACGAGGTACTTTTGCTATGATGCTTGTTTTTCATTTCTACTAGAATGTCTGCTGATATCTCTTCTTAAATGTGATTCCTGTGATAGTTTAAGTCCCAACTCGCACAGTTCATTTATCAATTGACGACCAAAGTTGTGGCTGGTATTATATGATTCCTTATTGTCTTGGCAAAGCCAACAAGCTACCATCTTGTAATCTCAAACATATGTTAGATGTTATCTCATGAACACCAATCACCCCACTTCTTCTGATTGAACTTGTACTTATTTACATGTGGCATGCAGATTCTGATTATTACAGATTCACGAGTTACTTATTCTCATGTGCTGTAACCAATTAATGCATTTCCCACGTAATTTGTTTATCAGGTGTCACAATTCCTCCTACGTCAAAAATCAAAGAAATATATTCTTGTTCATTGTACCCATGGGCATAACCGTACTGGATACATGATTATTCACTATCTTATGCGATCACAATCAATGTCTGTTACTCAGGTCAGTTATTCTTTGTTGCATTCATCTTTTAAACATCATTTAGGAATTCATAGCGTAACATCATTTTTTGTTTTACATTTTGTGCAGGCAATAAAAATTTTCAACGAGGCACGCCCTCCAGGAATCTACAAACCTGACTATATTGATGCTCTGTATGCATTTTATCATGAAAGAAGGCCTGAAATGGTTGTTTGCCCGTCAACTCCTGAGTGGAAGAGGTCTTCTGACCTTGATCTCAATGGTGATGCAGTTGCAGATGACGACGATGATGATGGAGGTGGAGGTCCAGCTGCATTACCTGTACGGATGACCTTGTAGTATTGTTGTTTTTTCATCCCTTTTTTTTTTTTTTTGTATGTATTAGCTTCATAAGGGCTTTAAAAAGTACTTTGATATATCAAACCTTTTATATCCATTGCTTCTCTTCCATATAGAAGTTAGATTTTTGTTTCTCTTTCATATGGAAAAGGTTAGATTTTTACTCTTTATTTTAATCAGAAAATGACATATTTTGATAAATATTATGTTTGGGGTTATCTTCATTGGTAGCATATGTAACTTATGCTGGTGGTCGGTTTCCTTTTTCTTCCCTAACCATGTAGATTATAGAGGAGGTGCTTTGTTGTGTTATGACAAACTTTCAAATTGTTTTAAGGTTTGTTGTTAAGGTCTTGCTAATTGATACTGAGGTATGCTTGTTTATGTTTCTTCTAGCTTTATATATCACGTTTCAGTTTTGCTCAAGTTTTGGAACAAATATTTTGTTTAGATTTCAGCTTTGATAAGTCCTTTTTGATATCAGGAGAATCATGAAACAGATGCAGTGTTGACAAATGATGACATTTTAGGAGATGAAATACCTCGTGACCAACTGGAATCAATGCGGTCATTCTGCTACCAAACATTGAAGTTAAATCTTGGGGTATGCACTTTAAATCAGTATATTTTTAGCTACTTATTCACGTTATTGAGTCTATGAGATTCAGAGAGAACTCTTTTTGATCAAATTTGTGATAGAGAACATACACAGCTTTTTTATCCACCTTTTTTATTGCTTTACTTTTTATGTGATGATTTCCTGGAAGGCAATTAAATGATGAGTTAGTAGGCTTTTTTGCTTTGAATATGGTAACATGACTTGTAATGATAATATCTAAATTATAAGAATATTTTCTCTGAATGATAACATTAAGAGAACTTCTCCATTTTATAAAGCCAAAACTGTTGAAAACTTGAATACAATCTTTTCAGATAATTTTTTCTCTTTGTGGAGTTTTGGTTTAACATGAGCTCTGGCATTCCCATTTCTTGAAAGCAGGTTAGAGGACATGCACAATTTCCGGGATCGCATCCAGTTTCACTTAACAGGTCCTCTAGATGTTAATTTCTTTCTTAATATCCTCTGGGATAAAGTGAATGTTGAGCTAGTCCTACTTAGTCTATTTTGTTATTATTATATTTTTGTCTGGAATCTTTATATAAAAAAAATGATTTCACTATGTTTGTGCTTACAGGGACAATCTACAACTTTTAAGGCAACGTTATTATTATGCCACTTGGAAAGCGGATGGAACACGATATATGATGTTAATAACTGTTGATGGTTGTTACTTAATTGATAGGAGTTTTAATTTCCGAAGGGTTCAGATGAGGTTTCCAGCCAGACACCCAAATGAAGTATGTATTTGCATATCTACTTTTCTTAGGAAAACTTTGGGAATTTAGTGTCTTACAAATCTTATTAATTTGACATAATTTTCAATTTGCAAGGGTATAGGGGAGAGAACTCATCATTTCACATTGCTTGATGGTGAAATGGTAATAGATACCTTGCCAGACTCGCAAAAGCAAGAGAGAAGATATCTCATTTATGATATGATGGCAATTAACACTGTTTCTATCGTAGAGGTTGGTTGTGCTTATTTGTTTACAATTTTTTCTTTTTATTGTCCAATTTGGCATTGTAACTATGTTACTTAACTGATAGTTGAGTTGAAGTCTTTCTCTACAGTTATTTAATCTTACTTTACTCTAGGCTTCTGAAGACTATATTTTAAACATTTTTAGTTGGGCTTGTCAGAAATGCTTTTTGTCTTAAGTTTGCTTTAGGTTTTGATCTCCCTAACCCAATTCCTGCAAAGCATTATTTTGATTAGGAACTGCTTGTCATTCAATTGGGTAATGATTACGAAGTAAAGTTTGTGAAGGGAGCTTTTGTTGTTTTCCCTTACTGATTTCTGTTGCTCTTTTTCTTCTGGAATTCACAGTGGAGCCAAGCCATTAAATCTAAGAGTAGATTGAAATTCAGAGACAATGGTTTTTTAATTTTCAGAATCATGTTTTCTCCATTTTCTCATAAAAATCTGATGCAGCGGCCCTTCTATGAACGATGGAAAATGCTGGAAAAAGAAGTGATTGAGCCTCGAAATTATGAACGGCAGAACATTTACCAGAGCAGAAATCCTTATTATCGATATGACCTTGAACCCTTCAGGGTATGTATTGAGGAGCACTGATTCTTAATATACTGGGCTATTTCCTACCTTTGTGGAATAGGCTGAGAATGTGCTTAATTATGTTATTAGGTGCGGAGGAAGGATTTTTGGTTGCTATCCACTGTAAATAAGGTTTTGAAGGAATTTATCCCTAGGCTCTCTCATGAGGCAGATGGTCTTATTTTTCAGGTGACTGAAGATGATTACTTGATTATGAATCTCAAATCTTTTAGTCTTTTTTATTTTACTAATTATCTTACGTAAATGATCTTTTGATCGGATATTTAGTATGTCAGCATTTGTACATATATTCATCCAACCACATCTTTTCTAGTTTAAAAAACTATGTCCTGCCCATCCATGCATCTTTAGACTTTGTGGCACTTCTTACACATGCAATGTTATGAAAATCACTGATTTTTTTTTCTTGCCAGGGTTGGGATGATCCGTATGTACCTCGCACTCATGAAGGTCTTCTGAAATGGAAATATGCTCGGCTGAACTCTGTTGACTTTCTATTTGAGGTTGTGCCTCATTTTCCTTTTAATTGGTTTTTTATGTTAAATTTTGGCTTAAAAAATTTGGTGACATGATCCTAAACTGAAAGCTTTATGCATCTACAGATTAGCAGTGATGATCGTCCACAACTTTATCTCTTTGAACGGGGAAAAAGGAAGTTGATGGATAGGGATACAGTTGAATTCAGAGGTTGCTGTTAATTGCGTTTATTGTGTTTTTCTGCTTCATTTGAAGTCATGACCATCGGTATTGATTTTCTTTTCTTGTAATTCTCTGAATTACTTGCAGATGTTTCAGATCCTCCATCTTCATTCTCTGGGAAGATTATCGAGTGTTCTTGGGATCCTGATCAGCAGGTGTGGGTCTATATGCGGATCAGGACAGATAAGTCGACTCCAAACGATTTCAATACTTTCAAGAAGGTCGGTCGGACTGTCTGCCTCATTGCTAAGTTGAGAAATAGTTTTTAAAATATTGTTGCGGAGCTAACTGCAGTAAGATTTTTGTTTATGCAAAGAACAGGTAATGCGAAGTATAAGGGATAATATCACAGACGAAATCTTATTAAATGAAATTAATGAGATTATTCGGTTGCCCATGTATGCTGATAGAATAAGGATGGACAGCAAGGCTTCAGCACGACGCAAGTGACATTGGGTTTTGCAGTTGCTTGAGATATTGGTATTGGACGGCTTGGGTGTGCTGTGGTTTCTTATGGCGGTAAGTTAGGTGCATAATGAGGCGGTTGTGTTGAGCAGATGATGTTGATGAATCGGGTGGGTCACTGGGATATGATGTATTGTAATTAAAATCTGTCAAAATCTTTGTGGTGAGTGGTATGATCCAGGCAGCGGTGCAATAGTTCTCGAATAGTGTTACGCCAAGTTGAGTTGAAAGGTGGTCTGAGACTAATTTTCTTATAGTTGGCCAGATCAAAGAGGATTTAGCATTGCAGCATGCATGCATTTAGGGTAACCAATGTATATTATTGTTTATTGTTTCATTTTAATATTTTGACCCCTTCCTAGTGCTAGTGTTTGAATTAATTTAGTCTTGTTTGGTCCTAAACAACCGCACCATATTGGATCTCAACACATCACTTAAACCAAATGGTAATATATTCTTAGGGCGTTAGCTCTCTCAAAATTAGACGCAGCCAAGTTGACACTGATCTTGCGTTGTCTTAATTTTCTTTTTTCTTTTTCCCCTTTTTTGATTAAGGAGGCCTGAGATTGTGTTATTGTCGAATTTGAGTTTCTTTTTGAGATTACATGAATGCATTTAAGACTATGTTACGTTTGGTCTACACAGGTTATTATCCGTGCATGCTCAGTTAGCATGTTACGATTTTCGGTATTATATTTGCTTATCAAAAGGATTATTCTGCGACTAAACCATTCAAGCATATTCTATCTCAATTCAGTCAATGAGGTGATAGAGCGATTTACCAACTTGGGTGATTAAACTAGGTTTAAAATTGTACAAAACCTACTTGTGAGATGACCATCGAAGTGAGGAGTTGAGTTCAAATGAACAACCATAAATTCTGCGTTACGGATTGTAAGGTAGGCATTAAAATACTTTGGTCCATTCAAGCATGTTTTTCAATTTTAGTGAACTTTGATTTCAAATTTTGGGCAATTCTTTGGTCAAGAAACCTGTACAAAAGTTGGTCTTGGTCCAATTTTTATAGTTTTCAGTTAATCAACCACATAAGGTGAAGAGAAATAAGCGAGATGAGCTCCATTCCTTGGATGAAAACTCAAAAAAAGGGAGAGGTCTTTGTTGCGAGCATTATTTTTTTGCTCACCTCCAAGCATTTTTTTTTTCGACTCACCATCTTTCGAAGCATTATTGATTGGCTCAACCTGTAAATACAAACAAAAAAATAATTATAAAGAGAAAAAAGGGAGTGGTAAAAAAAAAAAAGGAACAAAAGACTCGTCTTTGCCTTTTCCCTACCCCTTCACCTCTGAAAAAACTGATGATTCTCATGCAATGTTAATATACAATAGTTGAGGAGCTCCTTTATTTTATTGTAAAATATCAAAGCATGTGATTTGAGTCAGTAGTAGTATAGGTTTCATAGGCCTTATAATAACAAACCACATCAAAGGCAAGATCTGTTTGGAATATATCTGCAAATCCCTAAGAAGGTTTGCCTAGAAACTCATAACATATATCTCTTTGTGACCTGCACTCGTAGTTGAGTCTTGTCTCTGCGAAAAAAAAAAAAAAAAATCCATATAATTTTGTCTGGCTTTACTTGCATATATAACAATGCCAAACTCTTAATTCTTTCTTGGGATTCCTCCATTCCACTCTGCATTTAAACCTATTATTATGATTATGTAGTCATACTTATTTCCACCTCCAATTTCAGTGGCTTGGACCTATTCATGTGTTACTCCATTTGCTTAGACTAATCATTTTTACTTCTAGAACATCATTGCAGCAGTTCAACTTCAGTCAAGGATTTTATCCTTATCTTTTGGTAAATCCTGGTGGATATTTTAATAATATATTTGTATTTAAGATTTTAATTTTTTGTGATATTCGATGAAAACAATTATTGGTTGATAGAAAATGTATCATTCATTATCTGCCGATATTTTGAGAATATTATTTTCATAAGAATTTAATGAAAAAGGGTTTTAGTTCATGTATTTTGCATTGATGATGAAATGAAAAATTTAGGATACAATTATTGTTATTATTATTATTTTTTTCTCTTTAATTTTTCTGGGGGGGCATTCCATTCTATTGTCACGCACATGCACCAATTATCACTTTTCTTGCTTTTGTATATAATTTAATTAAAGATAAAATCTATAATATGATTACAGAAATTGAAATTCTTTGCTCATTACACTGGGGAAGACAACGTTTTCCTTTTCTTTTATCACGATTTTTTTTATATTATTTTCTGATATAATCAAATCTATCATTTATATTTATTTTACAGTTTATAAAAATTAATTTTTTATTGTTCTCAATAATGGGCATGCAGTGATATTAGTCCCCTAAAAATGGGTAAATTTGCTACTTAACCCTTTAATGTTTTATGGAATTATATTTTAATTTTTTAAAAATTTATAATTTATCTTTAACTATTTTTAAAGTAATTTTTTAACTTCGCTCTAATGTTTTCATATTATTAATGGCTGAAAAAACACCCCCACTTATTCATATGTTGTTTGTATAGTGTGTGTGGGGCAAAAGGAGTCGATTAGATTGGCTTTTTTGTCACTCCGTAATATCTTTGGTAATGATGAGCTTTCCTTTTTTCTTTTTTTCTACAGTGAAACAGGTATTTACATCCGAGTTTTTTCTTTCTTTCCTTTTTCCTTTACAGCTTATAATTTTCCTGGAAAAAAAAAAGTGAAAAGATATTGGGAAGGAAAATAAAAGAAAATGATTTCATACAGATAATCTATGTATGTAAATGTATATCAGAATGAGACTACAGCTTTATCTGCCAATATATATGGTTTCTGTGGATAATTATGGATGGATGATGATAGGGTTATAATTAGATTACATAATTTGCTATAAATCAGTGGAGTCCATTAGTTAGTGCCCATGCATATCTGCTGCTATTCAACCTTGTTTAAGACTGATGGTAAAAATATTGTGGAGGTCCTTGTATTAGATGTTAAATTGTATTTTTATTCCCTCTACTGAAAAAAAGGCAATTAATCCTTGTATATTAAAAATTAACATAGCTGACAGAATAATAAAATAGTGACAGATGGTGTGCTACATGTACCTCATCTTGATGTAAAGTGACCAACTTTTAATTGTAAAAATAGATTAATTTTTTAACAAAAAAGACCAATTTACTCTTGATCTAATATATATGGATTAATTTATCCAATTTTTTAATAAAAAAAGTAGAATATAATCCGGATTCTAATACAAAGGTCTCCGTGATAAATTTACCAATCTTAAAATTGATGGAACCTTTCTATCCATCACAACTCAAATAAAACTTATTTTTAACCAAAAAAAATCAGAAAATGGAAGTGTAATGAAGAGGGAAATAAATTTCAATTGGACAATGATAAAAAAATTGGGACAACAAACATAACACATACAAAAAAAAGAAAAGGATTGATTTGAGAGGTAGTATAACATTAGGCATATAGAGAGAGAAGTTTTGATGGGGACTAATAAAATAAATTGGAGTATCATACTCTCAATATATATATATATGAGATATGACATGCAAAAGCTAAAATTGAAAAGGATGGGTGAATGTTGGTATAGTTTGATTGGAATTGGAATGATGGAAAGTGGCCACAATGCTAGAATTTTGGTCCCAATTATTTTGGCTACATATCATTTACTCCTTATAACATTATGAATCTATACTTTTCTTTTTTAATTTTAAATATTAAAATATACCCATCGTTACATTTTTATACCCATCAAATTTCTATATAATCAATCAACACCAATATTCAGATACTCATTAAATTAGTTTGAAGGGTGTTTCGATTTTAATCACTGTTAATTTTATCATATATTGTTAGGGTAATTTTAAAATCTAATCACTCGACCGTTAAAATATATTTAATTATTAAAAGAAAAGCTAATATGATATCGTTAACATTGTTATCACATAAAAAATAGGAAGAGCAATTTTGAGTTTGAGAGAGCTCAAAGTGACCAAGGCATTTCCTTAGTTAGATCTTGATAAGGATAACAATATATCCAAGAATCGAACTAATTGAATTGTTTGATTTTAAGATTGAGTAAATATAGGTTATGTTCGAGGCTTAGTTTTATAGCCTTTAAAAATAAGTTGTGAAAAACTAATCGGAGAAAAAAAAAAGTTAGACGAGAGATGTTTTGGGATCTTTCTTGATTGATTCGCAAGCCGATGATAATAGCGGAAACTTGTTTGGAAGAAAAGAAGAGAGGGTTATATTAGGGTTTGTTTTGAAGTGAAAAGGGAAAGGTTTAACATTTGATATGAAAAATAAAGAGAAAAAAAAGAATAAAGAAAGGGTTGGGTTTTTTTTTTTAAAATAATTTTTTTATATTTTAGAATTATAATTAAATAGAAAAAAAATATTAGAGCCAAATTTCATAGTAAAAAAAAAAAAAAAAAAAAGGGTGGGGTTTTGATGATATGGATAGAAGTGAGGAGGGTGAGAAAAAGAAGAAGAAAAGAGTGGAAGGAGTAAGATGATAGTTGAGCCGAAAACCAAAACCCAATAAAGACAAAGCCTAGAAAGTAGAGAGAAAGAATAATAAAGTGAGACAAAGTGTTAAAATGATATTACTACTTTTTGTAATTTTCTCGCGAAAAGATTTGAGTATCTATCCATTGGAATAATAAAGGACAGTGGAACCTTGACGTTTCACTATTTCATGCAGACAGCCAAAGCTAAGGACTCCCTTTCACTATCCTCTCTGCTCTGCTCTTCACATGCCACTGTTGGATGGGTGGAGACAGTGGTCGACCCACGGTGGCTTGCTTTTTGGTTTACCCGGCGGGGACATATGTTGCTATTCCTCCTTGCTTGCATGCATGCCCGATAAAACAAACTTTAAAATTTTGTATTATATATATTCCCTCTTAAAGAAGCAAACCCCACTTAAGTAGCCATGGTAGCTTCATCTTAAATGAAAATCCTTTTTCAATTTCAATAATAAATAACAAGGACGTCATGTAATGCAAAAGCTGAATGGCAGGCAAACTGGGAAAACCATGCAAACACAAGTGTGGTATGTATAAAAATTTAAACTTATATTTATTAGGGGTGTAATATAAAAGGAAGAAAAGAAAAAGGAAAGCGAAATGTGAGAGT
The DNA here is from genome assembly GCA_020496765.1 of Gossypium stocksii. NCBI lineage: Eukaryota > Viridiplantae > Streptophyta > Magnoliopsida > Malvales > Malvaceae > Gossypium > Gossypium stocksii. The sequence continues at coordinate 121,829,208 of CM035626.1, forward strand.
CAGAGAAGAGGGGGAACTGGCAGCTAGCTAGCAATAGCATTTCAATTCACCTCTAATGAGTGATGGCGTGGTTTGCTTTTGCTTTTGCTTTTGCTTTACCTTTACCTTTAATTTTTCACAGACAGGAATCTTTGAAAATCTAAAGCATTCCTCTCCTCTCTCACCGCAAAGCTGATAGATTGATAAGTTGTTGTTGTAAAAGCAAATTAAAGGGTTTTTGAGTCATGCATCTTCATTTTTCCTAATATTTGCCTGCTTACCTAAAAGTACGCCCATCCTTTTGACTTTATTTTATTTTGTTTTCACACACACACACACAGGGTTGGCTTAATTTGGTTTGTTTTTTTTTTTATACAATAAATCCAAATTGGGTGATTATTAGTCCCAGGTTGTGACAAGTGGTTAAAGTAAATAAAAACACGATCAAATAATATTCCTCTTATTACGTACATAGGTTTGGTTTTTGGTACTCGTGTGGGCTTGAGACGAGACAAAGTATATGCCCAAAACAGCCATTGGACTGACAAGCAGAGCAGGTGCCCCTGCCTGCCCCTGCCCCTGCCCCTGCCCCTGCCCTCTCTACGCTACGCACATTACTCTTTCACATTTTTCTTTTTCCTATTTCTCTTTTTTCCTTTGCTAATTTGCTAATGCTACCCCTTCTCTCTTTTATCTTTTTCTCTTTTCCTCTCTCTCTTTCTTTCCTATCCTATCAGATACTGTCCATTGCAACTAAACAATTAATTACCCGGTTATGAATCCCAACGTGGAACCACCGTCGCATCCTGCATTAGCACCGCCACCGCTACCTCCGCAACCTCACCGTCCTTCCACTTCATGTGACCGTCACCCTCACGAACAGTTTACTGGCTTTTGTCCCTCTTGCCTCTGTGAACGTTTAGCTGTTCTCGAACCTTCTTCTTCTTCCTCTTCTCGGAAACCTCCTATCGCTGCCACTACTTCCACCGCTACTGCTGCTCTTAAAGCTATTTTCAAGCCTTCTGGTGGAAGTGGTGCTCGACCTGGGTTTTTCCCTGAGATCCGGCGGACCAAGTCCTTCTCGGCCTCTAAAAACGAGGCTTTTTCTGGGGTTTTTGAGCCTCAGAGGAAATCTTGTGATGTTAGGGGTCGAAGTACGCTTTGGTCACTGTTTTATGAAGACGGTGAGAAGGACCTGCATGCTGCTGGGAATGGACCGTCTTCTGAAATTGTTGAGGTTGAAGGTCGAAATTTGGCTTCTTCTTCGAGTGTTGTTCAAGGTCCTGTTTTTGAAAGCAAAGAGGAAGACCAAACTGAAAGTGAAACCCATCGCCAAGACGACATAGAGATCATAGAAGAAGAACAAGTATCCACTGTGCCTGTTGCTACTGCGAGTTTTACTTTAAGCCACGATAAAGTTGAAGAAATTGAGCAAGAATACGAAAAGGAATCGTGTCTAGAAGAGGAGCTGAAGCCCATGAAAGATCATATAGATCTTGATTCTCAAACAAAGAAAGCTTCTGGAAGGGATTTTAAGATTGCTGGAAGTTTCTGGTCAGCTGCTTCAGTTTTCAGCAAGAAACTACAAAAATGGAGGCAAAAGCAGAAGCTTAAAAAGACAAGAAATGGAGGTGGGTCTGCATTGCCGGTGGAGAAACCGATTGGGAGACAATACCGAGAAACCCAATCGGAAGTTGCAGATTATGGGTTCGGGAGAAGGTCTTGTGACACGGACCCAAGGTTCTCTCTTGATGCAGCAAGGATGTCATTTGATGACCCAAGGTATTCATTTGACGAACCCAGAGCTTCTTGGGATGGGTACTTAATTGGGAGAACATTTCCAAGAATGCCGACCATGCTTTCTGTTGTGGAAGATGATGCTCCAGTTCAACATGTTATGAGGTCTGATACTCAAATCCCTGTGGAGGATCCACCACCACCACCGGCGGCGGCTATGAATTCTATTAATGAGGATCAATCACTCCCTGGAGGAACAGCTCAAACAAGGGATTATTATTCTGATTCTTGTTCTAGGAGAAGAAAGAGTTTAGATAGGTCCAGTTCTATTAGAAAAACTGCTGCAGCTGTGGTAGCTGAAATGGATGAAATGAAGTCGGTTTCTAATCTTGATTACAGCAATGGACATAGGGATTCCAATTCCAATTCATTGAGAGATGATTATTCAGATACATTCGAGATTGGTCTTAGAGACAATGCGTCATCAGTGTATGGAAATGGGGAGCGGAAAGGTTCGTCTACTAACAAGTGGCGTAGGTGGAGTAAAGCTTGGAATATTTGGGGGTTTATTCACAGGCGAAGTGTTAATAACAAGAATGAGGATGAAGATAGGTATTGTAGAAGTAATGGCGTGGAGAGGTCGTATTCAGAGTCTTGGCCCGAGTCGAGAGCAGGTTTCGATCCGAAAGTATTGCGGAGCGTAAGCTGGCGGAATAATTCAAGCAGTTTCGGGGGTGCAACTGCAAGGATGAACTATGTTGAGTCGAACGGACAGAGTAAGAAGAAGAGAGAGGAGTTCGTGTTGGAGCGTAATCGAAGTGCAAGATATTCACCAAATGACTTTGATAATGGACTGTTAAGGTTCTACTTAGCACCCATGCAGGGTAGCCGAAGAAGTGGGTCAGGCAAAAACAGGGGAAGCCATGCACATTCAATTTCCAGTAGCGTACTCAGATTGTACTGAATTGTCAGATTCATAAGCTGTTTTTTCTTTGGGTTTAAACGTTGTTAAGTTCACTGCATTTGTTGTTTAACCACATATGACATGCCTTTGGTATTATTCTTGCTGCGGGCTGGTTGGAATTGGAAGGATTAAAAAAACAAACAAAAAAACAATAGCACCCTTGGATTTAATTGTTTGCCTTTACTTGTGAGTGGGCATGCATGCTTGCTTCTTCCACCATTCAAATAACAAAGCTTTTTTTGTTGTTGTTGCTATTCTATGCGTCTTGTTTCTAATCATCATTTTTGTCTTTCCTCATGTTGTGTTTTTCATATTTTACCAGACAAGGTTCGGACAAACAGAATATATGTACAGATAAATAGAGCTTTGATTCAGTTTGGTTTTTATGTTATTTCATTGTCTCACACAATTAAAGTTGGCTGGTAAAGGCTGCAATTTTTAAAGAGTATGTTTCCTCGTAGCATTTGGCATGTTGTGGAAGTGGGTGAGAGGATGTGGGCTCACCTCATGCTCCGTTTTCTTTAGTTATTCAAGTTTCATTTGGTCACGAAAAATGACCAACTTATGCCCTTCTCCGTATCAACCAAGTCCATGCACACTCCAAATGGATCCTTACCAGGCAACTTTATGTCATGTTAAAGCTCATAAACAACAACAAAAGATGTTCCAACTTAAATAGTTTTAGTTCACAAGAATTGCGGAGATAAGCAAAAGTGTTATGTTTTGTATTTTTAAAATGTTAGGCAGGATGTCAAGCTGGTATTAATAATCATTGAGGGAAAATTCAGTGCATGAGTTATGCAATAAATGGTGAAGTAATGATGATGATGGTTATTATTATTCCTCCATTAACAAAGGTTAATCTTCTTCCCATTGTTATCGGGATGCCGAAAAGGAATCTAAACAAAACAATCTTTGGAGTCAAAAAAGATCATGCTTTCTCCGTTAACGACAAAGCTTTTTTATGCCTCTCAAGTCAAAAAGGTGACTAGGAAAATAATCCCACCATGTTCCTTCACAGAGTGGATTGGAATTAGGGAGATATAAATTTATTTGTCTTGAAACAGATGAATAAGTCTTGTGCTGATCTCAACTTGGGGGATTGATAAATGGGTTTTATGTTTTATGCTATATGGGGTCTGCTTTCGGCCTCGTTTAAAATTATGAGCTGGGCATAAGAAGATGGCTGGTAGCCCATATGTCACCCAATCCCTACCCATTTTCTTCATCAGATAATGAATGTACTCCTTAATCTTTCACTATTCCTTTTGAAAAAAATATTCCTTCTCAATTTTAAAAGTGAGCAACTAAGAATAATTAATCATGGAATTAATATTTTCCATTAATTGCTCATAATTTTAATCGATATAATCATAAAGTTATACATCCTATCAATTTGATCTTGATTTAACAAATTTAGCTTGCGACATTTGTGTAAGCGTTGAGACTAAATTTGTTGCTTTTTTAGAATAAAAACTAGATTGATAAAATATATAAATATCGAGAATTAAATTTGTTATTATCTAATCAAAATTATGTACAATTTGAAGTTAAATTGCTCCGAATTTTTCATGAAGTACCAATTTACTCAATATCCAACTAAATTTTCAAACCCTTAACTAACTAAAAATTATTATACATCCCATTGGGTTGATTCTCAAAAGTTTTCAAATCCAGTATCAAGCAATGGGTAAAGTTTACATGTTGAATTATTTTATTTTTGTCTGGTTTCAAAACAAACTTGTTACCAAATAAATTTGTCTTGCTGCTTATAGAAATTATAAAAAAGGTCGGTTGGGAATTATCCCCCAAGAAAACTTGAGAATCACTCCCTACAAGATTAGTCCACCTTGAAATAATTCTCGCACCAATTAGCACCTCTTCTCCACCTATAACCTCTCTTCTATACCACTAATCACCAAAATATTTGACCCATATATGCTGACATAGAAAAGCATTTGGCATGACAGAATTATCTCCCAACATAGTCAGTCAACTTCTGAAAATAGTTACCGTAGCCAAAAGCTGACAAGATAAAAATCAGTGTGCATGTTCACCATCAAGTGCATCAACAATTTAGTCAAAACTAGAAAAACAGTCGCATTCTATTGGCTTGGATATACTTTATCTGTTGCACTGAAAATGAAACAAAATCTACCATACGTGAGGGGTTAGTGATACACTTTGGAGTACATTTTTAGCAAGATTAGAGTCACGTGGACTTGGACTAGTGATTTCATCATAATCTGATTGGGTTGAATTTGGGGTTTGGAGGAGATTAGAAGGAGAGAGGAAGGCACAAGGGAAGGGAAGTTGGTTCCATGCTCTAGGTTGGGGTTGGTTTAGTCTTTGCTTTCAAACAAGCCATTCTATTAATACGATACCCTTTTTGAGATCCCATGTGTCAACTCTTTGTTGATAATTCACTGCCATTTGCCCTACGTACTTCACCTACTTTTATTTATCACAAACCTGCTAACATTAATCCTGTCTAATACCTCCATGGAACATGTGACCGACCACAGTTTCTTTTTTACCCTCTTTACCTGAGACAAGGAAAAACACAGATTTTCCTGCTTCTCTATCGCTCCATAGCTTAACATGGTGATGCGTCTATGTCGATCACCATTTTTGCCTTTCTAGAAGATCATATCAGTGGTAAAAAACTGATGTTTAAGTGTTACTTGTTCAGCTTCCACAACACTTAAAATATTTATGAATTGTGATGAATTTAATCTTCAAAACTTTATATGAAGATTCTCAAAAAATTGTTACATTAATGTTGAGAAAAGCACTAATTTATGAAGCTTAAAGAAGACAAATTCAACTTCTTTTGAGCTCCTTCTGACTTGATCAAATTTAGCTTTAGCTAGCTCGTTCTATTTCTGGCTTTTATGTGTTAATTATTAAAGTAGCTAAATGGGGCAAAGATGATCAAGGAGATAAATAGCTAAAAGGTGGGTCAAAAAGAAAATTAATGACCATAAATTTCAACCAACCTAATTTCTGATTAAGTTTGTAATTAGATACAATCAGCATTAACTTCAAATTATGATTTGGTCCTTTAAAGCAACTTTATGTAAAATGCAAGAAATCATGGGAGAAGCCTTGTTATTTCTCAAATAACCCTTGTTTCTAAAGGATACATTCATCCACCTAACCAATGAAAAACGACATGGCAGCAATTGGTCTATCATCACCCTTTAAAACGAGCATGTTGGCCAGTCCAAAGCCAAGGGGAACTAAGTGATCAAACAATTAAAAAACAAAAAGATCGAGAGGAGAGAAAATGGGCTCTTTGATTCGAGTACTAGTTCTGCTTGCATTCCTTTTTCCTGTTCTTGTCGACTGCGCCGTCCGACATTACACGTTCAATGTAAGCTCATTATTTAATTGTCAATGAAAATGTGTTCTCGCTTGCCTAGCTAGGAAAAATCCTAATACACCAATTGAGTTTATGGTGGTAACATGCGCAGGTGGTAATGAAGAATACAACTAGATTATGTTCAAGCAAGCCTATTGTAACAGTCAATGGTAAGTTCCCAGGGCCAACCTTATATGCCAGGGAAGACGATACAGTACTTGTTAGAGTTGTCAACCATGTCAAATACAATGTTTCCATACACTGGTGAGAACCCAAATCTTTGTTCTTCTCCAATTTAAATCACAGTTCGGGAATACCCTGTAAAAATCACATAACTTTTGCATTCCAGGCATGGCGTGAGGCAGCTAAGAACTGGTTGGGCTGATGGGCCAGCATACATTACACAATGTCCGATCCCTACCGGGCAAAGCTATGTTTACAACTTTACCATTACAGGACAAAGAGGTACACTGCTTTGGCATGCACATATTCTGTGGCTAAGGTCCACAGTCCACGGAGCCATTGTAATCTTGCCTAAACGTGGTGTGCCTTATCCATTCCCAAAACCACACAAGGAAGCAGTTGTTGTATTAGGCGAGTGGTGGAAATCTGACACTGAAGCTGTGATCAATGAAGCACTTAAGTCTGGATTGGCTCCAAATGTCTCGGATGCACACACGATAAATGGACATCCAGGACCCATCTCTAGTTGTCCTTCACAGAGTACTTATTTCTCTTTCTCTTTGAATAAATCGTTTTAAAAAGCTAAGATCTTTGACATAGAATCCGTTTCAATCATATTCAGGAGGTTTCACATTGGCAGTTGAAAATGGCAAGACCTATTTGCTACGTCTCATCAATGCTGCACTTAATGAAGAGCTGTTCTTCAAGATTGCTGGGCACAAGCTCACCGTGGTGGAAGTTGACGCCACATATGTTAAGCCGTTCAAAATTGACACGGTTGTAATAGCCCCAGGACAAACCACCAATGTCCTTCTCTCGGCTGATCAAAGTTCTGGCAAGTATTTGGTAGCGGCTTCCCCTTTTATGGACGCTCCCGTCGCAGTCGATAACCTGACAGCAACAGCTACCGTGCACTACTCAGGCACTCTTGCCAATACCCCCACAACTCTCACTGCCCCACCACCAAAAAATGCCACAGCAGTTGCCAACAACTTTATAAACTCTCTTCGTGCCCTCAATTCCAAACAATTCCCCGCCTTAGTCCCACAAACTATTGATCACAATCTCTATTTCACTGTTGGACTTGGGATTAACCCCTGCCCTACATGCAAAGCTGGTAATGGCAGCCGGGTGGTAGGTTCTGTTAATAATGTGACATTCACTATGCCTACAACAGCCTTACTTCAAGCACATTTCTTCAACATTAGTGGGGTTTTCACCACTGATTTTCCTGCTAACCCACCGCACAAATTTAATTACTCGGGAACTCCACCAACCAATTTGCAAACGATGACTGGGACAAAGGTTTTCAGGCTGGCTTATAACTCAACGGTGCAACTTGTTTTGCAAGACACTGGGATCATAGCCCCTGAGAACCATCCCATCCACCTACACGGATTCAACTTCTTCACTGTTGGGAAGGGGCTTGGGAACTATAATCCAAAGACAGATCCTCAAAACTTTAATCTTGTGGATCCTGTTGAGAGGAACACAATTGGAGTACCAGCTGGTGGATGGGTAGCTATCAGATTTCGTGCAGATAACCCAGGTACATTAACAATGTTGTGACTTGTGAGTTGTGATACTTGGGTAATCTTTTTTTTTTTTTTTTCCTCCATGTTTTCAATCTTAATTTTTTTCCCTGAAATTGCAGGAGTTTGGTTCATGCATTGCCATTTGGAAGTGCATACGACATGGGGGCTTAAGATGGCATTCTTGGTGGAGAATGGAAAAGGTCCAAATCAGTCACTGGTTCCCCCGCCGAGTGATCTTCCAAAATGTTAATAATGGCAGCAGCATCCCCTTTTCGAGATCGAAAGTGTTCGAAGAAGACACTATGAAACGGAAGTATTTAATAATAAGCAAAGCAAGAGTTGAGAATCAATTTGTTTTCTTGGGTAAATGAATCAACTTACTCAAGCGTCTCCGAATAACATTTGTTTAAGCATTGCTATTTTTTCTATTATTATGTTCTTTTCTTTCTTTTTTTTTTTGGGACGAAATAAAAATTACTGTATAGGATCCCATTTCATCAAGGCACCTCTTCATCATTCACGCTTATTTTCCAATTTTTATTAATTATTATTTTTAGTAGCATTTGCTAAGGAGGTTGCATCATTTAGGAATTGGTTTTTTTATACAAAGAAGTAGTAGAAATCAACTACATCAACGTATTTTTAATGAGAATTTCTTATGGTTTCGAGTTCTTGAAGACCAACCAACAACAATGCTCGAGCACTCGTTAGAGGCTCTTTCAAAATGCAAATTGTATTTAAGTCTCCAATAATCATCTTTACCAAGTAACCTACAACCTTATTTTGTTTCTTTGTGAAAGACTGATAATATTTTTGAAAATATTAGACACAACTAAAATAAAATATTAATTATAAATATTTAAAAAATATGTGCATGAAATGATTTAATCATAAATATAAACCCTAAAACACTCCAACAAAACTATCAATATACTAACCTTTACCACCAATCATTGTTGAAAGTTTTGTGTCCAGCAACATTACGATAATTTGCATAAAATATAAAAACAGAAAGCTATGCACTACCAATTTTGTACATTATTAATTTACCAAAGAATTGGAATCTTTCCACAAGTGGAAACATTATTTCTTCTTTGTTTAAGCAATAATCATCATTCCCAACATCCCCATATATATTAGAAAAATTAAAAACCTTTGGGAATATAAAAAAGAGTAGAATAATTGAAGGTACAATATCTATTATTATCTATAATTCTTTAAATAATAGGACAATGTATTTCATCGCAATCAAACCCTCATCCTCCTGCACTGATAATAATACCCATACTAATCAAATTAAAACTCAATTGACAAAAGTTGTATTAATTTTAAAAATAAAGCTATTAGTGGAATAGACTTTAAGCCTAATCTATGTGAAAAAAATGTGGTAATTATAATTTGTTTAAAATTTTAATGTAAAAGAGTTGTGTTAATTTTTTTAAAAATTGCGCTAATTTTATTATGTAAAATAGTATTATTATTTGAATAGAACTTTAAGCATCTTCATTAATATTAGAGTTAAAAAGTTATTATCAAAAGAGAACTTTAAACATAAAATATAAAAAATTTTATGATAATTATAATAATAATTTAATTTATAATTATTAGTTAAAAATTATTTTTTTAATTATGCTAATTTTATCGATGTAAAATAAAGATGTTACTTGAATAGAATTATGAGTATCTTAATTAATAATAGAATTACATACCAATTAATATTTAACTTTAACTTTATAAATAGCAATTACTAGGTAGGCATATTCAATCAAATAACCTCTAAGAAAAAATATAGATAAATATTAGAGATTTTTAGCATTAATAAGTTAAAATTGTATAAAAAATGAAGCATTAAAGAAACGCTTCTTCGAAGAAGCAAACACTCTTAAAATTGGTATTTCTTTTATCTATGTATTATTTATTTGGTGCAGGTGAAAAATACTTAGTGAGTTTATTTTGAATTGGAACAATTATTTTTTAATCATTATTATTAAATGTGTTAATTAATTTAGTATAAATACCTTTCTTATTTATCATGAACTATTATGATCGATGCATGTTGTTTTACCTAATTTTTTTTTAAATTAACATTATACTTTACTTTCTTATATAGTTCAAAATTTGTATATTATTTAAAAATTAAGAAAAATTATCATTATCAATGATAAATAACAATAATTAAAAAAAACATATTATTTAAAAACTAAATAAAAATCAAATGCATAAAATCACATGTCACGCATATGACATTAGAAACTAGTATATATAAAAGCAAGAGTTTGAAGAAATATTTGAACCAATGAGAATACCCTTTATTCTTCATCATATTACTAAATTGACATTTAAAAACAATTATAATTTAATTTAAAATTATTATTTAAAATTTTTTTGTTAATTTTAAAATAGGATTATTACTTAAATAGAACTCTTATCATAAAACATAAAAAATTGTGATAAATATAAATATACTTTAATTTATAATTATTAGTTAAAAATAATTATAATTTATTTTTGACATTATTATAAAAATAACTTTTTATTGTAAAAAATAATTATGTTAATTTTATTTATGTAAAATAGAGTTACTAATTGAATAGAACTCTACTACTTTGGTAATTCAGCATGTTCTTGTGTTATGAGGCTAAAACTTTAGTCTGACAAACCATACAGCCTTACGTGATTACTTTGCTTCAAATTTGTCTAAGTCAGTTTATTTCTCGAAACAAAAAGCTACAATAAAACTAAGCACACCAAGTGTTTGAGTAAAAGTTTTTAAAATGTTTCTATTACTTTGAATAATTACAATTGAGTGATTTTCAAATGACAAGAACTACCTCTATTTATAGCTGAGCTCCTCCAAATCCAACGATACTGTTTAAATTACATCAACGATTGAGATTAAAACCTATCTACAATATGAGAGTCATAAAAGATTTAAATTCTATACAATCTTATCTTTAAAGATTTACAATATTCATCAGGGTAATTTATTTCAAGTAGATGGGCTTCTTATGTGTTCCACAAATTGAGTCAGTTCATGTGGTTCAAATGAGTCACATTTAATCAATTGACCTCCAAAGATTGTTTTATATGCAATGGTCATCGACTTTGATTTGCGGCCCATGACAATGGTATATGAGTTAGTAATAAATTAATCTCAATTAGTAATTTTTGACTACTTACATGGCTTATTTTGAGAAAAAAGAGGGAAATTTTTTTACTTATTTTGAAGAGGTTTTATTTTTTTACAAGAGTTTTTATTCACATTTCGAATTTCAAGTTTAAATGTATACCAACTATTCTTTATTTTATGTTTAACTATTATAATATATAAGCTTTTCCTCGTGTTTTTACATTAACAACCAAACGAGTTGTAAGTATCTTAATAATCACTTAATTATTATTAGAGTTATATATCAATTGAAATTTATCTTTAGTTTTATAAATACCATTCCATACTTAGGTATATTCAATCAAAATTTTTTTTGGATAAAATGTATATTCAATCAACTAACATATAAAAAAAAATTATGATAAAAAAATTGAAAATCTTTAACAATAATAAGTTAGAATTACATAAAGAAGAATGAAATATTAAAATAAAATTTTTTAAAGAGGCAATATCGAATTACATTAAAAAAATATTCATACTTGAGAAATAAAATATTATTCTAATTGAAGATGAGATAATATAATGATTTTTTTTTTTTGTAAATTAATTATACTATGTAAAGTAAATAATCTTAAATTCATTTTTTATCCATTATTTATTTGATAGAGATGAAAATGTTTTGTGAGTTAATTCTGAAAAAAATTAAATTTCAAAAATTATTTTCTAATACTAATTAATAAATAAATAAATTTATTTAATTTATATAACTCCAACTTTGTATATGTTTTTTAAACTTCAATACCGGCTTTCATGCAAACATGAAGGCTGCTAGCTCAGGTGAAATAACGGCGACAGCAGTTAATTGGCATTAGCATATACCTGACCCATTCACGGCGGAAGCCCTTGCAGGCTTGGAAGCTGGGAGAGTTGCGGCGGAGTTGGGTTTTCGGAATGTGATGCTTGAATGAGATTCTCTTACAGTTGTCAAGAAGATTACATGCCAAGTTGCAGACAGATCGGTGGTGAGTGCATATATATGGGATGCAAAACAGATAGCAAGGGAACAAAGTAGCACATTTGCTTGCAAAAGAAGATTTACCTATTGGGTTGAGGAAGCTCCATCAGAAGTAGAAGAGACCGCACAGTGCTCTAGTATTGGAATTGATTTGGGCATTTACACGCACTCTGCAATTTGTTCTGAGGTTGATGAATAGTGTGTTTGTATATGTTAATTTTTATTCATATCAATATATATATATTTTTTTACTTTTTAACATTTTTGGTTTGTTTTTTTATTATTAAAATTCAATTTATAAAATATTTTTTTTCTAATAATTTAGAGGTTTTAATAGATTTATATAAGTTAAAATGTGCCATAAGTCCCTATACTCTTAATACATTCCTTTACTTCTATTTTAAAGAATTTAATCATTTTATTTTTTATTTAAAAATATAAATTCAATTATTAACACTGTTAGTTTATTTTATTAAATTCAACTTTAATATAATACTATTTTTAATTACATGGCTACTAAGTGAGTATTTTTCTTCTTCCAAAATGTCATACCAGTAAATTTAACAAAAAAATTTAACAGACTTAAATTTTGAAATTTAAAGTGGAGAGAAAATGAATCCTTAAAAATAAAAGTACATAAACTAAAATTTAAATTTATAAAGAGTATATCAACTTATAACATATTTTAATCATGTAATTAATTTGAGTTAATATCAAATCATCTCCCATTTAAAATATAAAAATATTTAAATATTTTTCTCTAATGATCCAATTTAAAGAAATGTTATCTTATTAATTATTTTTTTAATTTTACAAATCTATAATTAAAGCTATTTATTCACACGTTGACTTGCGAGATTGATTTAGTCATTATTTAACTAATTATAGAAAAATAAAAAAAATTGTAATATAGGCTTAAATTATGTGCTAAAAAGGCTAGAGTTGACTTCATTATACACATGTGCAATTCGAAGTTTCGTTCAAAAAGTGAAAGAGTTTAGATAAAAATATAGATTTAAAAAATGGGCTTAAACTAAAAAAATAAAGTTTGTTTAACAAAACAGGTTGATGCTCGAGTAAGACTTTTTTAACCTAGGCTTGCCTTGGATTAGCAAAAAAAAAAAAATACTATTTCTCATTATTTTGTTATCATTACTATTATATTACTACTATTTTGTTGTTATTATTTGAATACTGTATAATTTTTGTTTTATTGTTAATTTTGTTACTATTTCAGAGGTATTTGCTTATTAACTTACACTTATTTTAATGTTATTTAAATATAAATATTTTTTAATTTATATAACAATAAAATAAAATAAAATAAAATAATTAAAAAATAAGAGAATGGTTGAAAAATCCAGCCTAGTTTATATAAAAAATTTGACGGACATCATGAATATAAAATAATTTTGCTAGAATTACTTCAACTTTTGCTAGTAGATTTTACTGTTAAAGTAAAGAGATTTTATACTAAAATTGGATTGCATTTTATTTATTCTATTAAAAAAAAAAATAAAGTCTTACACATTAGATAAAAAATATACGAATCATATTATTAAAAATTAATTCATGTATACATAACAAATCATGTTAAAATTTTTAACTGCATAAATAAATTAAATATTAAAAAAATAATTTATTTTTTAAGAGGGGTGCTTGATGTTGAAGGGGTAGGAGCAATGAAATTGGATGTGTTTGTGAAAAAGACGGTCATGAATTAGGGTAGGGAGGCTATCGAAATCATTGACTTGTCAATTTTAATTAAACAAATGGGACCCTACAATGAAAATAATATGTGGATTTTGTAACGAGTATTTTACGATAATTTAAAAATAATAATTAATGTCCAGGAAAAATATGGTCATACAAATAATTTTGGAATCACAGGGTGTAAGCAGCAATTTGACTTTATACCAAACACTAACATTTAGGAATAAAATAAAGGGGAAAAAGTAAATATACCAATTTACTCCAACTTTATAAATTCACACATGATTACATCAAATATCACACACTGATATGTTTTCCTTTAAAACTCTTCATGTAATCCTTTATGGCACTCATGGAAAGTAACATCCATTATGTTCTGCTAATATTATTAAGAAGACAAGATGATATTTATAAAAAATAATCCTAAAATGTGGCAATTGATATGTTTGGTCATAACCAATAAAATCTTATTTATTTCATATATATATATATATATATATATATTAACATAAATTTAAATTTGAATTTTTTAAAGTTAGATAATTAAAATATAAATTTACTAATAATTTAATAATTTTGGGTGTAATTTATCCATTTAAAAATAATGAAATCATGAAAATCAAATTTAAACCCGAGTTATATGAGCTATGCAGTTTCCATTAGCCAAATCTATGTGCTAATCACAGGTTTAGCAACAAAAACAAGAGGGAAATCCCAATTAAAAATGGATGACAAGAGACAAACATGTCACGTGCGACAGCTAAATGTCAGTACTCGGCGCCATTGCGAAGGTTGGTGTCTTCTCCTTCTCCTTCACATAAAATCACTAGAAAACACAACACTCACCCACTTCCTTTCACGAACCTTGTCCCTTTCATTTCCTCATTCTCACTTCTCATTGGCCTCCACTCAATTTTTACACCCCCCCCCCCCCAAAAAAAAGAAACTTTGATCTCCATTTTCACTGCTCACAACTCCCCACCTTTGCCCTCTCTCTGTGTTGCTTACACATAAGCAATAGCATAGTTCTGTTTCTGTTTCTTCTATTTGCTTCTGCTTTACTCTATAAAGATTCACTCACTTATAACACTCCCCTTCTCTATATCCTCTCTGTTTCTTTTCTCGCTTGATGGATTTCAAGTATTCTTTTTCCAGCTTTAATCTTTCACTTTAAGTGTTAAGTTTCCGAATTTTAATTTGCATATAGATTTTCTTGTTTTTCTGTATGATTTTAGATCTGTTATGGATGTCTAAGGCTTTCAAGATTTGATACTTCTTTGCTCATTTAACAAGCCACTTCCCTGCATTTTTTTACATCTTTGAGTTGCTCCATTTCAAAGTGGGAGAGAAGCAATTTTTTTTTCTTTAAATCATGATGAATCGGGGACTTGAAGTTCTATCTCAAACCTCTTACTTACAGACTTGGAATTGGTTGTTTCAAGAGAGCAAAGGAACAAAATGGAGTGCTGAAGAGAACAAGTGCTTCGAAAATGCTCTAGCTTTATATGATACAGACACACCTGACCGATGGTTTAAAGTGGCAGCAATGGTTCCTGGAAAAACTGTTGAAGATGTCATCAAACAGTATAGAGAATTGGAAGAGGATGTAAGTGATATAGAGGCGGGATTGATTCCAATTCCTGGGTATACCACTGATTCTTTTAGATTGGAGTGGGTTAATGATAGTCAGGGCTTTGATGGAATTAGAAACTATTACACTCCTGGTGGTAAAAGAGGGTCTGGGTCTCGACCTTCTGATCATGAAAGGAAGAAAGGGGTGCCATGGACTGAAGAAGAACACAGGTAAGTTGCTTGCTTGGCCTTTTCGATTATTTATATCTTTGCCAATTTTTTTATTCGTTTAATGATGATTGGATAATATGTAATGTTTATATGTAGAGGAAGTAAAATCTGTATTTTGGCTTGTTTGGCATCCTCTAGCAACTGAGCTTATGATAGTTTATCTGATGATTACTGATAGGCAATTTCTAATGGGTCTTAAAAAGTATGGTAAAGGAGAATGGAGAAATATTTCACGCAATTTCGTGATGACTAGAACACCAACTCAGGTGGCAAGCCATGCTCAAAAATACTTCATTAGGCAGCTGACGGGTGGGAAGGATAAGAAGAGGACCAGTATCCATGATATCACCACGGTTAACATCCCCGATACACCCTCTTCCTCACCGGATCACAGCAAGCCTTTGTCTCCAAACAATTCTTCTGCAGTCATACAGTCACAGCAGCAGTCGAAAGTACCCAGTTTAACAACTAAAGAGCTATTTGATTTTGAGTGGAAGCAACATAATGAAGGGGTTGCAGCCATGGTTTTCAATCAGACAAGTACTGGTAACGCCTTACTCTCCCCCTTGTGTGGGATTTCTTCATATGGAACCAAGCTGGAGGAAAAAAAATTGCCAAGAGGAACACTTCCCAGATCTCAGTTTGGATCTTATAATACTCTTTTCCAGATGCAGTCAATGCAACATCAGTAAATTCATGGAGGAAGTGGAACGAGTTCTCTGACGGCGTTATTATGAATTAATGAGATGAAGTTCCAGCCTAACAGTGATTTTCAGCTAGCTTTGTCCAAGCCACGTGTATATGTTATAGATGCAAACTAGTCCTAGCTATCACTTGAAAGAGTGGTCTGGTAAGGTGGCTTTTGTGATTTATCATTCAAATTCTGAACCACTGAACCAAAATATCTTTGGGGGCTTCTACTAATAGTAGTCGTGTGTCTGCATTATCTGTTTAGATTGATTTCATGCGTTCTATAGAATGCCCCCGTGAGGGCCTGTGTCTTCTAATGACAGACTGTACTACAAAGGCCAAAAATTTGATAATGGACTCTAATAATTCATGTTTTCCTGGCCACAACTGTGAATGTGTGATGTTTTTATTCGCATCTCATCATAGACAAAGTGAAGAAATGAAAGGATTTTCTTTGTTCTTTTAGCCACAATTCCTCTATCTTCTTCTCATGCACGGTTAAAATGTCTCTGCTTTTCGCAAATTCAAGGTTATGTTAATGGCAAACTACTTAATCTTCAAGGGAAATAAATGGTAGGTTGATTAAGTTACTGATCTTGATAATAGAATCTTGGACTGAAAGCCTATAGTACTAAGAGCCACTAATTCAAGCATCTCATTCTTCATTTCTCCCTTTTCATCACCTTCATGAGATGAGAATAAAACGTTTTATTCTTTCAGTTGTTCCTTATATTGCTTAAGATCATTCTCTCATTCAAAAGACTCCAGACTCTTCAAACCCCTTTCTATGGTCCTAGTTTTTCATTCAGCTAAAAGCACTTGAAATTTTGTAAGAATTTTCTTCCTGGTTAGTGCAGTGCCGTGAGTGATCCTGATGTGACCTGTAACCAATGTTATAAGCTTACTGTTCTGAGAAAATAGTCACTAGGATACTGAAATTCTAAGAAATATATTATTTTGCTTTTTTCTTGGTGAAAATGACAAACAGGTGGGGTAGAAAAATGAACAGCAAAGCAAAGAAATCCGTTCACCTGAAACCCGCTTTCCTGCAAATATATTTGTCGAGTTACCGTTCAGGTAAAAGAAAATATAGTATTAGTTATAATTTTTGGCAAGCTGCTGTTGCCATGATGTGGCTCCATTCTTTTGTTGTTTGGTTGCTGTCATTGAGTCAAAGTTTCATGAGAAGCCCAGTGGCCACCGTCTTGGTTGCAAAAATGTACATAAAATTTTCAGGTCCCACCTACTACTATTGGACATACAATTTAAGGCAACTTGGAGCGATATATAAAGTACATTGCACTTCTTTTTTCCCTCTCATTATTGTCCACTTTTTTTTTTTGGTGAAATCATTATTGTCCACTTTATTTCTCTGCAAGTTGCACATGAAATTGAAATGCACTTTGGCCACTTCATTCTAATTTTTAATCATCCCATCCCAGGAGGGTTAAAATAGCAGCTGCAATGCTTAATGATAGTTATTTGCAGTTTTGCTGTCGACTTTCACCACTGAATCTGACATTTGCTGCAATAAGTTTGCAAGCAGAAAATGACAACACCCTGTTAAGAATCTCCTCTCCTCCTCTTTTGGTGAACCATTGTAGGACCAAAGGTAGCAGAGAGTGGAGCATATCTTTTTTGAAGAAACAATCCACCCCACCCAAACACTAAAATGGAGAAGGTAATACAGGTTTCTACATACGCACGCCAATATGCAGGGAACCATGGCAGGTTGTATCAGCTATTACAATCTGGCCGTCGAGAAAATTTCAATGTATGTCTTCTTCAAGTATGGCACGTAGATGTAGGGGATCATATTACTCTATACACAGTGATTGGGGAAATTATTATCTTGCTACAAACTCAGTCCATTTTACGGTCATACATAAACTTATAAAGTCAACTATTCCAATCAATATTTTATTCAGAATAGGAAGTGGCCAATTCTCCATATTAATAGTGGATCAATACACTAAGAACGAGAACACCAGTGACATAAATTTCTCCCATGGAACTACCGCAACATGTGCACCATCCTTACCTTGACCCATCATTTAATTACATCCAGAAAAGAAAAAGAAAGAAAAGGAACAGAGGAAGAGAAAAGGAAAATGGAAAGGAACACATCATCTTAGACTCAATAGTTTCACTAATCAATCACTGTTTCCATCATCTATCGCTTATTTGGACTTGAAAGGAATGGCTCTGATCACTATTTGGTGGTATAAAGCGGCCAGGGCTGCTCCAATCAAAGGTCCGACCCAGAATATCCACTGCAACCAAAGAGGATTTAGCATTAGAGAACCTTTACAATCAACTTTTTTTTTTTGGCTAAAATATAATAATCTGGTTGTTGAGCTGGTAAAAATACTAGAAAAGATGGGAAGTTGGGAAGACTTACGTGGTCATCCCATGCTTGGTCCTTGTTGTAAATAAGAGCTGCGCCAAGGCTTCTAGCAGGATTAATGCCTGTTCCTGTAATGGGAATGGTTGCCAAGTGTACCACGAACACTGCGAACCCAATAGGCAAAGGTGCCAATATCTAATATTCATTCAAATATTAGAAACAATAACTTCGAAATGATTAACAAAAAGGAAAGCTAACTGAAATTCTGCTTACAGGAACGTGGGAGTCCCGTGCATTACGCTTAGCATCAGTGGCAGAGAAGACAGTATAAACAAGGACAAAGGTGCCGACAATCTCAGCTCCAAGTCCACTAGTCTTGCTATAGCCTGAGCTAATAGTGTTTGCACCACCGCCTAGCCTTTCATACTGAGTCGTTTGGAAGCTCTTGACGACAGCAGCGCCACATATGGCTCCAAGACATTGCATTATCATGTAAAAGACTGCTCTAGTCAGCGACAACTTCCTTGCTAGCAACAGCCCGAAAGTCACTGCTGGGTTAATGTGACCCCCTGAACCATATATCATCCCCGAATACTGTTAACCAAATAAAAAATCATTTCCAAGATTAATTGAACTTATTAAGTAATCTGTACTATTGTACCTGAAATGCCAGCAGTGCAGTAGACAAGAGCAAAGATCATGCCACCAAAAGCCCAAGCAATGCCCTGAAACCCCACAGTTGAACACTTGTGTGAAGATTTGGCAACACCCATTACAGTTAAAACAGTGATGTAAAGAAACAAGAAAGTGGCCACGAATTCTGCAATGCCGGCCCTGTAAAATGACCATGAGGATAACTCGCCAGGCTCGAAAAGTGGAGCTGCAGGTGGTTCCTTGTAGTCCTTGTCATCTTGGGTTTGAGCAGCTGTTCCTATAGGCTGTCTCTCCCTGTACTTGTTTGCTCCCAACCTCACATCTTCGTATTGCCCTTCCATTTTTGTTGCTCAGTGAAGGAAATTGGTGAAGTTGGATGCTTTGCTTTCTCTCTATATACACATGCTAGTCTTAGAGATGGGCATAGAGGGAGGGTGGGATATTTGTAACGTGACTTGGAGACAAAGATTGAGTGACCGTAAGCTGAAGAATTTCTTTGGTGTTTTCTCATTGGTTAAAGAGGAAAATTGAACAGTGCACTCCATAATCCACGCACCTTAAAAAGGTGGTTTCTTTGCTGGATGTCCCGTAAAGGTTTTGGATGTCATTGTCTTCCTAATGGGGGATTTTTCACTTCACTTGAAATTGCAGTTATTCTTAACTTTTAATTAAAGTATGTAGCCTTTTTCTCGCAATATCTACCCACAAAGATGGTTCCTTTATTACTTCAATTAGCAAAAGCACTTCCTAATGATCAAATTAAAAATTGCTTTTACCTTTTAATTATTTTTCATCCAATATTGTAACATTTCGGCTTGCATTATTAGAATTAAGATTCAAAATAGTTGAATAATTGAATTTTATAAGACTATCTCATCTAGTTCATTAAAATGGTGTTTCAGATTTATACAAATTTTCATGATTCGATAACGTTATTATTAGAACATTACAAAATTTCAAGAAAATTTCAAAAATAAGATCATACGAGAAGAGAATGAATTTCATATGCTACACACACCATCTTTCAAATAAATAAACATGGGAGGAAAAAAAGGGAACTTCCATGTGAAGAAAAGAATCAGTTGCTACCCTTGAATCATCACTTATTCAAGCAACAAAGTATATATGGTATGCGAAACTGTTCATCAAAAACTAACGAGGGCTTTTGATTTTTGGTAGCTAGTCCTGGTGGGGTGAATGGCTTCAGACAATTCCTTTAAAAAAAAACAACAAAGGCAAGAACAAAGTAGAAATATCTTTTTGATGAGAAGTGTATGTTACATTGAATTTAAGTAACTAAAAATAAGCAACTAAAATATTCAAAAACAACAAAAGCTTCTTATTCCCCACAATCGACAATGCAGCTGCATTTCTGAAAACACCAGTAGTTGGCACTGCCCCCTCAAACTTATTAAAAGAAAGATTTAGAGTCATAAGGGAAAACTGTTGGAGATATTCAGGATTTTGGCCAGATAATTTGTTCCTTGAAAGATCCAGGTTCTGCAGTCCTCTCAGGGATCTAAAAGAACTGGGATTGGAGCCTTCAAATAATTTACCCTCCATGTAGAGGTGTTCCAAGCTTACACAGCTGCCTAGGCCACTAGGAATTTCTCCAGAGAATTGATTCTCTGAAACATCCAAGTAACCAAGATTTTTCAGTTTGCTTACGTCTGAAGGCAGGGACCGTTTAGTTCGATTTCGAGCTAGGTTCAAGGAGATTGTTAGGGAAGAAAGTCCTATAACATTATTGGGTATAGTTCCTTTAACGTAGTTTTGAAAAAGGTCTAGGTCATGCAAGGAACCAAGATTTGCAAAACTAGAAGGAATGTTCCTAGTAAAGTAGTTTTCTTGGAGATGAAGCTTGTACAACCGGGTTAGGTTGGCTATGGATGATACACTTCCTGAAAACTGATTTTCAGATAAATCAAGCAGGCGTAGCATCTTAAGGTTTCCTATAACAGCGGGAATGTTGCCTGTCATGTTATTTTTCTGCATTCTAAGGTCGGTCAAGTTAACAAGGTTGTTGATCCCTGTAGGGATACTCCCCCATAAAAGGTTCCCTCCCAATCTCAATTGGACAGGTTGAGTTGAGAGATAGCCAATAGAATCAGGAATAACCCCACCAAGCTGGTCATAACTTAAATCCAATATCTGCAACTTTCTGCATTTAGTCAAAGAATTCAAGAAATCTAGATCATCAGCTTCTCCTCTCCCCAAGGGATTAGAAGCAAGAACTAGCCACAATAGACCAGGCAAACCTCCAAAATCAATATTAACCTTCCCAGTGAAATTGCTTCCATTGATATCAAACTCAATGAAGTTTGAAGCATTGGATATGGATACCGGAAGGGCTCTAGTAAAAAAATCATGGCCAACATTAAAATTGCTCAAATTAGGAAGAGTGAACCCTAAGTTTTACAAATACTTTAAGATTTTGGTTCCGCAGTGATTTACCTTATTTTTTCTCTCACGCTACAGTATCTAATCTCACCGCCACAGTTGTTGACAGTTGTTTTTACCCTATAACGCCTATCATTTTTCTCCACATTACTTTCTCTTCCACAGAAAAAAGAATTGCAATTTTATGCTCAGGGAATTCCCAAATGGATGAAGATTTTGGCTTCTCTTTTTACAAATACAATTATTATTCTAAACAATACATATCCGAATCAATTATAATAAAAATAAATTGAACTCAAGCAATAGAGTCAATGATTGAAATGAGTTCATCCATACTTAAGAGAAAGGTTTGATCCGCAGGTTCATCTGTGTAGTAGTGTATGAACCTGCGTAGTAGTGTAGTGTATGATCCCAATATTGTAATAATAAAAAACAAAAAGAGTAGTCTCCAAATATCAATAAAGCAAGGCAAAATTGTTAAATAAGATATCACTAAGCGAAATTACAACAGAGATCAGAAAAAAACTAGAACAACCAAAAAGTTCACATACTAGGAACATGTTTGAAGCGACTGTATCCAAAACTTAAGCTCTTTGATCATTGCTTATAAGTAAAGGCAAAAACCAAAAGATCGAATGAAAGAAAAGAAAGGTTGTTCACCCACCAGATATGGTGACGATTGAAACTATATTGCAGCTGAATGAACTCACCTTACATGACTACATGATGCTTCAAACAAGTTAAGAGGGGGAAAGATCCACTCTATGCATGATTGTAGTGATGCAATTTGTATAGTAGCACTTTGCCAGCGGCGTTTCCAACAGCCATGAAACCACCACCAGGACTGAAATCCAGACAGCGGGGATACTGTAAGTTCTTATTCAGCGGAGGCCAATTAGAGTAGACTGTAAATGATGGGACATGTATCAGCTTTAAACTGTTTTTCTTCATGGTAGAACAGATAGCTAGTATTTGAGCATCACTATTAAACTTCATAAAATCGACTTTGGTGGTTAGATTCTCGACAGTCTTGATTGGTTTCCTTTTACCTCCCAAAAATTCATCCCTATTGTAAATGTTCACTATCCCGCTATCAGAACCAGCTGCAAACATTCTTCCATTCGGTGATGTACAAAGAGCCGTACCATTAATGCAGCCTTCATCAACGGCCTTATGGATGCATGTTCTAGTTCTCAAGTCCCAATGGTAGACTTCTCCATCCCCGCCAGAGCTCAATAATTGGTTCCCATTATCAGCAAAAGCTAGAGAGCGGACTGTTCCATTCATCTTAAGTGTTCCAATCAGCTCCTTTGTTTTGGATGAAACCAACAAGATATAACCTTCATTTCCCAAAAACGCAATCGTGCTAGAATCGGGGGAAATCTCAAAAACTTCTAAGCTTTTTTCCTCCCTACCAACCAGTGGCCCTATTTTATCGACTTTTGCTTTCACTAAATCAAAACAGTAGAAGAACTTCCTCCTCCCTGCTATAATGACCTGGGAACCATCAGGCAAGAAAGATGCCTTACGAATTGGACAATCTTCAAGAAAAACACTTTGTATTTTGGTATTCCGTTTACCATCAATCTGGAAAAACCTGATCCTCCGATCCAATCCAGCAGCAAGTAGTAACTGAGCATTCCTGTGGAACTGAACTGAATTTATCGGGCCATTGGAAGGTTCCTCAGCATTTGCATCCACAAGTCTCGAATACTCAAGTAGCCCTGGCAACAATTTAACCGTACTCTTCACCACAAGATCTTCATTTGTTCTAAGAATATCATCAACAACTTCACTGTTTCCATAACCAGAAGCTGCCACTACACCCATTTCTTCGTCAGATGATTCATCATCATAACCATGATCGTTCCTTAACCCTGAATCTAGCTTGGCCCATTCTGTCCCAGGGTTCAGCTTAGCATGTTGAGCCCTCAATCTTGAAACATACTCTGAACCAGAAATCACACTCTCATCCTCTTCTTTCCTCAACTTCCTCAACCTATTGACCTTAGCTATGTTTATCACGGTTCTTTCCTCCTCCTCATCCACCCAAACAGCGTTCCTTTCCTTACAAGTCTTCTGTTCATAATCACTTTCCTCGGACAATTCCACATCTTTCATGGAACTGTCCAAGAAGAATAATGCAGAACCGTCTTCAGCAACAACATCGTGAGCTTTTTCCTCCACTTGTTTACCAAATTCAAGGGGGGAATAAATCGACCCGAAAAGAAAACTTTCAAGCTTTTTCATTTCTGTCTCCTGCTCAACCTCAATCTGTTTTTCTTTTTCTTTCTTTCTCTTTTTCAACCTAGAGATTTCAGAATCAGATTCCAACCCATTCTCAGTATCATTTGTATCTCCATTAATCGAAACCACTTCATCATCCCTTTTAACCTTCACCTTGTTTCTAGACACTGGGTTTTGAGATATTAAACTCATGTTTTCCCTCTTTCAAAGGTTCTGAATAAAAAAACAAACAAAAACCTGATGAATAAAGGTTGACAAACCAATTCCTGAGCAGCATATATATAATTATTAAATCAGAATACGAGAAAACAACACAAACACCATGAGCACCATATTATAGATTCACCACCATGCCAAACTCAAAATATGATGAAAACAAGAACAAACATTAAAAAACCCAAGTTGAGAAAAGTGATACGGTAAGAAGAAGAAGGGAAAGACAGTAAGGATTACCTGTGTTTTTCCCTTAAAGCTTAGGGCGGGCAATGGAGTTGCAGGATGGGAGAGACTAAAGGAGGCGGCCGCTCGAGAAAACAAATTACCTATACCTTAATCTAAATTCGACAAGTTAGTGGGTACAGTTAACATCCGCCACCGTTTGGCCTAATAAAATTGGTCAAATTTCTCAATTGGTCCTCTGATCAATTAAAAATTTATAAGGATAAACTTCTACAATACAATCACAACACCTTCATTAACTATAAATTTCATAAAATTAAGGGAGCAAACTTTAATAAAAATTAATAATAACCTCATCAATATTAAATAATAATATTTATGGACTCGAACATCAAAAATGGGGTTCTTAAACTATCGTTTCTGGCATCACTGAAAAATAAGTTGTTACATTTTACAAATACAGTATTAAGATTTTGCAAATGTAAATGAATGGTTCTTACAATACAATTATCATGGTGATTCTAATACAGCACTAATTTTTTTCAACCAATACAATTACAATGCATACCAATATAGTATTATGATTTTGCAACCAATACAATGCTAAGATTTTGCAAATAATGATTATTCCAATAAAGCGTAAATTAAGATTTTACAAATGAATGGTGATTTTCCAGAAGGTTAAGATTTTAGTAACTCACCATTGTGGTGATTCTAATACCGTGTTAAAATTTTACAAATGAATGGTGATTCCAATAAAATATAAATTAAGATTTGTAAATTAATAGTGAATACAATACAATGCACTTAGCTACCAAAAAGTTAACATTTTACAAATGAATGGTGATGATTACAATAAAATGCAATTAGCCACAAACTTTTTTGAATCGGCATTTAGTGTTATGACTTTTCTAAGGTTATGACCTTTTTAAAATACCACTTTATGACCTTTCTAAACAACACTTAGTGTTACGACCTTTCTAAAACGACACTTAGTCAAATTTGAGTGCAAAAATATGCGATACAAATTTTTTTTTTATTCTCTCAAGTGATTTTTGGCATTATTCAATTTTAAAGATACAATTATTTAAATTAAAATCTAAGTGTAAAAAACACAATATAAACTTTTGATTTCTGATATTATCGAATTTAAATGTGCAATTATTTCATTTAAAGGTGTAAAAAGAATTGCTTCATTCAAGAAAAAATATTGTATTGTATATTGAGAATAATATTTTTTAATCGCGATGTATGCAAAAAATATTATCTTTTTATTGTTTAAAAAATTTTGGAATGAAATTTTTTTATACAATAATTAAGAATATTAATATGAGAACACTTATTTATATATAAAATATTATTAAACATATTAATATAAGATATGGGAACATTATTAATAAACAGCTTTTATAATTTCTTTAACGTTTATATAATTTGATTTATTTTAGAAAATGGGTTAAATTTATTTGGTAATAATAAATTTTCAAAAAAAAATATTTTATTTTTTTAAATAAGGACAAGTGTCGTAAATTTTGCATTTGACTAGATAACACTATCCTATGTCACATTATAAATTAGTGTTAAAAATTTTACTATTTTCATGAGCTTTTAAAGTATCATCATTTGAAGAAATTCATAAGAAATGACTTACCATTTAAAGTTATTTATATACAATAACATATAATATATAATATATGAAAGAGAGAAAATAATATTTTTTTAAAAAGAAGTATCGGTTCTCCCCTCGCCCCAACGTGCGTGTATTGAGATTATGAATCAATACAATTATCTCCAAATATCTAACAATATACTGCAAGTATGACAGACCAAGTTGAGAAAATATAATGAAAACATATATAAATTTTAAAAGTAAATTAAACCCAAGTTGGGAAAGTGATAGAGGAAGAAGAAGAAGGGAAAGACAGTAAGGGTTATCTGGTGTTTTTCTTTGCTGGCTCATTTAACAATTATTAGAATTTAACATAATATATTTAAAATATGCTCCGAGTTTCTACACCTTTTGAATATTTGAAAAAAATATATAATATAGTACTTTACTTTTTTAAATTTTAAATTTTAGATGTAATTGTTAATATCATTAACTTTTTTATTAAAATTATTGGTGAGATATTTTGAAATAATAAAAAGAATTAACTTAGGTTTAGTTTGACATTGCTTCTCAAGAGTGTTTTTAAGCTAAAAATACACTATTGAGCAAAAGTTAAAATTTTTTATTCTGCTTTTAGCTAAAAAAGTGACTTTGCAGAGATTTTTTTGTCCCAAAAACACTTTTGAAAAGCTCAAAAGTATTTTGGTGAACAATGCATTTACCTCAAAAGTGATTTTTATCCCAAAAATTATTTTTATCCCAAAAGTGCTTCTTAGATGTTGAGTATGCATCATATTTCAATCAAATTTAAGAAATAATAACTCTATTTATTTGTTTGAGTTTTATTATTATTACGAATTTAGCCTATAAATAAACTCTTTTATAACCCTAAAAAAACACTTATTAAAACATTAAAACTAATAATATTTTTAGAAAATTTTGTATTTATATTTAGAAGGTTATTTGTTTATAAAATCCTTCACGAGTATACTTCTTGATGTAAAAATTTTCTGGATTATACGGATAGCATTTGTATTTAAATCTATGCAAAAGCCTATATTCAAGATTTCATTTTATTATTAACTCTGAAATCCAATTCATTAATCTACAACACAATGATTGTATTGGATCAAAAATATGCCTTGGTTGCAACATGCATGTCAACTTTGGTGTTGAAATCATGCACATTTATTTATTGAGGATATCATCATTTCTCTGCATTTCCAATTAAACAGAATGCATCAAAATTGATCGAATTAAATCCATTGTTAAATTCTGAATTGATTTTGATGCATATGTTTGACATTGCCAACTTATGCACATTTCTAAACGACATTCATAATTTTAAATTTGAAATGATTTTAGCTGAATATTTAATTCAATGATAAATGCATACATTTGTCAATAGAGCGACTGAATCATAGCTCTAGAAAAGAAGGGTGGGGTTGTTTCATCTTATTCAATGGCAGATCCAAAAAGAAGTCCTAGTACCAGCTGCAATTCTTTGATAATATCACTCAGTTTCATTCGCTCTCTAGGTTGTTCCCTGGAACAGGCAACTCCTATTTCGAGTATTTCTTTCAAGCTGTACTGTATTTGGTCCTTTTTGATGTCTACTAGGATGCAAATGCCTTCACTGCTTATTTCTTCTTCTTCTTCTTCTTCTTCCCCTCTCCTCCCTGCAACAAACAATGGACTACAACTTGGGATAATCTTTCAGGCAATGCTCTCTTAACGAAATTATGGAGATCCACTCCACCTTTAAACATTTCACCAGTACCCCTCTTCCCTGTAAACATTTCTAACAAGAGGAACCATTAACCATACCTCCCATGCCATACTGTACAAAACTCAAAATGGTACCTCTGGATATTAGAAAGATAAGCAATGTGAAAGTAAAATAATAGATAATATGTTTCTTCTGTTTTATATTAATCTCATCTCAAAAACAAAATTTCATGTAACGATGTACCTGTAAAACAATAAACATTGTTGTTATATGTGTTTTATGGTAAAAACAACCAACGGATGATACCTGGTGCAGCGAAACCGAGAGTTCCCTTCAGCCCAGCTGAGCTGCTTTCTGTGGCTGCGAGCGCGGTGAACTTTGCTAACCCGAAATCACTGACATGAGCAGTCATATTGTAGTCAAGAAGGATGTTACTAGGCTTTAAATCACGGTGAACGATTGGTTTTTGGCTATGGTGATGGTGATATTCTAGAACAGAGGCAACATCAATGGCAATGTTTAGTCTTTGGGGGAGGCTTAAAATCGGCATATCATATTCCGACCCATTACCACCTGCATTTGGAACTGGATGCAACCGGCTCTCCAAACTCCCATTAGGCATGAACTCAGACTGGAGCTTTGAATTCATTTCCTTGAAAATCAACACTCGAGCAAGCAGTTATTAACTTTACAAGGTTGCGGTACCGGACATTGCTTAAAGTTTCACATTCAGCCATGAAGCTCTTTAAAGCTCCTGTTCCATGTAAATACAGCACTTTTACTTTGACAATGGTTTCAGTTTGATCAAGAATTCCTCTGTAAACAGAGCCAAAGCTACCTGCACCAATTAAATTACCAGAAGAAAATCCATCCGTATCTTTGAGCAGACTTTTGTAGAACACCTGTGGAAGCAAATCCTTGTTGGTTGATGAAGATGCTAGAGCAACTGCAGGTTCACTTTTCACCCTTCTTAGTCGGTTAACAACTAAAAGAGACATGATTAACACAAGTCCCGCAAGTCCAGAGAGTAATCCAATCAAAAGCTTGAGTCTTTGAGACATTTTTGCTTTCCTTGGGTTACTGTTGCTGCATGGTGACAACTTCAATTCCGTATTCCTCCGCAAAGCTTCTTATTCCCCACAATCGACAATGCAGTAGCATTTCTGAAAACACCAGTAGTTGGCACTGCCCCCTCAAATTTATTAACAGAAAGATTTAGTGTCATAAGGGAAAACTGTTGGAGATATTCAGGAATTTGGCCAGATAACTTGTTCCTTGAAAGATCCAGGTTCTGCAGTCCTCTCAGGGATCTAAAAGAATTGGGATTGGAGCCTTCAAATAATTTACCCTCCATGTAGAGGTGTTCCAAGCTTACACAGCTGCCTAGGCCACTAGGAATTTCTCCAGAGAATTGATTCTCTGAAACATCCAAGTAACCAAGATTTTTCAGTTTGCTTACATCCAAGTAACCAAGATTTCTTTGGGACCGTTTAGTTGATTTCGAGCTAGGTTCAAGGAGATTGTTAGGGAAGAAAGTCCTATAACATTATTGGGTACAGTTCCATTAAGGTAGTTTTGAAAAAGATCTAGGTCTTGCAAGGAACTATGATTTCCAAAACTAGAAGGAACGTTCCCAGTAAAGTAGTTTTCTTGGAGATGAAGCTTGTACAACCGGGTTAGGTTGGCTACGGATGATTCACTCCCTGAAAACTGATTTTCAGATAAATCAAGTAGGCGTAGCATCTTAAGGTTTCCTATAACTGCGGGAATGTTGCCTGTCATGTTATTTTTCTGCATTCTTAGGTCGGTCAAGTTAACAAGGTTGTTGATCCCTGTAGGGATACTTCCCCATAAACGGTTCCCTCCCAACCTCAATTGGACAGGTTGAGTTGAGAGATTGCCAATAGAATCATGAATAACCCCACCAAGCTGGTCATAACTTAAATCCAATATCTGCAACTTTCTGCATTTAGTTAAAGAATTCAAGAAATCTAGATCATTAGCTTCTCCTCTCCCCAGGGGATTAGAAGCAAGAACTAGCCACAATAGACCAGGCAAACCTTCAAAATCAATATTAACCTTCCCAGTGAAATTGCTCCCATTGATATCAAACTCAATGAGGTTTGAAGCATTGGATATGGATACCGGAAGGGCTCTCGTAAAAAAATCATGGTCAACATTAAGAATGCTCAAATTAGGAAGAGTGAACCTCAAGTTTGACGGCAGAGTTCCTTGGAGCTGATTGTATGGCAAAGTTAAGGTATTTATTTGTATTTGTATATGTATTATGATAAAAAAATTTAATTGAGTTTGATTTCATGAGACCAAAAAATGTTTTTATAAATTAAGTTATATTATTAGGATACTTTGCTTTTTTATATTATATAAAATCAATAAAAGTTTGTATATAATGAGATTATTTTAACCTAGACACCTATTAAAGCTTCATTTGTATCTTACATAATGTTTTAATATCATAATTTAGTTATACAATATTGTTGAATGAATTTTAATTTGGTTGTTATTATGGCTATTGCAGCTCCTAAACTATATATATTCGAATAAGGAAGAGTTTTGGGTCCTCAGGTCATTAATTTGCAAAATTTTACTATTATGTAAATTATTTTGCGGGGCTACAATGCTGCTATATATTTAAACTAAGAAAAGGTAAAAATTTACCATCTTTTATTCAATGCTGTCAGCTCATTAGTTCAATCAACATGCATGCATGCATGCAGTTACGTCTATCAACTAAGTAAGCCATCTTTCAGTAACATGATTTAATTCTGTAATGGGATTAAGTTGAAGAATATAGGCGTAGAGAATCTGGTTCCACAAATCAGGTACTCCGGGGAGGCACCAATGAATACAATCTGAAAAAGTTTTGGGATTGGATAACTGCTGTTGTGTTATTGTTTCCCAATGCTTCCTGTAAATTGAAGGATGGCCTTCTTTCCTGTAATCTGATAGCTGAGTAATGTTGATCATCTGGACGTTCAAACCTCTTGTTTTCAGTCCACCAAGCACACTTTCCACCGCACGCATCATCCTTGGACTCACTCCATCTCCCACATATCCTTCTTTCATAACTGGTTCTGTTTCTCCATAACAATTTTCACCACTGACCCCACCCCATTTGTCAGCCCTGAAATTTTTTTATAATTTATATAAATTTGTAGTTTGATCATTAAAATCCATTCATTCATATATCAGGAATTGATGAAGAGCTCATTAGAATATAGTAAGGTTTGTACATTTCATGAGTTGGTGACATGCTCATAAAGAACAGCAGAGTCTTGTTTCTATTTACATGTACCTCTAGCCATCGTGCCCATGTCTGTAGGGCCATCTCGTACACTCTTGGCAACTTTACTGTTTTATAAATCCCATCCTCTGGGCTTTCAAAAGATCCCCACCTGACTAAATTAATTAAAAAAGCTCATGCCGGCCTGTTATGATTATAAGAATTGATTAGGTAGGAAAATTAAATGTACTTACAAAACCTTCATTTAGCGTCTTCTCCACCAAAGATAGGTATTGAAAATAAGAATATCTGCATCTGTCCAATGCCTAGCATGCTTTTCAATTGCCTCTACTCTAACAATCCTGTCTGGTACGCGATGGTTTACTGGATCGTCGGAGTTGGATTCCACCAGCAATGGAGACCAGTAGAATTCGATTGTTGCATTATATTCCTTGATAACATTAATCAGTAAAATTTAGTCACTGTAGCGTGCATCACAAAATACAAATTATTATAAGACGAATAAGGAAACCGTGGTTAAATGCTTTGTAAAAGCCAAAGCCAACATAAATTTAGAAAACTTGCTTGGCTTGGATTTGGCATATACAGTCATCTGGAAATAATAATTACAATAGACTCACCATGGCCTTGAAAACATTGATTGAACCATTATTATGCATGGATTTGAAGGCCGGTGGGATGGCTGAACCCACCAGGCAGATCATCGAGATCCATTGGTTTCTGTTGAGCGAGTCCCCGACGAAAACAAGCCTCTTATTCCTAAGTCTCTCCAGCAGTGCTGTGGCATTGAACCTTATTAACATAAAACAAGGAAACATTCCACCAAACTCAAAAACATTGCCTAATCCAATATTAAAACCATCAATATCGATCATCGTCGTTTTTGTGTGGTTAAATGAAATGCACATTGTAAATACTTACTAGTATATTTATGAAATGACATAAAAGAAAGATAGCTACCTAGGGAGGTCACACTGATGAGGTTGCCATCTCCAAAACTGATAGTTAAGGTCCTTTCTTCCAAATTTCTCACAAGCTAACTGATCAGACATAAACGTGCACTCTCGCTCTTTGTATAGAGGGTAAGATTTATTATCATACACCCACTTCCCTGAAAACAAGTTGCAGCCACCTGAACTAATTGCATCATGTGTACTCCCATTCGCATGCTGGAAGACTCGTTCATTGCTTTGCCTAAGATATAGAGCCGCCACCACTAGAAAGGCAAAGAGAAGGGCAACAAGCGATCGGAAGCTGCTCTTGATACTCCAGGCGCCTGCAGGAAGAACCTGCATGACCTGGTGCTTCTTCACCGTATTCTCCCCTCTCTTCGCCATGTGTCGTGCCCAAGTCTGAGTCCACTAATTTCCTCCCCGCTCTGTGTCTCAAGCTAAATAATTAATGAATTTCCCAGCGGTTGGTGGCAATTTAACTTTCACAATTAGTTGTTTTATATCTTGGATTAGGAGAAGTGGAAGAATGGACCTTCAAGTTTGCTGAAAGCAACAGACAAGACAAGAAATTAAAAGACTATTACTTTCTAGCTGTTTGTATACCAGAACACTCAAGCTTGTAAAACTAAATTAAATTTAGTTAATTTCCATGCAAGTTCCATCAAATTAGTTCTCTGGTTCTTGGCTTTTTCTTTCTTGGATATTTACATGTTGGTAATTTTGATTAATTAGTAAAGCACGCAGATTTTTCAGTCTTGTTGTGGAATAAATAAATGCACATCAGATGAGGTTAGTGTTGTTGGTACATTTCCAAATCAATTCGTTGCCTTGAAGTTACCTCAACATTTACAACTTCAAATATCTCGCTTATCAACACATCTTGATTCTTAAAAAAAAAAAAAAACACAAACCGGAACATTCACAGAAAAAACTACATTTCAAACATTCAAAGTCTACCTCTATTTCTGTTTAATGTCTTACATGTTTTTAATTTTAAGAGAAATTTTGAAGTTTGTATTTCCTTGTGTGGAGGTCATTGAGGAATATACGGAAGGATGCTCGAAAGGGTATCTATTCGAATCGTCAGCAAGTTCGTTCAGGTTTGGAGTCACGTTTGTCTAACAAATTTGGGTCCATCCAAAGATCATCCATTGTCCAATAGTATTGTATGAGACCAATTTATTCAAACAGTTTAAAATTTCAACCAATTGGTCACGTAGATGTTGTTCTTATGAGGTTAGAATTTTGTATGACTTGAGACCATTTTTTGGTTACAAATCTGTTTAAGTAACCCAATTTTCACAAAAGTAAAACTCCTCATATATCACATATCCTAATATAAGTTTCCCTATTTATCATGGTAATCTTAAATTTTATTAAGTGTTTCACTTGATAGTAGATGAGCTTCTCCACATGTTCTACAAATCATGCCAATTTCTCACAAAATTACAAAGTTATTTATAATTTTAATTATTTTTTTGTTCTTTGGTATTCATGCATCTTATAAATAATTTCTAGGAAATTAAAAAGTTAATTTTAATCTCACATCCACTAGAAAATACTCTCGTATCTCATACTTATCCTATAAATTGTTGTAACGTTAAGGTAAGTTATATACTTTCATATCCCACATTTGACTAAATAACACTCTCCTTTTTCACACTATAAATTAGTGTTAATTTTTTCACTATTTTCTCGAGGAGTTTCATCATTTGGAGAAATTCATAAGAAATGACTTACCATTTAAAGTTATTTATATACAATAATATATAATATATGAAAGATTGTAAATAATAATTAAAAAAAGTATTGGTTCTGACCGCGCCCTAACGTGCGTGTACTGGGGTACTTATGAATCAACACAATTATCTTTAAATATGTAGCGGTGTACTGCAAGTGTGACAAATCAAGTTGTAATATTTATAGTGTTACAATGAAACACTCAAGTATTTCAAGAATCAAACCCAAGAAAGTTTGAGAACAAAATGATTCCTAGCAATAAGCATGTAAATAGGAATCCTAACTAACTACTCGCTAAGTATTATATTACAACAATTCATAATCAAGGGTAACTTACCCTAATTGACTACCTAATTCTAAAAAGAACCAAATTGTAAAACATTCAAAATTAGGCAATCAATACACACACAAGCGGTTGGTTGACTTTCATGTTGCTATTAGTCTTTGGATTAGGGATCTAAAAGGCGTAAACTTTTAATTGGCTCAATTTTACCTCTTGGTCACGACTTTACCAAATTAAACGATTTAGTTTGGTTTATCTCTTGACTTCACCAAGCTAACTCAAAACAATCAAATTGGTGCTTAATAGGATCTCCTCTCGGTCTCACCTATCTAAATGTTCACCTAGAAGAGTTAATTCTCAATTTTAAAATTTATTTGATTTAGTCCAATTTTTACAATTTAGTCCATATTCCAACAACTAACCAAACAATATTTCCATCAACCAACCACCATAAATTTAGTTACCAACCATTATTTCTATACACACAACAACTCAACACATTCTCAAATCATACATAAAAATAAGCACAATAGTAGAATTAAGATAGATGTTTGAAGAAGATGACGACAACAACAATGGAGGTAGAAAATACAAATAAAGTTTAGATTTTTTTAGACTTTGGAGAGAAAATGAAACTGACATATATTGCAGGGTTTGGATGAAAATGAAAATACAAAGCAAAGTTAAAGTATCAAAGTGCAATTAATACTAGAGTTAAAATAAAAATTAACTAAACCTAGAAAAGCTATGAACTAAAACTCTAAAAAATAAAAAAGAAGTAATTACTAAGGGCCAGTTCTGCATTGCTTTTCAAAAGCACTTCTGGCTCTAAAAGCACTTCTGGAAGAAAAGCTGTGCAGAACAAGCTGCTTTTGGCTGAAATTTTTAGCTTTTCAGAAGTGCTTTTGAAAAGCACTTCTGAAAAGGAGAAGCTAAAATTTTTAGCTTTTCCTCTCCCAAAAGTACTTTTAGTGCTTAATTACTTTTTTACCCCTCCAATAACATAATACTTTCTCTCTTTTTTTTCTTGATACTTAATTACAAATGTATTAAAATCATTAATTAAAAATAAAAAATATTTTTTAAAATACTAATTACAAATATTTAATAGTTATATTTAAATATTTAAAATATAGTTTATATATTCTAATTAAATTTTATAAATAATTAATATTTATTGCTTAAAAATATTTGAAATTTATATTTTATATATTAAAATATTAATAAGAAGTTATAATAATTTTTTTTATATTTTTACTAAAATATAATAAATTAACTAATTTAAATATTATTTAAATGCATATTTGTTACTTGACAATAACATGTCTAAAATGGACATTTTATTTCTCAAAAGCACTTTTTCACAACAATACTAAACACTCAAAATTTTCACAGCACTTTTTAAAAGCACTTCTCAAAAGCACTTTTCAAAAGCACTTCTCAAAAGCATTGCCAAACTAGCCCTAAGCTTAAAAGATCGAAGAAATTGGGTCTTTTTTAAAGTTATAAGCCAAAAGTGCTTAACAAATGAATACAATTCCAAATTTTAGACAAAAATACCCTTAAAAGTTGTGTTTTGGCTTAGGTTGATGTTGGACAAAAGATTACCTCTACAACTATTTTCTTCCCGTTAGGCAACTGTGTCACGACACCCAAAGGTCATACAACTATTTTATTTTCCCATAAAAGAAATAAAATTTAATCTAAGTTGAGTGGCTATTTCTATGGATTTTTTTTCTTGTAATAATTTTAATTTTATAACTTTTTTTGAAGTAAAACTAAAAGGGGTAAATTATATTAAGTCAACAAGTTATAAAATAATTATTAAATTATTCAAAATTTTTTATTTAAGTAATTGAACTATTTAAAAGTTTTTTTTAAGTCATTGGTTTGTCAAGTTTTTCTTTTTCTTTTTAAAAAATTCAGCTAACAAGTTTTAAGTGATGATTCAACGATCGATACGGTGGATCAATACTTATCATTGAGTAGAAGAACATATTTTAGAATCAAGTCAATATGACAATGAATGCTAGAAAACAAAGAAGAAAGGTATTTGGATTTTAATTTGCAAATTCATGACATTCAAAGTTATTTCATGAAGAAAAATTGAACTGTAAAAAGAAGGGAAAGAAAAGCTTTCGATTAGTGTAGGTGGTGAGTGACTTAAATGAAATCTTTCAAATAATTCAGTGACTATTTTGTAATCTTTTTAAAATTAAGTGACTAAAATGTAAATTTACTAATAATTTAATCATCTTGTTGTAGTTTACCCAAAAAGAAAATACAAAACACGAACTCTCATTGAAGTTGTTGGTTTGCTCCTTTGTCGGGCTCACTAATTGCACATTCTCTTTCTTCCTCTCTATTTCTCTCTTTCTTAATCAGTCTCTTTACTTCGGTTCCTCTCTACAGAAGCTACAAAGCTGCGGATTTATTTGGCTTTCTGACCATAATGTGATACCGTAGCTCAGTATTTCTTCTAAAGTTTTTTTTTTTTTTCCCTTTTTCAGTTTTTTCATCGACGCGATCCGGACTGGCGGACATAGGACAAGGCTGCGTTTGGCAGAATGGGGAATTGTTGTAGATCTCCAGCAGCCATTGCAAGAGAAGACGTGAAATCGAATTTCTCCGGTCGCGATCACGCCCGTAAAGATTCTGTTTCTAAACAGAAGCCGGCGATTACCGTGCTTGCAGGAGTTCCAAAGGATAGCATAGAAGAGAAATACCTCGTGGATCGCGAGCTCGGCCGAGGTGAGTTCGGAGTTACTTATCTTTGCATCGACCGCGGTACGCGCGAGTTGCTCGCTTGCAAGTCAATCTCGAAGAGGAAACTGAGGACTGCTGTGGATATTGACGATGTGAGACGGGAAGTTGCAATTATGAAGCACTTACCAAAGGATTCCAGTATAGTGAGCTTTAAAGAAGCGTGCGAGGATGACAATGCTGTTCATTTAGTGATGGAGCTTTGCGAAGGTGGTGAACTTTTTGATAGGATTGTCGCCAGAGGACATTACACTGAAAGAGCTGCCGCGGCAGTGACGAGGACGATTATGGAAGTGGTTCAGCTTTGCCATAAGCATGGAGTGATTCATAGAGATTTGAAGCCTGAGAATTTTTTATTCGCTAATAAGAAAGAGAATTCACCGTTAAAAGCTATCGATTTTGGGTTATCCATATTTTTCAAGCCAGGTAAGTTATTTGAAATCTGAATGTATACATGAATGAGTGGCCTTTTCAAGAGCACGCCATATTTAGTCAGAATTGTTAGTGATAGTGCTAGTTTAGAGTTTTATTTAATTATGTAGCAAAGATGGTATTTTGCTAAGCTGGTTTTGATTTGGCCATAAAGGAACAGTATGTAGTAGTGTCTTTGCATTTAGTTGTTCATGGTTTTTGTAATGACGAAACTCGCACTTCGATTATTTTATTTGGCTGTGCATAATAAGCTGTTGTAGTACTACTACAAGTAGGTGCAATTCCTTTAAAGTAATGTTACTAGGCCCTTATTTTTCCCAAAATAAACCAACAGAAGAGTGAGGTAGTGCATAGTCGGGCCTTGTTAACTGCAGTTTTTTTCATGTATTTGCATTGGAATCACTTTTGATTCCTTTCCTCTTGTTGGGGAAATTTGAAGCATACTTTTCGTCGTTTCTTTCTTATAGTTGTCAGAAACTGTAGCTTTGTTCATCTTACACATATTTCCCTATTTCCTTAAATGGGCTGTGACGGTATAGCACTTGCTAACCTTACTAGCCTAAGTGACTCAAATTAAGTTGATTTTCATTTTCCTTCCACCAGATGAATGGTCTATTTTTTGGGATATTCTAGTATGCTATAAACATCCTGTCAGCGTCGGGTTTTGTGAAGATTTTCTTGTTCTATCACCCCAAGATGTGGCTGAATTTACTTTGGTTAATTCTTTTAATACTTCCTTTGCTTTTAAACTGGGAATAGCAGGCACCGTAAGACCAACGTTTAGTGAAAAGGAAGTTATTTTTCCCAATTTATCTCTGCCTAAGTATATTTCTGTCTGGTCAATATCGTGGTTTTGATTTTTTTTTAAAGAAAAAACTGCATGCCTGTGTAGGATGTGGTGTGGGGGGAAACCTGTGATGTACGTAGGTGTCAATGTTATGCTAAGTAAGATAAGGCCTTCATGCCTATAGTTTGACCAATATTCCTTTTGTTATTGTTTATTGTAGTTTTTATTCTTTAATACTTTGTTATAATGCCTATATCGTGTGAATTTCAGGTGAAAGATTCTCTGAGATCGTTGGAAGTCCATATTATATGGCTCCAGAGGTGCTCAAACGAAATTATGGGCCAGAAATTGATATATGGAGTGCTGGAGTCATTCTGTATATATTGTTGTGTGGGGTTCCTCCTTTTTGGGCTGGCAAGTCTGTTTCTTTTGACTATTCTTCTCTCTGTTGATATGTGTACATGTATATTGGATCTGCACTAACAAATAAAGAATGAATTGAATTGTTATTCCTACCTTAAGACTTTTTGTTATGCAGAGTCTGAACAAGGCGTTGCACAGGCAATTCTTCGTGGGTTAATAGATTTCAAACATGATCCATGGCCAAATATTTCAGAGAGTGCTAAGAGTCTAGTCCAGCAAATGTTGGAACCTGACCCAAAGCTTCGACTCACTGCAAAGCAAGTGCTTGGTAGTAACATTTCCTCTGTGCTACTTCTCATGTGTATGTTTCGGGGGGAGGGAGGTGGATGAGGGTATCAGCATTTTGGCACATTCTTTTCATGTTTCTGTTGATCTTGTGATGGGCATTTTATGCCCCTTCAAATAAAACATCTAAAACCATAATATATCGGCTTTCCAAGTTTATTTCAAAATTGTGATGTTTCTGATTTGTCCTACATTATATATGTGATAATTTGCCTAATCTATTTATTGCCTCTTCTCGCAGAGCACCCTTGGCTCCAAAATGCTAAGAAAGCTCCCAATGTTCCTCTTGGTGATGTTGTTAAGTCAAGGCTTAAACAATTTTCAATAATGAACAGATTCAAAAGAAAAGCTCTGCGGGTTGGTTCACTGCTAATAATTCTATTAAATCCCCTTTTTTTCCCATAGCTGGGGGAATCTTAAGTTAATTTGATTAGGTTATTGCTGAGTTCTTATCTGTTGAAGAAGTTGAAGGCATCAAAGAAATGTTCAAGAAAATGGACACTGACAATGATGGCATTGTTTCAATTGAAGAGCTGAAAGCTGTATTTGGAAATGTTGGTTCACAGCTCGCAGAGTCTGAAGTACAAATGATGCTTATTGAAGCTGTGAGTGAGTTTTGGTTTATACACTACCTTAAGTTAAAAAGTATTTCCTGTTTGCTCTAATTTTAAGCAGAAAGAGTCATTTTTTTATTCTTTTTGAAACTAAAATTCCTTTTTTTTTTTTTTTAATCATTCGCAAGTGTAGTAAATATGATCATAAGAAGTATTAGTAGACCAAGGCTTGTTATAATTGGTACTTAATTTAGCTGGGTTTGAAGCCTGCTATGTAGGATCTTTAATTAACCTGAATTCTTTGTTATCACATCCTTTCTTATGTTATTATGCAGTTGTAAGAAACTAACTTTACTGTCAGGCTACCTTTGTTTATTTCTTTTAAAATTTTAATCTCTGAAGTATGTTTCTGCATTGGTAGAGCAGCTTGAGGAAGTTGGATGTCTGATGATACTCGTAAGAATAAGGAGTGGATGGCCTTTGGGGACAATGTCCTAACCTTGTGCAATTATCAGCATTTATAGACAAATTATAATGACCGAGATCCTGAGGTATCCTGGCAGTTAGTGTAACTACGTTTTTAAGCAGAGAACAAGAAGCAAATCGGTTTTCAAAAGAATATGCAGCTGCTACTCAGCAAACATTCTAATTTTTCATGAAGGATTATTTTGGCAGTAGTTGATGAGAGATTTTACTTTAGTGGTTCCCGTATTTGTAGGTTTTTTGGTGTTGATGCTAGTCGGTTCATAATGCTACTTCCCCCCTTGTCCATTTTCCTGAACAGTTGGTCAATTTTGAATTTGATATCAATGTGGCTGTAATACTCTGGCTCGGTTCCTACATATCCAAATTTAATTACGGACCATGGCACCTCATAATTTAGGTTCGCGAGTTATTTTTATTTTCAATGCTAAAAATGTGTTTCTTGACTACAGGTTGATGCTAATGGGAAAGGAACATTGGACTATGGGGAATTTCTTGCTGTTTCTCTCCATGTGCAAAGAATGGCCAATGACGAGCATCTTCGAAAGGCCTTCTCTTATTTTGACAGAGATGGGAATGGTTTCATTGAGCCTGATGAGCTTCGGGATGCATTAATGGAGGGAGCAGATGACTGTACTAGTCTTGCCAATGACATCTTTCAAGAAGTGGACACAGACAAGGTGACTTATGATGACCCAATATTGTGTCGTAAATAAAAATCGGGTTGAAGTCGAGTGACAATTCATTTTCTGTAAATGCAGGATGGGCGCATCAGCTATGATGAATTTGTAGCCATGATGAAAACAGGAACAGATTGGAGAAAGGCATCTCGACATTACTCAAGAGGGAGATTCAACAGTCTAAGCATAAAGCTGATGAAAGATGGTTCTCTGAATTTGGGACGCGAGTAGAGAGAGAATCGTACCAGTTATCTGTTTTAGTGAACCATTCCTTGTATATCTTAGACGTTGACGTAGACCTTTGTTTTCTCTTGTGATTCTTTGTATTTTATGGGAGGACTATCTACTTTAAAATGAAATGACTGGTGTCTACAGTTATCTGAAGCAAGGACTGAACACATAATGCTTAGCGTTGGTTGTGGAAAACACCATCTGAACACATATTTGTTTCTGTTTTGTTGTACTACTCATTACTCGTATCCATAAATTAGTTTGATCAATCTTTTGATCTTTTAATGAAGCTTACTTTCACCAAAAATAAATAAATCAATATAAAATTAGATGATATATAAATAGATGTTTTTAGAAATTATTATTATCTACTACTACTAGAAAAATCTAAAAATAAAATCAAATTGGTAATCTTTCATTATCTACAAAAATAAATATTTTATATTTAAAATAGTGCGAAGTTGTTGAATAAATATTGTTTTCTTAGAAATATCTTTATGAAAAATATTTTGAAATTTTGTTAAATAATATACAAAACCCATAAAAAAAAGTTTATTTTGTCCAAGTAAATCTAAAAATCTAAAATAATGTGGAAAAATCGATACCCAAACTGAAG
The DNA here is from genome assembly GCA_020496765.1 of Gossypium stocksii. NCBI lineage: Eukaryota > Viridiplantae > Streptophyta > Magnoliopsida > Malvales > Malvaceae > Gossypium > Gossypium stocksii. The sequence goes on from CM035626.1 coordinate 121,870,180, forward strand.
TATCATGGATGGTAAAAAAAATTCCACCGAATTGAATTGATATCACCTAACAATTAGTAAAGAAATAGTAATCCGCAACAAGTATAGTTTTAAATTCAGAAGAGTTTTTGAACTTAAAATTATTCTCCTTTTGAGAATTGAAATTTTTCTGATCCAAGGTAGTCCTTAATGTTTCTTTAAAGTTGCGAGAATAATTATCAAACTTAAGTTTTAATACAAGAATAATTACCAAGTTTAGAAAGTAATTTAGAGAAAAAAAGTTGAAAAAGCCTTTTCTTAATTTAGAGCTTAATATGATAATAAAAAGTAAGTTTATGGGGTAATTTGGATAAAATGATTTCCGACCCCAACCTAAGAAATAATTCCAATTTCGGAAATTATACGACGATTTTGTTTTTATAAGAGTATAATAATTGCGCTCAAGTCGTCAAATTCATATTTTGCGGTGGGTATTGTGTAGATTATTATTCAAGGATTGGCTCGGTTCCGATTTCATCACCATTTTCATATCTCAAATGATCTCTCTGTAACCGCTTGCTGTTAAATTTTATAGAAGACACGTCCGCCATTACTTTCCCTTCATATTTGGTATCTTTCTCGATCCATACCATTTTCCTATGCTTTTATTTTGTTTAGTCAGTTATTTGAATCTTATTTCTTTTCTCTTTTTCTTGAAGGTTTAATATATTGATAGTTGGAAAATAAAAACAAAATGGGAAGGATATTCGTGATCACTCTTGAAGGACGCGTTTATAGCTGCAAGCACTGCTTTACCCATCTGGCTCTCCTTAGCGACATTATTTCTAAGGTTTCCAACAAAATCCTTTGATCTCTCTTTTCTTCTTCCACGAATTGCTTTATGCATTGTTATTATGCTATTTACTTCATTCTGGAGTTCCCCAAGCTTTTATTGGGCTATGGAACGTAGTAAATAATATTAAGGAATAATGATTTAACTGAAACAGATTGATTACTCTTCAGTTCTGTTATACTGTTTCTCTTTGCTAATACGAATCCCCAGCAAATTTTGCGCACAACCTTCTATGTGATTTCCTTTTTTTTATTTTGCAATTAAGGGATTAGTATATGCTTACAACTTTGATGGATGAACAAGTCATTGTCTACGGAGAGTGACAGAGCTTAGCTGCCTCTTTTTTGTTGTTCTACGGAGGCTTTTAATTGGTGCTAGAAAATATTAATTCATAGCTTCCTGTTTCTTTTGATTATGTATCAGTTCTTTAATAGACAATGGCTGGTTCAATTGTAGGTTATTTTTTGTCTAAGCCTAAGATATTGTTTGATATTTGTGAAGTTGGAATTTTAGAGTTGAGACATAAGGAAGAGTAAAATAAGTAGGTTGTATGTCAGCCTATCCTGTTTAGTTTTACATCTGTATCATATATTGAAAAACCACCTACCCCTCTTTTTTTCGGGACTATTATCAGCAATTTTATTGTAGATGCAGTGACTGGTTCCAGTGTTCATAGAATATAATCGACTATCATCATACAGGGCTTCTTGCATACTCTAGGAGCAAAGCCACTTGTGTTACCAAGCCCATTTTCTGTCTTATATTTCTCTTCATCATGGCCATGCTTCTCATTGTTGTCTGGATTACATCATGTATTGTTCAGCATCACAGAGTCATACTAACCCCATCCTTTACCTGTGTTTCAGTCTTTCCACTGCGGGCATGGAAAGGCTTATCTCTTTGATAAGGTGTAAGTATTTCATTGCTATGCACTCATTTTTTTTTCCATGGAGTGTTCTCTAAAAATAGTCTTATCTATTTTAAAACCGTGCTCATGATTTCACTTTCTATGCATTTCAATGTGTTGATTTTGGTATGGATGTATGATATGTCCTTTTTTTTTTCCTTCTCTCCCTTTCATTTATCGAATAAAAAAATGATTCAGATCATCTTTTTTCTATTAAAGAAGAACTAAAAAATCAACAATCTGAACCAGTCCACTGCCTATGATTCAGATCATCTGCTTATTATTCTCTAAACTCTAGATTACAAGTGATGCATACTAATTGTTGCAAGAATAACCATGGATGGCAAAAGCAGAAATGCCTACGATGGAGTTGAGAGTATAGGGACTTGTATCATATACATTCTGCATATATGAATAGTTCAAATAACATATTTCTTTCTTAATCCATTACAGTGTGAATATCACTGAAGGGGAGAAAGAAGAGCGCATGATGATGACTGGACTGCACACTGTTGTTGATATATTCTGTGTTGGGTGTGGCTCGATTGTGGGATGGAAATACGTAAGAACTAGTTCTGAAATTTCAAGTTCCTCTGCCAGTTTGATTTCATTTCAAGGGTTAGTTGCATGAGGTAATTTCATGGAACATTTTCCCTTTTTCCTAATGGCGTGAGTGATTCTAGGAGGCTGCACATGAGAAGGCTCAAAAGTACAAAGAGGGAAAATTCATTCTCGAGAGGTGCCATATCACCGTTTCCTTTACTCGCTTATAGTATATCAATGTTCTCAAATGTGCATTTAACCGTGGAGCAGGTTTAAGGTGTTGGGTCCTGATGGAGGCAATTACTTGGCCATTCAGGAATCTCTGGTTGGTGGAAGTAGTGATGCTGATGATGCTTGATTGCCATTTAATCACATGTTCTAGTTGTACATATCTCTGCTTCTCCTGCGCTTGTTGAACTTTTTTGGCCTTGAAATTGGTACAATATTCTGTCACTGAACATTCTTTACAAATTAGTATCAGAATAACCTCGCAGAGCTGCAAAAGATGGTACATATTGTTGTTTCCAGTCCCCCCACCGATAAAGATGAGGGTTCAATGTTCCCTTGTTTACATACAAATTAGTGTTAGACTGTTGATGAATTGAAAACATTATCCAAAGGATCCATCTACCATAACAGATTGGGTGTTGGTTTTATTACCCGCTTAAGTGGACGAGGCCGATGCTAAACAGGATGAAACAAAATAACTTGGATTTGCATTCAATCAAATCAACAAAATCTTTTGATATGATTCGGTATATCTCTTCATAATAATATATTGCATTATACCTTCAAATTATAATGTATTTTGGTCCTTGATTGACCCCAGCATGGATGGCATAGAAGATGAATATGACCCTGAGCTTTTATGAATGTCAATCTCAATCTGGTCATCAACCTTTTAGTTTTTAGGTGAGATGACATTTAAAGCTTCTACTATATATTTATTTATTATCTTTATCTTTTCAATTTTAAAAGGTTAATTTGTAAATAGAAAATTAAATGTTTCTCTCCTAAGCAGCAAGCCTAACATTTATTTCTGCTTTCACTTCTATCCATCCTTCCACTTTTGCAGGTAAGATAGAAGTGGTTGATTATGAATTCTTAATTTAATTTGGTAAACTTTGGTGGTCTTTCGCAAAATGGTCAACTTCCAAATCCCAAGCAAATGGTTTCCTGCAGGAATAAGGGGGAGCTAGCCAAGTTGACCACGAACCCTTTTTCACATAACGTCATAATTCATAAATATTAAAAGTAGGTCCATTGCTATGCAAGTTGTAGGATCATGGTTTGGTTTCTTCTACTCCAATGACTTTGAAATATGAACTGAAAGCCTGCTGCCATTGCCCATATCTTTCCAAATATACATTTGGACAATGTCAAATCCGAAGTACGCTTCTCTTCACCTAAACCAAAAACTTGTCTTATTTCAAGGGAAATCTTGTATTCTTTTTCTTGCTAAGATCATCTAACTTCAAAAAGCAGTTTGAAATTGAATGGTTGGATTGGAGAAAGCAAATACAGCAAGTCAACAAAAACTTTTCCTATCTTAGACCAGAAATGTTATAGCCATAATTGACTGTCCATCAAAGTCCCCCAGGTTTTTGCTAGAGTGTCTTGCCTTACATGGGAAATTTACCTATCTTGTGTTGTCACTTTCATTCTCTCTCACTCCTTCCTGCTAAATGAGAACCTTTTGTTTCCTCCTATTTTATCAATTCCTTCCAGTCAAACTGCACAACCCAATTCTTATAGCCTTGGATGATAACTTGATCTTCTTCTTTCCCAATTAATCTCCATCATCCTCCCTGGGGCTTTCTTTCTGAATCTTCTTCAACCAACCCATACCCATTTTTTAGCATACTTGTTGCTCGCAATTCGATTAGGATTGTAAAATCCCAGAAGATATACTAAATTTGACTTTCTGAGCTTTGGTAAGTTGGTGAATTACCAGCTGCAAGTAATTTGATAGTATTCTCTTGTTCTGCTTTTTGTAACTACTTCTCGTAGGTAACTTCCATATTGCTTGTTTTGGTTTATGAGCAATTAAAAAAGAGTTTGACTTTTGGTGATTTCAGAATTGGATAAGAGATCCGGTTTAATTATATGGGATAAACTGTGCAGCTACAAGAACTTTAATGGTGTCTGGTGTTTGCAATGAGTTGTAAGTGCTTTGGATCGTTTGATTGGTTCAAAGGAAGCAATAGCCCTGACCAGACACAAGCTCAAGGTTCAGTTGCATTTATTTTGTTGTTTCTTGTAAAGTCGTAGGCTGCATCTAAAGCTCTCTTCTTTGGTCGCTTTGTTTCATAAAATACCCTGCCTTGTCTTCTTATAGTTATGCACAAACAATGACCATTGCTCTACATGGCAGGCTGTGTTTTGAGCGTAGCCTAAAATAGATTTTTTTTTTTTTTTTTCACTTTTCAGTAATTTAACCATTCCTAAGTATTTATCTCAAACGGTTCCTTGTTTTTGTTTCTGTTTCGGTCCTTCGGACACGTGGTATTGTCAACTATTTCTCTTATAATTTTGTGATCTCATTCGATTCCATATTTGTTGTATCTGTGCATGGCCAGAGTTCACCAACGAGAATGTAAAGCTTTTTACTTACAATTCATTGAGATCAGCGACATCAGATTTCCATCCATCAAACAGAATCGGTGCAGGTGGTTTCGGAGTTGTCTACAGGGTAATGAAAGCTCTCCGACCGTTCTTTTGGAACAGAGCATCCATGTCTTCTGGGTTCTTTTTGGCATGTGTTATGTATATGTCTGCTTGTGTGTGTGTCTGTGAAAGAGAGAGAGAGAGAGAGCAGGTTTCTGGTTTTCATATGGCACGCCTGTACTAGTGTCTGTCAACTTTAGAATTAGTTGGGAAACACTAACAAAATTTTACTGTCTGTTACTGTTTGCAGGGAGTTTTGAGGGATGGTACTCAAGTAGCCATCAAGAAACTGTCTGCAGAGTCTAAGCAAGGATCTAATGAATTCCTGACAGAGATCGATATGATATCAAACATACGACACACCAACCTTGTTGAACTAATCGGCTGTTGTGTTGAAGACAGCCATCGGGCCTTGGTCTACGAATATCTGGAGAATAACAGCCTTGCCAGTGTTTTACTTGGTAAATACATCAATCCAAGCTCATTGAACTCCTAATTCTAATTGAGGTATTCTGATGTCCAAAATCCTAATTTCAGGTTCAAGAAGTAAACATATTGCTTTGGATTGGCCAACTAGAGCTGCTATTTGCTTAGGTACAGCTTCTGCTGTTGCGTTTCTTCACTATGAAGCTGTACCGCATATCGTCCACAGGGATATTAAAGCTAGTAATATACTCCTGGATGAAAATTTTCATCCTAAAATTGGGGATTTCGGGCTAGCTAAGCTTTTCCCGGACAATGTCACTCATGTCAGTACTCGAGTAGCAGGAACATTGTAAGCATCATTTTCGTTGCATCTCATCCTTACTCAGCTGCCTAAGCTATTTAACTATTTCAATATTTCATTGATGTTTTTTAAGGACTTTTGAAGGAGTCATCCACCGGCGGTTTTGTTTTGTTCTTTGCCTTTGCTTAATCCTTGTGTTTCTGTTTGCATCTCAGTTATGATATTGTATTTTCTCCAGTGGATATTTGGCACCAGAGTATGCGCTTTTAGGACAACTAACCAAGAAGGCAGATGTGTACAGCTTTGGGGTGCTCCTGCTTGAAATAATAAGTGGTAGAAGTAGTAGTAAGGCAGCATTTGGAGTGGAATTCATGCTTCTGCTTGAATGGGTACTTTCAACCTTTTTCCACTTCTTACATCATGTTACTTATCTTTTCATACATCAACTGGACTCCAAATTTGATAAAATTAAATGGTCTCCACTTGACATATCACATAAGTGATATCATAATTCATGCAAAAGTGTACCTGTTGCAGACATGGAAACTGAAAGAAAAAGACAGGCTTCTAGACATTGTTGATCCAGAATTGAGTCAATATCCAGAAGAAGAGGTTCTGCGGTTCATCAAGGTTGCCCTGTTTTGCACCCAAGCAGCTGCAAACCAAAGACCTACCATGAATCAAGTGGTGGAAATGCTTTCCGAAGAAGTGAACCTAAATGAGAAATTGATGTCAGAGCCAGGTGTTTACAAGGGCCAAAAACCTCGCCACTGGGGCGTCAACAAAGGCCAGCAAGCATTTGATCCTTCCTCCTCAACCGGGATTTTTAGCTCTCACATTATAACACAGATGCATCCTAGGTGATAATGCATATATATGCTACGCTTATTATATTACCCATTGTCTCGTCTACACCAATGCTCACCATTCCATTTGATTACATGCCTGAAATGATAAGTTGGCCTCGGCCTACAATAGTAAGGAATTAATCTCCAAACTTTGGTCATCACTTTTCAAGACGATCTATCTCAAGAAAATTTTTATATTGCTAAAATAAACAATAAAGGGGAAAAGATAAAAGGGGGATCAAGAGCCGATAGTAATATATTTTTAATTTTTATTAATTATTTAAAACATTTACTATTTTTTTAGGTTAAAACTTTAGTTTCGCAAATTGTGCAATTTTAAAAAAAAATTTAGCCTCAAATCCGCCTAAATTAACTCAACTTTTAAAATATGATAATTCTCAGGAAAAATGTAAACTCTCAAGTGAAGAAGCAACCAATAAAAATAAAATAGTATATTATCCTTAAAATAGTACAATATTTACCTTGGCAAAATAAAGTTAGTTGAGTGTTTATATATTCATTGAGGCCTTAAGTCTCTCTAATAAATAGGCTAATCGTGATAGGCCGAATGAAACCAAGTGAATAAGAAAGATCATTAATGTGGGTATTGGTTGTGGGATCTAGTGCGTGACGTATAACACTAAAATATACAAGTAAATTAAAACTAGTATTGAAAATTGTATCACACGTGTATGTGTCATAGGGTTAGAATTTTACTCTCGCAATCCATGTGATTTTAGGTAATTTCTTGATTTCAAATCTGTCTAAATCAACTTAACGCTTACAAAGTGAGAACTTTCTATAAAAATTCTTCAAGACATCAAAATAAAACTTTGGTTGAGTGATAAGTTTAATATTTACTAATTCAATTAGTGCAAGTTTAAATTTCACCATATGCATATTTTATTTAATTTTATTTTTTAAAATAAAAAAAATTAAAACATTATCAAATAATTATGGAAAGGTAAGAAGAACTTAAATTCAAAATTTAAAAACACATTGTCGAAAAGTTAGTTACGAATTCCAAAAAATTAATCTTTATGTAAAAGATAATATTTAAAAAATATAATATAAAAGGAGTATAGAAAAAATATATAACTCTATTTTAAAATGTAAGATACTATACTCCAAAAGGAAAAAGGCAACAAGAATATCGAAATTTAACAATTTTTTCCAATTTAATCCTTACCTTCACATTACTTTTAAATTTGACAATTTTTTTAAAATTAATATAATAATAATTTTGATTTTCACCATTTAATTTTAATTTAAAAATATTTAACCCACTAAAAAAGAAAAATTCCAACGAGCACAGTATCAGTTCTTTTATCCCTCTTCAAAAATATATTCATAAGTAATGTTATTATTTTTACCACTCATTCTCTCTCGAGTCTTTTAATCCAGGCCATCATTTCCCGCCGGTGCCTGATGTCTTTTTTACCCCAAAATTTCACCATGATTTTGTGTTTGTTCTGATCTGATATGCAGAGATTTTGCTAGAAAAGAAAAAAGAAATTGCTATAAAGTGGAAAGTGAATTGAGTATCCTCCCCAGTAGAGTCGTAGAGAATGGAGTTATCGGAAGAATGGAAAGCTTATTTCCCCATCGGCAAATCACTGGACCCGCCGCTCCTCTCTTCTTCAAAGCTTGGTCCTCTTTTCTTCATCCCAAAGCCCAAAACTCTTCCTAAAATCCTTTTCCATTCTCCCTCTCTTTTCCCCCCTCTTCTTCCTCCTTTACCTCGCCTTTCTTTCTCTCGATTCCTTTCTGCTTCTTCTATCCCTTACTCCACTTCTTTCTCTATTGCTTCCTGCTTCGCCCCTAATTACTCCTACCACCACGACGCTTCTTCCCTTCTATCACACAATTGCCTCCACCTTCTCCATTGCCCTGACCACAACATTACTCTTGTCTTCTTCACCACTGGCTCCAACCATGACCGAATCGGGTTCTTCGCTATTCACGTCCAAGACAACGATTTTAAGTTTCTGGGTGATGGGAACGGTGGCATCTTTATTTCTAACAACCACTTTAATCACAAAATATTGAGTATTTTAGTGAACCCAGTTGATGATTTCGACGGGAATTCAGGTGATTCTGTTGTTGGGTATTTAATGACTTCTACTCTATATTCTGTTCATTGGTATTCTGTTAGATTTTATAACTCTAGCAAAACCCCTGCTTTGGATTACTTAGGCAGTAAGTTATTCAAGAGTTCCTCGATTGTCTGTGCTTGTTGCAGCCCACACATACCTGAAGAAAGTGTGGTTTTGTTAGAGAATGGTGCACTGTTCTTGTTTGATTTAGCTTCTTATGTTATTTGTCAGAAACCCAATGGCTATGTTAAAGGGAGTAAATTTAGAGTTCTATGGGATGATTCGAGTGGTTCAGAGAATTATAAATGGTTGGGTATTGAGTTCAGTTGGCATCCTAGAATTTTAGTTGTTGGCCGATCAGATGCTGTTTTTTTACTTGATTTTAGGAGTGATGAGTGTAAGGTAACTTGTTTAGCTAAGATTGAGATGTTGAGCCCATATGCTCTAGTTGATGAGGATCAGTTCCTAGCATTTTCTAGAGCTGGAGCTGATGGGTTTCAGTTTGTTTTGGCTTCTCTAAGTTTGTTGCTTCTTTGTGATGTGCGTAAGCCAATGGTACCATTGCTGCGTTGGGCTCATGCCCTAGATAATCCATGCTTCATTGATGTGATTAGGTTATCGGAATTGAGATCACAATCAAGGGATGATACATATCAGTGGGCAACTGAATCGGGTTTTTGCATAATATTGGGATCATTTTGGAATTGTGAGTTCAGGCTGTTCTGTTATGGCCCTTCTTCAGCCAGTGAAGGATCTGTTGCTATGGAAATTTCAAAGTTTTGCAAACCCTTTTTGGCATGGGATCTTCCTTCAGATTTATTATTGTCAAACCAAGAGTGTCATTGTGGAAGTTGTCTTGTTAGGGAAGAATTTTCAAAAGGTGCACTTCCTGAATGGATTGATTGGCAGCAGAAGAAAGATATTGTCCTTGGCTTTGGGGTTTTGAGCAGGGATCTCTCGAAGTTTGTGTGCGAGTCAGATGAATTTGGTGGGTTTACTTTGATTAGGCTAATGTCTTCAGGAAAGATTGAAGCTCAACGATATTGTGCTTCGTGGGATTTGGTGCAGAATTTTAGTGTAGCTCACAGAGAACCATTTTTCAATTTTGAGGATAGCTTACTATACTCCTTGGGTGACGATGAATATGAATTTCCTAAAAGGTTCAAGTATTTGAACCTTGACTATCTTCGTGGTTATTTGAATGACAATCTTGCTGAAGGCCTAGACTCCAGGATAAAGAAGTCCCACAAGGGTCTTCAGCAGAAGGAATCTTTTAACCTAGACTTTCATGAAATTTTGTGTGAGAAGTTGAAGGTCTGCGGATTTGGTCGATTCAGGTCCTCTCCTGCACTTTCCGTTGTCTTCAATGACATTAGTTTGCCAACAAGTATATGCGAAGTTGCTTCAAGGCAAATGTGGGCAACCTTACCTTTGGAACTTTTACTACTAGCTTTCTCTAGCTATCCTGAGCTACTTGATGTGCCCTTCGATGACATGACAATGCCTCTGGAATTTTCAGTTGTCCCAGACCTTCCTCAGCTGCCTCCATTCCTACTAAGGAAGCCTTCATGCCGCAGCACTAAGTGGTCACATAAGATGCAGCCTGATGATTCACTTGTGGGTCCTGTTCTTCCTCTCCCCATTTTACTTACACTTCACGAGTTTCGTAATGGCTGTCCTGATTCAGAGAAAATGTGTGAATTTTCACCAGAGGTGGAGTTTGGCCTTAGGTGCAATGAAGTCATGCAGGTTGCTGCAGAAATGGCTGTATCAGATTCTAGCTTGCTTAACAATGATGAAATTGTCTCTCTTGCTGATGACAGAGATGAGATGTGGGTTAACTCTCAAAGGCCAAAACCATTGCTTTTATACCGTCCAGTTGGAGGCGAGGCATATGGAAACCATATTTATAAAGATGAGAAATTTACTACCATGCTTACCAAAATTCATAAGGTTGCTGATCCTAATGACACAACGGATGGTGTTGGGCTAGAACTATTCGATGATCTGTGTCCCGTTGAGTTGAAGTTTGATGTTCCTGTCATGAGCTTTGGCTCACAGGAATTAGAAGCGTTCAAAACATTGAAAAGGCAGTTTTGCAGGTGGCAAGAACGTTTTAAACCATATCAGGAACTGTGCATCCAGAATAATATAGATTCTAAAAAGAAGGCATGATATGCTGTGGTGAAGTGAGTTTAGTTTCATGATTTTCTTTTAACTAGATCTTAGAATCCAGCTTTAGTTTGCTTTCCCTCCCGATTTGACTTGGAGATGTTGTAAGATGAGATACCAGCAACAGTAACAGTGATTGTGACATGCACAGGAGATTCCTAAGCAGTAGGCACAAACCAGGTTTTTTATTCATTTACCTTATTAAACTATCTACCCTTTTTTCTTCCTTCGGTTATTTTGTCAATTTTTCCTGCCCTTGATGTTAGAAGGCAGAGGTTTGCCTAAGATGCTGTAAAGGGTGATTGTAGTTTGTAAATGTTACCATTTCAATGATCAAAACTAGTTTTGCTTACCTGATCCACAGATTAAAGTGTCGGCAAGTCTAGCATCTCATTCGTTTAACGTGGCTTTTGGTGCCGTTTAATAACTTGTTAAATCTTAGATGAGATATTTTGTTGCAAAATACGAATCCAAGCTTATAGTCATAGTTAAGCAATAACTTCATCTGAATTATCCAAAAAAAAGAAAAGGGCAGGTAGTTGAGATGATCAATATTTGTCACATTAATGATGTAATGGTATAATATTCTCGGAATCTGACGGTAGAATACATAAGAAGAGAATCAAGGAAGCAATGTTTGTTGGTACATACTAGCAGCACTAACCCTCATTATTCGGCAATTGTCACATGGCAACAGGGTGAGTTATAGAAATCTTAAAACTGTCGAGAAGCTTCTGTAATGTTTGATGATCCCACTGGATATCACTTTGCAAGACATTATTATGTTGAAAAGGCCCCGGTCCTGGCTGTTCTCTGGCTAGTTGAATGTACAGCTTGTCGAGTTGTTCCAACCCATTGTAGGTTACCGCAGTTGTTTTTTCTTCCCGTGGTTCACCTTCAGGTTCTTGCTTCTCAACTAACTGAATTTTAATGAATTGCACTTAAAAAATTAATTAAAAAAAGATGGAAAAGACATAAACGCATGTAATCTGTAATAACGCTATCAACCGCAATGATAGATTTTTGTGAGGGGAGAATTACAAATTGCCTTGATCACCCTATCATTTTTCGAGTACATCCCACAGTAGCAACGTCTCACAGTATGATTGATTGTCAAATGGGCAAGTAAATTGATAATTATATTCCTGTTTAAGTAGAAAAGGTTTCCTTAACATGCAAGGATTCATATATTAGCATGACCAGAAATGCAACATTGCTTTTGTTGGTGAATCAAAACAATCATAGGTCTAGGTAGCAAAAAGAAAGTTTAGACTAAACATTCTCATCTCGTTTGCAGCAAAAATTATGTTGTATAGCAGTATGCGTGTCGAAAGTGGAACGGGGAACAGGGAACAGGAAACGTGCGACGTTTCATATATTATTGATGATTTATATGTCATTATTCTTAACTATTAACGAGCAATACTTCATTGATGAGGGATTGAAAGAGCTGCATTGCAGATTACACATCATCTCAACAGGATACAAGCTTAAACCAGATACTTTTGAACTAGTATGGAATTTCTTTTCACATGAGAGACAAGGTTCTTGGAGATGATGTTTTATTTCTTGCTAGGTTTATAGTAATAGAGGACCGCAAAGGAGGACAACGAGAGAATAAATCCAAAGCATTACACTCATCAGGCCATTACCTCTGATAATTTATCACATTTAGCTTCATCAACTCCAACAGATGTATCGCTCGTACTATTCTTGTCATCTTCATCCAACATTTCTTCTTCAGTTGCCACTGTTGATAATGGAGTCAAGTCCTCTGCTACTACAACATTCTTGTTAGCAATAGCCATAGCTTCATTCTTTGGGAATTTAGTTCTATTCATGCCAAGCGCTTCAGCATTTTTATTTGCTATGAAGTCTTCTGTTGGGTAGCTAGGATTCTCTGCAACAATAGCATAGGGCTTGTCTAGGGAAGGAACACCATTTCCAGTGGCCAATTCCTCCGATAATGCTTGTAGTTCTTCCTTCAGTACTTCCTGATAATCAGCTGCTTCCCAGTCCTCGGAAACAACAATCATATTCTCAGTTTCCAAGGATTTGAATATCCGATCAGGGCCCGGTTGCCACAAAATGTCCCCAGTGGTTGTTTTCAGAATGAATTTGAACTGGACTGAGATTCCAACAGGTATATCCTGAGCAAGTACCCAAAAAAGAGATCTCATCAGTTGTCAATAAAGCCTTCAACAAGAATAATTCACATTCTGAATAAGTTGCTGCTTACCAGCTCTACTGCCCAAACATGTCCTTCTGACCAAGTCAGTGGGATACAACTCTCCGGGTCCCATGAGCCTAACATAGGATGATCCCCTACTATGAAAAAATGCTCCCCAAATGAGCACTCTTTCTTCAACTGAAATTTGACACGAGTGGTCTTCGATGGATCTGTGCATCAGAGGTGTTGAAATAAGACTCAGAAATCAGAAAACTCAATAATAGACAAATAGTTAAAGGGCCACAAGATCTTACTGTGTTCTTTAGGTTGAGTTTCTGCCGTCTCCAACTCCCCCTACATGAAGAAAATTTACCAAATGAATCTCAACTTCAATACAAGTAACTTTTCTTGAATTGGAAAGGAACTGTAAATGAAGCAACATCTTTTGTTTCAAAATCCATTCAGTTTCAAAAGGCCTGGATTGTAAAAAAAAAAAAAAAGGATCTACGTATACATGTTTTAGACCCCACGTTGCACGATAATCCATGATTGGAGAATTAGATCATATATAAGTTATTCGGAAAAAAAAAAAGTGTAAAGAGAAGCAACATGGAAAGAAAACTTGGGAATTGTGCAAAGGAGCATCGGCAAAGTAAAACGAAAAATCAGTAAAAAATGGATAAAAGTGGACATGACATGCCTGTAAGTCAGGTGAGAAAGAAGAAGATGCAAAAAGAGGCTGCAGACGCCTCCGTTGCACAGAAACCAAATGCAAGAAGCGGATTCTAGCAAGCTTTTTAGAAGGTAATAAGCATACTTGAGCTCTAGTAAGAGAAAGATGTTGAAAAGAAGAAAACCCTCTATCTCTATTATTGCCAAAGATTGGCTTGGAGAAAGGCCTCGTCAAGGTTTTCATCACTTGCGGGTTCCAACTGAAACTGTCTCCTCAAATTTTTGTCGTTAAAAAAAAAAAGACAGTGTTTTGTTTTGTCTGTTGGTTTGGCTCTCCTCTCTATAAGGGGTGGAGTATGAAAGGGATCCATTGCCACGTATCGGCATGGGTGGAGTTGAATCTGGCTTTTCTCACTTGGAACGAGAGACTCGCAAGTCCCAAGACTCAGCTCTCTCCACCAACTGTCAACTTTTTCAGCATTTGCAGAGACCCTTATTTATTACTACCAACTTAAACTTAGGAATTAGCCAATTAATATTGATATATCTGCTGCTTTGGATCTGGGCCAGGCATTTCAAGGCTAACAATGTCCACAAGCCACAAAGGGCTTCACTGAAACCATTCCAACCCAGAAGGTCATGCGACCAGACTTTCGGTCTTTTTACTATAGGCTGCCAACAGTAATTGGTTCATGAGATGGATTCCTTGTGAAACTATAGGCCTGGACTCACCATGGAAAAATGGTTGCAATAATAATGATAATAGTTATCATAAAGCTTATAATTTTCGAACATCTTTCATTTCGGCTTTTTCTTTGATGGACTAAGGAGAGAAAAAAAAATTGTTTAATTATTAAGATTTAAATTTTTTTATTTTTAATTTGATTTTTTTCATGTTAATGTTTTTCTTTAAGAGTTAGATTATATTTTGTCCCTTTATTTAAAAACGGACAAACTAATTCATATACATTAGATTAAAGAGTAAACTTATCCTTTCTATAAAAAGTTTCATCCAATTCTATTGTAAAAAATTAACATGGTTGATTGAATAATGAGATAGTTACATATGACGTGTCACATGTATCTTATTCTGACGTATAAGAACCAATTTTTAATAGTAGAAATAGATGAAAGGTAAGTCTTTCCAATCTTAGCCTAATCATATCTATTTATAGGGCAAAAATAATATAATAGAGAAAATAGAAAAAGTGCCCTTAATTAAATAAAGTAGAGTTTTTCAAGACATTTTGATAATTTTTGCGTCAAATTTTCAAGCATATTGTAAGTATCCTTCATGTTTTAAATACCAGAGTACACCTTCCGCTGCATGCTCGGTTGCTGCGTTCTTTGTGGTCCGAGGACTGCTAAAGCACTCCAATATCATATCTGGAGCTTCTTTGTGATCTGAGTACTGAGGTAATTGAGAGCTTAGTGTATTAGGATTTTGAGTGAAGAGGAATCCATCTACTAAGGTGATCTTTGAGGTGTTTATAGGTGAAAATTTCTACCCAATTATGTCACTACCCAATTAAGAGTCCAAATGGTCTAGATTGAGGTTGAAATATATTTTCCAAGAGGGAATAAGTTATAAATTGATATTGTTCACACATTTTATCTAATCATCAACACTGTTTCAATTCAGATTTGATTTAGATTTTAAATTTAGTATAATGATATTTTACAATGTAAGGAAGTTAAGAAAAATCATGTGCTAATTAAGAGGGGTAATTGGGTGTGGGGAATTTCGAAAATTCTCTCAGATCATGTACAGAATGGTGAGACGAAAGTTGTGTTCAAATTCAGACTATAATAAATGGAAGAAGTCGATTATAGTAGTGTGGTTTGCTTTTTAAATAAAAATAAAAATAAATCCTCCCTCCCCGATATGAACTTGATTCACATATATTTGAGAAAACTTTATAAATTGTGAATATTGCTGCCAATACCAGCAAATTAAACCCAAAATCAATTAGCTTCGGTTCCCCCAAAATCCTTAGATGTTTTCCTCCTATTCAAACTGCCGAGCCGAGAGGACTTGGTAAAAGCCTTTACTCTATTTAATTCATCAAGGGCCTTAGGGTCCACAGTAATATCGCAATTTATAACAGTCTCGCCTTCTTCGGTTTTCCTGTCTTTAGAAATAAGGTTAGAATCTGCGCCATCTAGTTGACTTGCAACGTTTTTGCTCATGTCAGACAAGGATCTTGTTAATAATGGTCGTTTCTTCAGGAACAAGCATACCACTGCACAATCATCCACCTTGGAGCCTGGATACTTTGTTCGCCATGCTTGAACAGCATAATAAACCAATATTTTAGCTGCCATTGATTGTTTTTTTACTGAAGCTACTATTCGTATCACCTCGTTGTTTGTTAGCACATCCCACACCTGCAAAATTTGTAATTTTTTTCTCATACAACCTTGTTATTAATTTCAACCATTAATTAATAAATAAATATAATTACCGCTTATATATGTGTTGTTAAATTAATTAACCCTAAAGAAAGATTCATTAAAAAAGGAGACGCTATACGTGCATGTAAAAGTTTTCCTTCTTACCCCATCAGTCGCCAACACTACAAATTCATCTTTGCTTGTAAGCTTCCTGTAAGAAACTTGAGGAGTTGCGATAACACCATGATCCTTGAGGCAGAAATCCCCGAAAGCCCTTGCCATGGCTAAGCCAGGGCAATCATGATCGGGCATCCATACTCTTGGTACATTTGATTCTTCATCCATTGCAAAGACCCTGCCACCGCACTTCAGGATTCTTTCAGCTTCACCTAATTAAGAAGTAACTCCAGAGGAACATTTTAGATATGGATATACGGTTTGATTTAGTTTTTAACTATAGGGCATAGGCAAGGTTATATATATATAACATATATACGCGAATGGAATGGAACAGAAAATACCTACTTGGTATACTAGGTTTCAAGTCAACTGTGAGTTGGATCGGAATGAGTTGGTTTTCATTGTCTCTAGTGCAAAGAATCGCACGAGAATCCCCCAAGTTTGAAATTATCAAATGCTCATCCTGAAATGAAATATGCATATATGGTTTTTGGAGAAAATAAACGGATCATCATCTACATGTATGCACCGAATTAAGAAAGAAGCTATACCTGCTTAATAACAGTTACAGCTGTGGTACCACTGCAGTAACTGTCAAGAGACTCTTCCAAGATAAGATCTTCATCCGACTCTTCGAAAGCTCTAATTATACTTGCCTCCCAGTCCTTGTCAGCGCCAACAGCTACATCAGTTTCTTTGCACACTGTAGAAAGCTTGTATGGCAAGGTGTGACAAACATGACGTGCAACCTGGTGACCTGACGGACCATGACCATCAAATACAGCGCAGAAGAACACGTTCTTCTCACCCACGAAGTTCTGGATAAATTTTAAATATGTTTAGTTCCGTGTATTCAATAAATAAATGGTCATACATTCTTAGACTATCTGATTATAAATATTAAAGTTGATGGCGATATGCATAGAGCAGCAGCATTCCCGAAGAAATGAAATACCATATGTGGGTTTAGGTAGGTGATTCAGGACGGAGAACTGGCCTACACAAATGTTATACTAATTAACTTGTTTGCTAAATTAAATTAAGCTCCCCCCAAGAAATTGAGGAGTCTTCCTCCACAATCTAATCGGCATCAAATTCTTCTCTAGCTACGAATTTTATTTGGTCAAGAAAAGGTCGGTATTGGTCGATCGGAGCAAGCTGTTTTATACATACAAATTATTAATATTAGCATCTGCATTTTTCAACAGTCATCAGGTAATGGAAAGAAATTACTTAACATTCAGAAAATGGAGAAATATATTAATTATGACTAACTGATTCCATTTTCTCTCTCTATATTACATGAGAGAGCTGCACCAACAATAACAATGAACCCCCCCCCCCCCAAAAAAAAAAAAAGAATAACATCAAAAGGGACAAATATATAGTGACGCGAGCAAAACAACGTCAGATTCAGAAGAAGCAGTCGGCAGCGACATGCATGAAAAACAACGGAAACGATCACCAAATGTGTAAATAGAATATTAAAAGAAAATAATTCTAAGATCACAAAGACCTTGGGAAAGCAGCAGATGAAACCTAGACAAAATTTTATACTGGTAGGCATCAAACAATCACGATCTGGTGGGTGGCACTGGAAATTGGAACATGCGGAAAGTATCGATCGAAATGTTGAATTAATAAACAAAAAGAATGAAATATTAATTAAATTAAATCACCTCCCATACGGTCATGGCGTCCTGATTGATCCCTTTTTTCCCCTTGCGGGTGTACATTGACGTGTAGCTAGAGGATCCCTGAAATCTGACTATGGCCCCGGCATGTCCAGTGGTCGTAACTTCCTCCTGTTGGCCCTCCTCTTCTTTCCCCTCCAAATCATCTTCTTCATGGCGTCTACCTTTGTACTTCACCTCTGTACTACAGCAGGCACCCATGTTTCGTTGCGTGTATAAAAGCAAAAAAGATTAGGGAAAAAAAAGCCAGCAGCAACAGCAGCAGGCACCAAGGTATGCCTCCAAAAGGGTATGGATGCCCGGAAAATTTCCGGGAAAATCAAAGCCCAAAATAGACAAGAAATGGTGGTCGAACTGGAGGCGACCCAAGAGACTCAAAATTGAAATGCATGGAGAGGCAGAGGAGGAGAAGTCAAGGCCATAATTTTACTCTATAATATGAAAGGCTAGTTTAACAAAAGAAAAAAACAACAGAAAACAAAAAAGCCGAACAGCTTTTCTTTATTTAGAATTAGAGAAGAGACTAGTCATGGCTTACGGGTCATATTATTATTGTTATTATTATTTTGGCTGCTCCAGGAGATGATTTACTATGGGAAAATGCAACTAAACTAACCATTTTGGAATTTTAAGATTAATATCTGTTTGTCTCCTCTAATTTGGAATAATTTCTGTTTTCTGTTCTCTTCTCATCTTCCTTGCATAACTACTTTCGGCTCCCTCAATCCCTGTCTATCTTCTTTTCCCTGTAACAAAATTTATATTGTGAACCACTTCATTCCAAAGGCACATATCCACGCCAACTCTCCAATGATCTTCCTCTCATAAAAAATTAAATAAATACTTCATTTTTAAACCCATCTCATAATTTCTATAGAAATACTCGAATACCCAAAAACAATAATCACCATTTTATTAATACATTTCATAAAAATATTTATTAAATTTAAGTTCAACCACAATCAACAATTAAAATTTCTTGTATTTCATCACATATCACACAATGTATACACATTAACATCACCATTACTCTTGCAACAAACTTTTAAGCTCTAATACCTCATTTAATCAATCTCACATTATGCATACGCACAAACCATCAATTTTTTAAAATTTTGTTTCATCTACCTCTATTTGGTAACAACCAACTATACTTAACAATATTCAAATCTATTACAATCAAGTTTTTATTCCAAATTA
Organism: Gossypium stocksii; assembly: GCA_020496765.1. Classification (NCBI taxonomy): domain Eukaryota; kingdom Viridiplantae; phylum Streptophyta; class Magnoliopsida; order Malvales; family Malvaceae; genus Gossypium; species Gossypium stocksii. The sequence goes on from CM035626.1 coordinate 121,889,261, forward strand.
TGCTTAATTCAATAACACTTCAATCCCTCGTCGGATTGTGAAAAGAAAGAAATATTTTCATGAAACATTTACCTTAATTTCACAAAATGTTTATAAGAGAGTCCCATGATTTCTCAATCAAACACCAAAATATTGGCTTTGAAAAGTTTATGCACTGACCTACATAATAGTCACTTTTTATACTTGATTCTACCCTTGGTTTCAAAATTAATCAATTCATTGATGATGATTGCACATTTTGCCTCCGATCTTTTTTCTCTCTCTCATTTTTAACAATCACACTCTTTAATCCCTTCATGTGTCTTCACTTTCTTGTTTTTATTGATGGACTCCTATCCTTTTCAATTTTTTTGTAGTTGCTTCGACAACAAATATGATATTCTGTAACTCAGACCTAACAATTGGGTCAAACAAGAAGTGCTACAACCAATATGTCCCTTGAATTGCTAGCTATCTTGGGTCTCCCACAAGTCTTTGGTGGGACATTCTAATAATTTGTTTGATTTGCGATCTCAACCAACACCTTAATCAAACCTTGCTTTAACACCGTCATAATCTTGGACTTCAGCCAATCAACTCGCTCAACCATAGACAATGAAAGAATTTAAAAAGTAATTCTCTAATTCCTCAAAATCAGAGAATCTCAAATCGAATTCTCTAAGGCTTTAATGCTAAAAAGCAGTTGAGAGAAACAAGCGAGAAAGAAAAAAAATGCTCAGGAAGGCACAAAAAAGCTTTTATAGTAAATGCCCTTGAGTTGATTATTGAGTAAAGAATACAAGATAGGATGATTACGAATAAGGTGGGGAAGGTCTTCATTTGTAGTTGTGCTCCCTTACATCTAACAATACAAATCAAATTACATTAATGACTCAAATTCAAACTTAGCTACAAAACAGTCCTAAAGAGTTTGTACTCTCTTTTCATATTTAACATTGTTACAAATTAGCTTGGGAACTACAATTTGCTAAAATATTTTCTAAGTCAGTAGACTTCGAATAGAAGAGCTTTCCATAATTTTGCAAAACTTAGGCCAATCCTAGTAAGTTAATTTATTCAAATAATTGCTTTAAGCTATTCCGCTCACCTTCATCGCGGACCTTTGTGTGCAATTCCTAACATACTTGGGGCTAAAATCCACAAAAATAATCGTATTATGGTCCAACAATATTTTTATTTTTATTTTTTACTTCCTATCATATCAATATTTTTAGTTCAAGTATTATTTATCAACAATTATTTTTTGAACATTTTTCGATTTGTTAAGTTTTTTCGAATCAGTTTATGTTGTTATTATGAATTTTTTATATTCAAGACTAATTTGATAGTATAATTTAAGATTAAATTTGTTAATTGATCAAATTAATAAAAATTATAAATATTATTAGGTTAATTTTACTATTATATCAAAAATATATATATATATCACATCAACATGATTTAACTTATAAAATATGCAAATATTGGCAGGTGATTTTTACTATTATACCAAGAAAAAAATCACGTCAAAATGATTTAATATATAAGTGACTCGATTTTTTTTTTTTAAAATTTGATGACAAACAAAAAAGACTGTTAGTGTAGCTTACCTTTTAAAAAAAGATAAATAACAACCAAATAAACAAACAAAAATTGCTCGCCGTCTCCCTGTAATCTGTATGTTGTCGAATTAAACAAATAACGCCACATCATACATTTTTCTGAAAAGGCAGTGTGGAGTGGAGGCTAGGCAGAAATCAGGAAGAACTCCGCAACAAGCCAAACCAATACCACTGCTCTTCCTCTACCAAGCATCCATTCAGACCCATGAACGAAAATTATAACAAATGACCACACTTTAAGGGTTTCTCATTTTACAAATTTCTTTCAATTCCATTAAACATCTCGAGCGAAAACTGGTTTATCTCTGTCACTATCCAACAATACCTGGGTCCCTACAAAAACAAATTCCCTCCCTGCAACAAATTACAACTGCTGTGTCAGATTCATCCTCCAGCAGTTCAACAATACTAGTTACTAGTCGTATGAAAAGTGTAACTTAGGGACAGGGAAGGCATGATCTGACTTGAAGCCCCCTGGCTGTTATTTCCTTGACAAATAAATAATCCACCAAGAGGAACAAGTTTGGTCCAGGTAACATACAGCTTTATTAACAATGAATAACAGCACTCTACCTCTTTCCCGAAGAACTTGTGCAGCAATTAAAAACACATGAAACATTTTCAAAATTAAGAAGTTGACTCCCAGAACAAAAGGCTTTCACATACTCCCTAAAACTTTAAGTGGGAAGAAGTGGTTGTCTCTCGTCGGATCCAACACGATGACTAGCCTGGAAAGAGACAAATTAACATTAATTTGTATGTCCAAAAAAAAAAAATAGAGAGAAATAACATTAATTTGGAATGCAATCAGACAATCAGAAGAGACCCTCTCCCAGGGGAAACTTAACTACTTTTACATTAAACTCATACCTCTTCATGTGCTCCTGCTGCTATATTAATGAAAGATTCCTTGGACCTAAGATATATATTGGAAAAAAGAAAATAAATAAAAATAAAGAATTTGTAAACTCCATTCAAGAACTAACTTAAACATTTTTCAATATATATTATAGATAAATTCGGTTGGGTTCTTCCGCCAAATTCTAGTTAGACTGTTGCTGAAGAAGGTACAATCATAATCCCTACCGCATCCATCAAAAGCATGAAGCAGGAACAATCTAACTTGAACCATTGAAGAAGGGTAAAGGCATAAAACCGGCCGGGGGGGGGGGGGGGGGGACGGGGGTAACCAACTTGAAGCAATAGCAATATATAGAAAAATCCTTCTAAAAGATTTGAGGCCATGGAAAAGAGCGCTATTTTCATTTACCTGTGGTTTTCCTTATAATCTACCGGTTCCAGCATTCCATTCTCTTGTTCTTCTTTGACTTTGGAAAGCGGCGAAAAGAACTAGGTAGAAAATAAAACATCAAATAATCTCATAAACAAGAAGTACGTACAGGTGCTCATGGGCCGAGTGGGCCCGCTCGGCCCATACATGATATCTAAACCAATTTCACAAGCCTGAGCCTAGCTTGGCCCGAAAAATAGGCAAAAGAACCCAAACCCACCCATATTTGATTTTTTAAGATTATTTTATTTAAAAATAACTTTTTAAAAAATATAATACACTAAATGTACTAAAAAAAAACCTAAAATAAAAGTTTTTTTAACACATTACAAATACATTAAAAAGTACTTATATTAAAAACAATACCATAAATATAATAAATATTTTATTATATTAAAAAACACAAATAAACATAATAAATGTTTTATTGTATTAAATATAATTTTTAAAATTTTATATTTTGGGTGGGGTTATTTTATTGGGTAACTCTTTCTTTTTGGTAATAAATTTAATTGTTATTGGGTTAAAGATTTAATATAAATATATATAATTAATATAATTATTTTTATATTATAATATATTCGGGTCAAGCCAAAAATCTTGCCAAGGCTAGACCCATATAAAAAATGGGTCTTAAATTTTTACCCAAGCTTATTTTCAAGCCTCATTTTTTTGTCCAAACTCTCCAATTTTTCAAATAGGCCTAAGCTGGCCCAGCTTATGAGCAGGTCTACAAGTAAACAAGCAGAATTCCATAGAAAGCTAGTCATCAGTCTGGCAGCATCCTTTTCCAATTTACCTGGTGCATTGAGATGAACACAATTGAAATTCCTAGGATGAAGTTCATGGTCAAAGTATGGCCAAACAGAGCAGCAGATGCTATGCCGGTAAAGATCGTAGCAACAGTTGACGAGTACTTCTTCAGAATTGTATCTGAATGCAAAAAGACAATGAGTTGAAAACAACAATTATGTCTGAAAAACAAAACTGTTGGGATGCACATTGAAGCCATCTTTTAGTTATTTCTATTTCAATTCAAGCTTAGATGAAAACTAATGAAATTATATAAACTATTAGTGTATGACCTGCATATTTGAAGAAAAAAGAGGATAAAATTCCTTGTGCTGCATTGTTACATATAAGAAACATGGTGGCTTTGGAATGTCCTTGTAGGATATCAAAGCTACTAGGACCTGAAATAATCCAAATGAGAACATCAGAATATCAGACTCACAAGTAAGGATCTAAAACTGGCCTAATAGTTGCTGAAAATAATAATTGCTGGAGAAATAACTGATGCGGCTTCTAACACAAGTAAATATTTTGAAGCAGAAAGCTTGTTCAGAATTGAAATACTTAAAGAAGACTTTGAAGAAAGCAACCTAGGCTAAAAGTCATTTAACTCTAGAGCCACTAGCCTTCTTCATAAACTTTTAACATGCTTTAAAGAATTGAATATTATATACTTTACCATACCTTTGACAACAGTTGTCCCCAGTATTGCCAGAAAGTTAAATATAGCACCATAACCATATAAAAATAAGTTCTGCAAACCAAACAAGAGCAAAAAGAAATTAGGGGATGACCATATAAAAGTAATCCTTTAGCCTTTAGGAACCGAGCCAAAGTGCAAAGTTCTAGTGATAAGTGATTCAATTCAGCAGATCCTTGTATGATCATGCTTGATAGCTGCACGTAACCCTTGTAGTGGCAGAGAGAAATACCGTTCAATAGGTTTCCAGACAGTCAAACTTCATAATATTGGAACTGAGAAAATAAAATTTCCAGATAGACACTACACAAACCTTAAGAAAAGAAACTAAGCTCCGGTAGACAGACCAGATACTAAGGCTCAATAATTATTACAATTCTAACATCAAATCGATCACTCCCTTTGAAACTAACACAACATCTCTAAAAGCATTTCTCAGAACAGATCAAATACCACCAATGCAGGGAATCCTAAAAAATACCTGAAGATAGATGCTTGTCTCATACTGACTCTTAAGAGCATACTCATTGTAGACAGAAGCCAAAGATGGAACAGTTACCTGAAAGATTAGGTCTAATGTCAGCCTCTGGCATGTGTAAAATCAAATAATAGGGAATGAAAAAGAGATGTGGAAGAATGATAAACAAAGAACAGCTTTGTACTAAAACTGATTGCATGGTCCGCACAAAAGAGACATGCAAAATATAAATTACAGATACCCAAAAGTACTTACAAAGATCAATGTGTAGATGTAAGCACCGGTTGTAACGTGAAGACCCAAACTTGTACTACCCTCAGGTAAAGAACGCAGCTGATTTACACTAATTCCAATAAGCAAAAGAGCAAGAGCTTCCCACTGCAAAATAAACACAAATTAGCTACACAGCATGTAAGAAAGATCCCAAAACAAGAACCGGATGTGCACTTAGTGAAAAAAACTTATTGCACCGACGTGCACCTGTTTTTTTAATTTTTTTGTCATGCAGTTGAGAAGTTTTAAGCCTAACCTGTATCACAGAAAATCTGCGCCTCATAATCATCTTCAGCAAAACAGCAATTACCAAAACCTGCATGATCATCAAGCAAATGTAGAAAATTTTGCGAGCACAAACAATTTTTTTTTCCTTAAAAAAACTATTTCCAACATCTTAGAGGAATGAAAAAAAATCCCTCCTAGTAACACTATGCAAATGTCACAAGCCAAGACTTCAGCTCAAGATTGTGTGGCTCTTGACCCCGTGAATGCACTCATCCAGATCCAATATCTACCTTCCCACACACAAGGAAGTATCGCCATTACTGAATTGGCAACAATATTGATGCAAATAAGGGTCAATAAATAGTAAGAACTTGTTAGAAATTAGCATGTCCCAATTTGAACCAAGCTTTTTTCTGTATCCAAATTCCAAATACCATAAACTCAAAGAAAAGGAGAACAAAAGAGGCTACTCAAGCAAGAAATACCCAGCAAATTGTAACCCCAATTAAACTCTCATCAAGAATAAATGTCTAACTGTGGAGAAACAAGAATCTCAGAACTTAAGAATATATCTTCTTGAGCAATAAACTAGCCGATAAATGTGCATCAGTGGAGTAATAGTACTATGGAATAACTCATCAATGACATATGATAAGATAAAGAAAAGTTCCAAGATCTAAGCACACAGACAAATCAAAACTAATAGCTTCCAGTAGGAACCAAGGTTTGATACATTATTATGATGAAATATTACCTTGAGGTTGCTCAGCATCTTCACGGTTGCAGGATTGAAATAAAGCTGCCAACAAGCAATTCACACTAGTTATGACTTAAAACCTTTATCATGCTAAAAACATATCCTGGAAGGAAGACATTGCCAGACAGTATATGGACAATTAAAAACATAGAGTGCAATGATATTAACCAAAAGCATCAAGAAAATGCTGCAGGGAACCTTTTAAGAAATATACCTGCATGATGAATTTCAGATAGTTATTGACGGCATAAAGAAGCGCTGGAACGGCTAGGAGAACATTGTTCCTAGCTGCCTGCAAGAAATTATGATCATTGCTAGGGTTATCTTATAAAAAAAGAATCATTTCAAAATTACATCTTTTGGTGACAAGAATAATAAAGCATTATCAGAATCTAGTGGACATGATTGATATGCAAAATGATAGCTGAAGTAGGCAATCTGTAGCTTCAAATAAAACTTTTCAACTTACAGACTTGTTATTACAACTTCTTTTACCAATGCCTCTCAAGTACAAACCTTGTATGTCATTAGAAAAACTGTACCTGCATGAATGTGGAAATTGACAGAAGGGGCTTTTCACCAACTTTCTGACGTCTAGCCTGTAAAGATGTAAATATTGGTTTTAATGAATTACCATACTGAAGTCAAGGGAGGCCTATGAAATGGCTCCAGTTGATTTATTAACAGAAACTACTATTTATAAGGTAAACATAGATGATAACATTTGAAATAGAAATAAGATAAAACAATAACTAAAAGCAATTCGGAAACTAGGGAAAGATAATAAAATACATATTTGAATCTTTCATATCCTAAGATTACGTTATTATATTGAAAAGTCCATTTATTTCCAACATGCAAATTATTCCCATCACAATGTGCACACAAGCAACATGAGTGTACTTCTCAAACAGTTCCATCTACATCAAATAGGATAGTTACGGCAATCACATGATAAAACCATATAAAGTTCAACACACATTAGTTCAATCCAACGAGGCAAAGTGCTGTTATCCTATGAAACTTATCCAGTAGAAAGGTTGAATCAAATAAAGAAAACAAGTTAATCAATGAAGAAATAATTTGCAATGTACCTGTAAAATCAGCATTAGAACTGCAAATAGAACCTTTGCAACCTCTGTTAAAAAATTAACACTAATGGGGCTAAACATGAAGCGTCCGTCCACCTTAGACATATAAACCAAAATAGGCTGGTAGAAAAAGAGAATATCAAACATGTGAAGAATCAAGATGAGTAGAGGAAAGCAAAGAAAGACAAGCTATCTGGGAAATTGCAGAACAGTAAAAAAAAAAAAAAAAGGGTACGATAACAAAGAATGCAAGGAAAGCACAAATTGACAATAAATTACCTGGAAACCAACAAGAACACAATCACCTACGACCAAGAGAACATTAAGGGCACGTTGCTTTGATGATACCCTGCTTTTATGGCGGTCGTAAGCCCTAGACACACCTCGGGTAGTTGGGGAAACCAACTTCGAATGGCAGACACTGCATTCTATCGTCCCGTTTTTCATTGGTTTGCCCCAAATCTGTAATAACTACAAAACAAACAAACAAACAAAAATAAGATAAGTCGATGTAATTTAAGCGCTTAAACTCCAAATAGTAAATACTAATACCTAAATAAACAAAACAAAGCATACGAGACATGCAAAATCTAGTGGAAGTCAGTCACACAGAACCGATATTCTAAGAAAACGGAGATATGGATGCCATTGTCAAAGTTGGGTGATAATTTGAAATTCTGAAAATCAGCAGAGTGTTGTCGGGTTGCTGTGAGCATAATAAACTGTTTTCGCTCGAATAGATACATATAGATAGATCCGATAGACTCAGGAAGGAGAAATTAATAAGGAAAATCCATTCCAAATTTAGTGAGAAAGCAAGAGAAACATCAATATGATTACGGCGGATCTACGGTCAATAATCAGTAGCTGGATTTTTATAATCCAAAAAGTAACTTAAAACAAGTAAAGCAATACACACACAAATATAATGAAATAATTCAAAATTCCAGATCCTGCTAGCTGTAACAACCTCGAGCTTGTTCTGTTACGGGAAAGGCAAGCAAATTATGAAGAACTAATAAAAATAGGAAACATAATTGGATGGCAAATAAATGAGATGAGATGAGATCTTGATAGTAGAGTTGACAAAGGAAATGAGGCTTAAAAAGAGGAAAGAAAACAAGAGAATGTGAATGATAAAATGAGATTAGTAAATAAATTAAGCTAACCTTTACCTAATTAATGTGTGAGAGTTATCGTTGGCCAAGGTTCCTCTAATAAGGCCTGTCCTCCTGAACCAGAAGAGCTTTAAAATGGCGCCACCAGATCCGTAATTCTACCCCTTCTCTAAGTCTCGTCCAGATTTATATATCGGATGCGGAAGAGAAATTAAATTCAATCAGAAAATCCTTCCGCAAAGCAGCAGTGCTTCCTGCTTAGAAGATGCGATCAGATCATGCGAAGAATATGCAGGGAGAGAGAAAGAGAGAGAGCTCTTTTAAAATTAAAACAAATTAGTCCTTCTCCTAAGTCCTAGTCCTACACCTACAAAGTCTTAGCTTACAAACAACATCAAGGTCAAATTCTACAAATAATCCCTACACTCTATGCATATTGCGGAAGTAATACCTATACTCCAATTTAATTAAAATTAATTTCATACTTTTCTATTTATCCCGACTAAACTTGCTAATATTACACCGCCTATAACAATCAGAACTACTGACCAGGCTCTAAAGTACCTCAACTTATGTTGGGATTACAATGATTTCTCTCATTATATTCCAACCATAGAAGGTAAATATAGGTGCGTTCTATACAATCAGGTGTGCCATTATTGTTGATTGTCCGGGAGCAAAGGTAGAGCTGATGAAATTAGACTTTAAATTTCAAAAACTAATATAAATTAAATCATCGTATATATAATTATTATTTATCAAATTTACATAAAATTTTTATTTAATAATGATTTTGAAATTCCAAAGAAATTTATGAATTTAGCATACTTTCCAAATATATATTACATTAAGACTCATCTTATTCTTCAAGCATACATTTTATTTTTACAAATTATTAAAAAAAAAAACCTAAATGATCACCATTAACGTTAAAAAATAGTGTACCGATAATTCTTTCTGAGTTTTAGCAATTTATGCCAGATTAATAATTTTCTTGGAATAATAACTTGAAAACATACGGCAAACAGGAAAAAAGAAAAAGAAAAAAAAACAGTCTCTGCCCCATTCCACCAACAAACACAACAAAAATCAGGTTAGAATTTTGAAAACATTAAAGAAAATAGTACAAAAAGCTTAAAATAAAGGTTTTGGTTATGCCTTAGCTAGTTTTGAGATGAAAAGGATGGGGAGAGATGTCGGAGAAGAGTTAACAGGAATTCTTGCCAGGAAAACAAAGGACTTAGTGGAGGAAAAGAAGTGTGAAGTACAGAGTCTGGATTGATGAAAATAAGAATGAGTTGTTTCAAACTGGTTTGAGAGAGGCCACATTTGACTGGTAACTTATCAGGGATCGAATAATGCATACATTTAGATTAGTTTTGATAGGAAAATGGAGAAACAACCGTTGAAGATGAGGGCGGTGGTATACGTCGCCGTTCCAACAGAAGATTATGAGTGGTCTGTGGAAGGATCTGCTTGCTCTTCTTGTAGGAACTTACACTTAGGTCCAGAACTTGAAAGAAAAGAAAAGGAGAAATTGGAACACATGTATGAAAACGTCAGGAAGCCTTTTGTTTCTCTTCTCTTTAGCATTAATGAATATTCTTTGATAAAACAATGAATTAATAATAAATAAATCAATACGGAGCAGCGTTTTCTGATTACGAATAAACAATGCAGATATGATCTCTCTCTCTCTCGCATTTTCTGGTAGGTAAGTCTCTGCTTTGTGGACTTCTCTCAGTCACTCTGTAAGTCTTGCTTTGTTAACTGCCAGTCACTTTCCTTTTTCTTTCATTTTTTTATAGTCTTAGAGTCAATTCTTTTCTTCTTCACTTCTCTCAAGAAAACTTCCATTTTTAGCATACTTGGAGCATTTGTTCCGGCATCCATGATTGTTGTGCTTTACTACTTTGACCACAGTGTAGCATCTCAACTTGCTCAAGAGAAAGAGTTCAATCTGAAAAAGCCACCTTCTTACCACTACGACCCTCCTTTTGGGTTTTCTGGTGATACTATTCTCCAATGATGAACCTATTGACCAAGTTTGACATGATATATAGTAACTAATGATATGGTGTTTACTAGGTCATATTATATGGTCTTATTGGCATTCCACAATCCCCAATGCATACAAAAAGCTTAGCAACTCTGAAATACAAGGTAGTAGTTAGTTTGATTCTAGTTAATGATATATGAATATTCACAGTGGCAATTAACTGAAATTCCTTCCATCATTCTCTATGTGGTTATGAGTTTCTTATTGCCTTTAACAGCTCTTGCGTAATAAGCTTGTATCGACAGCTCGACAATGTACAAGTAAAAACGCAAACCTGAGTGAACTAAATTTAAGCATGCAAGAGGCATACAATGAAATGCAAACTCCTCTAGTTTATCAACTCCCGTCCACTCTGGTAACATCATTTTGAATTTACACCATCAATTATCATCCTCCGTTTGTTCTTACCCTTTTGAGTGAAATAGGGACTCAAACATTTAAAAGAATCCACGATCCGACTGGCCTCAAGTACTGGCTGCAATGATGCACCTGTGGATGGCACCATACTTGACGTGGATAAGGAAATCGATGAGCTTTTACCTGTTGAAGTCAAAGAACAGCGTTTCAGTAACCTTCTTCAGGCACTGATGGTTGGTGGGTGTGTCGCGGCTATGCCTCTTCTTAAGAAGATCCCCACTGCTGTTAGTAGAAGATACAAGTATGCTTACTTTTTCATTGGGTATATCATAAAAACTATCATGTATATACTGTTGCAAAGTGGCCATCCATGCAATGGCGAACGCGCAATGTTCCCTTGGTTTCCATAGGTTGCCTCACATTTTCTAATGGGTCTATCAAAAACCCCAGTGGTGCTGCCAACTATGATTTCCCCACTTGGAAAGGCATGTGCTAGGATGGATCTTACTGCAGTGCATGATATCTTACTGAACACTGGTTTTAAAGAAGAAGAAGGTGCAGAAAATGAGGTGGGCTACGGCCATTTACTCTGTCAATGTCACATAATAACTGGCTATGCATAGTTTCATTTGTCTGTCCCTTCTGTTGTTTAATTTGCTGGCACCGTGTGATTGCTGAAGCTGTCATTCCAAGAGTGGACACAACAGGTTCGGGATATGCTGAATACACAGAAATTTGGAGATATTGCATTTAGGGACAAAGATTTTAAAAATGCTTTTGATTACTACTCAAAGGTACCTTTCTTCATGTGGACGTGGTGTACCTGTTTACTATTTGACAAGCTTGCTTACTGGGATGTTATATTAAACATAAGTTTATTTTTATTTTTTTTCTAGTTGTTAGAAAATATTTATTGGCCTCTGAATAATCTCCAAAAGAGAGTTTAGCGTGCTAATATTTCAAGTTCGGGAGTCCAACTTATTTTCTTTAGCTACATTATTTTGGGTATTAGGGAATTGCTTTAGCTCTATCAATCTGCTTTGTTCCTCCATTTCCTTTCTACATGCTTGTAAACTAATTTCAACCTGTGTTTTCAGTTTTAAAAGTTAGTTAATGTTTTCCCCTTGAATGCAGTTGGTAGCGATGGTGTCTGTTCCTTCTGGTACTGTATTTGTGAGAAGATCCTTTCATACTTAATTATTGGCCAACCAGATCTTGCCTTGAGAGATGCCATGCAGGCTCAGGTGTGCTTGCCGGAGTGCCCCACTGCATTCTACATGCAAGCTCTTGCCCTCTCCAAGCACAGGACATGCTTAATGATGGAGCCTCATTTGGGGCAAAGAAGCAGAATGGTTGGCGTGTCTAAGCAGCAATCAAGCAGTATTGTTATTTTTCTTTCCAAAAAAATAGAGTTTGGCATAAAGAAATGCGTAAATGATATTAAATATGATGGAATAAAATAGAGTAGGAAAAAGACATTTGGTTCTGCGGCTGCTGATTTTCTGAACAAGATTTAGTTGAGCGTTTGGATCCTTGTCGCATTCTGAACCAAAACTCAGCACCACCAGAACCCGAAAACCTAATTCCTAAAAAAATGCTTTTTGTCCCTGTAGTATGAAATAAAGCATTTTGACCCTTCATAGTATTTAATTTTGGAAGGTTAAACCCCAAAACCATGACATGAATTTTCTTTCGATATGTGGCATTACTGAATAGAATGGGTTCGATCGTCTTGACCAGGGCCACTCAAGAAAAGATCAAAGCCACAATTATAGAGATGTGAAATGTCTTAGAAGACAAGGGTGAGTCATGCTTGTAGATACATGGAAAATCCTATCGAGCTACATTTGCAGGTGGTGAAACGAACTTTGAGATATTTGAAGGGTACCACTAAATTTGGAATCTTCTATAAGAAGGGAGGAGTAGATGAACTTGTTTCTTACACTGATAGCAACTATGCTGGAGATATAGAAGATAGAAAAAATACCAGTAATTAGTTTGTCCACCACAGAAGCTGAATTTATTGCTGTAACATCATGTGCATGTCAAACAATATGGTTAAAAAGGGTGTTGGCGAAATCGAACAAGAACATGAGAAATTGATCACTATTTTTTGTGATAACAGCTCGGCAATCAAGCTCTCCAAAAATTCAGTAATGCATGGTCACAGCAAACATATTGATGTGCATTTTTATTTCCTTCGAGACCTAACAAAGACTGACAATATTAAACTGGAGCATTGTAATTCACAGGATCAACTAGCAGATGTGATGATTAAACCTCTTAAACTAGATCAGTTTTGTATGCTGAGAAGATTCTTAAGTGTCTGTGCAGAAATTGATATAAACTAAATGTTTAGAGCAATTTGAATTTAAAGGAAGAATTGTTATGATTTGATAATATGTTTTAAGTTGTTTAGATAATACATCACGTTTATTTAGGAAATTTTATTTGTTTAATTTATTCGAAGTTATTGACTCATAACTTCTTTTCTTCTCTTTCTATTTTCGATTGTGATGTAAAGTCATTTTCTCCTTTAATAATGGACATCCAATTCTTTTCAAAATTCTCTTTACCTTATAAAATGAGTTTCACGAAATAGCTCGCTCTCATTCTTTTCTTTTATCTTCTCGCTATGCTTATACTCTAAATTCTCTTTTGTTCTCAAAACGCAACTGTTTTCGCATTTCGCTCTCTCACTCTCGTTTTCACTTCGATAAAACATAGGAGCTTTGCTGTTAAAATAAAATATAATGAAAACGTCTTTGTATTAGCAAAATCAGCCTAGAACTTGAAAGTCGTGCATTCTTCTGTGAAACTTTTGATGAATTTTGTTAGTATTTTTAGCTTAGTCATTTTAAAGGGTACTTGTTTGAGTTGCATATGAGTTTAATTTCTTGTCGCATTTTCAATGGCTATATCAGACAACGGCATTTTCACTTCTCCAGAGTTGGCAAACAGGCAAAGTCATTTGATTTTACTTCGGAAGAACGAATATACAATTCGTATTTTATTCTTGAATCTGATAATCAGTTCTTTGTTTTCTTTTTTATAAAAAAAATTTCTAGATTCATCTTTTTAAATTGAATTTTGATGTTTTTATGTTGTTTGTTCCTTATCTTTGGCCAAAAAAATGTTTTTGATTTAGTGAAGTTAACGTAAGTGATTAAATGTATTAATGTTAGAGAGGAGGTTGTTTTAATTATTTTATCCTTATGAACTTATCTTTATGTGTCTAATACAGATATATTCAGTTTTTTCAAGTCCAAATATGTTTTTTATGTTTTGCCATATATTATATAGTGTTTTAGTTTTTTTTTTTTCGAATAGGGTTTATGTTGTGTTTTTATTCTTTTTATGTGATTAATATTTTGACAAATCGAACATTAGATTTAATAATATAATCATAGTGATTCGTGTTTGTAAAGTTTCAAATAGATGAAATAGCTCTATCATATCGAAAGTTTTTACATTGAACAAATAATTTAATATATTTTTAATTTCTTAAAACTTGATGGATGATTTATTTGAATAGAATGTGAAATATGATAGTAATAGTAGTAAGATTAAACAATTACATAGCCTATGAAAAGTTATGAAAGTGCATAAAACTATTTAGTTTTATGCATAGTTTTATGCACTCATGCAAGTGGATTCCTCCCTATATATGTCTGTATAAAATAAGTGTTTAAATTTGGTTGTTATCTTTACAATAAGAAACACCCTTTTTTTGCTTGTCATTTCATTCCTCTTTTTGGTCGACATAGCTAGCATAATTAAAGACATTGGATCACTTTTCAAGTTAAAATTTTGACCACATATTGATCTTCAGTATTTCGTTTATGCAAGTCCTGCAATTTTTGTATGTTTGTAAAGCTTTTACATGTTTATTTTATTCTGGGAGGGTTTGTGTGTCTATAAATGCTGTTATGAGCAACTGTTCTACGGTTCTGAATTAACTGTCAGAAAGTTTTTTTGTTAAACTTCAGCATATGTGTCCCTTGCTTAGAATTAGATATGGTTATATGTTCATTACTTGTAACGAACTTTGTTAACATATATATCTGTTGATAGTATTTATGGAATTCTTGGATGTCAGGTGGCTGTCTCAAGGCTATTTCAGACCAAAATTTGACCGGGAAAGTGATCCTTTTGTCATATCAATGCCACCTCCTAATGTTACTAGCTCTCTGCACATGGGACATGCAATGTTTGTAACTCTTGAGGTTGTGAAGATTATTAAATGATCTTGAAAGGACTTAGTTTCCATTACTTCTTTCACTGGTAGTGTCAAACATTTAGGATACATTAATTTGTCAGGCATTATTGATACAGCATTCTGTCGTTTTCTAAAATTATTTATAAACTTGAAAGTGCAGATAACTACATGCGGGCAACCTTTGCATCTCAACTTCGATAGATGTTTCATGTAGCATAATTTGATTTTATTCAACGCATTTGAGTCTACAGTGGTCAATGTAACTCCTTATGATCAGAAAATGTCTTCTTAGTAAAAATGGCCAGATTCTCTTAATTGTATGTGGTTAGTGTCTTGGATGAACCTTGATGAAGATGTGGAGGAGGATGAGATATGAAGATACGAGAATCCTTCTAATTCTAACAGATTCTAATCTTTGTTTTTTAGACATTGTAATTATTCTAAATTTTGATGACTTTGCTATTGGTGTTGTCATGCTTATTTATTTAATTGTATCTGTGTTGGAAATTGGCCTTCCATGCTGCTGTTACTTTTTGCTGATTGCATACGGTTTGTATGCATGCTGCAGCAGTTGTGCATGTTGCAGCAACAAGTTTTCTCTTTTAGTTGCTATGTAGTTTAGTTTGGTTGAAAATGAACTAAGTTGATGTTTTGATAGGTTTAGGTGATGATTGAGCTGATAATTCAGCTTATTGATGTGTGCAAGTTATGTTTAACAAGTCCCTAGGCTACTAAGTGGGAGTAGGTAGTATTTGGTAATGTCTTTTGTCTATAAATGTATTGATTTTCTAGTTGAATGAATGAGCTCAATGAGCTATCAGCCATAGCTCCCTTGCTGCACATTTGTGAGCAAGATACTGCCTTGTTCTGTCCTGTTTTCTTCCTCTGCTCTTCCTCCAAAAAACCCAACAATTGGTATCAAGAGCCTTAGTCTTAAGGGCCATTGATTTTACTTCCGCTGCTTGTTAAAAGAAAGAAGTTGTCAAAGCATGTCATCAAGGACTGCTTGAAGAGAAGGCAACATCAGCTCAACCTTAAGAGACTCCCAAACAAGCTTGAATAAGCTGAAGGAGGAGTTTTCAAGGAAAGAATGTGAGCTTTCCAATGTGCAAGCTGCAAGCTCAGCAAAAATGTGCAAGCTGCAAGCTTAGCAAGATGTCAAAGTTGCAAGCTTAGCGAGAAGTGATGGTTGCGAGCCTATTGAAGACACCTACTGAAGACAGTATGCAAAGATGTGAATCTGTCAAAGGTGCAAGCTCAGCAACATGTGGAAGCAAGAAGAAGCAGGACTGTAATGAACAAGGGAACAAGGCAAGATACCAACCAAGGCTATGAAGGAGGAGAAGACTCCATTTGATGAGCAAATCTTTGGCACAAAAGACTGTGATAGTCAAGTGTGTAAGTTCAGATTTGTTTGAGAATGAAGCCATGGTTGAGAAAAATTGAAAATGAATTGCTTGAGCAAGTTCAGCTTGAAAGAAAGCATCTAAGGACTGCCAAGTTAAAAAACCTTGATAACGATTGGCATTTGCAGCATGGAGTCCAAGGAGGAGTGTTGGAAATTGGCCTTCCATGCTGCTGTTACTTTTTGCTGATTGCATACGGTTTGTATGCATGCTGCAGCAGTTGTGCATGTTGCAGCAACAAGTTTTCTCTTTTAGTTGCTATGTAGTTTAGTTTGGTTGAAAATGAACTAAGTTGATGTTTTGATAGGTTTAGGTGATGATTGAGCTGATAATTCAGCTTATTGATGTGTGCAAGTTATGTTTAACAAGTCCCTAGGCTACTAAGTGGGAGTAGGTAGTATTTGGTAATGTCTTTTGTCTATAAATGTATTGATTTTCTAGTTGAATGAATGAGCTCAATGAGCTATCAGCCATAGCTCCCTTGCTGCACATTTGTGAGCAAGTAAAAAAATACTGCCTTGCTTCTTTGTTCTGTTTCTTGTTTTTCTTCCTCTGCTTCTCCAAAAACCCAACAATTTCATTGCTGCATACTGAGCCACGTTTAACCAACATAGGTAATACGTGATCTCATCAACAAAACTAATTACCTCTATAGGTAATACATGCTTCAAATCTCCAACAATCTGTCTCCTTTGGTGGTCTTCTTTAGGATATCATGGTTAGGTACCATCGCATGAGGGGAAGACCAACACTTTGGCTTCCTGGAACCGATCATGCTGGTATTGCAACTCAGGTTAGTCTCTTGATGATCATGATTTCTGCTCATCTGATCTCCCGAAAGTAGAAAGAAAAAAAGGAAGACATATTTTGGAATAGTCTAATAATCTAATCCAACTGCCTTCAGTTTTAACTTGTGTAATGTTTTCTGGAAAAGGGATTGATCTTTATGGTTGTATTATTTCTAGTAATCTTTTGTAAATATAATGATTTCAGCTTTGTTGTTGATTTATATTCTGCCCTCTTTATACATAATGTTCTGTGTAAAGTTCCAATCTGTGACCTGTTTTACTTGTTACATCATTTGTTTTCTTTGCATTGTACGTATGGCGGTAATAATAATAGTAGTGATAATCATAGAAGTAATAATCAGGCGCTTACATTTGTTCAAATATCAGTAGGGTAAGTTTGTGTTCTGAACCTTGCATTCCTATTGCAGGAGCTGTTATAGAGGCGTTTATTAGACTTCACGAAAAAGGATTAATTTATCAAGGTATATGCAAAAATTCCATTGATTACTATCATGTTTCACTTTGCTAACTGATATTTAGCATGTTTACTTTCTCATTTGATTATAATATTCTATCTTCCTCCTTTGCTTCAGCTGCCCATCGTAGGGAAAAGAAAAGAATGTCAATATTATCTTTCTGTGCACCAAAAATCTAGAAGAAATTATGATATCAAACGAAAAACAACAAAGATAGACTAGTATTAATATTTAAAAGGAATTTTATATATCTTTTCCCCCTTTTGTGTATTGATTTAGAAGTACCGATGCGTCAATTTGACATCTAGTCTGAGCTAGTCATTGACTGGTCAAACTTGGTAACATGGAACTAATGTAAATAGACTTTTCTGTATTTATTATTGTACATGTGCATATAGAATGTCTGGTCTGAAAATAGCTGAGGAAAATACTGAAGGGAAGGAGGTTTTAAACTTAAAAGCTTTCTTTTGGACTTCAAGTACAGTTATTTTTCATGGTGACTTGAATATATTCTCTGGTGTTTGGTAGTAGGATGTGGGATCTACTTTATTTTTTGTTTGTTAATTTTATCAAATATTCAACTATACAACTCAGCTCAAAATTTTCTGATTTGATTTGATTGTTAATTGCACAATATTAGTCTCAGTAACTAACCTAGTTTAACTGATATGATATCTTCTTTTAGGGTCTTACATGGTTAACTGGTCTCCAAAGTTACAGACTGCTGTTTCAGAGTTGGTATGAATCTTGTTTGCCTGGGGATATTGTTTTTCTTTTTATGCATGTTGTTTTACATTCTTTACCATTCAACGTTGTCTCTTTCATGTTCCCATAGGAAGTAGAATATTCTGAAGAGCCTGGTACCCTCTACTATATTAAGTATCATGTTGCTGGAGGCTCAAGGTACTTTTGGTTAGGCATTTTTTTGTGTGTTTGCTTTGCTTTTCTGGAGTAAGAATGGACTTAAATAACTCAAAGGAGAAAATGTCGTAAGACAACTGGATTCATAATTGCCAGAGTAAAAAGATATAGAAGACAGGGAATGTTGTGTTACCCTAAGAGCTTTAAAAAATTACTCTAATTGGAATGTCAAATGTGGTAACTAAGTGGTAGAGAATCTCCATATCCTAATATTATTTTATTTTTGATTTAATATAAAATTTACATATGCTTTCATTACATGTGGACATAAATGTCCTCAAATAGATCATTTTGCATCTACTTTTTTAGTATTGCCATGTACTTTGACTGATACTTTAATATCTGCTTTCTATTAGGAGTGATTTCTTAAAATATCAACAACATGGCCTGAAACTCTGTTTGGTGATGTAGCTATAACTGTGCATCCTCAGGTATAACACTTTTATTTTTCTATTGAAATACTTGTGAAGAATGCATGGCCAAGTGATAGGTAGTTTCTTCTGGTAATTCAAACTTTATAAGATGTGATGCAATGGCCCTTGTTTAATTGCTACTTTCTGTGCCTATGTGCTTAAGAGGCAGTGTCTTTGATTATATTGATCTATGTAGTCTAAAGAATCCTATTCTGCTCTTTTTCTTTAGTACTAAAGTACTTACATATGGGAATTTGTTTCCAATTTTATGTGGGTTTTTCTGGAGCATGTTTTGAAGTGCAATAGAATCACATACAATTCAGGAAGAAGAATAGAAGTAATTGGAAAATAGGAATAAGGATGCAGCATTTATGAAATATTATGATAAACATAAAGGCCATTCTGTTTCTAGTTACTCATGGAAGCTTACGAATGCATGTATTACAATAAACCATAAAAGAAGACGAAATCTTAACAACATGATGCACTAGTAAAATCTGTTAAAAGCTATATCTTTACGGATTTCTACTAAAATCCTTATCATTTATATACATTAATTGATCAAATTTGATAATTAGATTGCATTTATATTTTTAAACTAGGTACAGTTGAATCATCAAATTTTATATTTAACATTAGTTCATGACCACTACAATATATAACTGCCATTGCAATATAGTGAGATTTTTTTGTTAATATTTCCATTGCGTTTTCACCATTTTTTTAGTAACTCATGTAACAGACAATTTCCTTCATCCAATTACTCAGTGCATTTAATCAGAAGTAGATCCTACTATCTTGTGGGCTGAATAAAGGTTGCTGTTTGAGAAATTATCGATATGATAGGACCATACTTTACAAAGAAATAGAAAGTGTAGTTTATTTAAATAAAAACAAAAGACTATTCACTGCTTGCTTGACACTACTTGGACAAAGGCACCAGTGACTGGTTAATGTGGAAAAGGATCTTTCTTGTAAATAATAAGGTTAACTTGAGCAACATAATATATAACGATTTTATTAAAGAATCTTTGGATGCAGCATGAAAAATGCTCATTCTTTTAAGTAAACGATAGTGGCCTTTTCTTATTTCCCCGATGATTGGTAACATAAATTATTCCATTCCTTATACCAAGTGTCCTGTCTTGCAATAAATCCAGAACTTAGACTACCCTTCAGATTTTGTTTGATTTGGGCTGTCATGGCCTATTGGTATCCAGCAAAACTTGCACAAAAGTTATAACTCACAACTCTGTGTCCTTGTATGACTTGACACATCACTTTTCTTTAGGATGAGCGATATTCCAAGTATGTTGGTAAAATGGCAATTGTTCCCATGACATATGGTCATCATGTTCCTATCATCTCTGATAAGGTAAAAGCATGTGTTTCTGTTTTTTCTAAGTATTGTTGCATTCTCCAAATTTTGCATCAATGTACGAATGCTAATTTTTCCTTGCTCTTTGTCACTCAAATTGGTAGGAATGCACATGACAGAGGAATTGAAACACAATTTTTAAAGCAAAAGTATGTTAGATTGTTTTAGCTTAATAAAATTATATCATTTTTTTTGTAAAAGGTGTAGTACAATTTGGAGTCTCTAATGTCCATTTCATGCTTCAAAGAAAGTGAGATGCACTGCCTTTCACAAGCTGTGGAAATCTGCCTCGCCTAAGGTTGTTTTGGTCATCATGATGGAATTTTGCTTCAAATTTAGAATGTATCTTATTCCCTGCATTACCTATAGGCTTCTTCATTGTGAGCTTCACCACTAGTTTTAGAAAACAACTGGTTTGCTTGACCTGCTTAGTGGGGTTAGTTGAGGTGGCAAATGTTTCAACTGTGTCCATTAAATTAAGTAATTTCAGGTTGAAAATCTCACTTCTGCTTTCTTGGTTATGTCAATGGTGGCAATATGTTGATAAATACTTTGGAACTGGTGTACTGAAGATAAGCCCTGGACACGATCATAATGATTATGTTCTAGCTAGAAAGCTTGCCCTTCCTATTCTTAATGTTATGAACAAGGATGGGACACTAAATGAGGTTGCTGGACTGTACTGGTAATATTTGTGGACTTTCTGAAGAAATGCTAAATTAAAGTTGGCTTTTTATTGTTTCTTTTGTCTTACTTATGGTGGTGGTTCTTAAATTTTAGCGGCCTTGATCGATTTGAGGCACGGAAGAAATTGTGGTCTAATCTTTAGGAGACTGACTTAGCTGTGACAAAGGAGCCCCACAGTTTAAGAGTACTTAGATCTCAGCGTGGCGGAGAGGTGTGCATGTTATCTTTCAGTTATATTCTTTTTGTTTTTGAAGTTATGGTGTCGATAATTATTCTCTCAGTAATTCTTTCTCTTATTTTCCCCTTTTATGGTTCTTTTATCAGGCAATAGAGCCACTAGTAAGCAAGCAGTGATTTGTAACAATGCAGACCTTAGCTGAAAAGGCTCTTCTTGCAGTTGAAAAGGGAGAATTGACCATTATTCCTGAAAGATTTGAGAAGGTACGATGGAAAGCATAACTCTTCATATGGACTCTAACTTTACTCACCTCATCACTTTCCCTTAACCTATGCTGTTCTACCTTATCCATGTTTCCTAATTAAAGTACCTGCATTTTATGCTCATGTGAACATGTTTAAGCGAACACAAATTAAAGGTATGACCTTTTAAGCATAAGGAAAATTTTGGAAAACATGCTTGTTTCCAGGTAGGACACAATCATGCCCGATGATGGTACCATTTTAGTCATTTTCCGGTCTCCATCTAGCTAAATCTCCCTCCCTGTTTAGAGGATGGCCACATTTTGTCATTCTTCATAGTTCAACACCTCTCAGCACATGCTAGTGTCATCTGGGACCTTTCTGACCTTTCTTCCTATTTAATCGATATTTTACTTTAAGTTTACTTCTGTTGGCTAGTTTCTGCCTTTGCTCACTTCTGCTTATTTTAATTACAAATTTATAATCATTAGCGGACAAATATCAAGGATTGGTGCATAAGCAGACAGCTGTGGAGGGGACACCGCATACCTGTTTGGTACATTGTTGGAAAAGACTGTGAAGAGGAATACATAGTTGCTAAGACTGCTGAGGAAGCTCTTATGAAGGCTCGTGATAAATATGGAAAGTCATTCTTTACATAGAGTTTCTCCGTCTTTTTTGGTACAAAATTAGCTTTCTTCTCTAACTGATTGGATGGGATGATATTATATTACAAGCTAGAGTTCACAACCAGTCTTTGTCAATTCTATTTTTGCTGTCCCTTTGATTTAATTTTCTTATTATGTCGTGTTTATGTTAGGGGACGATATTGATTTTGTTGGGATTTGGTTCTAATTTTTATTTCCTAAAATTTCTTTATTAGTTTAAATATAACTTTCCTAATAAATTAGAATTTTCTGATGTCATATTTTTATTTTCCATATTAGAATAAGAAAGTAGGGTTTTGCATCTTATTTCCTAAATTATAAACCTCTTTATGAGAGGTAAATTATTCATGAAGAAAAGAAGTTGAAAGTTTCAGCAAATCAAAGGTAGTCAACTCCCTTTAGAGTTCCACAACCATAGGCAAAAATAGGAATCAAAATAAGGGAAAAGGCCATTTCTTCAGATTGATTTCTTGCGCTACTTGTCCGGTGCCTCAATCCCAGACTCGGGACCATACACCTCTTCAAGTATATAAAGGACCTTCAAATAAACCTGAGGTGGGATTTGTATTGTAATCTTTAACTAATGTAATTAACAGTGTTTAAATGATGCACTTTTTATTTTTCTTCTTCCTGTATGTAATTTAATATGAAGAACTATTCCAAAAAAATCTGTTGACATGTCCCAAATAAAAAAGGATGAATCATGTTTTTAGTCTTTGAGATCACATAGAAGAAAGCAAGTAATATTTTGAAATTGTTATCCAAATAAAGCGATTATATTAATGTTGTCACTTAACTTTCTTGCATAATTATAAAAGGAAAAAAATTGTCCGTAAGTGGTAGGATTTCCTCTCATTTCAATCTTCCTAAGTTGAAATTTCACTTACATCCTGACCTGTTAGTACCTGGTAGGAAAGTTCTGATGGTTTTCTGAGAGGTCCAAGGTTGAGTCCAAATATGTTTGATGTCTAATTCTAGTGCAAAAAGTATTGAGGCAACCGTGTTGATTATTTGAAACATTTTTGTGTGAGGTGGCTGAAAGCACTTTATTGTGACAAATGAGTTCATTTGCTGGGCTTTTTGAGTAATGTAATAACTGGTAGAAAATGGCGTAAGTTGCTTTTTTCAGCCATCTTCCTCAACTTGAGTTTTAAGGGTTTTGATATGGTTCTCCCATGCTCTGGAAATGAAACTTGTCATGCACACATCAATCTTTGTTTGTGTGATAAATGCTATATATCTTGGCTATACATGATCTGCTTGCTCTCTTTCAGTGCATTATGGCCTTTCAGTACTCTTGGGTGGCCAGATGAGTCGGCAGAGGATTTTAAAAGGTTTTATCCGACAACAATGCTTGAAATTGGGTATGAGCCCCTTTGTTTAACTCCTGTTGTTTAGATGAGGTGCCCTATTCTTTTCCATAATAGAGTGCTTCTATTAATTATTCATTAACATATTAGAGGGCATTATAGCATACTTGGTCTCAAGAAATTCCATTTGATCTACTTTTCTATGTTTTAACTGTTGGCCTTAACACTTTTTTCACTTTGGACAGCTATGATATATTGTTCCTTTGGGTTGCAAGAATGGTCATGATGGGAACCGAATTCACAGGAACTGTTCCATTTTCATATGTATATCTTCATAGTCTAATCCGTGATTCAGAAGTAAGTAGAGTGTCTGAGGTGCCCATTTTAAAGTACAATTTTTTTTCTCAAGTTTTGTTCCCCTTCACCTGCATCTACACTTTTGTCGTTACAGTTCCTTTTCCAAATAACATGACACTAGCTCCATTGCTCCCAAGACTCAAGAAAATATCTGGCTAACATGTAAGCTGTTTCAGGGGCGTAAAATGTCTAAAACTCTTGGCAATGTTATTGACCCAATTGATACTATCAAGGAGTTTGGCACTGATGCCTTGCGATTCACTCTTGCTTTAGCAACTGCTGGTCAAGTTTGTCTTGTACTACAGGCAATATGTTGGTAATTCAATAATGAAAAGTTGTGTCATATAATGTTCAATACTGCTCTAATGTCCATGGTTCTAGCTTACGATAGTATGTCTAATTAACCAATTTCCTTGAATAATCTCTAGGATCTTAATTTATCAACTGAAAGGCTAACAGCGAACACGGCCTTCACAAACAAATTATGGAATGCTGGCAAGTTTGTGCTGCAGGTTCTGCCTAATCGGGATAATGTTTCTGGTTGGCAGAATATAGAGGCTTGTAAGGTTTGTTCCTCTTTTCTCAGATTAGTGGGATAGTATTAGACCACCTGTCTATCCTTGTCTTCCGACAACAGTGTGCATTTATTACCATATGAAATTTAACATAAATCGGAAGGAACAATGTTGAAAAATGGCCAACCATGCTGCTGTTATGTTTTGGTTAAAGTGCATGCTGCTATGATGATTTTGTTGAGTGCATACAGCCTGTATGCATGCTGCAGCAATTGTGCATGTTGCAGCAACATATTTTCTGTTTTAGTTGCAATGTAATTTAGTTTGGTTGAAAATGAACTTAGTTGTTGATGTTTTGAAGGGTTTAGGGGATGATTGAGCTGATAAGTCAGCTTATCCCATGTGTACAAGCAATGTTTTAATAGTCCCAATGCTTATTAGTGGGATTAGTTGAATATTTGGTGATGTATTTTGATTATAAATGTGTTGTTTTCATATTGAATGAGCAAGCATATCAGTTGTATAAAGCAGATTGCTTCCTTGCTGCACGTTTGTGAGCAAGTAAATTATGTCAGGCTTCTTGCTTCTTTGTTCTGTGTCTTGTTCTCTTCTTTTGCTGCTGTCAAAACCCCAACAAACAAGCACATGAATATTTTTAATTATTAGATTGGTGGAGCATTCATTGTGTTTATTGATTGTACTATCAACAGTATTAATCTGAGTTATGCTTGCATTTGTAACTATTATTATTACTCTCAGAAGAAAAGAAATCTATTATTATTGCATAGGGTGTAACTTAATTTTTCTTTTGACATCATCACAATGTCCTGTTCCTAAGAAGATTGGCATCATCCTATTCAGTAAACTGAAGAAATTATTTCCTTTTCAGTTTAACACGGAGGGATATCTTCTAAGGCTTCCTCTTCCAGAATGTTGGGTGGTAAGAAAAAAAATACTGTGCTTGTTTTGCCACCATCTATTTATTTGTATACTTGAGCCAAGTTAATTCCATTCATACATACCCTGATTATTCTTTTTCTGAATGCTACAGAGAAGTTGCTTGAGTACTTTTTTTCATTTTCAGGTCTCAAAACTGCATATGCTTATTGATGCTGTCACTGAGAGTTACAACAAATTTTTCTTTGGGGACGTTGGGAGAGAAATATATGATTTCTTTTGGGGTGGTTTTGCCGACTGGTATGTTGAATGTTCTTTTATAATCTGCTTTCTGCTAATAGAACGTAGTTCTATTGTTTTATGCCATTAAGGTCTGGATTTTATGCCATTTATAGATCATGAAAACTGAGAACTACTGAAGTTTATGCTTTTTTTATATAGCACATAATGCCTCTTTTTCTAAGGTTAAAGTGGTAAAAATCATTTGGTTGATAGTGTGTGTTATTTTATTGTTATCATTACAAGAATTCTATTGTAAGTTGGATCAGTATGTGCTGTTGAGACATACATGAAATACCTGTCATGGTCGTATATGTTGACAAAAAATACCGGTATAATTTTTACTCTGATTAGCTGTAGTTATTTTTGTGTTATATGTCCAGTTTTTAGATCTGCAACCCAAACTTGGGATTTATGTTTTTATTGTTTGTATAGGTATATTGAAGCCAGTAAAGCTCGCCTTTACCACTCTGGAGATGATTCAGTTGCTTTAGTAGCTCAGACTGTTATACCTTACGTTTTCGAGAATATACTGAAATTAATTACATTCATTCATGCCATTCGTAACTGAGGAACTGTGGCAGGTGTCGGCTTTGTAGTGTTCTACCATGTTTTTTGTTAATATAATTTTTCCAATTCAAATTCATATATTTTACCATCTTCTTGAATCTGATCATTCGTGTTAATATTAAGTTTGGATAAAATCCGCCGGAACACAGTTTCCATTGACGAGCACCTTATCAAGTCTAGATTTAATGTCCACACCTGACTGTGCACATGCACATGTACTAAAGTGAATTTTTTGTTCACATTACAGCATACATGAATAGTGCTTCATACAAGAAATGATATTTTTTCTTTTGTTTTATTGTTTTAGGCATCCCCTAAGGTTTTCTGCTGATGTAACTGTGAATTTTTCTTTTTGTTTTATTTATCTTCAGGCACTCCGCAATCGGAGAGAAGCTCTTATAATATCTTTGGTCATATTTTCAGCCTTAGCAAAGCCACACATCGTGTTGGGATGATCTGCACTGTTTACTCATTTATGTCACTACAAACTCCATTTCGACTGTTCTGCATATTCAACCTTTAGAGGATTTTGCAGTTTTCTGTTGTTAGAAGCATATTATACCCGGCAGCTACACATCGACAATCTGACTAGTTCCAAAATAGACGTGGTCCCGAAGTTCTGCACTGATAACGTGAGCCCAGAACGCAACTGGCTTGGTCGGATAAGAAGGTTAGAGCAATACGTAAATTGAGTGGAGTTGAAATGCCATAATTGTGCTTTCATTGCTTCGTCAAAGTTACAAAAAAACATTAAACCATGTTCATTGTTCTTCATTGTACCTTTATACAGATTATTGAAACATTGGTTTCTTGTTTTGATTTCCAGTCTTCCATAGATTTAAGTAGCATTTTTTTATCAATACTATTGGGGGAGAATGCAAGATGATGAGTTTCTGTTACTCAGTGTTAGCCTTCCATATTTGTGGGATTTTATCTCAATAATGTGTGGCGTCTTTTATGCATTGGTTTGAGGCATGACATAAATACTCATGGATTCTTTTACATTTCCTATGCTAACATGTTTAGGAATTTGAATGAAATTGTGTAATAAAATGTGAATTATGATTTAAGTGAATGAATGTGTGGAAGTTTCCATGGCCTTAAATGTT
The DNA here is from genome assembly GCA_020496765.1 of Gossypium stocksii. NCBI lineage: Eukaryota > Viridiplantae > Streptophyta > Magnoliopsida > Malvales > Malvaceae > Gossypium > Gossypium stocksii. Next base: position 121,916,419 of record CM035626.1, read on the forward strand.
GGAGACAATTGGTTTGAAAAGTTAAGGTTTAATAAGCCTCTTGGTCATAGAGTTCAATATTCAGTTGTAATCTGCTGGTGAAATTTAATTGTCATAGAATGATAATAAGCTTGATTTAGTGTATGTGAATTTATTTTATTATATGTGGAATGTGTTATCAACGAGGAAAATATGTTAATATAACCATTTTGTATGATAATATGTGGAAATGTGTCTTCTCATATAAATGAAGGTTTGACTATATATATATGAGTTTATAATGACCCTTCTCGGAATTGGCTATGCGAAAGTTGCTAAATAAATGAATTTGTTGCCCTCAGTTTGTTGAAATTATAATGAGAAAAGGGTTTGATTAATGATACAAAAAACTCTGATAAACTCGATAAAATAACCACCGGCCGAGTTGATGGGCAAAAAATTGTAAGATGTAATGATACAAAAAAGAAAAGGGTTAGATTAACAGTTGTCATCACAGGAAGATGCCGATTTATAATAAACATGAGAATGGCGAAATAAATTAACAGTTTAACACCAAAATTCATAACCTAACTAACCTAAAATGTCTTTCTCAAGTTTTGACAAATTTAACAAGATACGTTTATCTAATGAAAAACCCGCCATACTGGCCTCCTTACAAACCTCCTTACACTTGCCCACCCTCCCTGCAACCATATACATATTAATCAAGTCACGATACATATCATATGTCGGAGAGAAACCCGCTTCCTTGAGTTTGGAAAAATATCTCACCGCTCTTGCCAAATCCTTCAGGCCAATAAAAAGCTTTATTACTACACGATAAGCAGGAAGATCCAAGAGACATTCCCTGGCCTCCATTTCCCAAACCAGAGCTAATGCTTCCATGTACTTGTTCTCAGAATAACGACTATGAAGCAATGTTGTGTACATCACCACACTGGGGTCACGCCCTGATTGCTTGAACCAGTAAAACAAGCTCTCCACAATCTCAAACTTCCTATGCCTAATGCAAACCTTCATGATCGCTGTACAGTCCTGCTGACTCAAATTCAAATCATCTCTTTCTCCAAGATCACCCAGTAACTCCTCTACAAGTATGTGTCTATCAGGATTCTTTCCAAGCTCCAATATTAACTTTGCATAAATGCCTGGATCCACCATTCTTTTACTTTGCTTCGCAACCGAAAGAAGCTTCCATGCAAGGTTCAAACTTCCACCTTTAACGAATCCTTTCACCATTGCCTCAATCAGACTACGATTGGTCGAGCTCGTGAACTTCTCCAAGTTGATAGGCAATTTTAATTCACGCTTCCTAGCCAATACTTCAACAGTTGAAGTCAAAATCCTATCATCCGGGTACAAGTGAGGCATCTTTTGAGCCCAGCAAAAAGTTTGCAGAGCTCTTTGTGGAAGATCCATAAGACCCAATTCCCGAATTGTGATTGATAACGAACCCTTACGCAAAAAGGGAGCCCATTTATTGAGGACTGCAGACACATCATCATCGGAAGCTAGGTCTTTAATCTCTTTAGATAAGCCAATAAGAAAGCTTGGATTCTTATATAACTGTTGTGATACAGAAGCACGAGATGAGTTTATCCCAGGAGAAGCCTTCCTAACGTGTTTCTTTGGCATAGGAAATCCCAGTGGTCGTAGCTTGTGAGGAAGTGGGAGAGGAAGAGGCCTCTCTCTACCTACTTTTCCAGGTTTTTGAGGAATTCTTCCCTGAAAAAGTGAAGATATGGCTTCAACCTCATCTGATTCCCAAGCAAGATCAATATTCACATGATCTTCTTCGTCGTCTTCTTCTTCAGGTGAATCATTATTGTGACCGTAAATTGACTTTATTTGTTCAGTGTCAGTGGACATGTCGATTTCAGTTCTAGGTTTCTCCAAGAATAAGTTAACGCCAAAGTCAGGAGGGAGTTTGGTGCGACGCGGATAACGGCGGTTCTTGGGTTGCTTGCTGTAGCAAATTCTTGTGTTGGGATGCGCCAGGTTAGTCACACAAATGCTCTGTTGTAGTTTTCCTCTCAAAGTTATGAAAGGATATGTGGTGATGGATGAGAACATGCAATCCATTTTCTTAGTGATTTAGAAATATGGTGGTGGCTGTAGGGTGTTGGAGTGGAGAAGGAAGAGTTATTTTGTTAAGGTTAGGGATTTAGAAATTAGCTGTTAGAAATTGGAGCGGTGACTTGAAGAGGAAAAGAAAACTAAGGGCAGGTACTTAGGCATTTGATTCGGTGTCGGGCCGGGTACGATCCATAAATTTTTTATGATATTTATCCAATTATAGAAAATTGAAACTTGTTTTAAAATTTTAAATTATTTAAAAAAATTCAATATTCCCCTCCAAAGTGTTTGGCTGATTAATAATATATGTTTTGATTCGTACGTTTTACTATTTATATAATAAATAAATTTAAATAATTAAAAAAATTCAAGTGATAAAAAAAATTTACTTTTTATGGTTTTATTATTGAAGATTTGTTGAAAAATATATTAATGTTATATTTAGTATTTAAATTTTATCAAATCTTTTTTGTAATATGATACTTAAAATTTTAAAAAGTCGATTTTGATTTTAAATTTAATTTTTTTATATTTTAAAACATACTCACGTGTAATTTATTTTTAAAATTTTTATTAATTTTAAAATATTTTAAACCTATTAAATAGCCCTAAAATTTATTTTCCCCTTGTTTTTAAACCGTTTGTCATGCATTATCCTTAACTTTATTATTAACTTTAAGAGCTAAATAATCATATTTTCTCTTCTAACTAAATCGTAAGCAAAATACAATACTAAACTCTCTCAACCTCAAATCTCCTAGCCGTATCTTTGTTCTACCGACGCCGGTGATATTCCGGCTTACTGCTCCCTTCCGAAATTATCCTCTCCTTATCAGACTAGATTTCCAAGGAACTCCCTCAAGCCCATTGAATTTCTAAACAGAAACCTAGGATTCAACATCTTCTTCCACCATAAGGGGATTGTCAAAGAAGACACCTTTCCAACAAAGTCTTCGTCAATCGACAGTGGGTGAGACATCGTTTATTTTTGTTTTTTTAGTTGTTTCAAGTTCGTTTGGTTTCTAATATGAGATTATTCTGGTTTTGGGTTATTGATTCTGACTCTGTTGGATGTTGTGGGATTTGAGTGAGGGAGCGTTTGGCTTGGTGCTACTTTTGATTGAAAGTTGTTGAATGAAATTGGGGGTTTATTATTCAATTCATAATCTTGTCATTTTTTAAAGCTTTTTCCAAAAACAAACCTTGGTTCTTCTCACGGGATTATTATGGTTTTGGGTTATTGATTTTATATTTTGATTAATGTGTAGGATTTGGGTGAAGGTGGGTTTGGTTTGGTGTTGGTTTTGATCGAACGGCGATGAATTGAATGTAAGTTTTCATAATCTGTTCAACTTCAATTCCTTTTCCAGAAATCAAAATCTCCCCCTGCAAGTCCAGTACCGGTTTGCCTTACATAGTTTCCTTCATTTCAGCTTTCAAGCCCACAGCTGCATACTTTAAAATGCCCACATCTCCTTTTTTATGCACAAGGTTCATCCTACAAACGAACCATAATACTAAGAAAATGGATTGCATATTCTCATCCATCGCCACATATCCTTTCATAACTTTGAGAGGAAAACTACAACAGAGCATTTGTGTTACTAACCTGGGGCATCCCAACACAAATATTATGTCGTGTTTACGTTAGGGGATGATACTGATTTTGTTGGGATTTGGTTCTAATTTTTATTTCTTAAAATTTCTTTATTAGTTTAAATATAACTTTCCTAATAAATTAGAATATTCTGATGTCAATTTTTATTTTCCATATTAGAATAAGAAAGTAGGGTTTTGCAATACGATTCAAATAAAAGCTCTTACTCTTGGGTTGGCCCATCCTCATTAATCAAAGTATTTGACTTAGAATTTCCAAAATCCAGTGAAGCATATCGGCAACCATTACCCTTTCCGCTTGGTTTTGGGCGATTAGCATCAGCATAGTGTAAGAATGGAGTCAGGGGCAAATGAGGAAGGGACAGTGCTGGGATACAACAGCAAAAACGTGAAGAAAGTGGCGTTACTTTCAACACTGGCTGCACTCCTTGACGATCCAATTCTCGCCGATGTCCCTAAGAAACCCAGTTTGTCCGATGTCGATACCCTAATCAACCTTGAACTGGGGAGTGCCATGTGTATCTCTATCTTCAAATTAGATGGAACCTTTTTTGGTACACTTCATATGCTCTCTCTCTCTCTCTCTCTCTCTCTCTCTCTCTCTCTCTCTCTCTCTCTCTCTCTCTCTCACACACACACACACACACACACACACACACACACACACACAGCTAGTCAGGCCTTCAGACACATAGAATTTGTGTTTGAAATTAAAGTCAGTACTTATTTGGATTGGTTTTCCTTGGAATTTGAAGATGTTGCGGTGATGAATTCAGCCACGGTGAAAGATTTGAAGCTCGCAATCAAGAAGAAAGTGATCGAGTTAGAGCAATCCAAGATGGGTCATCGACACATTTCATGGTTTATCATCTTGTTTTTGCTCTTAAACCACCCTCACTTTTTTTTTTTTTTTTGGCCAGAACCACCCTCACATTAATTGGTGGCATTTTGATGTATTAGAGAGAAAAAAAGAAAGCAGAGCAATTACGTTTACTATAAAGTTCTGTTTTTGAAGATTAATTTTTTTTTTCTTTTAATGTTTACTTTGTTTGTGGTTATAGGAGGCACGTTTGGGCTAATTTCTGCCTAGCACACCACAATGAGAAGCTCCTTGATGATGGAGCTGCACTTCAGGATTTTGGTGTTCGAAATAATTCTCAGGTGTTGTATATGGCCCCTTCACTTTTCTGGAAATGGTTTTTTTTTTTTTTAATGATCAGTCTTTGCTCGTTTCCTGCTTATGATCTCACCTTGGAGCCTTAACATCCATTGACCTTGCAAATATCAACTTAAACAAGATTCACATGCTAATGAATTATGGGAATCCATCATCCCGCGTAGGTTTTTATAAATATTGTTAAGAGGAATCCCAACTTAAAATTGATCTAGAAATCTGGCTCTCATTTACGATTCCTGGGGCTATAATGTCTAGCAGCTGGCAGCATGTAAATTATAAACATGAAGAATTCCTCCTCCTGAGATGTTATGATGTGTATTGCAGGTACATTTTTTACCTTATGTTGTCTCAAAAGGTTCTGGGGGACATTCTAAGAGGAGAAAACACCGTTTCTTCCATGGCCTGAACAAGCATTCATGATGACATGCAATCATTCGGGCATCCCTGTTTTCTGATCCAACTCATTCCACGAATTCACAATGTTCCATGGCAAAGTAAATGTGGTACAAGTACATTGATTTCTAGTTGACATTTTAAATAAATTTTAAAGCTCTTGTAATACTAAATTTTTAATAAATTAGCTTTATCATATCTCGTATTCTTGTATTCTAGTTGACATTGATTTCTAGTTGATTTCTTCAGAAGCTGATAGTGTTTGTGTTTCTCTTCTTACCATTTATTTGTTTTTCACTGTTTCTCGATGCCATGTTCAGTTGTGAGTAGTGCATGTTGTATGATTTACTGAATTATTGTGGTTTTGAACTTGTAACATTGTGTTTCTCGTTTTTCCTTGTTTGGTTGCTCATAAAACTGAGGGAAAATGGGTATTGCAAGGTGTTGTATTGTTATTCTGACTTTTAGTTACGGAAAATACTTGCTCAACTAAGTTTAAGAGCGTTTTTGTAAGCAGACAAGAGGATCTTTATCCTTAAGTCTTAAAATGGAGGTTAATATTTTAGGTCCTTTTGTTATCTTTTTCCCCATTTTGAATTATGGGACCAAGGGATGTTCTAACTTAATTTTTCCTTGCTTGACTAATATTTGAAGGATTTTTGGATTGAGAGACCTGAAATAATACCTCCTTTTGTAGTTCATTAAGGAAGGAAGTAAGAAGAGATTTTGGGATCAATTAACATCAATTTTAACTAGAAGAATGTGGTCATATTTGGAGTTTAAGTCTTGCATTTTATCTGGTGCTAAGTTGGTGCGTATTAGTCAGTTCATGGATCAATGCATATTAGTCAGTCCATGGATCAATGCATATTCGGTTTTCTTTTCATACTGCTAGGTGCTTCTAATCAGTAAGGATCTGGGTATATTTTCTTTAAAATAGTTGAGTGGAGCTCATCGATGAACTTTGTTGGAATTGTTTGTGTGCTGGTGCTTATATGATTTGGAAATGGATTTTGAGTGAAATATTCAGTTAATTCCTAAATGCATGGCATGGTTGGAATTAGGGATGTAATTGAATCGAAAAGGTTGTTTTCTATTACAAAGTAGTTACGAGTGGTTTGTGTTGCATTAGAAGATGTTAACTATGTGCTGTTTTCTTTCTTATGAAGAACGCAGTGTATTTGCCTTTTTTGATCTTAAAGTGTGAGTTTTCTTTCAAAGTTTCATATTTGAATTGTATTACTGGTTTATTTTTCAAAAAATCCAGAGTATTCATCTTTTGCTTTGGTATTGTTAATTATGTAGCAAAAGAAGGTTTATCTTTTGAGGACGTTAGCCATTCATATGGACCCAAGGTATCTCTCTACAATCTCATGGTTTTGTTTGGAATAACATTGATGCGTGTTGTTTTATTTGATTTTTGTTTCCTGTCTACATGGCTGTTAATGTTTTATTTGGCACATTCCATATAAATTTTGCTTCCTGCATCTGTTAAGTGAAATGTGTGTATATGTGTATTTTTTTATATATTCGCATGCATCCATAAGTGAAATTTGCATGTATATATATTTCTTTCTATCTGTTATAAATTTTGCTTCATGCATCTGTAAGTGAAATGTGTGTGTATATATATTCTTTTGATATATTTGCATGCATCCGTAAGTGAAACTTGCATCTATATATATTCTTTTGATATATTCTTTCTCTCTGTTTGTATATATATGTTCTTTCTATCTGTGTGTGTGTGTCACGGGGCACTTTGGCCCGTGACATGTGCATATATTTTTTCTATATAACTCTTTCTATCTTCCGTATAAGTTTAGCTGCATGCATCTGTGAAATGTGTGCACATATATTCTTTTGATTCAGGGGTTCAAATTGTAATTTTAGTTGAAAAGTTAATTGTGTATTTATATATAGTATAAATTTAATAATATAGTAGATAAACACACATTTAATTAATAATTAAAATATTATCTTTTACAAAGTAAATTATATTATTATTATGATATTTTTATATATAAAATCAATAAAAAAACAAATGATAAGATTTTTAAAAGAATCACAAATCTTTAACTTTTAATTTTATTATGCCAAAAAAATTTCATTCCGAATTCACTTTTTTTTATAAATATATAGATGTACCATAATCTAATACAATAAATGATAGGGTTGGCCAAACTTCTGTACCAGCTGCTCGTGGGGCTTCTTCTCCTCATACCAATAATCCTAATTGGTTTTTTAGTTGTGAAAAATATTTGCTTAACTAAATTTAAGAGCATTTTTATAAGCTTTTTACCCTGAAGTCCTAAAATGGATGTTAATATTTTAGATCTTTTTGATATTTTTTCCCCATTTTCCCCAGTTTGAATTATGGGACCAAAAAAAGTTCTAACTTAATTTGACTAGACTAAAAATGAAAAGAAGCTGTTTTAAAAAAGAAAAGGGACTGGTGATGGCGACGCACTTCAGGATTTTGGTGTTCGAAATAATTCTCAGGTGTTTTATTTGGCACCTTCACTTTTCTAGAAATGGTTTTTTTTTTTTTTTTTTGTTATGATCATTCTTTGCTCGTTTCCTGCTTATGATCTCACCTTGGAGCCTTAACATCCATTGACCTTGCAAATATCAACTTAAACAAGATTCATATGCTAATGAATTATGGGAATTCATTATCCCGCGTAGGTTTTTATAAATATTGTTAAGAGGAATCTCAACTTAAAATTGATCTAGAAATTTGGCTCTCATTTACAATTACTGGGGCTATAATGTCTAGCAGCTGGCGGCATATAAATTATAAACATGAAGAATTCCTCCTCCTAAGATGTTATGATGTGTATTGCAGGTACATTTTTTACCTTATGTTGTCTCAAAAGGTTTTGGGAGACATTCTAAGAGGAGAAAACACTGTTTCTTCCATGGCCTGGACAAGCATTCATGATGACATTCAATCATTCGGGCATCCCTGTTTTCTGATCCAACTCATTTCACAAATTCACAATGTTCCATAGCAAAGTAAATGTGGTGCAAGTACATTGATTTCTAGTTGTCATTTTAAATAAATTTTAAAGCTCTTGTAATACTAAATTTTTAATAAATAGCTTTATCATATCTCGTATTCTCAAAACCAAAAAAAGTTCTAACTTAGCTAGATATTGAAAAGGTCTATTTAATGCCATTAACTCTTGAGTTAATAATTACTTAGACTGAACAATTAAATGTGTGATAATTGATTAATTGAATTAGTTAAAGTTAGAGTTTCAGGTTTTTGAAATTGATTGAGAAACTTAGATATTCTCATTGTTTCAGTTAAATAAAATCTTTGTAATTTGCTTAGGTTAATTTTAGTAGTAATTAGGATTTATTTTCTTGATCTAAACTAGATAAAATTGAATAGTTGATATTTAGTGGCTTAGAATTTAGTTTTCATGGGAACAATATCTTCTTATCACTTTACTACTTGATGGGTGCATTTATGTTACAAATTTTCAATCATTGCATATATTAAATATTTTTAAAAAATATCGATAAATCTAAACAATATATCAGAACAAATTAATAGTAGTATGTGCTAATTTTAGGAGAAAAACAGTACATTCACCGGTGCGGTAGGACTACTTTAGTCCTAACTACAATAAAATGACGGTGAAAATTCATTTATACAGATAAACAGAGAAAAGAAAGAATAAGAAGGGAATACTTAGAGATGAGATAAACAATCTTTGTGTAAGGCATCACCTAGTTCTAGTTTCAACCCTACATGATTTCAGATAGATGCAGAGGCATCCAGAGGAGTTTTGCACTTATTTTGTAACGCCTTCAATTTGCCAACATCAAAATTATGGTTCAAGAACAATTTTCTCTGCCTGGAAAGAAAAAGCCTCTTCATCAAATCTTGGTATGTGGGATCTCTTGAAGTGAACAGGAAGTAAGCATAGCATATAACTATAATAATGCTGGTGGTAAAATATGTAATCGGTTCCATAACATCCCACGAGAATTCCCAAAATGTTAGCCGGAAGAATAGTCCAACTTGTCCTACAGTTAATCCCAGACCTGTCCAAAGTATACGACGAACTTCCTTATGAGCCTGCACATCAATTTCTTCTTTTTGTTCCAGCATCCTTCTTAGCTCATCCTTGATAGGATCATCGTCGGGAGCCAATGCAAGAGGCATTGCTTTTTTAACCAGATCCACCACCTAAGGAAAAAAATTCTGAATGAAGTCAACTATGATGAGTTTTGAGGGAGAAAACAACAAGCACTGCAAATCCATATTTGGAATAAGTGCAAATGCACTGGATTGAAAATGCAGCAACATGAGTAAAATTTAGAATTAGTATTCCTACCCAAAGCTAGTATTCATGTATGCGACCAATCGTTGGGATTTGGAGTTATCAAAAGAATGGAACACAAGAGGCAAGTTGTGAAGAATTTTATTGGAGGGGTTCGGGAAAAGAAACAGAAGTGAAGATAGTTTCTGGTGATTAATGGAACTGTTAAAAGATGTGACCGAAATTTTTGTGGCAAGATAGGGGATCTATGAGGGCAAAGGTCGAGGGTTTGATGTTAATTAGAATAATGTATTTTAATCTTACTGCATTATTTCTATTTGACTCTGATTAGAATATAATTTTACAAACCTATAAATAGATATAGTCGTCTCTCCTCTTTTATCATTCGCATTAGACATAATAAATTTTCTTCTTTTCTACCTGTAATTTTTCCATGAAAGGATTTCCACTTAAAATTTATGTTCTATTTTTTCTTTACGATACATTGCCATTATCAACATTTTATAATCACATGAATAACTAATGCATGTATAATGCATCATTTGGTTTAAATAAGGGGTCAAGGGGCCTTTCGAGAATGAAGGCTTAGAGCAATTTGCCTGAACAAAATGTTTCAATTTTATCTGGGTCTAAGCACATCATGATAGTAATATTTAAGAAAATGAAGTCTTTTGGATGTCATGTATAGATAAAACTTGGGGCTAAAGAACTATTATAGAAGAATAGAAGATACTAAAAGGTAAGTAATGTTAGAAAAACAAAAGACAAGTTTGGAATCAAATGTTTATTCAGTAAACCTGACGCTAATATTCTTAGAGATGGAATATTAATAGTTAGATACTGTGTGTTTCATCATATTTATTTATATTTCCAAGTAGAGAAGCAAGAATAGGAGTCCCGTCCCATTAAAGCTGAAACAGACTATAGTTGAAAAAGAAGGCCAAGGCAAAGCCACTAAGCATTAGGCTACGAGAAATGAAGCATCTGAATTCTGAATTGGGAAAAAAGGTGGACTGAAGAGACTAATACAAGATGAAAAGGCTACCTTCCCAGGATGAAGATAAACCTTGTCGCGGAATACAAGTACAACACCTGCCTCATCTAAAACCCGTGCAAAAGCAATGGCCTCGTTCAGAGATCTAGCAACGTCCATGCTCTTGCAGGCTTCAAGTAGCTCCGAGTAGCCTATCACCTCTTTGCCTTCCATTTCTAGTTTTGTCTTGAGTGATTCCACGTTAACCAGCCTCATCAGCTTCTTGGCCTCGGCGAATGTTAGGTTCTCTAGTCCTCCTGCACTTTTGGAATCAGAGATTGCATTGACATCAGAAGATGAAGAATATATCCAAAAAATTTTACCGCGGAATGCTGGACTGGTTCTCAGTATCATTCCCTCCGTCATCTGCGGACTTTGAGGGGAAGGCAGAGGTCTCCTTCCAACTGCAACAGATATGCTCTGCTTCAAAGCATCGCACCGCCCCAACCTCCTCCACATGCTAATGTATGTAAGAATCTATGTTTTTCTATTAATTTTGAGTGATTAAAAACTAAATCATATATGTAGTGGGGTTCTTAATTAGTTTCTCTGCTCCTGTTTGTCAGCACTTAGGATTTCTCCATAACGGATCTACAAAATCTAGCTTCTAAAAAGAGAGACAAAATCCTATACCTAATGAAAAAGAAAAAAAAAACCTTATAAAGAAAATTCCATTCTAGGCAAGTTTTTTATAGGGTGGTGAGAAAAGGTAGGCAGAACCTACGGTAAAAAGAAAGACCAAGGAAAGGTTCTTCCTCTCATAGACGATAGTCTCATTTACTCTTTTTAAGTATCAAATAATTGGGATAAATAGATAAAAGTATACATAGTTTAATTCAATTTTCATAAATCATATTTGGATAATTAAATTTAAGGCTTTCAAAATTTTTTTATTGTTGCTTATTTTAGCGGAATGTGAGATGATTTCTACCATATAAAATGCGATCATTTCATTAGTATGTTTTCCAAGCCAAATTGTGTTGTCTCTTAAAAGAATTAAGCTCTCAAAGTAGTCTATTTGGAATAAAAAACTTCAAAATCCTGGACAAGTTGTAATGATTTTGAATGTTTTAAGCCCCGAACCTTAGGTTTTTGGTTACTTTTTTTGATCATACAAAATTTCTTGTTTTAGAATTACATTCCAACTCTAAATTAATATTATTAAAACTACCAAATTTTTGAAAGAGCATAAAGTTTTTGTTTTGGTGAATTACAATAACAAGGTAAAGCCCAAACAACAAATGCGACAAGCGCGACTCAAACCTAAACCACACCTAAAGCAATAATAAATTAAAATGAGTTAAAAAGTCCTCGAGATTCAGAAATATAGAATATAAAAATTTTAGATTTTATTCCATTTTATTAATATTGTTGGTCGAATTATTTTTATTAAGGTAAACAATATATTAAATTAATTTTAAAATTTTTTTGTTGAATTTATATATTTCTATATATATTACAAATTAACTTATAGAATTACCACACTTGTTCAATTACTTAAGGTTATCGAACAATCGAAATGCTTTTAAATTAAACCCCAAACTAAAAATAAAATCGAATCACCAAATCAAAATTTACTATAAAACCCCAAATCGAACCCTAAATTGAAGCCCAAGTTGAAATCCCAAATTGAAGGCTTTGAACATATTTGGATAACTAAATTCTAAAACTTTCTAACTTTTTATTAGTATGTCTTCCAAACTAAATTTTGTTAAGTGTTAAAAGAACCTAGCTTTCAAAGTAGCCTACTTTAAATATAAACCTTTGAAATTTTGGGGAAGTATAGATCAAGTTTCCTTTCATGCATCCATATGTGGATTCTTGAGTGGATGCTTGCCTATTGTTGGGCTTGGTGGAATCCAGCTTAAAAGCAAATACCTCGGTACTTCGCTTTCAGCAACTGCTTTTGATGCTGATGGTGGTTTATTTCCTCTTGCATTTGGCGTTGTTGATACAGAAAACGATGATAGCTGGATCTGGTTCTTATCAGAGTTGCATAAGGCTTTGGAGATGAATTCTGAGAAAATGCCACAGCTCACTTTTCTATCAGATGGTCAAAAAGGCATGCAGTAAGGAGAAAGTTTCGAAATTCTTGTCATGCCTTTTGCATGCGCTATCTTAGTGAAAGCATTAGCAAAGAGTTCAAGAACTCAAGGCTTGTCCATCTTCTCTGGAAAGCTGCATATGTTACAACTACGACTGCTTTTAAAGAGAAAATGGCTGAAATAGAGGAGGCTTCTCCTGAAGCTGCAAAGTGGATACAGCAATTTCCTCCTTCCCGCTGGGCATTGTTGTATTTCGAAGGGACACGTTATGGGCACCTCTCATCAAACATTGAGGAATTTAATCGATGGATTCTTGATGCTCGAGAGTTACCCATAATACAGGTGGTTGAGCCAATTCACAACAAATTGATGTCTGAGTTTGAGGACCGTCGAACTAGAAGTCATTCTTGGTTTTCTGTACTAGCCACCCTAGTGTTGAGACACGCATGCAAGAAGTTATCAGCCGTGCATAATTTAATTAATTTACTTAAAACCTTTAAAACCTAATTTAATTAATTTCTTTAAAAAAATTAAACCCTAATTATTTTTAAAAATCCCTAAACCATAAACAAATAAAACCCTAAATTATTTTAACAAAATCATAATCCTAAAACCCTAAAACTCTAAACCCATAAACCCTCAACACTAAACATGCAAATACCCCTAACCCTAGAAAAACACGGGCTAAAACGCGTTTCTAAGGGAGCGTTTTTGCCATGTCAGCAAAGCGCGTTCACCTCAGCACATTTTTTGCTGACATGACAAAAGCGCTCCCTCAGTTTAATGCATTCATACCGGTTGAAAATTATTAATTATCAAGAAAGATTACTTCATTTTCTCGATTTTTCAACCGGTTTTGATCTAAATTAATAATTAATTTATTAATTTAGACAATAAAATAATTCATTTCACTCAATTTGGTCTTTTTTATATTTTTACAAAATTACCCCTAAAGTTTTATTTTTATTCAATTTAGTCCTTGAGCTTAAAATATGCAAATTAGTCTTTTTTTATGTAAACCCTTAATAGCTGAATATTCATATTTTCCTCCTCGCACGGTATTCGGATGATGTTCCCGTTTGTTTCTCTTAAAAATAGACTCATTCAAGATTTCAAACATGTAAATTCAATCCCATAATTATTTTTATCCAATTTTTGATGATTTTCCAAAGTCAGAACAGAGAAAGTCTCACAAAATTTATTATATCTCATGATTTACAATTTCATTTATTACACCGTTTCTTTTATGAGAAACTAGGCTCAATAATATTTAATTTCATATTTTATTTATCCTCTAATTCGATTTCTACGATTTTTAATGATTTTTCAAAGTTAATCTATTGTTGCTGTCCAAAACTGTTTCTTATGACTTATTTTATAATTTAATCCTAACTAAGTTTTCTTATTTTCCTAACTTAATTCATACTTCTTTTCTATTCAAATTTCATCCAAACTCAAATTTAACTATTAAATTCCAGTACATTTTCCTAATTTCTAATTTTCCTCAATTTAGTCCCTACAACATAAAACTTATAGCTTACTTTTCAATTTAATCATTTTATCAATTCTAACTTGAAATTTATTCAATTAAACCTCTAATTCATTACTTTGTTCAACATGGACTCTACTTAAAAATCTATGAACTCTCAAAATATCAACTTAATTTCATCAAAACTTTGTTCTAAAGCTTCTAAACTATAAAAAATTAGCAAAAGGGCTAAATTGACTTGCCAAATAAAGCTTTAAACCTTCAAACCATAGTTTTTCCTTTTTCTTTTCTTTCTCCCTTTCTTTCTTTCCTTTCCCCTTTTTGCTCTCTGTATGTTTCTCCATGACTTATACATATATATATATATATATATAACTAATAATAATTATTATAAAAATCTATTTAATAAAAAATACTTTAATTACATTTGTCACCATTTAATTTGTTAATAATACAAAAATCTTATAATATAATTAAATGTCTCTTTAATATTAATAAATAATAAATATCTATTTATAATTAATTTTATATACACATTTGTACACACATAATTTATTACATTTGTACATGTTTTTTATTATTACACTTGTATAAATTTTATACCATATATTTATCAATTAATTTATTTAAATATCTATTTAACAACAAATAATAATATTACAAATGTACATATATTTTATTCATAATTGTAAAATATCATCTATACCAAACACTTGTAAAAATCTTATAATTTAATTAATTATATAATAATTATCTTTTACTAAATCAAAATAAATACTAAATATCTTATACTTTAATAATACATGTATTACAATTGTATGTATTTTAATTAATACACATGGACTCAATCTCAACCATACATTTGTCATAAACCTAATTTATTTATCAATTAAAAATCTCATACGATAATTATTTAATTAACAAAAAAATAATATAATATATATAAATATCTTATACTTAATTAACAATAAAATACATAATTATACTACAAGTGTATTTATTTGTATTATTACACCTGTATAGTTTCTTTTCCATACATTTATTTAATTTTATTAAATAATAATAATATAAAATAATATATAATATGTTGTTAATCAACTATGCCGCCTCATTAATGAGGATTGGCGTATTTTCCTTTTTAGTCCCTTTAGCTTTCCTTTAATCTATAATTTAACTTTTACTTTTATTTCAATTTAGTTCTTTTTACTAATTACTCTTAAATTAGGCTAAATTCATCTAACCAAAGCCTAATTAAACACATAACTAATTTCATAAATATTTTAGGACTCAATTTACTAAGATGAAGGCCCTACAACTCACTTTTTCGATGTCCGTAAATGGGGTATTACACTTAATTTTAAATTAAAGGATGATATTTTAAATTTTTTTGCATTTAATATTCATACGAATTTATGAAAATAATTTATTAAATAAAAATAAAATAATGTTTGATTTTTTTTAAAGTACTTATATATATAATAGACTTAATCACACTTTTAAAAATTTTATATTATGTTAATAGTGTATATAATTTCAAAATATTTTACTTTTAACATTAAAGTCAAGGTTTTATGAGTGAAAAGCATAGATTAGGGTTTTTTTTAGTATAAATAAATACAACAAAAGAGAAAAAAAATTTCGAAGCCATGTGACATAACCTTTTAATTGTCCAGTTTCAGATATACATTAATTTGCTCTTTGATTTAATATACAGGTACTAATTTGTCATTTTTTTAGTAGGAAAAATTAAATGTAATCTGGCTCTTAATACAGAATCTCTATCGTTCTGGTACTTTTACCGTTTAGTTGAATGTTTTACATGTGAAGTAGTATATAATCTATCATATGTAACAGTGTAAGGCTCTTTTACGATTTTTTGTAGATTGCTGTTATATTATTTTTATAATTAAGTAAATCTTAACTTATTATTTTTATTTATGGAAATCCTTAATTTTTTAATATTTATATGAATTTATGAAAATAATTTATTAAATAAAAATAAAATAAATGTTTTAATTTTTTTGAAGTACTTATATAATAGACTTAATCACACTTTTAAAAATTTTATATTATGTTAATAGTGTATATAATTTCAAAATATTTTACTTTTAACATTAAAGTCAAGGTTTTATGAGTAAAAAGGATAGATTAGAATTTTTTTTTTTAGTATGAATAAATACAAAAAAAAGAGAAAAAAAAATTTCCGAAGCCATGTGATATAACCTTTTAATTGTCCAGTTTCAGATACCCAACGTTGCAGCCTTATTTGCCCAGTATCGCGCTCTCTCTGTTTCACTTCACTTCTACAGCCTTCTCTTCTCCACCAATCCAAAAAAAACAAAGATGCAGTACAAAAACCTGGGCAGATCAGGCTTAAAGGTGAGTCAACTATCGTATGGAGCATGGGTTAGTTTCGGTAACCAGCTCGATGTTAAAGAAGCAAAGTCACTTCTCCAGTGTTGTAAAGACAACGGAGTCAACTTTTTCGACAACGCCGAGGTTTATGCCAATGGTCGAGCCGAGGAGATCATGGGTCAGGCTATTAGGGAACTTGGGTGGAAACGATCGGATATCGTGGTTTCTACCAAGATCTTTTGGGGTGGTCCTGGGCCAAATGATAAGGGTTTGTCTAGAAAACATATTGTGGAAGGAACCAAGGCGTCCTTGAAGAGGCTTGATATGGATTATGTTGATGTGCTCTATTGTCATAGGTTGGTTCACTTAAAAGATCGAATTTTTTTTTCTATTTCTTTTTTTATTTTTTTATTTTTTGGGTTTGGAATCGATATGGGTTTTTGTTTCTGTTTCCTGATTTGGTACTTTTCATTAGATCAATCCATTTTATATAACTTTTCTTGCTTTTGTTTGAATATTTGTTTTATGCTGTTTCTCTTTTCTTGGATTTTAATTTTGATCTGAAGTCACTTGATTTTTGGATTTTAGTTTTGATTTTCAGTATTGCTGGGTCTTATTCTCTTTTACGATTTTTTGTGGATTGTAGTCTTGTTTTCGTCTGGATAATTTCTCTGATCAATTTTTGGGAGTCTTAAGTTCTAAGGGTTTTCTTTTTCAAGAAACTTGACATGAGTGCATTACTTTGATATTTGGTTACAGGCCAGACACACAGACTCCAATTGAGGAGACTGTGAGGGCAATGAATTATGTGATTGATAAGGGTTGGGCATTTTATTGGGGGACAAGTGAGTGGTCTGCACAACAGATTACGGAAGCATGGGGAGTAGCTGAGAGGTTGGATCTGGTAGGCCCGATTGTGGAGCAGCCGGAGTATAATCTATTGACTAGGCACAAGGTAAGTGGTGTTGGTACTCAGCATACCGAGTAGGCAATATTTCCGCCTTTTCATTTTATGTGAACTTTGTTTTGACAACTACACATTTAATAGAATTCTCAGTATTCTTTAGTTTGTACCATAAAACTTGACTTGCCCTTGAATTTACAGCTGTTAACCAGGATTGACTTTGTTCCTACCTCCTTCAGGACTATACAATTTGTTCATCCTTTTCTGTATCAATGCAGGTTGAATCCGAGTACCTTCCTCTGTATACCAACTATGGTCTAGGTCTTACAACATGGAGTCCGCTTGCTTCTGGTGTGCTTACTGGAAAATACAACAAAGGAAATATACCATCTGACAGTCGGTTTGCTTTGGAAAATTTCAAAGTAAGAATCACTTCACATTTGATTTGTTACTTTTGATTTTGTATGCTTTATTGATCTTTTTGTCTCAATTTTAAGTGTTGAACATAACCACTTGTAGTCTTCTAGGTTCATTTTTCCTCGTAAGGATATATTCTTTTCAATGAGATTGATTTTAGGCTATGGTTCACTATGTTTTGTGCTTCTTACGAATCTAACATCTTGTTTATGCATATGTGCTTGTAATAAATATAATTTCTTGCACGTTTACAGTTGATAAGCCTCTGGTGTCTATATCCAAAAACAGAACAAAAAGATCAAAAACTCAACTGTATAGTGGTTGTACATGTACCGATATAATATTCCAAGCAAACTTATGTTTCCCATATTTAATGTTAAACATTATCATTTAGCATCTCTAGAGATGATTGTGAAACTCACCAGATTTAATTTAGCTGCTAGTATTACTTGATTTTACTTGATGTTGTAGCATATGTTAATTATTTCTATGAGACTAATCTGAAAATCCTTCCCTATATGTCATGAGTAAGCAACTAAGCTATGTTGTTTTCTTGTGTAGAATCTTGCTAATCGATCACTAATTGATGATGTGTTGAGGAAAGTTAATGGACTGAAGCCAATTGCTGATGAACTTGGTGTACCATTAGCTCAACTTGCAATCGCATGGTGCGCGGCAAATCCTAACGTATCATCGGTTATTACTGGTGCTACAAAGGAATCTCAGGTTATTATTTTATGTATCTCTAATCATTTTGTTTCATATTTTGTTTGGACCACTGTATGGATCCAATGAATTTGCTTGGCTATGAGATGCTTCATGGAAGCAAATTTACACATTTTTTAGTAGTGCAATATTATAAAACTGGGCTATTTGCTACATATGCATGTGCTTGAAGTGTCAATATATGTTTGATATAGGGACAAACGAGCTGATGACAATGAAATATGGGTAATGTAATGAAAGGGTTATAAATTAATCTGGGATTATAGTTGTTTGCATACTTGGCAAAAGGTGACATGTTTGGCTGTTTTGGTAGTGCAGTAGTATAAAATTTGGCTGTTTTCTAATTATGCATGCGTTGAAATGTCAATATATGTTTGATATAGGCATACTGGATGATGACAATGAAATATGGGTAATTTAATTAAAGGATTATAAATTAATTTGGTATTATAATTGTTTGCATAGTTGACAATAGGTGACTTGATTGCAGCTAGATCTGTTAATTGGGTTGGTTTTGGATTGGGTTAATCTAGGTTGGGTAATTTTGGGTTTTAAAATTTTCGGGTCATTTGGGTTGAGGACATTTCAGGTTCGAATGATTTTTTGTTTGGGTCATTTTCGGGTTGGACAGGTTTTGGTTGTTGACTTTTTATGGTCAAATCAGGTTTGGGTTCGGGTTAGCCGGCACAAGTTTATGGGTTTAACTCAAAATTGACACATCTAATTGCAACCTAATACCGCCCCAGCTCTTATTTTCAATGTCCCACACACGTCTAAACACATTTTCAGATACGAGTATAGGATATGATCCTGACCCTCTTAAGTACATGGAAAAAACATAGAAAAAGTTTAGCATACTTGTGTTGAGCACGTACCCATATCGAACAATCATACCACAGTCCGAGTAACAAGATTGCAATTTACTATTATCTAGTGACATATTCATCAGGGTTTGTAGACCTATTTCCTTAATGGCCATCCTTTTAGAATACCTGGATAACAACCTCACTCTTTTGCCACCAGGCTAAGTGTCGGAAGAACCCGTGTCTGAACTTGTAAATTGATGAAAATATTATTTTCTATGGTTCCAAGAAGTTCCAATCTAATGTTCCAGTGTTTTCTTTTTGTCCTTTCTTCTTGTCATGTTTTTGAGATTCTTGCTTTAATGGATTGATCATCTATGGTAGGCTAGTTACAGTTGGTATAGGCTATATGTTAGAATCTCCATTAGAAGGTTATATTTTCTTACCTATGTCGGAGTATGTGTTGAACGTGGTTGTCGGAACACAGGTATACAAAGAAAATATTAGTCGGAGCAACAAAGGTTTCAAGTGTATTAGTTTTTTAAACTTGGCTTTTTAAGGGTTGCATTAGGATTTGAATATTTACACTGCTGTTACTCCTAATACTTAAACTAAACTGCAATTTTTTTCTGCATTTAGATTCAAGAGAACATGAAGGCACTTGATGTAATCCCATTACTGACTCCTGCTGTCATGGAGAAGATTGAGACCGTTTTTCAAAGCAAGCCAAAGCGTCCAGATTCTTACAGGTAGACGCCGGATACCTGTTGCTTCCTTAGCATGTCATTGGCATAGCAGTGCTTTGGAGCAGATGTGTGAGCATCAATTTATGTACTTGGTTTGGTGTTTTAAAGTACTTTGCAACTTTTAATTGTATTCGGCACCCTTATTATTGTGGAAAGAAGACTTGGGAGATGAAATGAATTTGGAACTGGTTGTGATTGTTGGTGGATTGTGAATGTACGTACACTCTAATTTATTTATCACTTTTCTATTTTCTGCTTTGGTTTGAATTGTTTGTGGTGGCTGAATTTTTTTTATTTTATTTCTCATGATTCTATATTTCTATTTTACAAAAATATATACCAGAGTTTCACTATTGAAAGAAAGAAGTTTTTTATTTTTATTTATCAAAAATATTTTTCAATTTTTTTAAAAAATTATTATTTTAAATAAAGAAACCAGACGTAACTAAAATAGACAAAAGTACAAGTCGAAAATTATCAACATGAACATTGACGGTTATAATGTTACTCAAATTGTTGTTTGAATTATTGCAACACTTGTAATATACAGCGCAACAATAGTTTTATCCTAACGAGGATCACTGTTCATTGATTAAAATTTTTAATTTAATTATTATAAATAAATAAATATTTATATAAGGGTTAATATATAGTTTATCTTTAAATTTGTCCAAAAGAATTTAGTTGGTAAATTTTTGTTTTTAGTTAGTTGGTATTTGAATTTATATTCAGTCACACATATTATCTCAATTTGTTAACTTTAATTTTTTAAGAACTAACATGTGCTTAAAAAATACTTAGTTACTACTTGAACTTGTCCAAAATTTTATTACTTTTTAAATTTTTTTTATTTTTTATTTATGCCCATTACATGTTATATTGAGATGCTATCAAATGTCACTATAAAATTGGTTATTAATGCTACATCAACACAAAATTTTTATGTTAGTGCGGATGTACTAACCTGGGTGATGGAATGCAACTTCAAGTATCAAAAAGATAAAAGAAGTTCATGTACTTAGGGTTGTAAATGAACCAAGCTTAAACGAACAAACCTCTGTTCATGTTCGTTTGTTTATTTTTAAGCTTGTTTGTGTTCGTTAAGAATTTCAAATTTTTTGTTCATATTTTTTTATTTAAAATTTTGTGTGTTCATGTTTGGTGGTTTAATGTTCACGAACATATTCATTTAACTTAATCGAATATGTTCACGAACATTAAAACGAATATGTTCATGAACATATAATTGAATATGTTCACGAATAATGTTAATGAATAATAAACAAACAAATAATAAATACATACACACAAATATTATTTTAATATTTTTATAAGAAAATATCATTAATAAAAAAACGAGTCAATAAACAAGCTTTTAAACGAGTTTGTTCGTGAACATAAACGAACCGAATACACCTATGTTTGTGTTCGTTCATTTATTAAACGAACATAAAATTTTTGTTCGTACTCATTTAACTTAGTAAATGAACATAAATGAACGTTATATGAACGGTTCACAAATAGTTCATCGAACTTTTGTTCATTTATACCCTTACTTTGATTCTCTCTTCCTCCCCCCTCTTCCCCACCATGTTTCACCAAACTCGAGAACCACATCTTCACATTTGGTTAGCCCAAAATCAAGCCTAGCAAGTTTGGGTGTTGCATGTTGTTCACCTTCCTTAATTCCCATCTAGAGGTGTGCATGGGCCGGGTCAGGCTGGGTTCGGGCCAGGCCTAGATAAAAATTTAGGCCCATTTTTTAGGCTTGGGCCCAGCCCGACCCAAAATACAGGCCTAAAAATTTTTTCAAGTTCGGCCAGAAATAAAATTGTTAAGCTCGAGCCCGGCCCGACCCGGCCCATATTAATTTTTTTAGCTTATTTGATTAAATAAAAAATTTTAAAATATAATAAATTAAATACATTTAAAAACATAAAAACAAATATTAAAACAAGAAATAAATAAAAAATAAGACTAAAACAATTCTTAAAACAATACACAAATTGAATATATAATAAAAAGTGGTTATATTAAAATTGAAAATAAAATGTAAATATGATTAAAAATAAAAAATATATATTTAGTATATAATTCAGGCTGAGCCCGGGCCTAAAAAGGTTTACCCGAGACTAGACCCGTTTTCTAAACAGACATTTAATTAATAATTGAAAATATTATCTTTTACTAAGTAAATTATATTAGTTAAGAAAAATATTTGCTTAACGAAAGTTAAAAGTGCTTTTTACCCTTAAATCCTAAAATGGAGGTTAATATTTTAGATCCTTTTGATATCTATTTCCCCAATTTGAATTATGAGACTAAGAAAATTCTGACTTAATTTGGCCTTGTTTTACAAAAATAAATGAAAGAAGTTGTTTTAAAAAGAAAAGGGATAATAAAAGAAACCTAACGGTAAAAAGCTTTTTTTCTTTTTTTTTTTAACTTTTGCATAGCAGAAGACTTTTGGGGGTTCTGATTTTGGGCTTGGGGTTTGTGAGTCTTTGGGCTTCTCGGCCTGGGGTTTACAGTTTCGGCCATAGGATTTGTAGTCAGGCTGCCCGTGTTTCCCTGCTGTCTTTTCACATTGCGATCTTTCCCATCAATCTATTCTTTTCAAAATTTCTACTTTATTAATGTTCTTTCTTCTCTGTACTAACAACGGATTATGTCTCCTGCTCTTTCTAGATCAATTAGTTATGTCTTACTATCAAGTCTCAATGTTTGCATTCCTTCATTAATTTGATTGAAAATCTATCTTAGGTTTTTAGAGCTTAATCAAAAGTGTAGGCTTATTTGCTCTATTTGGATATCATCTATTCTGTTGCGTTGTATTCAAGATTTTCAAGTATTTGTAGAGAGGGCGCGAGCAATGCTACAATGGATGGGGAGATCAAGACAGAAAGTCACGAGGTTAAGCGTTACCTAATCTGAATTTCACTTTTTGACTAGACTCACTCATTCACTCAAAGGTTTTTACTTGTTGCTTGCTACAATCTTCACAATTTTGCTCCCTAGGTTAGTACTTTTATAACTATTTACATGAACATCTAGTATTTTTGTGCCACCATCCCATCCCAACCCAACCAAGCGCACTAGTTAATTTCTACTATCATATATAATATTATATTCTGCCACATTTGTATATCACACAGTGGTAAACAAACTACACCGCTACTTTTAGAGTATTACTATGACTATGACCATGGCAATCTCATTTTCAACTGCCATTGGGTATCTACAAATAATACAAATACTTTTGTGCATGCTGTCCTGTCTCTCCACAATCTCAGTCAAGGAAATCTACACACAACAGGTACACGACCTTATTCTATTTTTACTTTTATTTGTTACTCATCGATCATTTTCCTACCTGTCAAGCACTGTAACATAAAATCCAATAAACTGCCACCTACTTTTGTGGAAATTATTTCCTCCTCGATGCTTTCCTTTTTCTTGTTATTGTCAAGGCAAAGGGTTCAAAGGAAACAACAAGAAAAGAAAACAGGTTATGAGGGCCATGCTGATGAAACTAGCATAGCTGGACGACATCAAAAGGAATGTCGATCTCTGGATATCCTCAGCTTGCTAAACCTCTCAACTTTTTCTGCTGTCAGCAAGTGTTATCCCAGCAGTAAGTGTCCTAAATTTCTTTTGCGGGGCAACTGATTTAGGCAACCCAAATAAGATCACTTGAAATGTCAATATGATAATCACCTGCATCTATGACCTCCATGCTCTGCTCTTTTGCAACAGGAATTTAGCAATATTTTTGTATGTCTCTTGAAATTATCTTCAATCTTATTTTTATGTCTGAGTCACCCGTTCATTTCTTTCAGTGGTATGTTTTCAGTGCTTTATTCGATATGTAGGTTTCTCTACTAATGCATCATGTGCAAATTTGGAAGGACATGCTAATGTGTTTTTACCAGGGAACAATATTTAACTCAATATTGATAGACATATGTAAAGGTTTTATCAGCCCTTTTTGTTTCAAAGGACATGGAAAACTAAGTGATAAGGAAAAAGTGGAATGGAACAATCGGTGCAATTTTGTCCTATGTTCTTTTCTTATTTTCCTTTTTCTTGTATAAAAAATTGTTCAAAATATAACTTTCTTTCCTAAATTTCTTTGCAACATTGATCTAGATGGCCTTATCTTGTACGGGGGATTTTCAACTTTCCATGCTTTAATTGCAGCATGGGCTTCTCTCTACCTCCTACTATTTTCAGATTTTTTGACGAGGGTTCCAGTAATGACTTGATTGTTAATAGAAGCTCTATTATATCGAACATGACCTTAGGGGTAAGCTATGATTTTATCAATATGTGAACTGATTGTCTGGGTTTATTGTTTTCCTTTGATTAACATAGCCTTGGGAGTTCAAATTAGTCTATAAGATGCACTCATATTTGGACTGCCAATTTCTATAATTTAATGGTATCTGGTTTGCCAAATATGTTCAATGCTGCTTTACAATTTGCTAAACTTTGATCATGATGACTTTCTTTTCCTTCAACTTTGCCTTGAAAATGTGTCTTATAGGGCGTGTTTTCAGCTGGCGTGGCTGGAAGCGTGCCCTGTAAAACGCTTTTTCAATGAAAACGTATCTTGAGGACACGTTTTTACTTTCTTTCCAAAAACAGCATATATCAGTAAATAAAAAGAACAACACAAATCCTTAAATTTAAATCAACCAAAAAAATTATCAGCTCAGAGTTAAGGGAAAGGGACCTTTCTTCTTTCCTCTGTTTTTTGTATTCTCGAATTTTCTCTCTCTCCCTATTCTCAAAACGCTAATTATATATTTTTTGTTTCCCTTTTTGATTCATCAATTGAAACTTGCCAATTACCAATAGTAATCTCCCTCGAAGAATAATCAAAGTTCCTCTTATCTTACTCTAATCCTTCTCGATTTTCTTGATTTGTTTGTTTCCCGAGATTTCTCAATAAATTATTAGTTCTTTAACTTTGTTTTTCATTTTCTTCGCTCCCAAAGTTTAGTTTAGTAACTCAAGTTTTTCTGGCTGTGATGAATCAAAATCCTCAGCTATTTATTTTACGATCATCTTCTGATATTGAAGAAAGCATTACCTCTTTATCTTCTTTGTTTGAATTTTGTTTATTATTCATGCTTTAATTTTGGTTTCTTTATCTTTGATGTAAGCAGGACCAAACAACTTACCTTCCCAAATCCGAGCTAGCTCCTGAAAAGGCTTGAAAAGGTAAAAAAAAGAAAATCAAATAAATCAAAAGCCCTCGGCCTCAGTACAGCCAAACCCTATTAATAACCTGTTTCCCCTAAATATTTAAACCGTGGAACAACAACGATAATGCATTAGCTTAATTAAATTGGGTATCTCTTTTATCAACCTAAAATGAAGGTAAAAGTTGTGTGCAGGAAGCTGTATGACTACGTCCAATACGATCTCAAAGAAATAGCTTTCCCTTCTTGATTGCTTGATCCTCCCCACATCAAAAAGCGCCGCAAATTGACTTGGCACAAGCGCTTCTTGGTACTTTTCTTTTCCAATTTCTCTTCCGCGGTAAGAGTTTTGTTTGCTTATTGATTTCTGGATTTTAATGATGAAAGCTGTTAGATTCTGGATTTCCCCCCTTCTTTTATATAATTGTATTTTTTTTATGGTTTATGTGATGGAGAAGCTATATTAGTACTGGATTGTAGTTTAGATATTACTGCCAGTTTAAAAAGCATGGCTCTTTCATTTCTCCATCAGAGTAAAATAGTGAGCTTGGTTTGTAAATTAACCTCTTCTCCTTCTTTCTTTCTTTCTTCTTCTTCTTTTTTTTCTTTTTTTTTTTTTTGCGTCATTGCTATTGCTGTAAGCAAAACATTTTAGAATTCTGAAGCCTTTTTTGGAAGAAAAAAAATTCATGGTTTTTTTACTTTAAATCAAGAACGTATGTTTGGAAGTACTTTACGTTTGAACTGTCAAAACCACTTTTTTGAAAAAAACGGATGTCCACTTAAAAAATGAAGAATGGGGAGTCGCCACCAACCTTTTTAGGTGTGATTGGGTCACCTTATAAAAATGTTTTGGTCTACGCAAAATCGAGAATCAGGTTCGGGAGTCGGTTACGCACGGGGAAGGATTAGCACCCCCGCAACGCCCAAAATTGGTACCAAATTGAGCAATTGTCTGTCTTAAGTCGAAATTTGGAAAGATTTAAAAATAAGATTCTTTTTCGAAACTGAGATAATTTGAATTGAGAAATTGAGGTTCCTTTGCTTCTGTAGAATACGAACATCACATCCAGCATAATTGGACACGAGGTTCTTAAATTCTTCGAAACTAAAGTTATCTTGCGAGTTGAAAAATTTGTTTAGAAGGGTATTTTAAGTATTTAGACGAATCGAGAAATCGCAACCCAGCACGTTAGGGCACTATTTCCCGAATCTCTAAACACAAAAACATTGCCTTGTTTTAAAAATATTTTGGATTAAAATTGGGATGATTTGGGTTGAAAAATCGAGATGCCTTCGCTTTGGAAAAATACGAACATCACATCCAGCACGATTGGACACGAGGTTTAATTTTTCGAAACTAAAATCGTCTCGTGAGTTGCAAAATTTGTTTAGAAGGGTATTTTAGATATTTAGGCGAACGAGAAATCGCAACCCAGCACGTTAAGGCACTATTTCCCGAATCTCTAAACACAAAAACATTACCTCGTTTTAAAAATATTTTTGGATTTAAATAATACGCTTTTAAAACAATGATGCAAGAATATAATATTAGCAGAATATTACAAGATATCAATGCTAAAATACGCAATTCATATGATAAAATAAAATAGAATACTAGCAATGCATGTGATATTTAACGTGATAATAGTAGTATTAAACACATAATGAAACAATAAAATAATTAAGTAAGGTGACGAAAGCATACTTTAAAGACAAATCATACTATGCATATATGTGACATGTACATAATATATAAAAAGATGCAATATTAAAAAGACGTAGACAAAAATGATATACACAATGCATGAAAATATATACGACATATATATGAGATGATAATATAGAAAGTATGTGAATAATAGGATATTAAAATATGTATGTAATATAATAATTAAAATATGCATGAGATAATCAAAATATATGAATAAAAATATATAAAGGTATAATATTAAAATATGTATTCATAGTATATATATAATATGTACATAAGACCATGAAAATTTATATGGATAGTATAATAATATTAAAAGATACACGTAATACATGAACAATATATATAAACATATACGATATTAAAATATGTGTGCATTATATAGTATCAAAATAAATATCAAAGAATATATACATGATATAAAAAGAAAAATATGCATTATATAGTATCAAAATAAATATCTAAGAATATATACATGATATAAAAAGAAAAATAATATGTACAATACATAAAAATATACTATTAAAAATATATATGTATATAACTTATAAGAATATAGATTCGTAATGGTATGAGAAATTGACATATGGTATATATACGTATTATAATTAATAATGATATTAAAAGAAACTACTAGTAATAAATATATATACACTAAAGATAAAACATATATTAATACTAAAAATATGTATAATAGTAGTAAAATAAATATAATGATAGTAAATAATGTAATAATGATAATACATATATATATATATGATAAGATATATAACAAGTAGTAATAATAATAATAATAGTAGTGAAAAATAGTAAAATCATAATATTTGAAATAATAATACTAAATACAATATAATATACTGATAATATATAATAATAAAGGTAATAATAATAAAGGTACGATTAAAACTAAAAGGAAATAGTAAAAAGGGACGAAATCAGATTAAAAACAAAAATCTCGGGTAAATTTGAAATAAAAACGGAAGGGAAGGGCCAGCTTTGCATGCGCATGCGACTTGCAAGGGCTGAAACAGAAATTTTCCCAAGCCCCTAATATGCAGCGTTTCGGGAGGACCAAATCGCGACGCGCGATAAATTCCAGGGCCGATTTATAATTTTTAAAAAAAAACTGGATTGTAAAGCCTAGAAAAAGTGGAAGGGCCTAGAGTGCAATAAGACCATCGAGCAAAAACACGTGGATCCTCTGAAGCGGGTCGGATCCGTGCACGGGTCAACTCAAAACGACGTCGTTTTGGGGTTAAAATGCAGCCCCCAAAACTACGTCGTTTTGGAGGGCTATAAAAGGCCCCAATCCTTCAAAAAAATAATTTCTGCTGAGGGGAGAAAAAAAAAGGAAGAGAGGGGGAGAGAAGGGGAAGACCGGAGCGATTTCCGGTGGTCGGTCCGACCACCGTCAGGTCACCGGCCGGTCACCGGCGCCTGCTCCGGCCACCGTGTAAGATTTTTAGTTTTTTTTTATTTTATTTTTTGTTATTAAAATATAAATGCATATGTATGTATACCCATTGTTTTGGCATGAAAATGTAGAAACAGAATCGAAAAAACTAGGGTTTACCTTCGATGTTTAGGGTTTTAATCTTAGTACTTTGGTTCTTCGATTTTGGTTGGTTTTCTACCCCGATCTCACTGGGGCTTCGTATTTTCTGAGAATAAAATGTATAGTGGCTGCCAAAATATTGTTTGTATTTTTCTGAAAAATGCCCGAGAGCTTTTACATACGTTTGATTCGGCTTTTATAGCCTTCACAAATTATTTTTATATTGCCTTCTGTCTCTTTTATTTATTGTTTGCAGGAGCCACTTGCTGGAGTCGGTGGCTGAGGTGACCCGGGGCGGTGGTGACAGCTGCTGAGTCAGAGCAAGTGGGCAAAAGGGGCTAGGGTTTCGTTGGGGTCTGGTTCGGGTAACCAGTTGGCGTAATGGGTATGTTAGTGGGTAACCGGGTAGGATAGTGGGTAATCGGGTAGGTTAGTATTGGGCTTCTGTTTGGTTTTTTGATTTTGGGTAAGGGTGTATTGGGCTTGTTTGGTAGGTTTAATAATTGGGTTTCAACTGTAGGGTAATTGGTTTAGGGGATAATGGGTTCAGATTGTAAGGATTTAATTTTGGAGTTGGTTTAATGCCCCGGGCCAAAATTGGCCATTACATGAACTATTCGCAATTTCTACTCAAATATGATGATTTTGCCACTTCCTTTTTATAATATACATTTTTTTTCTTTTGTTCCATTTAACAAATTTTAAAGAAGCATATTGGAAATTTGAAATTTCACAGATGCTAGCTGGTGATCAGGGTGGAAATTAGATCATTGGGATATTGAAATGATCAAATGACTTTTATGTACTGTTCTGCTTACTTGATGGTTAACTACTTGAATGTCAAATAATGCTCAAGAACCTATTATTTGCCTATGAATTAGGGAATAAGAGGCATTTATTTATTTTTAGTATATAAGTAGTAAAAACTTGTCATCCTTCTTTAGGTCTTGAAGGAGGCCTCTAGGCTTTATGCTGCAAGTTGGGTAAGGGATATTGGTCCTAATCTTAGACCAAATGATTGTAATAAGGATGATGGGACTGAAGGTAAATCCAATGGAGATAAGAGTAGGAGTACAGAGACAGAACCTTCGACCTTGGAGGATATTGGTGAGGAACTTTACTTTGTGGTTTCTTATCTTGAAATGTTTTGATGTATAAGTTGTCTGTAATGAATAAAGAAGTATACAGCATGACTTGCAAAATATGCGGCATATTATATGTGCAATAAACTGTTAGATTCGTGCTTGAGACATCTTATGGAGGTCAAGGAACAAAGTCCTGTAATGCTTGAGTTCAGTTAGGTTTTCATTTCAATTTCCTTTCTTAGTAGAACTTGTCTGGAGGTAGCATGGAATTTATTCTTTGATTTCTTTTTCCCTTTGCTGCTCAGAGTCATCCGTGACTGCATTTTGTTTTATTATGTTGTTGGCACCCGTGTTCAAGTCTTATATTTTACGCTTCCATTGGCATATTTTTGGTGAATCCCTTCTTCACCATGCTAAGGTTCAGTTGTTAAGGAAGGTATTAAATTACTGTTTATCTCCTAGCAGTCTTAGTTATCTGGGTTTCATTGTCTAGAGCCATTACAGTGACGATCATACCGTTACCTTATGCTACCTAGGTACATTTTTTTCTTCTTTTTGGTATCACTCTGAAGAATGATAGCATGATGTGCCATCTGCCAAAATTCTATTTTCTGAACATCTTAATATATATATTTCTTTAATTGATTTTAGAAAGAAAATTTTTAACTCATGATAATTTCCTAGTTATTCTGTCATCATTTACCTTGTTGGTACAGCTTCTCTTTTTCAACTAAAATCTCCTTGCAACATTGATCTAGATAGCCTTATCTTGTACGGGGGGTTTTTAACTTTCCATGCTTTAATTGCAGCATGGGCTTCTCTCTACCTCCTACTATTCTCTGATCTTTTTGACGAGGATTCCAGTAATGACTTGATTGTTAATAGAAGCTCTATTATATCGAACATGACCTTAGGGGTAAGCTACGATTTTATCAATGTAACAGCCCAAATTTCAGTGGTGTCGGAACAGTGATTCGAGATCACTAAATCTGACAAATTAGTATAAAATATTATTAATTTAATGAGTATAAGTTAAATGTGAAGTTAGGGAAATAATTGAAATAGTGAATAGTGTTTTAGAAATAAATATTAAATAATTGAGAAGTGAAAACGAGGTATCGAGACCTCGGGATATTAAAACGAGCCGAAAATATTTTTATAAATATTTATAGAGTGTTAGTAATGTGGTGTTAAAATCTCGTTAGAAAATTTTATTGTTTGGGTGGTTGATTAAATAAAAAGGACTAAATTGTAACAAATGCAAAATTTGCTAGAAGGATTAAATAGCTTAAGTGTTAAAAGAAAGAGGATTTAAAGCGCAATTAAGCCTAAAAGTGACTAGGTTGGACGGCAAGGGCAAGAAAATCAGCAGAAAAATAAGGGAAATAAGGGCAAAATTGGAAATTTTATGATTTTAACATATAAAATAAAGACAAAATTGAGAAATCTAGAGATCTCTTCATATTTTCTCAGCAAAAACGCCATAGGAGGTCTGGAGAAGGCTGGTTATTCATATTTTTACATCATGTGAGTTTATTCTTGCTTTTCTTGATAATTTTTATGTTTTTATGACTTTTACAACTAGGTCCACTTATAGAATTCATTAGTTTTTGATTTGGTGGGTGAAATTGGAAGTTACCCTAGCTGATTAAGGGAAGTTTATGATGAATTATTATGAAATTTAAGTTCTAATTTCATATTAAGGTGGCTTTATTAAGTGATTTTGATAGAAAATGGTATTTAGGACCTAATTGTGAAAAAGTTGTGAATTAGAGGTTGGTGTTGAAATTCAGAATGTCAAAGGTTGTGAAATAGTTTACAATGATAAGATAAAGTGTTAATTGAGAAAAATTAGTTCAATTGATGGATGAATTGAGCAGGGACTAAATTGTAAAAACTGTAAATTTTGGGGTAAAAGTGCAATTTCGAAAGTTGAACAGCATAAATTGTGAAGTGAAATAGAAATAAAATAAATGCTAATGAGTTAAAATATTTTGCATTTATAGACCAAGAAATCGAAGCAAGTCGAGGAAAGGAGAAAATAACCGAATAATTCCCGAATTTCTACAACTTTTGTGAATTAGCCAGGTAAGTTCATGTGGCTAAATTTTAATGATCATTGTTAATATTATGAATTTTGTAATGTGTTATATGATGTGCATGTGACAAAAGTATGTGATAAGATTATAAACAATGTAAAAGTATGAAATTGTAGGAAACTATCGGATTGAGTACCTTTGTCTCATGATACGTGACGAATTGACGGAAAAAGACCATGGTTGGACCATGGCAACAAATGATAAGTGATTTTCGTATAAGACCATAGCTGGGCTATGGCATCGGAAAGAAATGATAAACGATTCCCGTATAAGACCATGGCTGGGCTATGGCATCGGTGAAGTGTGCCAAGTGATTTCCGTATAAGACCATAGCTGGGCTATGGCATCGGAGAAAAGTGATATGTGACCCGTGTAAGACCATATCCGGGATATGGCCTCGGTATGATATGTGATCCGTGTAAGACCATGGCTGGGCTATGGCTTCGGAAAAGGAAATGTGATTATGTGTAAATCCATAGTTCTACTATGGTATAAAGAAGGCAATGTACTCAATTCCGTATAGTTCCTAATTTGCGAGAAAGTGATAAATAGTAAACGGGCCCAAAAAGATGAATTTCGAGTATGGATATTATTGAATAATACTAAGTAAAATTGATTTGATTTGTGAATGACAGGAGATAGTAGTGAAATGTAGACTATGTGAATGATTTATTAATTTGGTAAGTTTACTTTCCAAGCCTATGAACTTACTAAGCTTTCATAAGCTTACTTGAATGTGTTTGACATGTGTTGTAGATTAACGTGAGTTCGGAGGATCGGATCATCACGAGGAATCACACTATCCTGGTTTATTCCGGTAGTTTTTGGGTTATTATCTTTTGGTTTATATGGCATGTACAGCAATATACTTACTTTGTGTAAACAACTTTGTGATATGGTTGTGGATTGGTTAAGAAAAATACTTGGTAATGGTTAGTCATTGGAATGGCTAGCCTAGATAATGTTGGATGCTATGGGAGACCAATATGTTATGTAGTACATGAAAATTTAGAAAAGGATGAAACTTGCCATAAAACAGAACACTACAGCAACAATGAGGTGAGTTTGAAAAATCACCAAAAATAGTGGAAAATGAATTAGGTGAAGAATTACCTATGAAATTGAAGCTTATTGTGTCTACTTTCATATGAAAGAAGCAAAACAGGTAAAGAAGTTAGATGTTGTGAGATATTTGAGTTTTGGTGAAACAGGGCCAGAGTGATCTTTGGATCCCCTGTTCTAACTTTGAAAATTCACCATAAATTGTACAAAAATAATTAGGAGACGTAATTTATATGTTTAGAATCCTTGTTGAGTCTAGTTTTAAGATAAAGAAGCATCATATTCATGTGAATTTTTTTTACAGAGAGAAAAGTGGTTCGTAGTAAGTAGAGGTCAGTCCAGTCGAGATCTGAAGCAGGGGTAAGTTTAACTAATAAACTGTACTAATTGGCCCAGCCAAAAATTCTATAAAAAAATTAGTAGATAGATATGTGAGTCTAGTTTCAAGGAAAATTTACGGATCTTGATTTCGAGTTTCGTAACTCGAGATATGATTTTTAAAGCGACCATGACGCAGAAAATAGTCTATTCCGAAAATGAAAACAAATTTTGTAAAGTTGTCTAAAATGGTAAATTATGTTTAGTAACACCTCAAGCTCGACTCCGGTGATGGTTTCGGGCATGGGGGTGTTACATTTAGTGGTATCAGAGCTCGTTTTAGCCGATTCTCGGAATATTTATGAGGTTTAAAGTGTTTAGAAATACATGCCATATAAATCCGTGATAGTGTGATGTGTATGATCCGATCTAACTCCTTTTATTTTATAGATATTCTCTGATTGAAAAGATGTCAGATGGACAAGAACGAAATGAACAAGAAGAAGTAAATAGTAGAGTGCAGGTTTCTGAACCGGGAACAAGTAATGTTCCGATTTCTCTAATGCGACATCAAGAACTTAAAGATATGATTTATGGGATTATGAATCAATGGTTCAGTGAAAAGATGCACGAAGGAAATCAGGCTCAACAACCTCCTCCCCCTACTGTGCCACCTGTAATGTCTCCAGTTGCCCCTCCACCTCTTCCGACAACTGAATCCAGTAAGCGTACTCCTTTAGAAAAGCTCAGAAAACTTGGAGCTGAAGAATTCCGGGGAAGAGCAGATGATGATCCAGTTAAGGCTGAATACTGGTTACAGAGTTTGATGAGAATTTTCAAAGAAATGGCCTGTTCACCTGATGATTATCTGAGATGTGCTGTGTCTTTATTGAAAGAGGAAGCTTATCATTGGTGGGAAACGATTGAGGCCGTGGTGTCAGCAGAGAAAATTTCTTGGGAATTTTTCCAAAATGAATTTAAGAAGAAATATGTGGGCAGAAGGTATCTGGATAAAAAGAAAAGAGAATTCCTTGATCTCCGACAGGGAAATAAGACAGTAGCTGAGTATGAACGAGAATTTGTTTATCTTAGTAAATATGCCCGGGATATTGTGCCTACAGAAGAGGAAATGTGTATCAGATTTGAAGAAGGATTGAATGATGAAATCAGAATGTTGATAGGAGGTAATGAGATACGGGAGTTTGTTGTTTTATCAGATCGTGCTCAGAAACTTGAGGAAGTATATAATAGGAAAATACAACGTGAAAGGAAGAACAAAGAGACTTTTAAAAGGAGTGCACCTAAATCGTTCTCATATTCACCGGTGAAGAAGTCTAGAGAAGAATTTAGTTGGGCCACTTCAGTGCCAGAAAGATCGGGAAGAAGTAGATCCAGACGATCTGATTTTCGGGTATCCGACAGACCTGCAGTTAGTATGAGCAGTGTTCAAAATGCTCCTCGACCGAAGTGTCAATATTGTGGAAGGAATCATCCTGGTGAGTGTCGAAGCAAATTAGGGGCTTGTTATAGGTGTGGATCTACTGATCATTTCATTCGGGATTGTCCTCAACTACAAAGGGAAGAAGCAGATCAAAAAGAGAAAAATAGAACCCCTTCCCAAAGAAGTAAACGTTCAGGTCAGAGTAGCGCTACAGGAGCTACCCGTTTAGATATGAAAGAATCTGCTAGCCGATCAGATGTTAAAGCACCTGCACGTACTTATGCTATTCGAGCGAGAGAAGAAGCGACAGCTCCAGACGTAATTGCTGGTACTTTCTATCTTTATGATGATACTGTGCATGCATTAGTAGACCCTGGATCTACACATTCATATATTTGCACCATGTTAGCTTCTGAAAAGAATTTATCTGTTGAACCTACTGATTTTGATGTACAAGTTACTAACCCCTTAGGCCAGTGTGTAATAGTTAACTTAATATGTCGTAATTGTCCACTGAGAATAAAGGGCTGTGAGTTCCCTGCTGATTTGATGTTATTACCATTTCGGGAATTTGATATTATTTTGGGGATGGACTGGCTAGTGAAGCATGATGCGATAGTGAATTGTCGTGAAAAACAGATTAGTTTGAAATGTCAAACTGGGGATGTGATTTCAGTTGGGCCTGAAAGGTTAAGTGAAGCTATTAATATTATTTCATCCTTCTCTGCTCAGAAGATGTTACGTAAAGGAAATGAAGCATTCTTGGCTTATATCCTTGATACTCGGGGTTCTAATTCAAAGTTAGAAGAGTTACCGGTGGTAAATGAATTTTCTGATGTGTTTCCTGAAGAGTTACCAGGTCTACCACCTGATAGAGAAGTGGAATTTGTGATAGATGTAATCCCGGGGACAGCTCCTATTTCAGTGGCACCGTATAGAATGGCTCCGGCTGAATTAAAAGAGTTGAAGACACAGTTACAAGAATTGTTAGACAAAGGATTCATCAGACCAAGTATATCGCCTTGGGGTGCACCTGTCTTGTTTGTGAAGAAGAAAGATGGTTCGTTGAGGTTGTGTATAGATTATAGACAGCTGAACAAGATAACGGTGAAGAATAAATATCCTCTGCCTCGTATTGACGATCTATTTGATCAGTTGAAAGGTGCAGCAGTATTCTCAAAAATAGATCTTCGATCCGGGTATTATCAATTAAAGGTAAAAGAATCTGATGTGCCGAAAACTGCTTTTCGAACTCGGTATGGACATTATGAATTTTTGGTGATGCCATTTGGTTTAACTAATGCTCCTGCTGCATTTATGGATTTGATGAATCGAATTTTCCAACCTTATCTGGATAGATTTGTAGTGGTGTTTATTGATGATATTTTGATCTATTCGAAAACAGAATCTGAGCATGTTCAGCATTTAAGAATAGTATTGCAGACTTTGAGAGAGAAACAGTTATATGCCAAGTTTAGTAAATGTGAGTTCTGGCTTCATGAGGTTGCATTTTTGGGTCATATTGTATTAGCTGATGGAATTCGTGTTGATCCTGGTAAAGTGGAGGCAGTGGTAAATTGGAAAATTCCGAAGAACGTCACAGAAGTACGAAGTTTTCTGGGTTTAGCAGGATACTATCGCCGATTTGTTAAAGATTTTTCCATGATTGCTTCCCCGTTGACTCGATTACTACAAAAGAATGTTGAGTTTGCGTGGTCTGAAGAGTGCCAACAAAGTTTTGATAGATTAAAGAAGATGTTGACTGAAGCACCAGTATTGATTCAACCGGAATCAGGTGTACCATTTGTGGTATATAGTGATGCATCTTTGAATGGTCTGGGTTGTGTACTTATGCAGACAGGTAAAGTAATAGCATATGCTTCTCGGCAATTAAAACCACATGAGAAGAATTATCCTACGCATGATTTGGAGTTGGCTGCGATTGTATTTGCTTTGAAAATATGGAGGCACTACCTATATGGTGAAAAATGTTATGTGTATACCGACCATAAGAGCTTGAAATATCTGATGACACAAAAAGAGCTGAATTTGAGACAGAGGCGATGGCTAGAACTTCTGAAAGATTATGATCTTGTTATTGACTACCACCCGGGGAAAGCTAACGTTGTAGCCGACGCACTTAGTCGAAAATCGTTGTTATTTGCTCTTCGGGCATTAAACGTTCATCTATCTGTTAGTGAAGATGGTCATGTATTAGCAGAATTACAAGCTAAACCAGTACTCTTTCAACGAATTCGGAAGTTACAGGATGAAGATCCGAAATTGGTGTTGAAACGAGAGATGGTTCAAAATAAGTTAAGTTCGGAGTACTCGGTTGATAATAAAGGTATGTTACATTATCGTGGTAGGATATGTATTCCAAATAATGCTGATTTAAAGAATAATATTTTATCAGAAGCTCATAATAGTATGTGTTCTATTCATCCGGGAAGTACCAAGATGTATTGTGATCTGAAGAAAATGTATTGGTGGCCCGGCATGAAACGGGAAATTTGTGAATATGTAGCCAAATGTTTGATTTGTCAACAGGTGAAAGCTGAGCACCAGGTACCGACGGGGTTGTTACAGCCTATTATGATTCCGGAGTGGAAATGGGAACATATCACTATGGATTTTGTGTCCGGGTTACCAGTGACTCCGAAAAAGAGAAAGATTCAATTTTTGGTGATTGTAGATCGGTTAACCAAATCAGCACATTTTATTCCAGTTAGGACAGATTATTCACTTGAAAAGTTGGCAGAAATATATGTGAACGAGATAGTGAGATTACATGGGGTGCCAATATCTATAATTTCGGATCGAGATCCAAGATTTACATCGAGATTTTGGGATAAGTTACAAGAAGCTTTGGGTACCAAGTTGAACTTCAGCACAGCTTTTCATCCTCAAACAGACGGACAATCTGAGCGGGTAATTCAAATATTAGAAGACATGTTAAGATGCTGTGTACTGGAATTCGGCGGCAACTGGGAAAGGTATTTATCTTTAGCCGAATTTACTTACAATAATAGTTATCAGACTAGTATCAAAATGGCACCGTTTGAAGCTTTGTATGGAAGAAAATGTAGAACTCCATTATATTGGACCGAATTGAGTGAATCAAAGTTAGTAGGAGTTGATTTGATTCGGGAAACTGAAGAGAAAGTTCGTATTGTTCGAGATAGTTTAAAAGCTGCTTCCGATCGTCAGAAATCATATGCAGATTTGAAAAGAAGAGACATAGAATTTAGTGTAGGTGATCGAGTATTTTTAAAAGTGTCACCATGGAAGAAGGTTATACGGTTTGGTAAAAAGGGAAAACTTAGCCCACGATTTATCGGTCCTTATGAAATTGTCGAAAGAATTGGCCTAGTTGCTTATAGGTTGGCCTTACCTCCAGAACTTGAGAAAATTCATGATGTATTTCATGTATCTATGTTAAGACGGTATAGATCGGATCCATCGCACGTGATTCCTCATGCAGAGATAGAACTTCAGTCAGATATGACGTATTCGGAGGAACCTGTAAAAATTCTGGCACGGGAAATTAAAGAATTAAGGAACAAACGGGTACCATTAGTTAAAGTACTATGGAATCGTCATGGGTCGGAGGAGGCAACTTGGGAAACAGAAGAATTAATGAGGTCTCAACATCCACACTTATTTTCAGGTATGAAATTTCGGGGACGAAATTCCCTAAAGGGGGGAGAGTTGTAACAGCCCAAATTTCAGTGGTGTCGGAACAGTGATTCGAGATCACTAAATCTGACAAATTAGTATAAAATATTATTAATTTAATGAGTATAAGTTAAATGTGAAGTTAGGGAAATAATTGAAATAGTGAATAGTGTTTTAGAAATAAATATTAAATAATTGAGAAGTGAAAACGAGGTATCGAGACCTCGGGATATTAAAACGAGCCGAAAATATTTTTATAAATATTTATAGAGTGTTAGTAATGTGGTGTTAAAATCTCGTTAGAAAATTTTATTGTTTGGGTGGTTGATTAAATAAAAAGAACTAAATTGTAACAAATGCAAAATTTGCTAGAAGGATTAAATAGCTTAAGTGTTAAAAGAAAGAGGATTTAAAGCGCAATTAAGCCTAAAAGTGACTAGGTTGGACGGCAAGGGCAAGAAAATCAGCAGAAAAATAAGGGAAATAAGGGCAAAATTGGAAATTTTATGATTTTAACATATAAAATAAAGACAAAATTGAGAAATCTAGAGATCTCTTCATATTTTCTCAGCAAAAACGCCATAGGAGGTCTGGAGAAGGCTGGTTATTCATATTTTTACATCATGTGAGTTTATTCTTGCTTTTCTTGATAATTTTTATGTTTTTATGACTTTTACAACTAGGTCCACTTATAGAATTCATTAGTTTTTGATTTGGTGGGTGAAATTGGAAGTTACCCTAGCTGATTAAGGGAAGTTTATGATGAATTATTATGAAATTTAAGTTCTAATTTCATATTAAGGTGGCTTTATTAAGTGATTTTGATAGAAAATGGTATTTAGGACCTAATTGTGAAAAAGTTGTGAATTAGAGGTTGGTGTTGAAATTCAGAATGTCAAAGGTTGTGAAATAGTTTACAATGATAAGATAAAGTGTTAATTGAGAAAAATTAGTTCAATTGATGGATGAATTGAGCAGGGACTAAATTGTAAAAACTGTAAATTTTGGGGTAAAAGTGCAATTTCGAAAGTTGAACAGCATAAATTGTGAAGTGAAATAGAAATAAAATAAATGCTAATGAGTTAAAATATTTTGCATTTATAGACCAAGAAATCGAAGCAAGTCGAGGAAAGGAGAAAATAACCGAATAATTCCCGAATTTCTACAACTTTTGTGAATTAGCCAGGTAAGTTCATGTGGCTAAATTTTAATGATCATTGTTAATATTATGAATTTTGTAATGTGTTATATGATGTGCATGTGACAAAAGTATGTGATAAGATTATAAACAATGTAAAAGTATGAAATTGTAGGAAACTATCGGATTGAGTACCTTTGTCTCATGATACGTGACGAATTGACGGAAAAAGACCATGGTTGGACCATGGCAACAAATGATAAGTGATTTTCGTATAAGACCATAGCTGGGCTATGGCATCGGAAAGAAATGATAAACGATTCCCGTATAAGACCATGGCTGGGCTATGGCATCGGTGAAGTGTGCCAAGTGATTTCCGTATAAGACCATAGCTGGGCTATGGCATCGGAGAAAAGTGATATGTGACCCGTGTAAGACCATATCCGGGATATGGCCTCGGTATGATATGTGATCCGTGTAAGACCATGGCTGGGCTATGGCTTCGGAAAAGGAAATGTGATTATGTGTAAATCCATAGTTCTACTATGGTATAAAGAAGGCAATGTACTCAATTCCGTATAGTTCCTAATTTGCGAGAAAGTGATAAATAGTAAACGGGCCCAAAAAGATGAATTTCGAGTATGGATATTATTGAATAATACTAAGTAAAATTGATTTGATTTGTGAATGACAGGAGATAGTAGTGAAATGTAGACTATGTGAATGATTTATTAATTTGGTAAGTTTACTTTCCAAGCCTATGAACTTACTAAGCTTTCATAAGCTTACTTGAATGTGTTTGACATGTGTTGTAGATTAACGTGAGTTCGGAGGATCGGATCATCACGAGGAATCACACTATCCTGGTTTATTCCGGTAGTTTTTGGGTTATTATCTTTTGGTTTATATGGCATGTACAGCAATATACTTACTTTGTGTAAACAACTTTGTGATATGGTTGTGGATTGGTTAAGAAAAATACTTGGTAATGGTTAGTCATTGGAATGGCTAGCCTAGATAATGTTGGATGCTATGGGAGACCAATATGTTATGTAGTACATGAAAATTTAGAAAAGGATGAAACTTGCCATAAAACAGAACACTACAGCAACAATGAGGTGAGTTTGAAAAATCACCAAAAATAGTGGAAAATGAATTAGGTGAAGAATTACCTATGAAATTGAAGCTTATTGTGTCTACTTTCATATGAAAGAAGCAAAACAGGTAAAGAAGTTAGATGTTGTGAGATATTTGAGTTTTGGTGAAACAGGGCCAGAGTGATCTTTGGATCCCCTGTTCTAACTTTGAAAATTCACCATAAATTGTACAAAAATAATTAGGAGACGTA
Source organism: Gossypium stocksii (assembly GCA_020496765.1). Lineage (NCBI taxonomy): Eukaryota > Viridiplantae > Streptophyta > Magnoliopsida > Malvales > Malvaceae > Gossypium > Gossypium stocksii. The sequence goes on from CM035626.1 coordinate 121,957,119, forward strand.
ATTTATATGTTTAGAATCCTTGTTGAGTCTAGTTTTAAGATAAAGAAGCATCATATTCATGTGAATTTTTTTTACAGAGAGAAAAGTGGTTCGTAGTAAGTAGAGGTCAGTCCAGTCGAGATCTGAAGCAGGGGTAAGTTTAACTAATAAACTGTACTAATTGGCCCAGCCAAAAATTCTATAAAAAAATTAGTAGATAGATATGTGAGTCTAGTTTCAAGGAAAATTTACGGATCTTGATTTCGAGTTTCGTAACTCGAGATATGATTTTTAAAGCGACCATGACGCAGAAAATAGTCTATTCCGAAAATGAAAACAAATTTTGTAAAGTTGTCTAAAATGGTAAATTATGTTTAGTAACACCTCAAGCTCGACTCCGGTGATGGTTTCGGGCATGGGGGTGTTACATTTAGTGGTATCAGAGCTCGTTTTAGCCGATTCTCGGAATATTTATGAGGTTTAAAGTGTTTAGAAATACATGCCATATAAATCCGTGATAGTGTGATGTGTATGATCCGATCTAACTCCTTTTATTTTATAGATATTCTCTGATTGAAAAGATGTCAGATGGACAAGAACGAAATGAACAAGAAGAAGTAAATAGTAGAGTGCAGGTTTCTGAACCGGGAACAAGTAATGTTCCGATTTCTCTAATGCGACATCAAGAACTTAAAGATATGATTTATGGGATTATGAATCAATGGTTCAGTGAAAAGATGCACGAAGGAAATCAGGCTCAACAACCTCCTCCCCCTACTGTGCCACCTGTAATGTCTCCAGTTGCCCCTCCACCTCTTCCGACAACTGAATCCAGTAAGCGTACTCCTTTAGAAAAGCTCAGAAAACTTGGAGCTGAAGAATTCCGGGGAAGAGCAGATGATGATCCAGTTAAGGCTGAATACTGGTTACAGAGTTTGATGAGAATTTTCAAAGAAATGGCCTGTTCACCTGATGATTATCTGAGATGTGCTGTGTCTTTATTGAAAGAGGAAGCTTATCATTGGTGGGAAACGATTGAGGCCGTGGTGTCAGCAGAGAAAATTTCTTGGGAATTTTTCCAAAATGAATTTAAGAAGAAATATGTGGGCAGAAGGTATCTGGATAAAAAGAAAAGAGAATTCCTTGATCTCCGACAGGGAAATAAGACAGTAGCTGAGTATGAACGAGAATTTGTTTATCTTAGTAAATATGCCCGGGATATTGTGCCTACAGAAGAGGAAATGTGTATCAGATTTGAAGAAGGATTGAATGATGAAATCAGAATGTTGATAGGAGGTAATGAGATACGGGAGTTTGTTGTTTTATCAGATCGTGCTCAGAAACTTGAGGAAGTATATAATAGGAAAATACAACGTGAAAGGAAGAACAAAGAGACTTTTAAAAGGAGTGCACCTAAATCGTTCTCATATTCACCGGTGAAGAAGTCTAGAGAAGAATTTAGTTGGGCCACTTCAGTGCCAGAAAGATCGGGAAGAAGTAGATCCAGACGATCTGATTTTCGGGTATCCGACAGACCTGCAGTTAGTATGAGCAGTGTTCAAAATGCTCCTCGACCGAAGTGTCAATATTGTGGAAGGAATCATCCTGGTGAGTGTCGAAGCAAATTAGGGGCTTGTTATAGGTGTGGATCTACTGATCATTTCATTCGGGATTGTCCTCAACTACAAAGGGAAGAAGCAGATCAAAAAGAGAAAAATAGAACCCCTTCCCAAAGAAGTAAACGTTCAGGTCAGAGTAGCGCTACAGGAGCTACCCGTTTAGATATGAAAGAATCTGCTAGCCGATCAGATGTTAAAGCACCTGCACGTACTTATGCTATTCGAGCGAGAGAAGAAGCGACAGCTCCAGACGTAATTGCTGGTACTTTCTATCTTTATGATGATACTGTGCATGCATTAGTAGACCCTGGATCTACACATTCATATATTTGCACCATGTTAGCTTCTGAAAAGAATTTATCTGTTGAACCTACTGATTTTGATGTACAAGTTACTAACCCCTTAGGCCAGTGTGTAATAGTTAACTTAATATGTCGTAATTGTCCACTGAGAATAAAGGGCTGTGAGTTCCCTGCTGATTTGATGTTATTACCATTTCGGGAATTTGATATTATTTTGGGGATGGACTGGCTAGTGAAGCATGATGCGATAGTGAATTGTCGTGAAAAACAGATTAGTTTGAAATGTCAAACTGGGGATGTGATTTCAGTTGGGCCTGAAAGGTTAAGTGAAGCTATTAATATTATTTCATCCTTCTCTGCTCAGAAGATGTTACGTAAAGGAAATGAAGCATTCTTGGCTTATATCCTTGATACTCGGGGTTCTAATTCAAAGTTAGAAGAGTTACCGGTGGTAAATGAATTTTCTGATGTGTTTCCTGAAGAGTTACCAGGTCTACCACCTGATAGAGAAGTGGAATTTGTGATAGATGTAATCCCGGGGACAGCTCCTATTTCAGTGGCACCGTATAGAATGGCTCCGGCTGAATTAAAAGAGTTGAAGACACAGTTACAAGAATTGTTAGACAAAGGATTCATCAGACCAAGTATATCGCCTTGGGGTGCACCTGTCTTGTTTGTGAAGAAGAAAGATGGTTCGTTGAGGTTGTGTATAGATTATAGACAGCTGAACAAGATAACGGTGAAGAATAAATATCCTCTGCCTCGTATTGACGATCTATTTGATCAGTTGAAAGGTGCAGCAGTATTCTCAAAAATAGATCTTCGATCCGGGTATTATCAATTAAAGGTAAAAGAATCTGATGTGCCGAAAACTGCTTTTCGAACTCGGTATGGACATTATGAATTTTTGGTGATGCCATTTGGTTTAACTAATGCTCCTGCTGCATTTATGGATTTGATGAATCGAATTTTCCAACCTTATCTGGATAGATTTGTAGTGGTGTTTATTGATGATATTTTGATCTATTCGAAAACAGAATCTGAGCATGTTCAGCATTTAAGAATAGTATTGCAGACTTTGAGAGAGAAACAGTTATATGCCAAGTTTAGTAAATGTGAGTTCTGGCTTCATGAGGTTGCATTTTTGGGTCATATTGTATTAGCTGATGGAATTCGTGTTGATCCTGGTAAAGTGGAGGCAGTGGTAAATTGGAAAATTCCGAAGAACGTCACAGAAGTACGAAGTTTTCTGGGTTTAGCAGGATACTATCGCCGATTTGTTAAAGATTTTTCCATGATTGCTTCCCCGTTGACTCGATTACTACAAAAGAATGTTGAGTTTGCGTGGTCTGAAGAGTGCCAACAAAGTTTTGATAGATTAAAGAAGATGTTGACTGAAGCACCAGTATTGATTCAACCGGAATCAGGTGTACCATTTGTGGTATATAGTGATGCATCTTTGAATGGTCTGGGTTGTGTACTTATGCAGACAGGTAAAGTAATAGCATATGCTTCTCGGCAATTAAAACCACATGAGAAGAATTATCCTACGCATGATTTGGAGTTGGCTGCGATTGTATTTGCTTTGAAAATATGGAGGCACTACCTATATGGTGAAAAATGTTATGTGTATACCGACCATAAGAGCTTGAAATATCTGATGACACAAAAAGAGCTGAATTTGAGACAGAGGCGATGGCTAGAACTTCTGAAAGATTATGATCTTGTTATTGACTACCACCCGGGGAAAGCTAACGTTGTAGCCGACGCACTTAGTCGAAAATCGTTGTTATTTGCTCTTCGGGCATTAAACGTTCATCTATCTGTTAGTGAAGATGGTCATGTATTAGCAGAATTACAAGCTAAACCAGTACTCTTTCAACGAATTCGGAAGTTACAGGATGAAGATCCGAAATTGGTGTTGAAACGAGAGATGGTTCAAAATAAGTTAAGTTCGGAGTACTCGGTTGATAATAAAGGTATGTTACATTATCGTGGTAGGATATGTATTCCAAATAATGCTGATTTAAAGAATAATATTTTATCAGAAGCTCATAATAGTATGTGTTCTATTCATCCGGGAAGTACCAAGATGTATTGTGATCTGAAGAAAATGTATTGGTGGCCCGGCATGAAACGGGAAATTTGTGAATATGTAGCCAAATGTTTGATTTGTCAACAGGTGAAAGCTGAGCACCAGGTACCGACGGGGTTGTTACAGCCTATTATGATTCCGGAGTGGAAATGGGAACATATCACTATGGATTTTGTGTCCGGGTTACCAGTGACTCCGAAAAAGAGAAAGATTCAATTTTTGGTGATTGTAGATCGGTTAACCAAATCAGCACATTTTATTCCAGTTAGGACAGATTATTCACTTGAAAAGTTGGCAGAAATATATGTGAACGAGATAGTGAGATTACATGGGGTGCCAATATCTATAATTTCGGATCGAGATCCAAGATTTACATCGAGATTTTGGGATAAGTTACAAGAAGCTTTGGGTACCAAGTTGAACTTCAGCACAGCTTTTCATCCTCAAACAGACGGACAATCTGAGCGGGTAATTCAAATATTAGAAGACATGTTAAGATGCTGTGTACTGGAATTCGGCGGCAACTGGGAAAGGTATTTATCTTTAGCCGAATTTACTTACAATAATAGTTATCAGACTAGTATCAAAATGGCACCGTTTGAAGCTTTGTATGGAAGAAAATGTAGAACTCCATTATATTGGACCGAATTGAGTGAATCAAAGTTAGTAGGAGTTGATTTGATTCGGGAAACTGAAGAGAAAGTTCGTATTGTTCGAGATAGTTTAAAAGCTGCTTCCGATCGTCAGAAATCATATGCAGATTTGAAAAGAAGAGACATAGAATTTAGTGTAGGTGATCGAGTATTTTTAAAAGTGTCACCATGGAAGAAGGTTATACGGTTTGGTAAAAAGGGAAAACTTAGCCCACGATTTATCGGTCCTTATGAAATTGTCGAAAGAATTGGCCCAGTTGCTTATAGGTTGGCCTTACCTCCAGAACTTGAGAAAATTCATGATGTATTTCATGTATCTATGTTAAGACGGTATAGATCGGATCCATCGCACGTGATTCCTCATGCAGAGATAGAACTTCAGTCAGATATGACGTATTCGGAGGAACCTGTAAAAATTCTGGCACGGGAAATTAAAGAATTAAGGAACAAACGGGTACCATTAGTTAAAGTACTATGGAATCGTCATGGGTCGGAGGAGGCAACTTGGGAAACAGAAGAATTAATGAGGTCTCAACATCCACACTTATTTTCAGGTATGAAATTTCGGGGACGAAATTCCCTAAAGGGGGGAGAGTTGTAACAGCCCAAATTTCAGTGGTGTCGGAACAGTGATTCGAGATCACTAAATCTGACAAATTAGTATAAAATATTATTAATTTAATGAGTATAAGTTAAATGTGAAGTTAGGGAAATAATTGAAATAGTGAATAGTGTTTTAGAAATAAATATTAAATAATTGAGAAGTGAAAACGAGGTATCGAGACCTCGGGATATTAAAACGAGCCGAAAATATTTTTATAAATATTTATAGAGTGTTAGTAATGTGGTGTTAAAATCTCGTTAGAAAATTTTATTGTTTGGGTGGTTGATTAAATAAAAAGGACTAAATTGTAACAAATGCAAAATTTGCTAGAAGGATTAAATAGCTTAAGTGTTAAAAGAAAGAGGATTTAAAGCGCAATTAAGCCTAAAAGTGACTAGGTTGGACGGCAAGGGCAAGAAAATCAGCAGAAAAATAAGGGAAATAAGGGCAAAATTGGAAATTTTATGATTTTAACATATAAAATAAAGACAAAATTGAGAAATCTAGAGATCTCTTCATATTTTCTCAGCAAAAACGCCATAGGAGGTCTGGAGAAGGCTGGTTATTCATATTTTTACATCATGTGAGTTTATTCTTGCTTTTCTTGATAATTTTTATGTTTTTATGACTTTTACAACTAGGTCCACTTATAGAATTCATTAGTTTTTGATTTGGTGGGTGAAATTGGAAGTTACCCTAGCTGATTAAGGGAAGTTTATGATGAATTATTATGAAATTTAAGTTCTAATTTCATATTAAGGTGGCTTTATTAAGTGATTTTGATAGAAAATGGTATTTAGGACCTAATTGTGAAAAAGTTGTGAATTAGAGGTTGGTGTTGAAATTCAGAATGTCAAAGGTTGTGAAATAGTTTACAATGATAAGATAAAGTGTTAATTGAGAAAAATTAGTTCAATTGATGGATGAATTGAGCAGGGACTAAATTGTAAAAACTGTAAATTTTGGGGTAAAAGTGCAATTTCGAAAGTTGAACAGCATAAATTGTGAAGTGAAATAGAAATAAAATAAATGCTAATGAGTTAAAATATTTTGCATTTATAGACCAAGAAATCGAAGCAAGTCGAGGAAAGGAGAAAATAACCGAATAATTCCCGAATTTCTACAACTTTTGTGAATTAGCCAGGTAAGTTCATGTGGCTAAATTTTAATGATCATTGTTAATATTATGAATTTTGTAATGTGTTATATGATGTGCATGTGACAAAAGTATGTGATAAGATTATAAACAATGTAAAAGTATGAAATTGTAGGAAACTATCGGATTGAGTACCTTTGTCTCATGATACGTGACGAATTGACGGAAAAAGACCATGGTTGGACCATGGCAACAAATGATAAGTGATTTTCGTATAAGACCATAGCTGGGCTATGGCATCGGAAAGAAATGATAAACGATTCCCGTATAAGACCATGGCTGGGCTATGGCATCGGTGAAGTGTGCCAAGTGATTTCCGTATAAGACCATAGCTGGGCTATGGCATCGGAGAAAAGTGATATGTGACCCGTGTAAGACCATATCCGGGATATGGCCTCGGTATGATATGTGATCCGTGTAAGACCATGGCTGGGCTATGGCTTCGGAAAAGGAAATGTGATTATGTGTAAATCCATAGTTCTACTATGGTATAAAGAAGGCAATGTACTCAATTCCGTATAGTTCCTAATTTGCGAGAAAGTGATAAATAGTAAACGGGCCCAAAAAGATGAATTTCGAGTATGGATATTATTGAATAATACTAAGTAAAATTGATTTGATTTGTGAATGACAGGAGATAGTAGTGAAATGTAGACTATGTGAATGATTTATTAATTTGGTAAGTTTACTTTCCAAGCCTATGAACTTACTAAGCTTTCATAAGCTTACTTGAATGTGTTTGACATGTGTTGTAGATTAACGTGAGTTCGGAGGATCGGATCATCACGAGGAATCACACTATCCTGGTTTATTCCGGTAGTTTTTGGGTTATTATCTTTTGGTTTATATGGCATGTACAACAATATACTTACTTTGTGTAAACAACTTTGTGATATGGTTGTGGATTGGTTAAGAAAAATACTTGGTAATGGTTAGTCATTGGAATGGCTAGCCTAGATAATGTTGGATGCTATGGGAGACCAATATGTTATGTAGTACATGAAAATTTAGAAAAGGATGAAACTTGCCATAAAACAGAACACTACAGCAACAATGAGGTGAGTTTGAAAAATCACCAAAAATAGTGGAAAACGAATTAGGTGAAGAATTACCTATGAAATTGAAGCTTATTGTGTCTACTTTCATATGAAAGAAGCAAAACAGGTAAAGAAGTTAGATGTTGTGAGATATTTGAGTTTTGGTGAAACAGGGCCAGAGCGATCTTTGGATCCCCTGTTCCAACTTTGAAAATTCACCATAAATTGTACAAAAATAATTAGGAGACGTAATTTATATGTTTAGAATCCTTGTTGAGTCTAGTTTTAAGAGAAAGAAGCATCATATTCATGTGAATTTTTTTACAGAGAGAAAAGTGGTTCGTAGTAAGTAGAGGTCAGTCCAGTCGAGATCTGAAGCAGGGGTAAGTTTAACTAATAAACTGTACTAATTGGCCCAGCCAAAAATTCTATAAAAAAATTAGTAGATAGATATGTGAGTCTAGTTTCAAGGAAAATTTACGGATCTTGATTTCGAGTTTCGTAACTCGAGATATGATTTTTAAAGCGACCATGACGCAGAAAATAGTCTATTCCGAAAATGAAAACAAATTTTGTAAAGTTGTCTAAAATGGTAAATTATGTTTAGTAACACCTCAAGCTCGACTCCGGTGATGGTTTCGGGCGTGGGGTGTTACAATCAATATGGGAACTGACTGTCTGGGTTTATTCTTTTCCTTTGATTAACATAATCTTGGGAGTTCAAATTAGTCTATAAGATGCACAAATATTTGGACTACCAATTTCTATAATTTAATGGTATGTGGTTTGCAAAATATGTTCAATGCTGCTTTACAATTTGCTACACTTACAAAAAATGTTCAGTGGTATGTGGTTTGCAAATTATTTGTTGATGGTTTACTTGAAACATATTTCTTATTGTTTTTTCCTAATCATTCTCTTGTACGGTTCTATATTGGTTATTTTCTATCAGACTTGGCAATGGTGTTTTGGCATTTCCCAGCTTTAGGAGGTCTGGAGTATGTAAGTAGAGAATCATGCCTGATGTTATTTATATTACTGCTCTGACATTATTGGCTAAGCAGATGCTTTAAATCAAATTGCTTCTGGGAACTGGGACTAATTCAGAGCAATTGGAGAATTTCAACCGATTTGCTAATTGCAAAGGTTTTTGTCGATTTGGGTTTAATGATTGTATACGGTGGAGATTGTCATGATTTGTGAATGCATATATGGTTTCTTTTTCATACTGCTAGGTGCTTGCATTCATCAGTAAGGATTGGGTATATTTTCTTGAAAATAGTTGGGATTGTTCGTGTTCTGTTGGGTATGATTTGCAGATGGATTTTAATTGAAAGTTTTAGGTAGACCCATGGTATCTCTGTATATCTGCTGAATGGGAAGTTTTGTGTGATTATTGATATATCCATGTGGTGAAATACTCGGATTTTGGTTAAAGATAGAATTATATTCATCTGTGTTACCTAGCCTTACAAGGAGGAAATTGGGTTGTAATATTTTAAGTGAATAGGTTCTAGTTGATTAACATAATTTTGATTTGCTTATTGGTTTGATGGTTTTTATGAGATTGAAAAAAAAGATGCGTTGGATATATTCTCTAATGATGTCATAACCAATTTCTTCTTCATTTATTGTCTTAGTTGATTTCTCAATGCATTCTGGTTCTGAATAATTGTTTTTTTTTTTTGTTTTTTTTTTTACTTTTGGGTTAGCTTATAGAATTTAAAAATTGTCTTTAACCAATCATTTGATAATTATTACCTTATACAAGTGTTGTTTGATTTTCTTTTTTTCATGTAGTCATAGTGTATAAATGTTGAGGGTTAAATATTTTAGAATTAAAAGCAAATTAATATGATATATATACCAGTTATAATATTATTTAATTCATATTATATAATTGAAATATTATTACCTTATACTGGCGTTGCATGATTAGTATTTCTTTCAAAATATTTTTGTTGGATATCTAGCTGGGAGTTGTCTTTAGCTTGGAATGGAGTACAATCTAGAAGTTTGGAGCTTAATATGATTTTGTTTAATATGCTATTCTAATATGTGCAAGAACACGAAATTTTGTCTAGAAATTTTGTTAAACATGTCTTCTTATTTCTTAAGAAGGTGCAAGGAAGCTTCCTTTAATAACAACGAAGTTCCAGAAAATATTATGAGTGATAGGTAGAATTTGTATGGTCAAGGGCACAAGGTGCATTCTAGGTGCTAAAATTCTTTTATTTCCTGAGGTGCGAGGGGCAAAAAATTAAAAAAAAAAAAGACCTTGCCTAAGTGCAGTAAGGCATAAGATATATGTGTCTATCCATTTATATACCAAGGTTAATATATATAGTTATGATAATAAACTCTAAATTGTGCTTCAGCTTATCTACAAAACGTGCAAATTTTTTTTTTTCATTAATAGATCAATCTGCATGATTTCCTTATGATCCCATGTCTTTCTTGCCTGTTGTTGGATATTCAAATATTATGCACATTAATTAAAATGAAAAAGAAACCTAATTGAACTTGAAGTAGTTGGGTTTTTGTTTTACAGAAAAGTGTATCTAGATGCACCAGGTGTGCATGTGTGATCGAATGTACTTTTCCTAAAGGCTCTAGGGTGCTTTTATCATTTGGTGCTAAGGTGCAATTGCTAGGCATACACCTTGGCATTGAAGGTTGCAATGTCTTGGTTGATGGTCATTACTATGTTCTAAATTGTATCGAATTTTGAGTTGCCACTTATGGAGATAGTATGGCCCAGAGCTTAAAAAATAGTAAAGCCTATGTTCATTTATTTCTGCATGCTTGTTATTAAGTTGATCTTGCATGGTTTTTTTATTATAGTACAAAATGTTTAATCACTGAATGCAATTTGGATTGAAGTAGACTTGAAAGTTGTTAATAGGAAGATTGATTAGCTTTTCTACTTGAGAAGATTCCCCTTAGCTCAATTGCTAGCTTTACAGGACTTTAAGTCTTTAATAATGATAAATTTAAATTTAAATATGGAAATTCTTGTTAGAAAAGGGTTAAGAAGTTAACCCCCCCTCTACACTGGGTTAAATAGAAGAGATTTTTGTAACTTTAGAAACTTAATATTATGAAATTAGTTTTCAGTTCCGTCTCGCTGAATGCATGCTATTAGAATTTCTGCCTCCAATTTTCTACCTTAAGCGGTATTCTTCTTTTTCTGATTGTATTGCGTTCTTCTATTTCTACCAGGTAGATGAAATTTTGAGACATGCATCTGTGTCATCAGTTGCACGCTTGTTAAGCAGTCTTCGTAGCCATGTTTTGTTGATACTTTTCTGCTACAATCTTTCCCTGGAATTGTTCGGTTTGAAATTTCTCAACTTTCCTAGACATGTGGTTTGTCTTTAGTTCTCTTGGAATAGTTTCAGTTCTGTCTGCAAAATTCATTGTTTTTAACACATTCCTTTCTTGATTTTAAAAGGGAATGTTCCTGGCTTTTAGTGGATACTTTTGAAATTGATGGGTGGTATACGTGATACCTGTAATGCGTTCTTTTGGGTGCTTTCTCAGTGGTATTTGTTGATGTTTGCGTATCAGATTTCCAGTATCTTTTGGTTATTACATTCAGACCTTCATGAGGCTAGGGTTACAGCTGTTCTGGAATATTTGTCATCTATGGTGGCAAGTTTAGAACCATCACATCAACTTGCAAATGGACAGGGAGGTCATTTGGAAAATTTCTCTTTGATCAAGCATAACTCCAAGAAAGGAAAGTTTCATGTTAGATTTAAGAAGAGAAATGGACGGTATGGTAACTCTCTCTCTCTCTCTCTCTCTCCTGGTTAAGATAGCAGCAGACTGACGCGATAGTTTTTAAACCTATATGTAGTCAGAGGAAGTTCACATTGAGAGTCAGGCATCAACTTTACATCTTTGCCATCTGAAGGAGCAATTAATCAGGGTCTTGTGCCAAAGGTCATAGCTTAATCTCTCTCTCTCTCTCTCTCTCTCTCTCTGCCCTTTCAGGTTATTCTTTTTATCTTATAGTACACTATAACCCGCAAGAAATCTTTTCTTTGCTCAAAAAATTAGCGTACACCGTAAAGAAAATTGATGTGGATTGGGAAAGAAAACAACAGCAATTAAAAGAACTAGGACTGAAGGAGCAAATGGATGCCCCTTCATGTGCTGGCTGCAAAGCTTTGTCCTACATGCATCGAATGCACATTATTCCAGCCAATCGAATCTATATGCAACTAGAATGTTTTGCCGACCATGCACTATTTTAATTGTATTAAATAATAATTGTTTATTTAAATAGTTACAAAAAATTCTGATATAAGTGGCTGAATCCGAGTGATTTTGATATTTTCTTTCCTGGGTTTTTAATTGATTGGTAATACGATAACCTCTGGACTAGCAGTGTCTATAATGGTAGTGGTGTACCTTGGAATGTTAAATATTATAATTTTTTTAAATATTAATAACTATTTAAACACTTAGTATTAATATTTATAATATATATTAAAATTTTGAGTTATTATCATTTATCAATCAAATTTTTGGTTAATTGATAATGCCTATTCATCAGTACACTTAAATATTATAAATTTTTTAATTTATTACATAAAATTTCCACATAATTGCTAGTGAAGCTTAATGAACCTCTAATTGGGATGGATCAATATTCCTGAGGAACTCATCATCCAATCTCTTATTACTGTTTCTGTACGTGGCTCTTTGCTCATGTAGAGCACCTTTTATTACAAAAAGAAAAAAGATAAGGGTACGTGGACGACCGTGGACCATCCATTCTTATTACTAGAGATGATTTATTAAAAACTGAGCAGCACCCATCTCGGTTAGAAGAGGCACCCAACATCAATAATAAAGTCTTCTCCGCCCTTCTCTGACCTCCCCGCCAACATCCCCCCTTCCCCACCTTTCCTTTCTCTGCAAGTAACCAAGTATCTTCTCATTTTACCTTTGGATTTGTTTGTAAAGGTAAGGCCGTCTCTGTCTGCTTGCAATTTGCATTGTGTGTTGCCTGCCGTTCTTTTTCTTTTCAAAGTCTCTGTTACCGTTTTAATCTCTTTTATGGAAAAATTTGAAGGACATTGTTTGATACTTCTTTTTAATTTCCATTTTCTCATCCATTTCTTATGCTTGTTGCTAAACCGTTGTTCAATTTACTTGGTTGGGTTACTAGTATGATGTTCTTATATATACCCTATGGTTATTATTTGTTTTGAACAGGACTTTGCAACTGTTGTTTTCTGACAGATAGGTTTGCACTTGTCTTTGATTCAATTTCGTCTTACCATGTCTTTCTCTACCAGCAATATGGCGGATTTGCCCTCCTTTTCAACTGAAGAATTTTATTGGCTAGCATCATGCTTTTGGGGCATCATCACCTGCAAACTAGTAAGTAGTCCAATATGCTTTTGCTTTCATCAACGACATTTTTGGTGGATTGGAATTTTTTTCAGCTCTTTCTTCTTTGTAGATTTCGGTCAAATTCAATGGCTTTTATTAATCTTCTTTTTCATTTCCATCTTTTATAAATTCAATACACTCTAATCTTGGCACTTGGTAAAACATCCTCAGCCTTCTCTAGTTCGTGTTACTTAAAATTTTTTCTTAAATCTTCTTGATAGATTAGCTCCATAGGCAGCTTTTTTTTTCTGGGAATGGTAATAGTTATGGTTGTATAAAATTGCTTAGAATCATATTTGGGCATTTTCTACCATTTCTTTTTATCCAGAATTTAGGAATAGGCTTTGAAATTGGCAACTAAGAAAAAGAGAATGGCTGTGAATAGTACCTTAAAACAGAGAGGAAGAATAGGTTGGCTGAGAAAAAAATGGTTTGGCACCAACAATGATGCAACTAAATCGTGCCGACGCTCATAAAAGAACTGCCTTCCGGAGATTCTAACCTCAAATGAATCATAAAAGGGTTTGGGAAACTTAGGATAAGACAGCTCCACACTGACGACTAAAAGACCCTGGTAGTGGTTCCACTTTCGGACCTGTATCTTTGAATTTTGGGTCAAAGTTATCCATATCTACATTTGCTGTCCATGCCCAAGTTGGAGTAGTTTATTAGGTTTGTTCTAAGTTGCCAAAGTTTGTGGACTATTTAGGGAAATTATCGAAACTGACTGAAAATTAGATTTAAACCACTTTATTTTTGGTTAATCTATTAGGACTGCCTAGAACTGCAGTATTAGATTTGTCATCAGTACAATGGAATTCACATTTCACTTTTAGAATACAGAATGTATAGAGTTCTGAGATAATCATTTCACGATGACTTTTTGCACTTTAATTCTGACTTAGGCTCATTTTTTTGTGGGGGCATTTGATTTCGATTTAGTTCCATTTGTTATAAGAGAGGGCTTTAAGCTCATTATATAGGAATGCTGGTACAGCACTTTTCTCGGTTGTGTTCATGCTTACCTTTCTCCTACATTGTGGACTAAATATATAGTGAGTGCTCTTGTAGGATAAAGCATTTTGCATTTCTATATTTTGGGCTCTTTGCTTATTTAGCAATTAAAATCCAATTTGCCTAAGCCCTGATCTGATTTTTAAACTGGATTATTTTTGAGGGTTCAGAAAACTTAATTGAGTCATTGCTTTTGCATTTTAGCATTGCAAGAACTTAAATCTTATCATAAATTGAAAGGTTCATGTTGTCCTAATTTTTGTGTGTACATATATTCTTATCATAATTAGTGACTTCTGTTTTTAATGATGCTTGAATATGATTTTTGCTTGTGGTATTCTGCTTTGTTTGCGTTCTTTTCATTTTGCTCACACTGGAACAATTGGTCTCTTTGTGGTCTTTGTTGTTAGAGGTTGATTATTATCTTAATATGATCAATTAGAGACTTCTGTTTTCTATGTGCCATATGTGGTATGCTTGGTCATTACTTTAGAGACCGTCAAATGTGGACACTTCGGAGCCTACTCTCATTGAAGGGAAAGTTTTGAGTTTGCTATCTGATTCGCAAAGAGAAAAAAATTGTTAAGCAAATATTTGTATGCTTTGCTTCTCCGTTCATTTTCTGAACTTCTTTTCAGCTTAAAAACAATAACAGGATATTTAAATTAATTATGTTATTATGCATAGACAATATGCTGATTTTTACCCAATGATAAACTTTTGCTTGTGCAAGAATCAAGAAAGAGGGGAATGTTGTATCTGGAGATGGCACTAATGATGCTCCTACTATATCTTTAAAACACTATTTAGCTACTCCTTTTTTTTCTTTTCTTGTTTATTGATCTTACCATAGAACTTCAGCTTAATGATGTGGAATAATTGCGTCTTTTTTCAACTTACTGTCCTAGTGGGATAGTCTGATAGGGTTTTGGATGAGGAATACACGGAGTGGATGCCAGCTGGTACTAGACTGGTTTTGGATTCTTTTCACCCAGGGTCTCAATATATCTAGCGTCTGGATTGATTATGTGGCATAGGATTTAGTTTTGTGGTTTCGAGGATAGTGCTACCACTTTTATTCCCTTCTTCTCTGCGTGGCGGCTGCTGCTACTGTTTCTGTTCGCCTTCAGCATTCTGCTTGGTTTCTCAAGTAAGCATTTTCTTTTTATTCGTCTTTACTATTTTCCCTAATACAATCGTTGATTTTGTTAAGACTTTTGTTTTTTCTAGGGTTTATGTGACTTAAAATGAAATAGCTCTCCCGTATTTTTCGTTAATTTACTTTTCTGTTACTCTAAGGTTATTAGAATATAGAATGTGATTCTGATGGTAGTAAGACACCCCCTTCAGCTCTTTTTCTAAATGGGGTTTCTGATACTTGCCCTGGTGCTCCTATTAAGCTGACTGGGAGATCAAGGGTCATTGATTTGGGGTTCTGCAGAAAGCTTGAATTCTAAAACTACACTTAATGACATGGCAGGGGATCTAATTTGCTCTATTTGTTTCAACCCTAACAGCATGCCTCTAGTTAAAGCTTTTACTTTTTGCAGATGTCTATCTGACTTCCGAGATAACAGAGTAACATTTTATAGTTATTTTCACTTACAACTATTTTCTCTTCTTTTTGACAAGGGATAATGTTGCACAATGCATTGTGGCATGCATATCATTGTTCCAACTATCATGTATCTGGTTCTTTTTGACAGATAATCTTTTATGGTAATCAAGCTTGAAGAAACCTTTTTACGTTAGATGTCTCCCCACCCATTTTTCTGTTATTTTTTGACGTCTAGTAGTTTCCTTTTTTTTTCCTCCATTATTTTGTAATGCCCGAATTGAGATGGTTCTGCAGTCAACACTTATGTACCCCTAACACGTTCAAAGGATAATTTTACATTGAACTATTTAACTGCAAAATATGTGATTCAGTATTCCTTTTCTTGTGTCTACAGATACAAGAAGATATTAAGATGCTAATATGTTAAACCCTAGAATGCAGGGGTTTATATATAGAGTGAGATTAATCATATCATGTATGTTATTTTGTAAACTGAGACTTGCGGTGTGGTTTTTTTTTTTTTGGTTTGCTCCGTAATAAATGGTTCATACTTTCTTAATTTTTGGGTTCTATGCATTTGGAGAATATCGAAGTGATTGAAAATGTATAGATATAATCTTATATTACTTGCATCATAAAACATATCTACTGCGATGTGGATGCCTCTTGGCTTGCGCACATCATATGGTTTATTTTCATTCTTATTTTGTGCTAGGGATATCCCGGTTATATCCTGATTCGGGATAAGCTATTCCAAGGATATTCCCATTATATCTCATCCCGGTTCGGTATTTTTAGTGCCCGGTTCAGCTGTTTTGTTATCCGGTTTAGATTTTTTATGTGTTTGGACCGGGTTACCTGTCGTTGATATTCCAAGCAGGGATATCCCATTCCAGGGATATCCCGGCTGGGCGATATTCTACTGAAGGATACCCCGGCGTTGGTATATCCCATTCTAGGGATATCCGGATTTCGGTTCTTGTGGTTAAAAAACCATTTTAAATATATTTATATTTTATATTTAACCCAACCCAGGTCAAGCCCAAATATTTATATTTAATACAGCCCAATAAAATTAAATGTGAACCCAACAAATTAAATAGATTTAACCCTAAATTTAAAAACCTAAACCTAACGATTTAAACTAAATTAAATAGATATAACAATAAATCATGAATCATGATCCAAATAAAGACCAAATGAGAATATAAATTCCCCACCCCACTCAAAACGACAGTTTCAACAGCATTTTTTTTCCCAGTTTCTTCTCAAGCGGTGACACCTCCCTTAGTTCTCCCCGACAGCCCAACCGTCGTTCGTCTCACGGACTTACATCGTATAGCCTCCCTCATTCTACAAGCCGCGGCACCTCCACCTCACCATTCGACTTCCTTCTTTCAAATTCGCGAAGGTATTTCTTGATTTAGGATTGAACCTCGGTGACTTTTGTGGTTATTGATTGTTATTTGCGTTCATTGTGATTGATTACCACTTAATTTTTGTTGGTAGCCTTTTTTAAAAAAGTTTTCAAAGCTTTCATGGAGTACTTCTCATTTTTTTTTTTTAACTTATGTTTAATTACTTTTCTTCAATTTGTTGTTACTCTTTCTTATTAAAACTCGTCACTGATTCATACTCTGTTTGTGAAATTTGATTTATTCTAATTTCTAAAATCATCTAATTGCAACCATTTCAGCCATCTGCGGACACAGTTCTTGGCGTCCTCTACTTGTTATTGAGTTCCTGGGTGAATATTTCCTCAAAACTTTCCAGCATTTCATTTTTGACATAAATATTAGAGCAATAAACTTGGTAATTGTATTGTAATTAAAAATTTACATCCAAATATTCGGTTCCCAGTAGCTAATTTTTATTTGCTATAAAAATTCACATTGCACAGTAAAAAAAATGCCATATCCTGAAAAAAAAAGTTGGTTAACTGACCGAACCAATTAAGGTATTGCTTGTGTTATTAAATCTAAATGGTGTCCATTGGTGCCAATTAATGTAAGGGATGCTTCATTCCATCCATTCCTTATTTCTTTTTTGCTTTCAGTATTCTCTTCCTCCGTTCTCGTACCTCGCGGATTCTCTTTTGTCTCTTCACCTGCTTCGTGGGAGAGTCATTACAGGTACGAAAATTTACTTTAACTATGTATTTGCCTTTTCATGTATTTTTTTAATTTCAGATCTATGCCTCTCTTCTTCTTTTTTTTTCTGTTGGTTTTTTGGTTTTCATCTTTAGAATATGTATGTCTGTACCTTTTCAACTCTATTTTAATTTTCAGATCTATGCGTCTTTGCTTGTTTTTCAGTCTGCTTTTGTTTGAGTTTTTGGTTCTCAGCGTTATGAGAAACTGTTTTGGTTCGTCCTTTCAAATCTATTGATGTTTGTATCGTTGTTCTTTAGTCAATTTATTGACTACTATGTGTTTTTTTTGCTTACCATTTGTCTTTCTGTCTTTTCATTTCTGTTTTGGGGTGGTTTGTTTAGATGGGACGGTTTCGTGGTTTTTGGATTGGGTTCGTGTTCTTTTTGTTCTGGTCGTACTGGGCCATTGGTTTTTTGCCACTCGGGATAGTTGTCCTGGTTTTTTGGGCTGGGAGAATGGGCATGGTTTTGCGGTTTTTGCTCAGTTACTGTGACTTGTGATAATGGGCATTTTTTCATAGTTTATTCTCTTCTCATTTTCCTTTTTTTCTAACGTTTCTTTCCCCTTTACTCTCTCCTTTTTTCTGCCCGTCTCATTTCAAATTTTTCCTCATGTTTTTTAGCTTTTTTGTAACTGACGCCCAAAGGAATGCAAAGACACTGTGCCGTTTCTGTTTTTGGGATTTTTGGAATCCCTTGCTTCATAAGGTATGAATCTTTGCTTCAACATTGTCTTTTCCGTTCTCTGTTTTTAATTTAAGAACTATGCTTTTGTACTTTTATTTCTTGGTTTATTTTATGGTTTTCCGTTCTTATTCCGCAGTTTTAATTTAAGATCTAGTTTTATTTTTTTCTTCCTGCTTGTGTTAATTTTCGTTCTTATTCCGCTAAAGGGATTCTGGGGCTTGCGAGTATTTGGGCATTCACATTTATTTTTTACTGTTGCTAAAATTTCTATGATTTTTATGTATATTTTTAATATTTTTTTATATACTGATAGAATTTTTAAAACTCATGTACTAAATCTAATTAACGTAAAACTCATGCACCAAAGTTTATTAATGTTCTTTTCTCTCTGTACTAACAACGGATTATGTCTCCTGCTCTTTCTACATCAGTTAGTTATGTCTTACTCTCAAGTCTCAATGTTTGCATTCCTTCATTAATTTGATTGAAAATCTATCTTAGGTTTTTAGAGCTTAATCAAAATTGTAGGCTTATTTGCTCTCTCTGGATCTTAGCTATTCTGTTGTGTTGTATTCAAGATTTTCAAGTATTTGTTGAGAGGGCGCGAACAATGCTGCAGTGGATGGGGGGATCAAGACGGAAAGTCATGATTGTAAGCGTTACCTAATCTGAATTTCACTTTTTGACTAGACTCACTCATTCACTCAGAGGTTTTTTCTTGTTGCTTGCTACACTCTTCACAATTTTGCTCCCTAGGTTAGTACTTTTATTTACATGAACATCTAGTATTTTTGTGCCACAATCCCATCCCAACCCAACCAAGCGCACTACTTGCTATAAGTTAATTTCTACTCCCACACATCTCTCCCCAACATTTCACTAGTACTTTCCTGCTTTATTCAATTATATATAATTTTATATTCTGCCACATTTGTATTATCACATAGTGGTAAACGAACTACACCGCTACTTTTAGAGTATTACTATGACTATGACTATGGCAATCTCATTTTCAACTGCCATTGGGTATCTACAAATAGTACAAATACTTTTTGCATGCTGTCCTGTCTCTCCACAATCTCTGTCAAGGAAATCTACACACAACAGGTACACAACCTTATTCTATTTTTACTTTTATTTGTTACTCATCAATCATTTTCCTACCTGTCAAGCACTGTAACATAAAATCCAATAAACTGCCACCTACTTTTGTGGAAATTATTTCCTACTTGATGCTTTCCTTTTTCTTGTTATTGTCAAGGCAAAGGCAATACTTTGAACAAAGGAAACAACAAGAAAGGACAGTAGGCTATGAGGGCCATGCTGATGAAACTAGCATTGCTGGACGACATCAAAAGGAATGTCGATCTCTGGATATCCTCAGCTTGCTAAACCTCTCAACTTTTTCTGCTATCGGCAAGTGTTATCCCAGCAGTAAGTGACCTAAATTTCTTTTGCCGGACAACTGATTTAGGCAACCCAAATAAGATCGCTTGAAATGTCAAGCTGATAATCACCTGCATCTATGACCTCCATGCTTTGCTCTTTTGCAACAGGAATTTCTAGTGCTGTAAAAGATAAAATACTTGACCTAAACTATATAATAATATACATTTTTCTAATAAATAAAAAATATTTAAAAAAAAAACCTAAACTTTATTAAACTGAGGGTTTTGTTGATACAACATAAGAATGTGGCAACAAGGTCAGAGGCAGTTCACTCAAAGGTTATCATCTATTTATCAAGTCTGATCCAATTTAAAATGTAGATAACTCTAATCATCAATCAAATAATATAATTTAATTTAAAAATTATAAATCATAAATTTAAATCACTTGTTTTTAAATAGACAATTGTATCAATTTCTCTTTATAGTTCAAAATTTTAAGTTATATTCTCCTTTATATCTGTAGATATATATTTTATTAAAATTTCTAACAATTAAATTATTTATGAATGGCTAGAAAATTTTAAAGTATTTACATTATAAATATATGGGTAATATTAAAATTGACATTTAATATTTTTTTTTTCAAATTCGTCCTTTTTTTTTAAAGTTAAATTTAATCTAATTTTTTAAAAAGAGTTGAATTATTACAACACACATAACAATTAAAATGTATTTTAATTAATTTCTTTTGCAACCACTTTAAATATTTATTATAGTAAATGAGAAATCAATTATTTTAATAGTTAACCATTCTTTAGGAAACTCCAGAGGAGAAAAGGGGAGAAGGAAATTCTTTAAAATTTCTTTTCCTTGACCGTGAGAAGGGAAATCGGTGGTAAAAGGAAGGGGAAAACTTCATGTTTTCTTCTATAATATATTTTTCTTTGTCTGTACTTTTACTTTTCTTTTCTTTTTTCTGGTCCGAATGGATGAAATAAAAAGGGAGGTCAGTTGCATGGAGGGAGAGGCCATGGATTTGGAATATTAAATTGTTGTTTCTTCATATTAAGAAGCTTGAGAGGTGGGAGACGGTCAAATTGGTAAAGGCGAGGAGAAAGTTTGTGCTCGTAACAGCAATTTGGGGAAGAATTCGGTAAGTTTCCCTTGAAATTTATACACACACTTACTTGTTTAGTTAATTGTCAAGTCGAATTAACTAGTTGGTGACTTCTATTAAGTCATCTGAATTTTATGATTAAACTGTTAATTAGCTGCTGTTGATTTTCGGTTAGGAGCAAATAAATCATGTTGGAAATTTGAAGAAATGGTTGCAAATAAAAAAAAAATGGCTGCTGTTTGGTTATGGTGTGAGTTTAAGTTATTTCTTGAATCATTGGTTGTACTCTGATGCTGGTAAGTGTGATCAAAATTGAGGGAAAAGTCTTGATGATTGTTAGTTGTTGAGTGAACTATGTGGCATGCAAACTCCATGCATGCTGTCCGAATATGACTTTTTGTAATGAAATTAAGATAACCTGCTGCTGGAATAGATTAAATATTAAGGTCTTAAGCTGCAATTAGAAGATGTCATAGTTATAATTAAGATGTCCTACTGCTGTATCTTGATTAAAATGTAAGTATTCATGCTGTAAGTATTTATGTTGTCTTATAATTAAGATGTCCTAATAAAACCTTAAAGCAGTATCCATCATTCATCCTTGTTGGAAGAAATTGTCTTTAGAGTTAAATTGCATATACCCCTCCTTCCTTGAGTCAAAATAGATGATATACCCCTCCTTCCTTGAGTCAAAATAGATGACTTTCCCAATGAACAGAAAGTATGTCATCGATCTAGAATTAAAAAGCTCATCACCAAGTTATTTCAATCCATCAACTTATTGCAATCACTAAAACACTTAAGGTGTGTAATGAAAAAAACATAAGGCCGATGAAATAATTTAGTGCTAGAATTTGCAATTTGTGTATCAAAGGCTTGTCCATTTGTTTTCTGTGTCATAATCATGTTTAAGGTGTCATGTATTTATTATAAGTTTTGACATTTTAAAATAATTGGTGTTATATTGATTTTGATATGCTTTTGTGCTTGTGTAATATTGTATTTTAGCTATTTTTCTTGTGTCGTGTGCAATATTACTAGGTCTGTTTAGTAACAATATTTTCTCTACTTTTGCCCATAAATTTTGTCCTAGTCTGGTTTTTTTTTTTTTTGTGAAACTTTTTGATGTTGAATAAAAGTATCCAAATCTTTATTGAATTAAATTAAATTATCATTCATATTTGAAAATTACTCCCAACTCATTTAAAATTCTTTTGGCAATATATATATTTATAATTTTGCTCTTTTATAATTTGCAATAAAGTAGTAAATTTTGATAATAAAGCCTATAAAAGTTAACTTTCCACAGTTTATGTTATGGAGGGAGTACCATCTTAATTCTAATTTGTACTTACAAGAATAGCGTTACAAAAAAGCTACAAAAAGCATGAGCAAGACAGTGAGTGTTTGATGGGTAATGGGGAGTTGAGGGTGATGTGGGTATTTGAGCACCAGAGTGAAAATGGTAGTCAGCGACGGTGTTAAGTGAGTATTGTTTTGGTAGCGGTGAGTTACTGAGAATCTTTTTGAAGATCAAACTCTATTTTCTTCTTTGATAAACTTACTCTCCACCCGTTTTTCTCTCTATTTTGAACAATATTACTCCCCGCACCAAAAAAAAGAAAAAAAAAACCGTACCCCAATTGTCAACTTCTTTGGCCAATTAGTGTTTCTAAAATAAAGATTTGTCCCTTTCTTTCTCCTTTCAACTGCAGACATGTATATTTATAATTTATAGTTCTGTAAACATTCTCTTTATCTTTTTTGTAGATATTAATAACTAAATAATGGAAATAATATTAGTAAACAATAAAATGTAAAATGAAACAAAATGAAATGATAATATATAGAAAACATCAAATTTAAATTCAATCCAAACATGACCCGAACAATAAAAAACATTTTTTTTTATTTTATTTTTATATTTTGTAACATATATTTGTTTTTATATTTCTGAATATACATTTGAAATTTTTATATATTTTTAAGTTGAAATTTTTGAATAATTATAAATTGTTTTGAATTTTTAGGATTATGATGAAATTGACAAAATATGTAAACATTGAAGGATAAATTTGTTAAAATTTTTAGAATTAGGCCCAAATTGATAGATTGTGTAAAATGTTAGGGGTTAAAATTGTTATTATATCAATCAAAAGATCACATCAGTATTTTCGTTTGGTGATTAAAGAATTTTAACAGACTGATCACAAAATGAAATTGAGCTAACAAGAGTACTAAATTAACAAAAAAAACAAACGGGTGACCAAAATATATTTGAGTAGTTCCATTTCTTTTTTGTTAAATCAGTTTAGACAAATTTGGGTTTGATTTTTAGTTGGTTTTCTGTAGTGTTATTAAGGAGTGCACCTAGGTGTAGCACTTTAATATCAGACAATAAAAGTGCCTCAAATCCTCTTTAGGCCAGATTATTTTATCTCCCTTATGCTTGCTGCATCTAGGTGTGCTTTTCTGTAAGGTGATGGGCACACAAAAAAAAACAGAAAAAAAAAGGCTTGACTAATTCTCAAGACAAAAGTCTGCTGCAACTTTGGTGCAATCTACCACCGTACATAGCTGTGATAACTACTTATTTTGAGATTTGTGAATGATACTCTAACCTTAACTGTGGAGATTACAAATTCGGTCAGACCATAAAACAAATAATCTCAGGTTTCAAAGTTATCATCCACTGCACTACTTGCTTCTTGTATATTTGATTGATTAGACCACAAATGTGCTGCTTCTTTTGTTGCTGAAGGATTGAGGTGCCTTCTTTCATCTTCTTATCCAGGAACGGGTTTCCCTTCATTTTGTAACCTAGGTTGTAATTTTATTGCTGTTATGTTGTGACCTACAATTTGGGCGCTTTTATTTCTCCCAATCTGCTTCTGAAACTTTGTTCTAGAACGAGGAGCTTGGTTTGCCAAAACATTTAAAGAAAATCCTAATTACTACAAATGAGAACTTGCATTCTTTATTTGATCTCTGTGTTCTTATTCTTTCTGTTTGAGGGTTTTGTGTTTGTTATTTGATAAAACTAGTATGTTACCAACCATTTGCCAAACCAGAATTCCAATTTATCTCTGGAAATCTTACCTGGCTGAAGCGGGCTATTGAGTCTGGTTTAATAGAGCCTCCTATCTAGCCAAACACTGAACTGAAAAAAGAGAACCTTTTTGTTTTAGGATTTCCCATTATAAGAATTAGTTAAGAGGATATTATTGTGCCTGTGGTAAACACAAAGTGTGGCGGGGATGAGATTTGTTTTTTGGACTGGGTATAAGCTAGTGGTACCTAGGAGTGAGATTTGCCTGTTATACAACTGTAGGCCCTAATCATCATATTAAAATAAAATAAATAGGAATATGAAGCTGATAGTTCCTTGATCTATTTTTATGGTTGTGAGTTCTCTTTTGTAGGCTGAGGAGAGGCACTGTGAAATCCTTGGCTGCCTTCTTTATACTGCAAAGCTTGTTGCAAAACAGGAAGGGCTGGAAGATGGATTCAGGATTGTGATCAATGATGGCCCTAAAGGATGTTTGTATTCTTTCTCTTGTATATTTTATTTAATTGAGAAACATTAATTTCCATTTCTATTTATAGTGTTATATTTTATTCATATAGTACGTTGTGTTGTATTGCAGGTCAATCTGTGTATCACATTCATGCCCACCTCCTTGGAGGGCGCCAAATGAACTGGCCTCCAGGCTAAATAAAGAAGTTATAGTTGATATAGGTATTTCATGATAGTGTGCATTGTATGTTTTATGGCCTTGTTGATAACTTCAATAACGAAAGCCGACATGTGGGCTTTCATCGATGATCAATGGAGTACCCTCTTGAATAGGGAAAACTAATGAACCTTGTGAAATGCATTGCTTGAAATCTCAACGAGGCCTGTTTAAAGTTCCCCAACTTGATGCCTATTTAATATAATTTAACTGGTTTTCAGTGCATCAGAAATATGAAGTCTTAGGTCTCTGACCAAGATCTTACTTGGAGAGATGAAATTTGTTAGTAGAGCAGCTGCACTTAATAATAGGCATAATAAATTGTTTGAAAATTTTCTCTTCTTTCTCTGCATTGTTTTTATTTTTTAGTAAGAGTTGTTAATTCATGTGGGATACAACGGTCAAGTTTTTGGTTCAGTCTCAAAATTATCTCCATTTTATGAACTTTGTGTAGGACTCATTTATGATGCATATTTTTATCCCATTATATGGTTTCGGTTTGTCTAATTGATAATAGAAAGATCCAAGGATGGTTGTTTTTTTTTCTTTGATTCTTCTATGTTGGTTCGCGAAAGAAGGAATGTTTTACGATTTTTCACTCCTTCACAGAGAGGACTTCGAGAGGACTGGAATAAGCACTTTAGTCACTGTGGGAGTCCGAGATATTCAGGGTGAGGGATTTCCCGATCAGTTTTCTGGGTTGGCTGACTCTCCGTATTTCTGGACCTACCGCAACCTTGACTAGCCGTTCCTTCAGCTTGAAACATGTTGAAACAAGATGGAACTCTCTGTTCCTTCTCACCGTTCATCGAACAAGTGCAACGTTCATGTGGAACTCTTAGATCTGACTTTACAGGTAACATATTAGAAACAAGTTATGCTATCTTGTTCAAGCAGTTTTTCTTTTAAAGCATCATGAGCTTTGCTTGTAATATGCACAGATATATGGACCTTAGAAATACTGCTCCGCATGGATGAAATCTGTGAATGGAAAATGGAGGCCGCCTTCAAGTGAAGCAAGTGGGGGGGACAATGCAAGTTCTCCGACAGACATGGCTTGGCCATCTGCTGAAACTCGAGGGCATACCGGATATTTGACATTCGCAAGTAAGTGTTTCTTGAAAAAATAAATCACTCTTGCAATCAATTCAAACACTGAGTTTTCATCCTACTATTATGATTGATTCTTGGCTCACTGAATGACACATTCCTGAGTATTGACTTTACAGGTTTTCATCCTATTTTTGGATACATTAAACAGCTTCCAACGTCACTCTAAATCCTTGATCTGGAAATTGTGTCTCCTCTGTCTCCCTTTATTCTGATTTTTACCTTCTTTTTCTTTTGTTTTTTTTCTTTTTATTTTATTTTCTCTTCCTCCCTTTCTTTAATACCCAGATTCTATCTGGGTCTCTTTCCATTTTTTTTCCTGATTTTTTTTTAGCTTTTGTGTAACCACGTGCCAAAAAACACGCTTTCTACAGCAGGATATTGAAATCCCACCCTTCATCGGATTGTAATTTCGGGTATGATTTTCGCTTCGACTAACTTTTTCTTTTCACGTCTTTTTTTAGTTTCAGACCTATGCTTATCTTCTCTTATTTCTGTGGGTATTGTGGTTCTCATCTTTAGAACAAGTTTTCATCTCTGTTTTAGTTTTCAGATTTGTGCTTCTTTTTTAGTTTTTCATTGTGTTTTTGTTATTCGTTTTGGTGTTCAGCCTTATGAAACATTTGCTTATATTCGTCTTTTAAAATCTTGTGATGTCCTCATTTTTTTGATAGTTTATCGCTTGTTATGTGTTTTATATCCCATTATGGGATAAACTATCCCAAGGATATTCCCATTATATCCCGTCCCGGTTCAGTATTTTTTGTTTCCGGTTCAGTATTTTGGGTAACCGGTTCAGATTTTTTACGTGGTTGAACAGGAATAACTGTCGTAGTTACTCCTACGGGGGATATCCCATTCAAGTGATATCCCGGCTTGGGGTTATCCTGTGAAGGATAACCCGGTTTTGGTATATCCCCTTCCGGGGATATCCGGGTTTGGTGTCTATGGGTTTGAGGCTTGGGGCTTGGGTTTGAGGCTTAAGGTTTGCGGTTGGGCTGGTGTTTTTGGACTTTCGTTTTAGTGTTTGGGGCTGTGGACCGCTTAGGTTTTGGTTACTGGGTTATTGAGCTTAGGTTGTACCTAGGACTGGTTTTGGGCCTTCATTTAGTTAGGCAGAATATCCAATCCGATATTTTTTCAAAAAATAAAATAAAATTCAAACCGTTTTCAAAATAAATAATATAAAAACTCTTTCTTCATTCATCTCTCTCACGTTCGGTTCTCCCTTTATTCTCTCCTCTTTTCTCCTTTTTTCTACTATTTTTCTTCTTTTTCTCTCTTCCTCCTTTATTGTCCTTTCTAACAAACCACTGCCGCTGCCGCCACACACTTTCCAGCGTCTTACATCCGGTCAGGCCAGCTTCCTTCCCCTCATTCGAAATTTAAATCCTCAAATATATCTATCCAATCCATTGCTCCGCATTTCGTCGAAGATTCTCTCTCACTCTCGGTCTCTTTTCAACGTTTTCCTGTCATTCTATTTTAGGTTTGGGTATCAACAGGCCAAAAAAACACACGCTAGAGTAGGAAGAGAGTTTTCGTGAAAGAGAAACCCTAAGTTTTCTCTGGCGTTTCTGGTTTTTGTGATTTTTTAAATTCGCTGCTTCAGCGGAGACTCATTTAAGGTATCACTCTCTTTTTTAGTTTCAGCTCCATGCTTTTTTACTTGTATTTCAGTGGATTTTTCTTAGGATTTTTGGTTTTCAGCTTTAGAAATACTGTTTCGTTCCGTCTTTCAGATCTATAGATGTCGGTCTTGTTCTTTATTTTTGGACTGTTTGTTTCCCTCTGTTTAATATTATAGCTTTTGTGTTATATTCCATTTCTTTTAAATCTTTGCTTAGCAAAATACTAATTGCCTAAACAAAAAGCATTCGTATGTAAATTGTTTACTGCATCTGTGTTGGCTTGATTTTAGTTCTAGGAACCTAGTGGGAGTTGTGACGCATGTAGAGTTTATTTGGTAGTTTTTCTGGATGGTAATAACATGTCTTTTTAATTCATTGTGAGTTGTAACATTCTGTCCCTTTGTTTTCCCAAAAAGTCTGTACTTTAGTTTTTTAAAAAAATAATAATCTAATTGGGATGCTTGTTGATATTGATAAGAATTGGAGGATTTCAACCGGTTTGCTAATTGCAAAGGTTTTTGTTGATTTGGTTAAATTGTATTCATCTGTGTTACCTAGCCTTACATGAAGGGAAATTGAGTTGTAATCTTTTAAATGAATAGGTTCTAGTCGCAACCCTTAGATTAACATAATTTTAATTTGCTTATGGTTGATGCTTTTTTACTTATGTCAGTGGGTATTTTTATGATTTTTTTTTTTTCTGCTGTATAAATCCTTCTTTGCCTTTTCATCTCTGTTTTTAGTTTAAGATGTATGCTTCTTTTTACTTCTATTTTCATTGTGCTTTTTTTATGGTTTTTGGTTTCACCTTTAGAGAATCGCTGTTTCATTCCTTATTGGGAACGATAGATGTTAGTGGTTAGATACCAAAATTGATAATTAAGTACCAAAATGTGAATAAAAATTGAAGTAACAAAAATGTTAAAGAAATATATAAAACATTTAGAAAGCTAAAATGGAGAATAAAGTCATTAAGAAAAAAAACCTAGGGTTTTAAGTTTTTCTCAAACCCTACCACAATATTGTGTTCCATTCAAAAGGATGAAGCTAGCAGTGGAAGGGTGCATGCATGGAGATCTCGACAAGGTCTACGACACCATTAAATACATCGAAAATACTCGCAACATCAAAATCGACCTCCTCCTTTGTTGCAGTGATTTCCAGGTTCTTTCTCTTATACTCTCACTTTCTCCCTTCAATTTGCTGTTTTTATATGAAAATTTTGTCACTTTCCAAATACTCATTTTTTATATGAACTTAATTTTTTTTTTCCTTTTGCAACTTAGGCAGTCAGGAATGAAAAAGATATGGATAGCCTCAATGTGCCTTCAAAATATAGGGAGATGAAGTCATTCTGGAAATACTATTCAGGTGAGGAGGTTGCCCCAGTTCCCACCATTTTTATTGGTGGAAATCATGAAGCTTCCAATTATTTATGGGAATTGTAAGTCACCCCCTTTTCTTCATATGTTCTAGCTTGGGGATTTTGATTTTTTTATGAAAAGGCCTTGAATTTTACCTTTTGCAATTGGAATGTGTGAACTTTAGGTACTATGGGGGATGGGCAGCACCAAATATATACTTCTTGGGGTTTGCTGGTGTTGTGAAGTTTGGTAATATCCGTATCGGCGGACTTTCTGGAATTTACAATGCGCGTAATTATTGTTTAGGTTGTGTTTGAAGTTCTTGCACTCGATAAATGCCTTCCAGTGCGCAAGTTCTTGCAGGTATCTATCATAAGTTTTGACAATATCATGTTGGTTCTTTCTTTTGGTCTTTGCTGGAAGCTAATAAATGAATTCTTGCTTTCTCTGATCTTTTAGATTGTTGATATTGAATCTGATCCATGACCTTATGAGGTTCAATATGATGAAGAATGGCTGGCAATAACACGAAAATTCAACTGTGTCTTTCCTTTGATCTTCCAATGTGGAGACTTTGGGTGTGTGTATATATGACATTTTTGTTTTGACCATGCCACTCATCTTGCTCTTTCTTTCTTTCTTGGGTGGGGTGGACTAATATTTTATTTGAAAATGCGCAATTTTCTATTTTGCCAAGTACTATTACTCTACAAGAACTAGTGAGCTGACAACTGCTGTTCTAATATGTAGGAGAACACAGCTCGACATGCAAGATTGTCGCCAATGGGTTAAGAGCAGGATAGAAGACAGAGGAGCCAAACCTTGTGAATTTTCTCAAACAGCTCCACCTCACAACCCCCCTCATTCAGTTTCAAACACTACTTTTTCTGGTAAATAATATGGTGATATTTTGATGCTTTTCCTTCTTTGAGGTGCTAAAAGTATCTCCATTAATGGTTTTATCTTTTGGATTTAAGAAACTCACCGTGTATGTTTGCATATCTATGTCATTTGTCACTGTCATTATTAGGCATCTTGATATTACTGTCACAATCATTCCAAACCACTATCCATCATTTTTTATCTTCGTTTAGCTCAATTAATTGTTGGTTAGCGAATGCATTCTTATTTATTTAGAATTGCAACTAGAACATTCATGACTTTTGCAATTTGTTTTTGGTCAATTTCCTTTTTAATTATTAAAATTTTCTCACCTTGTGTAGGTTCTCCCCGTAATCCTCAAGACTGTATCTTTCTTGGAATTGCTAGATCTTCCTAATGTTCTTGATAATGCATCAGACTCCAGGGATACTCCTGCTTCATTGCCTCGAAAAGGTAAAGAGTTTTCTATTGACCTTGTCCCACTCAGTTTTGATGCATTGTCCCTTTATACAGTTCTTGGCGGCTTTTAGTTAATCTTTATTGTGATGCAGTCAAACCTAGAGTATACATGATTCTAGGAATACCTTTTGCTTCTTGTGTTTAATATGGTGCTGATGCTCTCTCATATAGCTTAATAGGATAGATAATTGATCATTTGCTTTCAATCAAGGTAGAACACAGAATGCGCCTAATGTTTTGAGCATCTGTACATATCATACATAATGTTATAAATTTGCCTCATATAGGTTGATTGAGCTAAATCCATTAAAATTTCTTAAGGTGACATCGTTTTTCCTGTTGGTTCATTAGATGATTACAGTGAAGACATTCCCATTGAAGACGAGGATGAAATAGAAGATGATGCAGAACCGAACAATGAAAGCAGGTCCTCATGAATGTCAATAATGTTTTCTATCAACCAAGAGGTTTATTGGTGCAAAAAGATTGATGGCAACATCTTGCTATTTCATCAGCAGAGGAGAGCACCTATGCAAGTTGTGGGGTTTGTTGTTTTCTTTTTTCTTTCTAAAATCATGTATAAACATCAAACATTATATCAATAGTTATTATCACAGTCGATATGAGCTTGAATTTGGAATCTCAAAATTCCTGGGATTTTTCTAATTGAATTGATATTATTAAAATGGATAAATCACAATAGCATGGGGTTTTATCTTGCTTCTTGCAAATTTAGTAATTTGTTGAATTCCGACATCCAGGAATATCGGACAAGGCATGGCACCCTTTTTCAGGCATGGACTTATTTCTTTTTCAATAAGCAATTTTCAGACATGGCCATTGGTTTCAAAATGGTAGCTAGATCTAGATCAATGGTACATGCCCATTGCCGAGAGTTTATTTGGTAGTTTTTCTGGATGGTAATAACATGTCTTTTTAATTGTTGTGAGCTGTGACATTCTGTTTGTTAGTTTTCTCGAAAAGTCTGTACTTTAGTTTTAAAATAATGTAATTGGGATGCTTGTTGATATTGATAAGAATTGGAGAATTCCAACCGATTTGCTAATTGCGAAGGTTTTTGTCGATTTGGGTTTCATGATCATATACGGTGGAGATTGTCATGATTCGTCTATGCATATATGTTTTCTTTTTCATGCTGTTAGGTGCTTGCATTAGTCAGTAAGTATTGGGTATATTTTCTTTCAAATAGTTGGGATTGTCTGAGTTCTCTATATCAGCTGAATGGGAAGTTTTGTGTGATTATTGATATATGTATGTGGTGAAAATACTCTTGATTTTGGTTAAAGATAGAATTATATTCGTCTTTGTTATCGAACTTTACATGAAGGAAAATTGAGTTGTAATCTTTTAAGTGAATAGGTTCTTTTAAGTGAATAGCCTACTTCGGGTATATCCCACTTCTATGCTATCTCGGTTCACAAATATTAGTGCCCGGTTTGGTAGTCTTAGTGTCCGGTTTAGCTTTTTTTCTTATTTGGACCGGGCTACCTGTTGTACTTATTCCTGGGATGGGATATCCTAGGTGCGCTACACCGGTTTGTTGCTATCCTTGCTGGATCCATCTTGGTTTAGGGTTCTTTAAAAAATTATATATATAACATAATATAAAAAATTTAATATGCACAAGCGGAGTTTTTTTAAAATTTTAGATTATTTTTTGGGTTGAGTCCTTCTCAATCTTACTTTTTAAGCCTACCCAATTTCAAAAACATTCCCCCACGATAATTAATGTATTAAATTCTGTTGTATATTCATTCAAACTAGGCTAGCTATTTGAGTATCTTATTTATCTTATTATTCTGGGAGGGAGAGCGACGGTGATGAGGAATACTATATTTATCTTATTTATGTCTTTTAATAGTTTAAATAAAATATTAAAAAAATATTTTAAAAAACAATATCAGAATTCAGAATCTGATTATTAAGGTGCTTCAACCAATTTTAAATTTTAAAGAAAGAAAATCTGTCAATTTTTTACTTATATTATTCATGTCACTTAACATTAACTTTGGAAAATGTCTAATAGTTTTCTAAATTGTCGAAGTTAAAAAGACAATTTTCTTTTGATGGAATTTAATTTTAAAAAAAATATTAGTAAAATCTTTTTGAACAAAAAGAATTTAATTAGTCCAACATAATTTTGTACTTATTTAGTTTCTATTTTTATTAAATTAAGTTTTAATTCTTCATTAAATGAGTGTATTAAATAGTATTATGTTACGTTGTGAGAGGTTTTAAGCATTTTTATTTTTTGGGCAGTGACTGCCTCACTACCCGTTTTCTTCAGCCTTTTCACATCTCACTTCCTTTCTTGAACTATATTTCATTTCATCCATTCCTTCCTTTTTTTTTTGTTTTCATTATTCTTTCTTCTTCCGTTCACGTAGTTCGCGTATTCTATTTTGGTCTCTTTTTATTTTTTCTTGTCATTCTTTTATAGCTTTGTGTATCCACAGGCAAAACACACACATACAAACACTCTACAGCAGGAAGATAGTTTTGTGAGAGGGAGAATTCCCTGCTACATGGCAGAGTCATTTCAGGTATGAATATTTACTTTATCTGTGTATTTTCCTTTTCATGTATCACAAAAATTACAATGTTTGATAATTAAAGAACAATAATTAAGAGTTTATAATAAAAAGAATAATTATTGCAATGTTCCAAAATTTCTACTTTTTAATTAATTTCTTTTGCAAAATTACTTGAAACAAAGAGTAATACGATTGAAATAAAAGCTCTTACTCTTGGGTTGTCCCATCCTTATTAATCAAAGTATTTGACTTAGAATTTTTAAAATTCAGGAAGCATATCGGCAACCAGTACCCTTTTCCTCTTGGTTTTGGGCGATTAGCATCAACATAGTGTAAGAATGGAGTTAAGGGCGAAGGAGGAAGGGAAAGTGCTGGGATACAACAACAAAAAGTGAAGAAAGTGTCGTTACTTTCAACACTGGCTACATTATTTACGAGAATTCTAGTTTGTTCGATGTCCATACCCTAATCAACCTTGAACTGGGGAGTGCTATGTGTATCTCTATCTTCAAATTAGATGGAACCTCATTCGGTACACTTTATATGCTCTTTTTTTCTCTCGCTCTGATACCAACAAATACTGGGGAGTGCTATTCGTATCTCTATCTTCAAATTAGATGGAACCTCCTTCGGTAAATTTCATATGCTCTCTTTCTCTCTCGCTCTGATACCAACAAATGTAACACTCCTAACCTGTATTCGTAGTCGAAACAGGATTTGTAACACCCCTAACCCTAAACCGTTGCTGGAACAGGGTTACGAGGTATTACAGGACATATCGGACAACTTACAAATAATTCGTAAATAAAATAATATTCATGGTATAATTTAATTATTAAATCCCTATATTGGACTCTCAAAGCCTAAAATATGTATTAAAATTTGATCGAGACTTATTCGAGTAATCCGAAATATTTTTTTATTTTTTTTATAAAATTTTGGCAGCATTTCTGCTTATTTTTACATAAAACCCCCTGCAATTTCAAATCGAAAATAAGCCCATGCCAATGTTCAACCAAATATTTTACACATTAAACACTTCTAATCAAGCTCATAACATTGGTTCAATACTTTAATCAAATATCATAACAAATAAAGAAATAATTTATAACTTCATTCTTTATCCAATTTAGTACCAAATTTTACCATTTATATAACTAGTATTTCATTCATCATTCAAAACATTTTAACCATTATTTACAACTCAAAATCATATAGCATAATTACATAACTCACATACTTCCACCTAGTACATGCCACTTAGTATAGAGGAAGAAATACATCACCAAAATCTTCGTGTTAGAGTCGGGATCATTTTGAATGCTGAACCTGACCTTGAGCTCTAATGACCTGCGCACAGAAACAACCGTACGCTGAGTATTTCATACTCAGTGGTATTACTATAAATCAAACTATTTAACAATAATAATTTACGAACATCAATC
This sequence comes from Gossypium stocksii, assembly GCA_020496765.1. NCBI lineage: Eukaryota > Viridiplantae > Streptophyta > Magnoliopsida > Malvales > Malvaceae > Gossypium > Gossypium stocksii. The sequence goes on from CM035626.1 coordinate 121,991,072, forward strand.
ATAAGCTTATGAATCATTTAAACTAATCAATTATATATCATTGAATATCACTTCATAAATTTTTCACATACTAATTCAATTCATAATTTATCTTATGCATTCTTTCTCATACTTTTAATAGTGCCAAAACAAATCAATCTCATTTTCAAATTTTCATTTCAATTGTTTACCCTATTAACAAGGCTCGGACTCTGACAGATACGCGGATTCCACCCAAACACACCAAAATATCCAACCCAAACACACCAAAATAATAAAATTCTCCGTAACACACCAGTATAATATAGCCTCCCAAACACACCAGTATATCATATCCTCCCAAACACACCAATATATTATATCCTCCCAAACACACCAGTAAGGCATGAAATGCCTCTTCGGATATACCGAAGCATATAATAACAGAATCATCTCCTCGGCCAAGCTACAAATCTCCTCATCACATCGCAAATCCAATGGCATGCCATTTGTATCAAATCTAGTCCGACAAGTTAATAGGGTATTATTTTTACTTTTCCAATTTCACTTTCATTTCCACAAAAATTTCCAATACTCAATCAATTCAACATCTATTATCTTAATTCATATACAAATTAATTTTCTCACATACTCATATTTAATTTCAAATATAATACTTACCTTATCTTAATTATTCCATAACCATAAATTCAATATACATTTAATAAATAGTTTGAGTTATAGTAATACAAACCCGGAATACGCGTTCACTCCTCAACGATCTTTTCTTTTCCTTTCGATGCCGATGCCTCTTTTTCCTTATTAGCTACGAAAATAATAATAATTTATAATCATCAATATAACACAATTCAATTTAATTCATGAACCTAAACATGCAAATTTAATCATTTTTAAGATATATATAATTTCACCATTAAGTTGTCTGTTTGAGTCATTGTTACTAAATTATTTATATCTTGAGCTACAAAACTCCAAATTAATATCCGTAAATTTTCCTTGAAACTAGACTCATATATCTTCTCACCATAAAATTTCAGAATTTTTGGTATAGCCAATTAGTACAGTTTATTCATTAAAGACTCCCCTGTTACTCCATTCGACAGTTCTGACCTCTCTCTACTAAAAATCAATTATCTCATTATACAGAACTCGAATAAGGTTCTTGTTTATTTCTTTTGAAACTAGATTCATTAAGGAGTTCACACATATAAATTACACTCCATAATAATGTTTTTACAAATGTTAATGATTTTCCAAAGTCAAAAAAGAGTATCTCGAAATCACCCTGAACCAGTCTTACAAAATTTCAAATATCTCTTGATTCATAAATTCATTGCTTACACTGTTTCTACTACAAGAAACTAGACTCAATAAGCTTTAATTTCATATCTTGTTCATCCTCTAATTAAATTCCTACAATTTTTAGTGAATTTTCAAAGTTAGACCATTGCTACTTCCCAAAACTGTTTTGATGTAAAATGTTAATAACCAAATTTATAACACCAATTCGGACCTTATTTCTATTCAAATTTCATTCAAACTCAAATTTAACTATTAAATTTTTAACATATTTTCTTAATTTTGAGTTTTCCTCAATTTAGTCCCTAAAACACAAAACTTATAGCTTACTTTGCAATTCAATCCTTATATCTATTCTAACTTGAATTTCATTCAATTAAACCCCTATTTCATCATTTTATTCAACATGAACTTTGTTTAAAAACCTAAGAACTTCCAAACTAACAACTTAATTTCATCAAGAACTTGTTTTAAGACTTCTAAAACATCAAAATTAACTAAAAATGACTGAATTAACTTACCAAATTAACTTCAAGCTTTAAAAACCCTATTTTCCCCTTTTCTTTCTTTTCCTTCTTTTCTTTCCCCTGTTTCAATTGCTCTCTGTAACTTCTTTTCTTCTTTTTCGTTTCTTTTTGGTTTCATTTCTTTTATGTTATATTTTATACATAATTAATTTAATAAATATCTATTTTAATAACAAATACTAATATTACATTTGGATGCATATTTGTTTTTACATTTGTACCAATAATTTTATTACCATTGTCATTATTTAATTTGTTTCTCAAACAAAAAATCTCATAATTTTAATAATTTGATTATTTAATTAACAAATATCTTTTTACTTAAATTACAAGTATTTAAGTATTTAAATTACAAATGTACCAATAAAATTTTTACACATGTATATTTTTATTACCATATAATTATCTATTATTTAATTTATTTAATACTAATAATAATAATCTAATATAAAACAATAATGTTAATTAATAATTATAATAATTATATATAATATTTAAATATAACTTAAATAAAATCTTAAATTTTAATACAAATATGCCGCCTCAACATTTCAAATGTGGCTTAATTGCCCATTTGATCTTTTTATTTTCTATGGTTTTAGAATTAAACTTTTAACCTTTACTCAATCTAGTCCTTTTTACTAATTACTCTAAATTAAACTAGTTTCACCTAATTAAAAACCTAATTAGACACACAACTAGACTCATAATTATTCCTAATAATTATTTAAGGATTTAATTTACTAAGACGGAGGCCCGACAATACACTTTTTCGGTGCCCACGAATTTTGGGTCATTACAGGATTATAAGGCATTACCGGAGTTTATAGAACATTTACAAATAATTTAACTCAATTACTATTTATTTACCGAGATTAATCAAGACGTTCCTTAAATGGACCACCCTCAAGACCAAAATAAGCTTTAGAGTTGGGTCAGGACTAAACCGAAACCTCAGGAATTTTTTTTGCAAATTTCTAAAATTTTCCTCATCTACATTGTTAGTCATTTATTTCGTACAAAATTTAGAAACATATATATATATCCAACAATCATCAGATTTCCATGTACATGTATTGTCCATATCATGTATTTATATATAAAAAACACTTCACATTCTTGTATTTCCAGTACATTTCCATAATAATTTATTTTGAGTTCAGACTATTTCACGTCAAAACCCATTTGTAGCATAACTTTCTGAAGAAAACTCCATTCAACCCTATCATAAGCTTTGCTCATATCCAGCTTCACAGTCATGTATCCTTTTTTCCCTGTATGCTTTTGCCGAAAAGTATGTAGAATTTCATACGCTAAAAGCACAATATCAGAAATTAGTCTCCCCGGGATAAAAGTACTTTGGGCCACATCAAATCATCTTTCAATAACTGCTTGAAGCCGATTTGCAATTGTCTTCGCCACAACCTTATAGAGGACTGAACATAAACTAATCGGTCTAAAGTTGCCTAGCTTTGTTGGATTAGAGGTTTTTGGGATCAGCACAATATTCATTTGGTTGAAAGAGAAGAAACTATCACCATTATTCAAAATTCTCAAACAAAATTTTGACACATCTTTACCTACAATGTGCCAATATTTCTGAAAGAAAAGTGCTGGAAATCCATCAGGTTCCGGAGCTTTAGTAGGTCCCATTCCTTTCAAAGCTGTAAACACTTCTTCTTCTGTAAAAGCTGATAGTAAAACAAAATTAATATCCGGAGAAATTTTATTTTCAATACACGATAGGAGATAAGAAAGATCCCCAACTCCACTAGATGTGAACAGCTTCTGGAAAAATAAAGTAGCAACTTCATTAATCTCTCTTTCTTCAGTAACCTCTCATCCCCCATCTAATTCCAACTTAGATATAGTATTGATGCGTTTTCGAAAAGAGGCAAATCTATGGAAAAAAGTTGTATTCTTGTCCCCTGCTTTCAAATAATTTGCCCTTGGCCTTTGCTCCCAGTAAGCTTCGTCTTTATCTATTTCTATGCTCAAATGAATCTTAGTATCGACAATTTCTCCCATTGTTTCATCAGTCCTCTCCTTCGCCAATAGCATCTCCAACTCTTTCATGAGCTTTTGCTTAAGTCCATCTCGCCCTTTTTTAATTACCCGCGCCCATACTTTTAAATCAGCTTGTAAACTTTCTATTTTCTCCTCTAATGATCTTGTTGTTGATTCCCATGACGCTTTAACTTCTTTCTCAAACGTCTCCTCCATGATCCACCATGCCTCAAACTTAAATGTTGGACTTCCCACATAAGCATTATCATTTTTTGTGTTTAGAAGAATTGGACAATGATCCGACATCGAATGGGGTAGATGTTGAATGTTTCATGTTGGAAAAAGAAGCCTCCATTTAGCATTTGCAACTCCTCTATCAAGCCTTTCCTTAATATTTGTCTCTGGTAAATTTCCCCTTTCCTAAGTAAACCAGACCCCAGAAAATCCCAAATCTTCTAGTTGGCATTCTTCTAAAACCTTTCGAAAGACCTCCATTCTTTTCTCCTCTCTTAGTAAACCCCCATATTTTTCATAAGAATACATGATCTCATTAAAATCCCCACTTACTACCCATGGAAGATTCTAATCTTGTCCTAGCTTCCTTAATAAATTCCACGAAGAATTCTTTTGAGTACCATATGGTGAACCATAGAACCCTTTTACTTGTATTATTTGTAACACCCTTTGCCCATATCCGATACCTAGAAAGGGTTCAAGGTGCTACCGGACTTAAACTCAACCAATCATATAAAACCGGACCATAAAATTTTTGATCAATTTAAAACTTTTCGTTTGCATGCACATTACTCCCTTAAGCGGGCTTACAAGGCCCAAATCATACATTCGAGGTGGTTAGAAAACAAACCGAAAACTCTCAAGTACTTAAGAAGATATCTTAGAAATTTGTTAACAATTATGTCACACGCCCGTGTGACTCTACAAACACGCCCGTGTATACCTCTAACACGGCCGTGCCAACAGCCCGTGGAGTAATCTGCCCAAACTCACACGGCCTGTGCATACGCCCGTGTTTATGACCCGTGTTCCATCACACGACCTAAACACGATCGTGGCACATCGTGTCAAAATCACACGGCCAGGGAACACGCCCGTGTACTCAGCCGTGTGGACAGTGTCGGCTATTTATTAAGCTTTTTTTATCGCCTTCTCATCATACGAACACATACTTATACAATAGCATACAACAAGGCATACATGAACACTTAAACGTCCTTAGCCATATTATGATCATGTCAATTTCATATGCATTAGAGATCATAGATTTTACCCATGTCTTTATCACATTCCTACCATAATCATCATAAACTCATCATATAAAATTCATAGCACATGCATATATATATAATCATATTTCCAGCCACAATAGCTAATATAAGCCATTACGTTTGGCTAAAACAGATGTCACACACTCAATCTTTTAAACTCTTACCCATGTCATAAACTCATAGTACTGAAAATCACTTACTTACTGAGCTCATATTACTCAGTATTACTACTTGTCCTCGTATTACCATATTTTTTTTTTCCACTGAATCTATACAAATATATTGGATACCCATATTCTCGCACATTATGTGCCACACATGTAATTAAACCGTTTTCATTACATTTTACATTGTAACTTGTAGGGATTCAATAACCCATGTCATATTCTTTCACATAATATGCCACACAGTTCACAAGCCTTATCAACTCAATACTCACAAAACTCATATACATATCTGAACTTATTCATATTAATCTCATTCTCCTTCTTATGCTAAGTTTATACGTTGAATCATTTCAACATCGAATAGTACACAAATATCAGAATCAATGCTAATAATAATCACATATCACTTACCAAAACTTTACCGATTTAGAAATCGTCATTTTTCACTGATGTCATAGTCTCATCCAACTATGATCTGTTACTTCTTCACTTCCTGCATGGTACAATCATAGTCCCGTGTTCTTTGATGTGCGCCGATACACATTGTATTTCACTGATAATCACTGATGCCATAGCATAGCTATGGTCTTTTCATTTATCCGTCAATTCATCACTTTCGATAGAATGCCATAGCCCAGCTATGGTCTTATATCTTCACTATCACCATGCCATGGTAAAACCATGGGCTTATCCGTCAATTCATTACTTTTCATTAGAATGCCATAACCCAGCTATGGTCTTACATCTTAAGCACGTATCACGCCGATGCCATATCCTAGATATGGTCTTATACGGATCACATATATCACTGATGCCATATCCCAGATATGGTCTTACTCAGAAACACATATCACTCCGATGCCATATCCCAGATATGGTCTTACACGGAAAAATCACTTTTCACTTTATCCCAATGCCATAGCCCAGCTATGGTCTTACATGGAAGTCACTTATCATCTTATTCCGATGCCATAGCCCAGCCATGGTCTTACACGGATCACATATCATACCGAGGCCATATCCCGGATATGGTCTTACACGGGTCACATATCACTTTTCTCCGATGCCATAGCCCAGCTATGGTCTTATACGGGAATCGCTTATCACTTGTTTCCGATGCCATAGCCCAGCTATGGTCTTATACGGAAATCACTTTTCACTTGTAGCCGAAGTTACCACTTTCACTTGTTGCCATGGTCCAACCATGGTCTTTTCCGTCAATTCATCTTGTCATTGAGCTGGAATCGCTCGAGTTGATTACTGCAAAACATACTCAGTCATTCTGCTCACGAAATCCTAATATACATTCTCAATATCTCCGTTAGTCACATAATTCATAATAATATCAAGTAATAAAACATTATACCATTTCTGATTCAACATTTATCAATTACAATCAAGCATATGATTAATCTAAATACAAATCATTCATATATTTTCCTCCTCCTCCACTCCATTCCACATCCTCAGTATAAACAACACACTTGTAAGTAACATTTTCTATAATTTTTACTATTTACTTATGTACATTTTCAAGCTGTCCATCCGTGTCATAGTCACTACATTATTTTTATCTAGAGCTAAAGAGCTCCAAATTCAGATCCGTAAATTTTTCTTGAAACTAGACTCATATATCTTCTTATCATAATTTTTCCAGAATTTTTGGTGTGGCCAATTAATACAGTTTATTAGTTAAAGTTTTCCCCTGTTTCGCTACTCGACAACCCTGACCGCCCTTCACTAAAATTCCAATTTCTCTTTATACAGATTTCAAAAGATATCCACGTTTGTTTCTAGTAAAAATAGACTCAATAAGGAATCCACCCATATAAATTATGTTCCATAACTATTTTTGTACAATTTTTAATGATTTTTACAATTCAGAACAGGGGATCTCGAAACCAATCTGAACCAGTCTCACATAAATGTAAATATCTCAAGATACCGAATTCCTTTGCTTTCTTTGTTTCTTTTATATGAAAATAGACTCAACAAGATTTAATTACATATCTTATTCAACTTCTAATTCAATTTCTACCATTTTTGGTGATTTTTCAAAGTTAGACAATTGCTGCTGTCCAATACTGCTTTAGTGTGACATCTTGTTTCCCAATTTGTCTCAATTTGCTCAATTCATACAATTCAGTCCTTACTTAATTAACCCCTTCATTGAGCTAATTTTCTCATTTAATACCTTTCTCTATCATTTTGAACTACTTCAAAACTTTTGAAAATCAGAATTCTAACAATAGGCCTTAATTTCAACAATTTCACAATTAGGTCCTAAAATCAAGTTTCCATCAATTTTACTTGATAAAATCATCATATAACAAGATTAAAGCTTCAATTCAATATTTATTCATCACATACTTTCAAAACTAATCCATATCAACTTTAAAAATTAGTCATGAAATCAAAAACTAATGAATTAATAAGTTGGACCCAATTGTAAAAGTCCAAAAACATAGAAATTTCAAGGAGAGAGCAAGAATTAAACTTACATGAAGCTAGAGTATGAAAAACCAGCTTGAAACCTCTTCCATGGCTGTTTCTCAGCTGAAAAAAATGAAGAAAAATGAAGAGAATTCTAGATATTCCCATTTGGTCCCATTTTTATTTAACTAATTTTGGCAAATTTTCCAATTTTGCCCTTATTTCACCCATTTCCTAATTTTTCTCAGCTATTGCCGCCCAAAATATCTCCTTTGGGCTTATTTACACTTTAGGTCCTTCCTCTTTTGACAATTGAGCTATTTCATCACTTTTCACAATTTTGCACTTTATTCAATTTAGTCCTTTTTACTCAATTGACCACCAAACCTTAAAATTTCTTAACGAAACTTTAATATTACCTTAGTGACACTCCTTTAATATTCATAAAATATTTATAGCTCGGTTTATAACACCGAGATCTCGATACCTCTTTTCTTCGATATTTTGACCAAATAAATCTTTATGAACACAATCTTACTATTTCAAAAATCTTTTAAAAACCACATTTGGCTCGTAAATATTAAATAATATTTTCTACGAGTTCATTTGTCCAATTTAGTGGTCTTGAACCACAATTTCCGACATTACTGAAATTTGGGCTATTACATTATTCATGTCACTTAACATTAATTTTGAAAAATATTTAATAGTTTTCTAAATTTTCAAAGTTAAAAGTAAATTTTCTTTTGATGGAATTTAATTTTAAAAAGTCAATAAAATGTTTTTGAACAAAAAGAATTTAACCAGTCTAACATAATTTTGTAGAAAATTAATCAAAGAGCAGATGTAAAGATAAATAATAAAATGACAACTTCAATTAAATAAAAAAATAACTTAATAATTCAAAAAAAGTCTTAAAGTGGGAGACAAAATAAAATACTCAAGTAGCTTTTAAAACGGCTTAAAACCGATTAAGTCCAATGAAGAAGCAAACTTAGGTTGAATTTCTATGCTTCCTTGAATTATGTCAGTCTCCTTTACTTTTGTTTTTTTTTTTTTTGTTTTTATTCTTATTTAGTTTCTATTTGTATTAAATTAAGTTTTGATTCTTCATTAAATGAGTGTATTAAATAGTATTATGTTACGTTGTGGGAGATCTCAAGCATTTTTATTTTTTGGACAGTGACTGTCCTGTTGCCCGTTTTCTTCAGCCTTTTTTTTTTTGTTTTCATTATTCTCTCTTCCTCCCTTCATGTAGTTCGTTGATTCTCTTTTGGTCTCTTTTCATTTTTTCCTGTCATTCTTTTATAGCTTTGTGTATCCATAGGTAAAACACACACACACAAACACACTACAGTAGGAAGATAGTTTTCGTGAGGGGGGGAATCCCCTGCTTCATGGCAGAGTCATTTCAAGTAAGAATATTTACTTTATGTGTATTTTTCTTTTTCATGTATCACAATAAAGAGTAATACGATTCAAATAAAAGCTCTTACTCTTGGGTTGGCCCATCCTCATGTATCCAAGTATTTGACTTAGAATTTTCAAAATCCAGTGAAGCACATCGGCAATCAGTACCCTTTCCGCTTGGTTTCGAGAGATTAGCATCATCATAGTGCAAGAATGGAGTTAGGGGCGAAGGAGGAAGGGAATGTGCTGGGATACAATAGCAAAAAGTGAAGAAAGTGTTGTTACTTTCAACACTGGCCATATTTTTTACGATCCAATTCTCGCTGATGTCCCTTAGAAACCCAGTTTGTTCGATGTCCATACCCTAATCAACCTTGAACTGGGGAGTGCTATGTATATCTCTATCTTCAAATTAGATGGAACCTCCTTCAGTACACTTCATATGCTCTCTCTCTTTCTTTCTGATACAAACAAATGTAACACCCCTAACACGTATTCGTCGCTAAAATAAGATTATGAGATGAATACAAGCAAAATAATTAAAAGAAAACGGATGGCACTTACAACAACAAAATACACACAAACACAAAGGTCATATGAGCCTCTGGTAGTGTAAATAAAATCATAAATTCATAAACATTCAGGCAAAATATTGAGATAACATGATTGGAGGGATCTCCATTCATCAATTTTGTTAGGCATAACGCAAAATTTTATTACCATTATAGAGCTCCAAACCCGAGCCAGATTTCATTGTGTTGATGGGGTTGGAGGTTTCCATGTGGTAGTCAGGAAAACCATCTACCATGATCTCACAGATATTATAAATCTCCTTGCTCCGACATGGTTGCTTAGGACTCAAGGCAGAGGAGTAGCAATGAAGGCTGGTTCATTTTTCTGATTGAGCCTGTGAGACATTTTGACAGTCCCTCATATCATGTACTTTTGAAGGAGGATGTCAGACAAGTGTTTCCCACATTGACGAAAATGAATTTGCAGTCCTGGCCCAGGCGCTGTCAGACATAACTTACGCTGTATTTAGTATATCACAAGATAGATTGCAACTTTTTCAAAGACCAAATCTTGTTCTGCTCTTTCCAAGAAAGAAGAATGGATGAGGGGTTTTCTTAACAATTTTTTCGATCATGTTCATTAACAAAAAAATAATAATAATAGTGTGCTCACTCTATTTTGAATTCTCACTTTATTGTTTTTATTTATGCAAAAAGAATTAATCTGTTAACTATTTTCATTTTGATAGTTAAGAGTCGTAGCTTTTTGCAATAAAAAGTTATTGAATTAACTTCAATTTTATTTAATTAATAAATATATATATTTATATAAAAATAGATTTCAAAGCTTAAATGTTATCATCTATTTATCGAGTCTGCCAATTTAATATGTAGATAACTCTAATGATTAATCAAATAATATAATTTAATTTAAAAATTCTAATAGTAAATTTAAATCACTTGTTTTTAAATAGACAATTGTATCAATTTCTCTTTATAGTTAAAATTTTAGGATATATTTTCCTTTATATTTATAGATATATATTTTATTAAATTTTCTAACAATTAAATTATTTACGAAGGGCTAGAAAATTTTAAAGTATTTAAATTATAAATATATGGGTAAAATTATTTTAATAGTTAACTATTCTTTACGAAACTTCAGAGGAGAAAAGGGGAGAAGGAAATTCTTTAAAATTTCTTTTCCTTGATCGTGAGAAGGGAAATCGGTGGTGAAAGGAAGGGGAAAACTTCATGTTTTCTTCTATAATATATTTTTCTTTGTCTGTACTTTTACATTTTTTTTCTATTGCCGGTCCGAATGGATGAAATAAAAAGGGAGGTCAGTTGCATGGAGGGAGGGGCCATGGATTTGGCATATTAAATCGTTGTTTCTTCATATTAAGAAGCTTGAGAGGTGGGAGACGGTGAAATTGGTAAAGGCTAGGAGAAAGTTTGTGCTCGTAACAGCAATTTGGGGAAGAATTTGGTAAGTTTCCCTTGAAATTTACACACACACTTACTCGTTTAGTTAATTGTCAAGTCGAATTAACTAGTTGGTGACTTCATTAAGTCGTCTGAATTTTATGATTAAACTGTCAATTAGCTGCTGTTGATTTTCGGTTAGGAGCAAATAAATCATGTTGGAAATTTGAAGCAATGGTTGTAAAAAAAAAAAAAAAAAAAGGCTGCTGTTTGGTTATGTTGTAAGTTATTTCTTGAATCATTAGTTGTACTCTGATGCTGGTAAGTGTGATGAAAATTGAGGGAAAAGCCTTGATGATTGTTAGTTGTTGAGTGAACTATGTGGCATGCAAACTCCATGCATGCTGTCCGAATATGACTTTTTGTAATGAAATTAAGATAACCTGCTGCTGGAATAGATTAAATATTAAGGTCTTAAGCTGCAATTAGAAGATGTCATAGTTATAATTAAGATGTCCTACTGTTGTATCGTGATTAAAATGTAAGTATTCTTGCTGTAGGTATTTATGTTGTCTTAAAACATTATCTGAAGTGGATTAATTGTTGTAATTTAAACGGTCTTAATAATGAAATTGTGGTATCTTAAAATGACAAATTGAGAGGAGTTATAGCTGTAATTTATAGTGCTTGGGTGCCGTGGTTAAAATGTATAACTCTGGGATTGATATTGATGATGTGCTGTTAATGAATAAATCGAGTTTTATTTGCCGAATGACATTATTTTAGAAATACAAATTGACTGCTGCTAATGGTGAGTTTTCTTTAAACTCCTTTATTATTTCCGTGCTTGAAATTCTTATCAATTTTACATGGATGATTCGGCAATAGTTAAATAGGGGAAAAAAAATTGTTCTTTACAAATTTCATGTGTACTGGTTAAACTCGTTTATTTCAGATTTAGTTGCTGTCCAATTAGTGCAAAAGTTTCCTGTTGCTCAAGCAAAGTAGATGCTGTTGCTGCTCGTTTTTGTACTTTTAAAGCCTTATTTAATTACTGCAATTTGAAGTGTTTAGTTTCTGGAAATTGAGATGTTTTATTGCTGTAATTGAGGTGTATAAATGTTGTCAATTGAGATGTTAAAGTGCTGCAAATTGAAGTGTTAAAGTGTTGCAAATTGAAGTATTTAAATGCCATGAATTGAAGTGTTAAAGTGCTGCAAATTGAACTGTTTAAATGTTGTAAATTGAAGTGTTTTAAGTACTGCAAATTGAATTGTTTAGTTGCTGGAAATTGAGATGTTTATCACTGTAATTGAGGTGTATAAATGTCCTTAATTGGGATGTTAAAGTGTTGTAAGTTGAGGTGTTTAAATGCTGTAAATTGAATTGTTTAATTGCTGTAAATTGAGGTGCTCAAATGATGTAAATTGAAGTGTGCTGCAAATTGTGGTTTACAAATGAGTCTAGAATTAGTTATTGCACTGCATTTTTGGTGATTAAATTCAGTCGAAAATAAGTTAGAAAACAAAATTGCACTTGATGTTATTTTAAAACATGTTATGTTGTCATTGTAAGCTGTCCGAATATTCGTTTACACTGTCCAAATGATCACGAACGTAAGTTGTATTATTGATATAAAATAAGTCATTGTAATGATGCAATTTAAGTTGCTTGAATGTTATAAATGTAGGTAAGCTAAATATGCAATTGGTATATTTGCAATGTTGTGGACGTGGTTTGAGTTGCTAGGAAATGATATGATCATAAATTAAATAGAATGATATGAATTGTTGTAAGGATGATATTTTGAGCCCCAAAATCTTAGGCTTTTGGCCACACTTTTTGTTCAAGCAAATTTGTTGTTTTAAATTTACATTTCAAATCTAAATTAATATTATTAGAACCACCAAATTTTTTGAAGAGCTTAAAGTTTTGATGACTTAACAGTCTACCACTTTGACTCTTGCTTGTTTACTATTCATGTATAAATAAAAACAAGTGATAACGATATCCATGTAGATTGTTAAGAATGTGAAAACCAAATGATAAGATCTGTGTTTATGATGAAATGAATGAAGCTCAATATGAATAGTATGATGATTACTTTCGTAGTTTAGTTTCAATTTATATTTATGGAAAATCCAGTTTTGATACTTCGTTTTTGTAAATTGATGTCTTAAATGTTTATGGAGTTATGTTGTAGGTGAATTGAATTTCGGTTAGATAATTTCGTTGATTTAGTGCTCAATTTAATTATAGGGACTAAATCGCGTAGGTAGTAAAAGTGTGATTGTTATTAAATTAAAAGCTAAATTATAACTAAGGGATTTATCTAATAAATAAACCATTATATAAATAGTTAGTATAGTCTGTACTGGCCATGGTTTTTTGCCACTCGGGATAGTGGTCCTGGTTTTTTGGGCTGGGAGAATGGGCATGGTTTTGGGGTTTCTACCCAGTTACTGTGACTTGTGATAATGGGCATTTTTTCATAGTTTATTCTCTTCTCATTTTCTTTTTTTTTTCTAACATTTCTTTCCACTTTACTCTCTCCTTTATTCTGCCCGTCTCATTTCAAAGTTTTCCTCTTATGTTTCTTAGGTTTTTGGTAACCGACGCCCAAAGGAATGCAAAGACACTGTGCCGTTTCTGTTTTTGGGATTTTTGGAATCCCTTGCTTCATAAGGTATGAATCTTTGCTTCAACATTGTCTTTTCCGTTCTCTGTTTTTAATTTAAGAACTATGCTTTTGTACTTCTATTTCTTGGTTTATTTTATGGTTTTTGGTTTTCAGGTTTAGAAATCACTGTTTCTATTCGTTTTATTTTTTTCTTACTAAAATATTTTGAATCTGGTTCAGATTTTTTAAGTTTACTGTATCAGCGGTAGCTTCTTCCGAATGAGTGAGTTGAAGTAGTGCCAGTCTTTCTTTTAAGGTATAAATTTTGATTTTTTTTAAAAATCTTGTTTTTTCTTTACCTCTTTTTATTCTGTTTGGCATCTGATTGAGGAAAATCGAGGGAAATTTGTATCAAACTTGACATTAGTCCTTGTTTTTTTAAAATAATTCCTAATTCACCTGTGAGTTGGCAAATTCTGTTCATCCTGCATTTTCCCGGAAGCCAAACAGTGACTTAAATGTTTTTTATTTCGAAAATTTTGGTCATGCAAGTTCTCCGATTTTCCCATTATTCTCTCCGATTTACCCTTAATTTTTTTCTGACGTCTTTTCCCTTTACTGGCTGTTAATTTTCTTTCTTATTCCGCTCTGACTTTATTCCTGTCTTACAGCGTATCGGAATAAGCTATTCCCAGGATATCCTGGCGTTTCTTATTCCGGTTCACAATTTTTTTAGCTGCCGGTCTAACTGTTTTAGTGGCCGGTTCTATTTTTTTTGGTCTGGACCGGGCTACCTGTCGTGCTTATTCCACTGAGGGATATCCCATTCCAGGGATATCCCGGTTCGTTGTTATCCCATATTGTGTATATCCCGGCTCAGGTATATCCCATTCCAGGAATATCCCGATTCCCCCTTTTTTTTTTTCCTAACGTCTCTTTATTCTTTGTCTTTAATTTACCAAAAAAAAAAAATGTAATTTAAAGAAGTATTAATTACCATAAATGTTCAATTTTCTTCAGCCTTTTCAAATCCCCTTTCATCTCCAGCATTGAAAATTTAAGTTCTCTCTCTTCCATTCATAGCTTCCCCATTTCTTCACCTATTCACCCATTTCATTTTCTTTATTCTCTCTCCCTTCCTTTCTTGTCCTTTCGTAACAAACCCTAGACACTTCCGCGCCATCAACACCTTCCGGCGTCTTACCTCCGATCAAAGGCCAGTTTCCTTCCCATTATTCGAAATTTGACTCCTCAAATCTATCTCTTCTATCCATAGCACCCCATTTATTTGTCGACTCCCTCTGTGTCTGTTTTGAATTTCTTCCTCTCATTTTTTTTTTCAGTTTCGGGTCACCGAATGCCAAAAAAAAAAACACAGAAAATAATATAAATATAAAAAACCCGATTAGCCTCTCATTTTTGGTTTTTTAGTAGGTAAAATGGAGAAAATAATATCCAAATAGATGGTCAAAAGTGCGGTAAAAAGAAAATTGGGTGCTGCTGTAGAGGACCGGTAAAATCCCAAAAATGTCTAATTTTTAAAGTGCAAAGAGAATTAGGGTTTAGGGTTTGAATCGAGAAGGGGAAATGGAGGAAGAGAAGGGAACGACAGGAAGCATAAACATAAGCCTGAACGGTAAAGACGAGAAAATAAATCTGAGTGGTCAGGTTCATCATCTTCCATGCTGCATCAAATTCAATGGCCGTTGCACTATTTCTCAGTACTTCAAACCCAAACTTAAAGGTAACTTTTTCTCCTTTTTTTTTTTTTTTTTTTTTATAATTAAATATCATGCGAAGGTAAAGATGTGATTTTTCCCCTTTTTCCTTTTGGGTTTTATGATAAGTAGGGATGGAGATTGATGGGTTAGCAGTAGAGGAAGCGCATTTTAGAGGAAGGAAGCTTGAAGGAATTACTATTTCTCTTCCAAATGGATATGCTGGTATTTTTTTGTTGGAGGGGGGTTTAATGGATTTTTGCATGTTTGATTTTATTGGAAAGATGATTTCTTCTCCTTGATGTTTGTTGATTGAAACTCTGAGTTGTAGTTGTGTGTTAGAATATTGTTGGTCTAAGCTTGTGACATTGAAACTATTAACATTTTGTTGATAAGATGTTTTCTAGCCCAGTGAATCTGAGGAAAAAATAGGGTAAGAAAAGGAAAATAGTTTGGAAATTTTATATGCTTCTCTGTTTACAGGGAAAATATTATCCGGAAAACAATGTGCAAGATATTGTATTGTGTTGATTATTAGGTTTTAGGAAGTTTCAGTAGGCTTTATGCTCTAAATTTAATATTATTAACAGACATTTGATATAGTTGTAGCTTTCCAACTTTTAATATCCATATCTGTTATTTGGATAACGGAGTCAGATATCCAATTCTGTATTGGTTATAAAATACATAAAAATTTATTTCCTACAATATTTGAATACACAATTTGACAATTAAAATTATGCTTTAACCATCATAACTAATCCTCAATGTTGGTTAAAATTTACACAAACTAATAAATAATGAATAAAATATTTAAAAAAAATTAAATATAACAATTAATAATAAATTTAAATATGTTAAAAAATTATAGAAAAATATATCTCATTTGGCACTATTAAATATCATGTAGCTTCTCTTTAATTTTTTTTTCTATTTCTAGACTTAAAAGAATCATAAAATAGTCGTCAAAATTTTTAGATTTTTGCGAGTATTTTAATTATTTGATCAAACCGATTAGTAATTTTTTTAAAAAAAATTTTAATATTTATATAATTAAAATAAATATTATGATATGAACTTTTTTTTGTAATGTCACATAATTATATTTAGTACATATTATATAAAATAGTATACAGACATGGTTAAGGACATATAATATATTAATTGTTATATAATTAAATTAGGAATGTAAAATAATTATTAAAACATTACGATATTATAATGTGCATTTTTCTGTTAACGGTATGCAATCTAAACCTTAAATATGTAATTGATTGTGTATAGGTTGGGCT
Organism: Gossypium stocksii; assembly: GCA_020496765.1. NCBI lineage: Eukaryota > Viridiplantae > Streptophyta > Magnoliopsida > Malvales > Malvaceae > Gossypium > Gossypium stocksii. The sequence goes on from CM035626.1 coordinate 122,007,747, forward strand.
TTCGAATGGTTGGGCTTTCGAATGGCAATGCACCGCGGACCCATATATATATCGTCCATTAATACACGACCGATTAATGTTTGGATAAAAATTCTTTCCGGAAGCGTCTTCTTTTGAGGACTCACAGAAATCCCTCGGGTGGTGCCAAAATCTGTTCTACGTACAACAATGTGTTGAACTACTTCAACAGGTTTGCGCGTAAGATATCCAGCATCTGATGTTCGTACGGTGGTATCCACAACCCCTTTTCGGGCTCCGTAGCAAGAAATGATATATTCTGTTAAAGATATTCATTCGCTTAAATTGCTTTGAATGGGTAAATTGATCATTTGTTCTTGGGGATCCGACATTAATCCTCTCATACCTACTAATTGGTGCACTTGAGATGCATTGCCTCTAGCTTCTGAAAAAGACATTATATGGACTGGGTTAAACGGGTCAGTCATCCTAAAATTAGGATTCATTTCTTGTAGCAAATATTCACTTGTAGCATACCATATCTCAATTGATTGGCGTAATTTTTTTACCATGTGTACATTCCCAAAATGATGGTGTTTTTCCAAAATCAAACTTTGTTGTTTTAGACCTGTTACAGTGCCCACTCTACTTTGAATTTCCATTTTATTGTATTTATTTATGCAAAAAGAATTTGTAACAGCTCGTTTCTGAGTCAATCAGAACAGTGGTTTCGGGACCACTTAACCAGTCAAAATATTTATTTATTTATTTATCAATGTTTACAGCATGATAGAATTACTGTGTAAAAATTTCATAAAGAAATTTTACCGATTAAATGGTTAATTTGGTAAAAAGGACTAAATCGCGTAACGCGAAAAATATGAGATTTATTAGTAAAATGACTCAAATAACTCTGGAATAAATTGAATGAGTCCTTGCATTGAAAATATACCATTAGTGGCATAAGTGAACAGTTATGGCTTTATAAAATGTGATTTTCATGTTGATTTTATAAGGTTAAAATAGTAATTTTGTATTTAAGTTAATAATAACAAACAAAATCAATTTTACTCATTCATCTTCCTCCCTTGTCGAAATTTAGAAGCAAGAATAGCCATTGTTAGGGCAAGGTTTGGCCAAGGTATTTTTCTTGATTAAGGTACAGTTTTGATTCAGTTTTTAATGATTTCGACGTTTTTGAGCTCGTTGTAGCTTAATGTAGCTAGCCCGTACCTTAGATTTTGAAATGTCTAAAGATTTTTAAATATGCCATTGTTGAATACTTGAGTAATTTGAAGTTTCTTGATAGATTGTTAATGTTCGATATACAAGTTTTGTTAAGTGATTTTTGACAAAAATGGCAAAAAGGGGTTAAATTGTGAAATTGTATAATGTTGTGGTTAGAAATGTGAATAAAATGAAAATATAAGCTGCTATAAGGCTATGTGAAATTCGGCTATACATGGGTTGAGGGTAAATTGTATAAATTTGCCATTTTGTGTGAAAACGAATAAATTGCAAAGTAGTCAAAAGTATAAGGGTAAATGTGTAATTTTCCAAATATATGAACTATGGATTAAATTGAATTGAATAGTTACTAAAGGTACTGAATTTGAAAATATATAGATCAAGATAAACAATTACCGAATTAGATCAGGGGAAACGAAAGGTAGATGAGTAGACGACAGTTATCCAAGCAAATATGAGGTAAGTTCGTATAAATAGAATCGAACTTTAAATTAATTGTGTTCAATTGAAATGGATGAATATGAATTGATTATATGTACTTAATGGAATTTGAATGCCTATATTGATGCTTACCGTGAATTACCGAGTCCCGTTTGAACCGTATAAAGTCGTAGATACAAGTGACATGTCACTAGGGTTACCATTTTGGTTGAGCTCCTGCATTTGTTGCGGACTCACCACAGCTCGTATGAGTTTACCATTTTAGTTCTTCGGAGCTTACTGATTTAACTCTTCGGGGCTTACCTTTCAGCTTGATAGGGCTAACCGTTTACCAGCTCAGGAGGAGCTTACCGATCATGGCTCGAAAGAGCGGAAATGATGATGAATTGATGGATTGCCGATTTATACACTTAGTGTGTATCACCCGAGTATCCCTCGATATTTTATGTGGTTCAACGGGCATATTACTGTTACAGATTATATGATAAGGTAAGGAATTGTAATATATGCCATACGGAATGTACATGTAAATGAAATGGATATGAATTATATGAATTATAGATATGAAATGTTACATGAATTATATGAATTATAGATATGCAATGTTACAAGAGTTACATAAATTATACAAATGATATGTTATATGAGTTATATGAATTATAGAGGTGGAATGTGACATGATTTATATGGAATGTATAGATGAAATGAGAGATGAATTGGTTGTTAAATGAACAATACATGCTTGGTTTCATCCTTGGAAATGGATGATTATATTATAGCTATGTGGTTAAGTTGTGAATGATTGTAGTGAAATGACAATTGAATTGGTTTTAAATTGTTTAATTGCTTGGTGTCATATTGGTAAGTTTAATTCTATATTATACGGGCTTACTAAGCTTTTAAGCTTACTCCATTTATTTTCTATGTTTCATAGATTACGAAAGCTTGCTCAATTCGGACAAAGACAGAGATTTGCTATCACACTATCTAGACGACTTTTCGGTACTTTTGGAACTTAAGGAAAATGTGTAAATATGACATGTATAGGATAGTTTATAGGTTGAATGTATGGTCACATATGTGGTTGATTTTAGTACAAGATTTGGTATGTAACTAAGCTATGTGATATGGGTTAGGTTGAAAGTGGTTAGATTGATATATGTATATATATGCATCTTATAAAATGTCTTTATTATGGTAAGTATTGTAACGACCCGAACTTTAAGGTTATAGGAAAAGTGTATTTTCGAGTCTTCGTTTTGAAGAATGGATTAGAAAATATTTATTAAAAATAAATATGAAGTTAGGTGAGTGGTTAATTAAAGTTTAATTAAGTAAATTTAGCTTAATTAAGGATAATTGGATAAAAGGATTAAATTGAATATAGTGTGAAAGTTTAGTCCTAAAGTAATAAAAAATAAAAAGGCTCAAAATGGAAATTAAGCCATACCCATGAAATGAGGCTGTAAATGGAAGAAAAATCAAGATTTTTGTTGAATTGTGTATATTAAATGTTATAATTGTTATTATTATTATGGTTTTATATTAAATTATTATTATTATTATTATTATTATTATTATTATTATTATTTAATAGGTATTATTATTAAGTTAAAGATATTTACTAAATTAAATAAATAAAATAAAGACAAATGTATGGTTTATATAATGACATGTGTAATATTAGTATACATACATTTGTAAAATATATGTATGTTTTCTTATTATATAAGTGTATTATTAAGTTATTATATACAAAAGAAAAGAAAAACAAGTGTATAAAAATAATTGGTACAAGTGTTAAATAAATATTTGGTATTAATTAGATATTTATTAAGTTAACATATTATATATATATAAGAGAAATAAAAGAAAAAGAGAAATGAAAAGAAGAAAAGAAACAGAATAGCATGAAACGAAACAGGGGAGAAAGGAAAGAAAGAAAGAAAAGAAAGAAAAAAAGGAAAAATTGGGGGTTTGATGCTTGAAGCTTAAATAGGTAAGTCAATTAAGTCCTTTTTACTTAATTTTGATGCTTTAGAAGCTTTGGAATAAGATTTTAATGAAATTAAATTAATATTTTGAAAGTTATTAGATTTCTAAGTGTGGTCCATGTTAAGTAAAAAGATGAATTAGAGGTTAAATTGATAGGAATTCAAGTTAGAAATGAAATAAGGATTGAATTGTAAAGTAATTCATAAGTTTTAATATTGTAGGGACTAAATTGATGAAATTTTGAAATTTGGAAAATATGCTGGAAATTTAATAGTTAAGTATGAGTTTGGACAAAATTTGAATAGAAATGAAGTATGAATTGAGATAGAAAAAGTAAGTGAATTTAGTTAAGATTAAATTGAAATTAAAGTAGAAATTGAATAGAAATTGTATTAATTAGTTATAAATTAGTAGTGAATTAAAGAATATGAATTGTTTTAATTTTCGTAGTTAATGTGGTCTTGGGAATCTTGGCTAAGCAAAGAAAAATGGCAAAGACAACGGGAGTTAGCTCGAGAAAATATGGTTTGTATTTCTATAATCCGAACTTAGTCATTATTTGTTATATTTATATACATATGTCAATTGTTACTGTTAGAATTATGATGTTTTACAATTGAAATGGATTGATTTTGGCATGCGATGAATTTATTGAATTTATATTGATTGAAATTATTTTGGTTGAATTATATAATTTATATGATTTATGTAAAAATTAAAATAATGAGTGAATGTTATATTGAAAAATATATTGATCGGAAATATGAGGAAATTGATATAAATATATGGGATTTGTGATATTTGAATATTTGATATTGAAATGTGAATTGAAGTGAAAACATCTGATTTTGTGAAATTAAAGCAAATTGTGATTGAATTGAGAAATATGTGAGAAAATGTGGCTAAAATGCAATTGATGTGAATTTGATCGAAAAGAGAAAGGAATTTGATACCCTATTAACTAGTCGGGCTTAGTGGATATAGTTGGCATGCCATAGGATTGGAAGTGTTCAGGGTTACTTCGACCTCGAGTCGATGAGACACTTGGAGTGTCATATTGCTTCGGATAGATTCGATGAGGTACTGGGTACCACTTTACTTCGGCTAGGCCGATGAGACACTAGGTGTCAACTTTGCTTCAAACTATCCGATGAGACTATCCGATGAGGCACTGGGTGCCAATATGGTGTGTTTGGTTGGATCCGTGTATCCGTCAAAGTCTGAGTCATGTTAATAGGGGTAAACAAGTGAAATGAGTAAGTTACCTGAATTTGATTATTTGAATCATTGAATGGAAAGTGAAAAGGGATTTTGTGATATGAAATGTGAAATGAAAATTGTGCAATGAGATTGAAGGCATGAACCTAAGGTTCATGAATTGTTTATATTTGAAAAGTAAATTAAATAATTATATATGGATGAGAATTGAACCCAAGGTTCTTATATTGTTTGAAATCTCAGTGATGATTCATTGAATCAATTATTTGAATTATGTTGGCTTGGTATGAATCGTATGTATATAGTGAAAGTAATGAGGGATAGTAAATTGATATGATATAAATGAAATTGGCTGTTATTAAAATGGATTAGAATGGAATATGATCGATAAGTGCATAGTTAAATATAGATTATTGATTTTGAATTGTGAATTGTGAATAAAATTAAGGAAAGCTATACCGATTAGCAAGTGAAAGAATGGAATAAATAATAATGGATTTATTTAAGAATTGAACAATTAAGTTATTGTGTTTATTAAATGATTTGTATAGAATTTATATGGTAAGTAGTTGAAATTTGTCTATGAAATAAATAATTAAATAATTGTAATTGTTATTATGATCTTGAGTATTTGTTATATTATTAAATGTTCGGATTATAGAAATATCACTGAGTATACCCAAACTCAACGTACGGTTTGTTTCCGTGCGCAGGTTAGATAAAGATAGAACGTTGAATCAGCATCCCTGGCCGATCCCGAATTCAATAAGGTAAAGGGTATTAATTATTGGTAATGGCATGTACCTAGGGTGTCTTATGTGTGTGTTATTTTGAAATTGTAAATGTAAGGATGTAATAAAAGTGAATAAAGTTTATTAGCATGAATTTAATTGGTATATGTATGTGTAATGAACAAATAAATAAATAAATTGTTAAAATAAAAAAATGGTTAGATATGTTTATATATGTAAATGTGTTGGTTGTTACATAAATTGCATATTGGTTTTGGGTTGAAATTTTGTAGGGTTGGATAGGTTAGTTTAGAAAGACTCATAAAGAGTCCACACGGCTTGGCACACGGGCGTGTGGCTTGGCCGTGTGAGGAAATCAGAATGCTCCACGGGCAAAGGACACGGGCGTGTCCCAACCCACCACAGCTGTGTTGAGCTACACGGTTCAACAACACGGGCATGTCATAGGGTCACATGAACGTATCCCCAGTTAACACGGGCGTGTAAGCCCTGCACTTGAGAAAATTTTTAAAATGTTCGAAAAATTTTATAAGTACTCAAATTAGTCCCGAACTACTCTTGACTTGTATTTTTGAGCCTCGAAGGTCCATATAAGGGACTGTATAATTAATTTACATTATGATTAACATTTATTTGCGCATAATTTATATATTGTTCGATAAGTCCGGTAATGCTCCGTAACCCTGTTCCAATGACAGTTTGGGGTTAGGGGGTGTTACAAGTATGGTGAAAGAAGTAGGTATTTGGTAATGTTGAATTGAATGATGCTATATGGAAATTGTGGATGATTTGTAAATAAGTTATATAGATGCAATGAGGTATATGGAATATGTCTATTTAGTATGTGTTTGAGTGTGAAAATGATGTTGAATTGATAAATGAATTGGTTGGATATGAAATGGTACAAAATGTGCATTGTTTTGGCTGAATTGGTTATATATTTTGAATGTGGTTTTTTGTGCCATTTTGATGCATATAGGTACATGCAAATTAGGTACATATATTTTGAATGTGGTTATATATTTTGATGCTTATAGGTACATGCAAATTAGGTATGAAAAATGGCTTAAATGAAGCCTATTTTCGTGTCATATGGTCTGAGCACACGAGCGTGTAACTCGACTGTGTGACCCCTGCATCTTAGTTAAATAAGATAGTGAGTTACACGGGCTGGCACATAGGCGTGTGGTCGACCATATGGCCAAGTCAGAGAGTTATACGGGCTAAACACATTGGCGTATGACTTGCCGTGTGACCAAAACAGTAAGCTCCCTAATTTTCACACGGCTAGGCACATGGGTGTGTTTGGTGGCCATGTGGAAAAGTTAGTAGGTATGACCTGTTTTCCTACGGCTTGGACACATGGGCGTGTCTGGTGACCGTGTGAGGCACACGGCCTGGGCACACGATCGTGTTACCCTTACTTGAAAAATTTTCTAAGTTTTCTTAAAGCTTTCAAATATTACCGTTTCAGTCCCGATTATACGTATTAAGTTTTATATGCTTGATTTAAGCATGTTGTGTGTATGAATGCTTGAAATTTATTGAAATGAAATGATTTTGATAAATGGTTGATGAAATACCGTTCTAAACTGAGTAATAGGTTCGGTAATGCCCCTTTACCTATTCCGGCGACGGTTATGGATAGGAGTGTTACAGAATTAATCTGTTAACTATTTTCATTTTGATAGTTAAAATTCATTGCTTTTTGCAAGAAAAAGTTATTGAATTAGCTCTAATTTTATTTAATTAATAAATATATTATTTATTTTTTATAAATATTATATTATATAAAAAATAGATTTCAACTAAAATGTTAAGTCTACCTTAAGGAAAATATCATCAATTTATCAGCTCTTTATTAAGTTTTCTAATAATAAAATCATTTATGAATTGTTAGAAAAGTTTAAAGTATTTACATTAAAAATACATGAGTAATAATAAAATTAACATTTCTTAATTTGAAATGCCCAAAAATTGTCTCAAATTTTAGGTTTATCTTTGTTAGTCACTACATTTAACATTACTAATTAACTATCTTTTTTATTTCTTTATACATGTAATATAATAAATAGTATTATTTTAAAAATAAATATATTTAGACATTGAGAATATTAAAGTGTATTAAATGAAATTTTGAAAAGTAAACAACTCAATTAACACTTTATTAAATGTGTGTATTAAATAGCAATAGTTACCGTTGGCAAGAGAAGATTCCCTCTGCCCGTTTTCATCAGTCTTTTCAAATCCCCTTCCTTCCCATTTCTTCACCATCTCTTTCTCTTCAAAATTTTCCTCTCTAATCCGTTTTAATCTCTTCCTTCTCAATCGTTTCTGTTTTTTATTTTTAATTTTTTTTATTGTGATATTGAAATCACTTGCTTCATCCATAGATTTTGGGTTTTCAGCCCTAGGAAATATTGTTTCGGTTCGTCTTTTCAAATCTATGGATGTTGCTTTGGGAAAGAAATAAATTCTGGTTCTGTAAGATTTCACCAGCCATGGCCTCTCTTTTACAGTCAACTACTTTATTATTCATATTCTCTATTATATTGATTCTTATCCCAAATAGACACGCTATTCCCTTCATCGTATTGCACGGTAATGTTCTTATCCCAATATCTTTTCTTTTCAATTTTAATGTTCTTATGCACTCCTTTAATGCCCTAAAAACTTGAGATAAATGGGGATTAGATGCCATTTTAACCTGATACCCATATTTATTTTATGTATATAATGCTTAAAAGTTCAACTAAGACCACATAACTTCATTTCTAGTGAAATTGTTTAAGCAATTGTGCCTTTGTATAAATTGTTAAAATTCTGTTAAATGTACGGGTTAAACAGGATTAGATGCCAATTTAACCTGATACCCATATTTCTTTCATTTGATATCGTATAATATTGACTGTCAAAGCAGTAGTAAGTGTATTTTGGTTTTCTAATAATCTGTTTTGTTCGCAAGGTCGATTATTGTACAATGCATCACGGATTCCCCAAGCTTAAACATACTTTCATCCATGATTGTTGAAATTATCCAAGGACTAAATTGTGAAATTATCCAACTTTATGCTAGCTTAAACATACCGATTCGTTTTCATCCATTTAAAAAATCAACACATTCACACTCATACACATATTAACCATTTCCATCTCAATATAATACTCCAAGTTAGCTACATATAACTATCTCAGAAAACTCAACCATAACAAACAAATACTCAACATGATTCTTTTCCTGGCAAGGTTGACCATTTACCTTTCTATTCCACCTGAATCTAAATAAATTTGAATAATGTCTAATGCCCTGTGAATACTATCATATTTTAGGAAAGAGAACAACCTATTGATTTAGCAAGCAAGAAAACCTTTCAACACAAAGGATCTGTTTTATTGTACCACTGCATTTTGTGTTGTATTTGCTGGCTTGATATAGCCACTTTGGTGTACCATGCAATGTTCATTTCTTGTATATGAAAACTTTTACTGGAAAGGGATAGAAGGAGCTATTTTTCGTTTAAACATTGAAGTTTGGAATATGATTGGTATCATGTTTATCTTAGTGGCCTGAGGCTTCAGTCAGAGTACCAGATCTAAGGCCTCAGTCTTTGCCTGGCTGCTAATGTTCTGGATCTAACCTATTATCATTTGTTGTCAGATGAACTAGTAGTGCATTACATTTCACTTATCATCCGCTTCTATTTATTCCATCTTAAACTATATCTATATCAAGCCTATGAAGTGTAATGTTTCACATTTATTGCAAATTGTTTTGGATGATTAATGTGTCTGCTTGTCATTATCTTGAGACTTACAAGGATTATGCAAGACCTTTTTGTACTTCTGTTATTATTGATTAATGCGTCTGCAGTTTTATGTGGTCTTTACTGGGGTCCATATATTTGAGTTTGTAGAAAAAATGTAATTCACTGATTAGATATCTCTGTACAGGCTATTGCAGCAATGATGCGTGCTCAGGAGGCCGATCCTACCAATCTGGAAGTACTTCTTGCTCTTGGTGTGAGTCATACAAATGGTTAGTGAATGCTTATCCCTTTAATCAAGATGAGATTAAAATTTTGGAGTGTCAAACAAATAATACTGTTTGAAAAGTTCAGAATTGGAACAGACTGTTGCTTTAATGTTACTGTGGGATAGTTTGCTTATTTGTGAATGCTGTGATTACAAGAGTGTCTTTTTGCATATGATTTCCATGACTGCAGTGATTATATTTTGGACTTAGAGTTTTACATACGGTGACAGGATATAATTTTCCTTAAGATTACTAGAAGCTTATCCCTAACATTACATTTTGGAAATGTTATTGTTATATTCTGGTGTTAATCGAAGTGTTTTCTGCCATACAGGTTGCTACATTATTCAGTGAAGCTGCTCAGATGTCTCCTGAGGATGCTGATGTACACATTGTCCTTGGTGTTCTGTATAATTTGTCGAGAGAATATGATAAGGCCATTGCATCTTTCAAAACTGCTTTGAAACTTAAACCTAATGATTATTCTCTTTGGAACCAGCTTGGTGCAACACAAGCTAACAGATATTAGCTTATCAACAGGTAGCCTCTTCTTGATTCCCCCTTGAATAGTGGTGGCCTATCTGTATACCACCTGATATGTTAATTTCATAATTACTTTTTTTATAATTAAAAATTTATTTTCCCTATCCTAAAATTTTGGGGTTCTCTTTACTAAGTTGGAGTACCTGTAATGTGTGAAATTCAAAATATATGAGTACTAGGATTTTACTAAGGATCAATTTGTATGGTGTGTTGCTCACTATTTTGCATATTAGGCCAGAATTAAAAAAAAAATGAACTATGTAGGTGTTGACAATGTTGGCAAGGGTGCTGTAACTACCTGAACCATTTGAGGCGCAAGATGTTAAAAAAGCACTTTTTTAGTAAATTAAGGTGAATATGTAAATTTGTGCTTCTTGAATCAAGGGGGCTTTTTCGCTTCTAAAGGAAAAAGTGTGCCTAGGACTTGGCTTGTGCTTGATCAATTGAAAGGATGGCATACAGAAATGCAAAACATGTGATAACCCAACATGTCAATCTTCTGTGTGCCAAACTCATATGGGTTGCATCATCTTTTCCTCTATTTCTTTTCTTTCTTATCTTTCAATGATAAAGTGATGCATTGGTGTGTTATACAGCTCTCTTATAGGGTTGAATTATTTACTTGCTCCATCTTTGTAACCTTAAGCTGCTAAAAAGATTCTCCAAATAACATGTTGCACCTAGTTGGACCTTAGAAGACAAATCTATTAAGCTCCATGTAATTAGTTATTTGGTTAATTTAGATGATTTGATTATGCACTTCCTCAATTTACATATACCCTTGATCATCTCTTTCAAAATGCCTTTTTTAATGCATTCAGATATTGCATATGCAGTTTGATTTGTTTTAGCCTCTGTTACTGAGATTGTCCATTTAGAATTATTTGATGATAAACTTCCCTTTGCCTGTGGTGGCCATATTTTCAGCACTATTGAATTTAGTCTTTTGGTCTATGTCTGGATATCTAGGCACTAGATTTGAAGCCAAACTATGTGGGTGCTTGGGCAAACATGGGTATCAGTAAGCCAACCAGGTTTGTTATATCCTGCACTGTTCTCTCATTGTCTTGGCATTCATGAAAAGTGAACTGCATTTCTTACTTTATGTCTTCATTTCCTTTTGCATATTTCTGAGATGGTCAATCCTTCTAAATGAAAATTTATGGGTATGTGATCAGGAATTAAGTCATCTTGTTTTCAATATATAGGTCTCAACATATTTTGGAAAAATAATTTGTTCGAAATAACACTAATCTCCATGGAAAGATGAAAGCTTATTTGATTGGTCAGTAATAAATTTTTATGGTCTAAAATGAAACCCATTATGTATCCAAGATTAATTTATTTTTGGTAAGGATACTCCCTTATTTGACACACCCTTTACCATGTACATACCTCACAAATCATCTTTTACACATTTTTCATATTTATTTCTCATTTATTTCATCTTTTACACATTTTTCATATTTATTTCTCATTTATTTATCTCCTATTCCCCCCTTTCCTAACGTCTCTTTACCTATAAGAGTAAGCTGCCCGTTTTCTTCAGCCTTTTCATATCCCGCGATCTCTCTCTGTTGGTCTCATTTCAATATTTCCTCTCATTCTTTTTCGTGAGAGGGAGAAACCCAAAGATTTTGTCTGCCGTTTCTTTTTTGTTTTTTTGGTGATATTGAAATCCCCTGTTTTCGCTCTGTGTTTGAAGTCTATTTTTGTCATTATAGTTACTTTTCCAAATAACATTACACTAGTTCCATTGCTTTCAAGACTCAGGAAAATATCTGTATAATATTTTTGTAATTTCTGCTTAGCAGAATACTATTCTTCTCAGTTTTTAGTTGACATATGCTTCTTTTTCGTAATATGTTCAGTGGTTTTTATTTACATCAAATAGCTTCCAACGTCTCTCTAAATTCTTAATGAGAGACGCTCCTTTCTCCTGTAAATTGTGTTTGGGTCTCTTTCCATTTTTTTTTCTGACATTTCTTTTTAAACTTTTGTAATTTCTGCTTAGCAGAATACTATTCCTCTATGTTTCCCTCTGTTGTATTTTTGTTGTTTCGTGTCACGGTTCTTTCATTATCCTATATGGATCTTTACCTCAACATTGTCTTTGGCTTTTTCTGTTTTAATTTAGGATTTATGCTTTTCTACTAGTACTTTTTGTTTTATGGCTTTCATGTTTGGAAATCGCTGTTTTGGTGTGTTTTTGAAATTTATTGATATGAAGGCTTAAGTTTTCTCTTCCTTTCCTGTTCCTTTCTGATTTAGTTTCATATTTATGCTGTTTATTTTATCAATTGGTTATTATTAGGAATTTCTAAATAGGAAGACGTAAATTAAAAAAAATAGGTGTTTAAAAAAAATAACAGATACATAAACAAATAAAATATGAAAAGATAACATGTTACTTTTAATTATTATTTTTTCAATGAAATTTTTAGTATTTAAGTGTCCTGGAGTTTTTAATTTTTTAGAAAAATTGTTCAATTTTTTAGAAAAATGAAAATTTTATTTTAATAAAAATATTATTTAAAATATTAAAGTTTTAAACGCATCTCACAATTTACATGTATTTGATATATTTTTTTAATTTTAATGAATTAAAATTTGATATTCTGATGTTTTGAATTTTCAAAATGATTTTAATATATTTAACAAGAAAATTTAACACTGATTTAAAATTTAAAATAGATACATTTTATTCTGTTTTTTTTTAATCTTTTTTTAACTATTTTTTTATTTTCTATTTCAGGGAAATTCCGCTCATATCCCATCGCGGAATAATCTATTGAGGTATATCCCTTTTGTATCCAATGTCGGAATAAACTATTCCAGGTAAATCCCTTTCATATCCCGTCCCGGTTCGGATTCCAAGTACCGATTTTTATGGTTTAGAGGCCGGTTCAGGTTTTTTTTTGTGCTTGGACCGGTCAACCTGCCATACTTATTCCAGGTTGGGATATCCGATTCCAGGGATATCCTGCATTGGGCATATCCCACGTAAGGATAGGCCGGCTTAGGTATATCCCATTCCCTGAATAACTCATTTAGGTATATCACTTTATTAAATGAGTGTATTAAATAGCAATAGTTACCGTTGGCAGGAGAAGATTCCCTCTGCCCGTTTTCATCAGTCTTTTCAAATCCCCTTCCTTCCCATTTCTTCACCATCTCTCTCTTCAAAATTTTCCTCTCTAACCCGTTTTCACCTCTTCCTTCTCAATCGTTTCTGTTTTTTATTTTTATTTTTATTTATTGTGATATTGAAATCACTTACTTCATCCATAGATTTTGGGTTTTCAGCCCTAGGAAATATTGTTTCGGTTCGTCTTTTCAAATCTATGGATGTTGCTTTGGGAAAGAAATAAATTCTGGTTCTGCAAGATTTCACCAGCCATGGCCTCTCTTTTACAGTCAACTACTTTGTTATTCATATTCTCTATTGCATTGATTCTTATCCCAAATAGACACGCTATTCCCTTCATCGTACTGCACGGTAATGTTCTTATCCCAATATCTTTTCTTTTCAATTTTAATGTTCTTATGCACTCTTTTAATGCCCTAAAACTTGAGATAAATGGGGATTAGATGCCAGTTTAACCTGATACCCATATTTCTTTTATGGATATAATGCTTAAAGTTCAACTAAGACCACATAACTTCATTTCTAGTGAAATTATTTAAGCAATTGTGCCTTTGTATAAATTGTTAAAATTCTGTTACATGTACGGGTTAAACAGGATTAGATGCCAGTTTAACCTGATACCCATATTTCTTTTATGGATATAATGCTTAAAGTTCAACTAAGACCACATAACTTCATTTCTAGTGAAATTATTTAAGCAATTGTGCCTTTGTATAAATTGTTAAAATTCTGTTAAATGTACGGGTTAAACAGGATTAGATGCCAGTTTAACCTGATACCCATATTTCTTTTATTTGATATCGTATAATGTTGACTGTCAAAGCAGACTGCTGCTTTAAAGTATGGATGGTTACGTCATCACCCAAAGTATGGTACTCTTGCGCCACCGGAGCTTGCTAATTCTTTGTATTATGCTGATTTAAGTACACTAGGGTATAATTCTTTGTTTTTTTGGTTGGTTTTTGTCTTTTGGAACAATGCCTTGATATTGCAATCTTGGTTTGAGTGTAAGCCGCTTCCTCTAATGTTACTGTGGGATAGTTTGCTTATGTTGTGAATGCTGTGATTACAAGAGTGTCTTTTTGCATATGATTTCCATCACTGCAGTGATTATATTTTGGACTTAAGAGTTTTACATACGGTGACAGGATATAATTTTCCGTTAGATTACTAGAAGCTTATCCCTAACATTACATTTTGGAAATGTTATTGTTGTATTCTGGTGTTAATCGAAGTGTTTTCTGCCATACAGGTTGCTAGATTATTCAATGAAGTTGCTCAGATGTCTCCTGAGGATGCTGATGTACACATTGTCCTTGGTGTTCTGTATAATTTGTCGAGAGAATATGATAAGGCCATTGCATCTTTCAAAACTGCTTGGAAACCTAAACCTAATGATTATTCTCTTTGGAACAAGGTTGGTGCAACACAAGCCAACAGTGTGCAGAGTGCTGATGCAATATTAGCTTATCAACAGGTAGCCTCTTCATGATTGGTGGCCTATCTGTATACCACCTGATATGTTAATTTCATAATTACTTTTTTTTGAATTAAAAATTTATTTTCCCTATCCTAAAATTTTGGGGTTCTCTTTACTAAGTTGGAGTACCTGTAATGTGTGAAATTCAAAATATATGAGTACTAGGATTTTACTAAGGATCAATTTGAATGGTGTGTTGGTCACTATTTTGCATGTTAGGCCAGAATAAAAAAAAAAAGAATTATGAAGGTGTTGACAATGTCGGCAAGGGTGCTGTAACTACGTGAACCATTTGAGGTGCAAGATGTAAAAAAAGCACTTTTTTGAGTAAATTAAGGTGAATATGTAAATTTGTGCTTCTTGAATCAAGGGGGCTTTTTCGTTTCTATACAAAAAAGTGTGCCTAGGATTTGGCTTGTGTTTAATCAATTGAAAGGATGGCATAAAGAAATGCAAAACATGTGATAACCCATCATGTCAATCTTCTGTGTCCGAAACTCATATGGGTTGCATCATCTTTTCCTCTATTTCTCTTCTTTCTTATCTTTCAATGATAAAGTGATGCATTGGTGTGTTATACAGCTCTCTTATAGGGTTGAATTATTTACTTGCTCCATCTTTGTAACCTTAGGCTGCTAAAATTATTGGTTAATTTAGATGATTTGATTATGCACTTCCTCAATTTACATATACCCTTGATCATCTCTTTCAAAATGCCTTTTTTTAATGCATTCAGATCTTGCATATGCAGTTTGATTTGTTTAGCCTCTGTTACTGAGATTGTCCATTTAAAATTATTTGATGATAAACTTCCCTTTGCCTGTGGTGGCCATATTTTCAGCACTATTGAATTTAGTCTTTTGGTCTATGTCTGGATCTTTAGGCACTAGATTTGAAGCCAAACTATGTGCGTGCTTGGGAAAACATGGGTATCAGTTATGCCAACCAGGTTTGTTATATCCTGCACTGTTCTCTCATTGTCTTGACATTCATGAGAAGGGCCGAACTGCATTTCTTACTTTATGTCTTCATTTCCTTTTGCATATTTCTGAGATGGTCAATCCTTCTAAATGAAAATTTATGGGTATGTGATCAGGAATTAAATCACCTTGTCTCAAGATATTTTGGAAAAAGAATTCGTTCGAAATAACACTAGTCTTGATGGAAAGATGAAAGCTTATTTGATTGGTCAGTAATAAATTATTATGGTCTAAAATGAAACCCATTATGTATCCAAGATTAATTTAATTTTGGTAAGGATACTCCCTTATTTGACATGCCCTTTACCATGGTCATACCTCACAAATCATCTTGTAAAAGTTGACACGAGATATAAATTTGTATCAAGAAAAAGCAGGTTGGGACTGAATTGAATAAAATGAAAAGTACACTAATTCTGAACTTCTACCGGGCGTGTGGCGTAATGACCAGCTTATTCCCATATTCTCTCCTATTTTTCATTTATTTCTAACGTTCCTCTCTCCTTTATTAGCTACTCTTTTGATTAGTTTTATGTACGTCCAGTAGGCCCGTTCCCTCCCCTAAAAATTACGAAACCAATTACTCTACCCCTCTAAATATTTTATTTTACCGATGAAAATAAAATAAAAATATTATAATATTGTTATGTTATAAAATAAAAATCCAAAGTTTCTCTCCGTTAAATCAAGTTCCATTGTCATTAGCTTCTCTCTCTCACTTGAAAAAGGAAAAGAAAAGGTTTGAATTCATGAATCAGCGGTAGCTTCTTCCGAATGAGTGAGTCGAGGTAGTGCAAGTCTTTCTTAAGTTATAAATTTTGATTCTTTTAAAAATCTTGTTTTTTCTTCATCTCTTTTTATTCTGTTTGGTTTCTGATAGAAGAAAATCGAGGGAAATTTGTATCAAACTTGACATTAGTCCTTGTTCTTTTTAAATAATTCCTGATTCCCCTGTGAGTTGGCAAATTCCGTTCATCCTGCATTTTCCCGGAAGCCAAACAGGAGACTTAAATGTTTTTAATTTCGAAAATTTTGTTCTCTTACGGAAATATTGAAAAAATTCATGTCTTTCAGTTGATCCCTTTATCCTCTCCAATTTCCCCTTAATTTTTTTTCTAACGTCTTTTTCCTTTACTGGCAGTTATTTTTATTTCTTATGCTGTCCCGGCTTTATTCCTGTCTTAAACCGTTTTCGGAATAAGCTATTTGCCTATTCCTGGGATATCCTGTCATTTCTTATTCCGGTTCATAATTTTTAGCGGCCGGTCCAACTGTTTTAATGGCCGGTTCTGAATTTTTTCTCGGATGGACCGGGGTTCCTGTCGTACTTATTCCGCTCAAGAATATCCCATTCCAAGGATATCCCGGTTCGTTGTTATCCCATGGTGGTATATCCCGGCCCGGGTATATCCCATTCTGGAAATATCCCCATTCCCCCCTTTTTTTTCCTGAGTCTCTTTACCTTCTTTTGTCTTTAATTTCTCAAAAAAAAAAAAGTAATTTAAAGAAGGTAGTAATTACCATAAATGTTACCGTTGTCACATGGAGATTTAGAAAATTAAGTTCTCTCTCTTCCATTCATAGCTTCCCCATTTCTTCACCTATTCATCCACCTCTTTAAATTTATTTTCCTTTATTTATTTCCCCTTTTATTCTCTCTTGTTTTTCCATTCTTTGATCTCTGTTAATCCTCTCTTTCGTTTTCTTTATTCTCTTTCCCTTCCTTTCTTGTCCTTTCTTTACAAACCCTAGACACTTCCGCGCCATCAACACCTTCCGGCGTCTTACCTCCGATCAAAGGTCAGTTTCCTTCCCATTATTCGAAATTTGAATCCTCAAATCTTTCTCTTCTATCCACAGCACCCCATTTATTAGGCGACTTCCTCTCTCTCTCTCTCTGTCTGTTTTGAATTTCTTCCTCTCATTTTTTTTTTAGTTTTGCGTCACCGGATGCCAAAAAAAAAAAAAAAACACAGAAAGACGCTACACTAGGTTTTCTCTGCCGTTTCTGGTTTTTGTGATTTTTTGAAATTCTCCGCTTCATCGGTGACTGATTTCAGGTATCAATCATCACTTGTACTTTGTATTTGTCTTTGCCATTTCATTTTGTTTTAGTTTCAGATCTATTCTTTATTACTTGTGTTTCAGTTGGTTTTTTTTTATGATTTTTTGTTTTCTTCTTTATAAATCCTTTGTCTTTGCCTGTTCATCTTTGTTTTTTCGTTTCAGATATATTTATTTATCACTCGAATAAAAGCAAAAGGGAAAGTAGGAGGGTTTTGAGGATAGTGAAAAATGGTTGGTCCTGCTTCATCGGAGATTGATTTCAGGTATGAATATATACTACCTGAAATCAGTCTTTTCCTTTCATCTCTGTTTTTAGTTTCAGATATATACTTCTTTTTACTAATATTCTCATTGGGTATTTGCCAGGGTTTTCTGTTTTCAGATTCAAAGAATCAGTGTTTTGTTCCGTTGAAATTATGTATCTGTGCGGTTTTTTTGTTTTTTTATCTTGTACTATATGTTTATTGTTTTTGAATTGTCTGTTTCGCTCTGCTCGTATTGTATCTATTGTGCTTTATATTTTTTTTTAATTTTTTGCTTCGCAAATTACTGTTGGGGTTTCTATTTGTTTCTCGTCTACTTTCGTGAGATAGAGAAATTTTAAGTTCTATTTTTTCCATGTACTTACGATTGTAGCTATCGTAATATATTCGATTTCCTTTTATTTTTTGCTTCGTAAAATATACTGTTTTGGTTTCTCTTTATGTGCTCCTGTGTTAGCGTTTGGGCTTGTGCCCTGCTTAGTTTATGGCTTTTGTTTTGCCTAGATTTTGGGATTTTGTCCCGCTTGGAGGTTCTATGGAATGATGGAAGGCAGTATGACCCTATTTGCAAATGCACTGTAAGTTGCGTCGATTGTGAAAGTCTTTAAATCTTTGTGTTCTCCTTGTTGCATGCTGGTTTGTGTTCCATTTTTTTTGCTCGGGCCATGGATTTGGTTTTGTTTCTTTTTTTAATTTTTAGTGTTTTGGGTTGGGTTGATTTGGAATGGGTTTGCGTTGTTTTTATGTTCGGTTTTCTTTTGGTAGTATTTAATTTTAAAAAGATTTGTAAAATATTTTTTAACATAGCTGTTTAATTTTGAAGCAATTGTTTTAAAATTAAATAAATTTTAAAATCTTCAATGTCAATTAAATTTTTTAGGTTTTCTTAATCTATTTATTGGGGCTGAATATTGTTGATCTTGGGTTATTGGGCTTTCAATTCAGTTTTTAATTTTGTGTAACGCTTTTGGCATTTGTTTTTGATTTTGTGATTTTTAGAATCCCTTTCATTAGCGTGTATGGATCTTTACTTAAGTATTGTCTTCGGCTTTCTCTCTTTTAATTTAAAGATTAATGCTTTTTTGACTTGTGTTTTTTGGTTTATGGTTTTCATGCTTAGAAATTGCTGTTTTGCTATGTGTGAAAAATTTTATTGATGTGGTCTGTGAGTTACTTTTTAGTTGTTTTATGCTGTTTATTTTATGTTAGTTTATTATTATTAGGATTTTCTAAATAGGACCTAAATTAAAAAAAAAATAGCTGTCTAAAAAAAAGACATTTAGAAATATTTTAATTAATTGTTTTGCAGATTTAAATGATTAATTGTTTTAATAGTTTTTCGTTTACATCTATTTTCTGTGGGTTTTTGTCACTTACCTAGACTTGTTTTATGTTTTTTTATTTTTGAGTTTTGCGTTTCCCTCTGTTGTATTTTTGTTGTTTCGCGTCACGGTTCTTACATTATATTTTGTGCTTAGCTGAATATTGTTGGGTTGGGGTTATTGGGCTTTCGTTTCAGTGTTTAATTCTGTGTACCGCTTCCGTTTTGGATTTTTGGGTTATTGGACTTAGAATAGTTGGCCTATTTTCGGCGTGTGGTAGTGGGCTTTTATATCGGCGTTCGTTTTTGATTTTGTGCTTTTTTTAGTCATCGTGTTCCGCCTAAGTTTTCGGTGTTTTTTGGTCGGGCATTGGTCTCGTGTGTCATGTGGGATAGGCTCCCTGTTCTCGTAGGTGTGTGATACTGGGTTTGTTTGTAAATTTTAGGTTTTGTTATCTATTAAATATATAGAAAGCTA